>CAWUFW010000447.1:3585000-4185000 GCA_963921515.1 Calotriton arnoldi | reverse complement strand
GATTGAGAGGGCCCATCGTTCTGTGACCCAGCGACCACCCTCTGGGGCGAACCCTTTGATAGCCCACATCCTTAATCATTGGGACAAAGACGCAATGCTTTTCGAGGCTCCCAAGATGCCCACGCTAACCTATGACTCTCATCGTATCATGATTTTTCCAGATTATACCAGATCCATTCAACAGTGAAGGAAATCGTACGACGAGGTCAAACAAAAGCTATGGGCCAGGAATATACAATACCTGCTTATTCCCTGAAAAACTGAAGTTTATCTACGCCTCGAAAAGCTTCTTTGAAGAGGCGTGGGAATGGGCTGCTGAACGACCGTCTCTCCAAAGTGGGCCATCCCAGGCCCAACGCACCGCGGACCGTGCTGGCCAAACACTGCAGGAGAGCCTGACAGCACAGAGAGAGGTGGGGTGTCTGCAGACCTTCTGGATCTTCGGACTCTGGCTGGGATCAGAGCAGGAGGCAGGACGCCACCCCACACAACTTAGATCTGGGTTCCCAGAGGGAGGCTGAGACTGTAGATGGGCTACAGATCTGACATTCCCTTAGACTGGACTCTGACTACTGTCCGATTGCGCCCAGCGCGAAAGACTGTGCATGATATAGATATCAGTGATTACCTTTGTTGATCCGACATAGGAGGAGGCCCCTGACACACGTTTAGCGCAAATTTGTAGTTGATGGTTTGTGCTCACAAAGATTTTAGTGTGACAGATGCTTCAAAGGGTGAAGTATGGGGAGGAGGGAGCTGCTTTTTTTTTTTACTAGCACTTGTTTAGTTTTTGTTCTTTATTGTTTCAGCTCTACTAATATAGCATCACATCATCCTGCACCCTGGCCCTGTCTGCTGCTTGTCATGGGTCCCTACTTCTCGTACACATTTGGATCCATCTCCACTTACTTGCCATTCATCCTGCTTCTGCTATTCCCTGTCTAAATGACACACTATATATTCTTGGTGTGGAATGTTAACAGGCTCTTACATTGCATCAAGAGTGCAACCGTCCTCCGATATATCTAAGGCTTCAGTCCAGCTGGATTGATGCTACAGGAGACGCATCTGACGGGGACCCACTGCCCCCTCCTGAGACGATATGGGTATGACAGAGTGTACCATGCAGGATTCACAAGGGGCACCCCAGGAGGTTGCTATACCACTCCATAGGGCTTTCCCCTTAGTGGTGACAGGCACAGTTTCTAACAGTCAGGGCTGCTTTGTGGAGTTGGAGGTTCTTCTGGAGGGGCAACACTATAATTTCTTATGTACCACCTAATCTCCCATCACATGCATTAGACACAATCAAAACCTTGATCCTTGTGTTCCCCCCATGGACTTACCATTATAAGGAGACATTTTAATGCCTCCCCTGACCCTGCTCTCGATTGTTCAGGGGTCCCCATGATGCATTGACTATCCCGCACAAAACAGTTCTTGACTTGACTGGACTCTATGGGGCTTTGCGATGCTTGGAGAGTGTGGCATCCCAGAGATGGATAATTTAACATCACTTCCTCTGCTCACAAAATACATTCTCACATAGACTCCCTCCTTCTTAATCGCAGTGGAGGTCCAGCTTCTCTCTGGTATTACGATCCATCCCCAGGTAATCTCGGACCATTCTCCTGTCATAGCCTCTTTTGAGCGACTGAGCATGACACTCCGTCCCATCTGGCGACTCAGCGTCTGGCATCTGGTTGATGCTCAATGCATTGAGTACCTGCAAACTGAACTCCAAGCTTATTTTACCCACAACAGAGGCACAGTCTCTTTCCCAGTGACACTGTGGATGGTGGGGAAAGCCACCATCAGGGGTGCTGGCACAGATATTTCTCCGGTGTCAAGAGAAAGCTAAATTAGGTCGAATAACCACATTGGAAACCCAAATATTACTTGCGGAAAAACAAATCCTACAAGCTCCATCAGTGACCCTAGACCAGCAATTATGCATCCTTCTAGCCTCCCTGAAATAAATCTCGCTTCAGGAGGCTTGACAATGTTGGAGGTCATCCACGCAGCGAGTATATGAATGGTGGGAAAGACTGATAAACTCCTGTACTGGTTAGCGACCAAAGACACGACTTCTAGGTTTATCCCCATAATCATAGAGCCACCGAGTGTTTCTTACCACACCTCAACAGAGGTTGCAACAGCATTCGCTAATTATTATTGCCGGCTCTATGGTCACCTCCCCCGTCCGTTGCTTGAGCTAGAACAGTCAGTTCTCAAAGATATCCTGCGCCTTTCCATTGCTCTTCGGGGTGATCTAGATGACCCGTTGACACTAGAGGAAATTATGGAAGTGGTGACAGATCTGAAGTCTGGGAAGACCCCAGGACCCGATGAGTTTCCCCTAGAATTTTACCAAAAACTTCTGCGATCCACTCAGCCCTTACCTCCTGGACATGTTCCATGAGGCCCTAGACACGGAGCTTCCCCACGGAGCCAGATGTGGCCACAATAGTGGTCCTTCAGAAAGCTGGGCAGCTGCTGGAGCGATGCTTTTCCTACAGGTCAAACTCTTTAATTAATGTGGAACTTAAGATTTACACAATAATTCTTGCCACCCGCCTACAGTCAGCCCTTCCCTCTTGATCCACCTAGATCAATGTGGCTTCATGCCTGGCAATAGTACTAGGCACCGTATACGGAGAGTGCAGACGACCCTGACCCACACTGGGGCCCTCCAGGATCCAAGCGCTCTCCTTTTAATTGACTTTGAGAAGACGTTTGGCTCGGTGGATCGGTCCTATTAATTTGTTGTCCTGAAATAGATGGGCTGTGGCCCCAAATATCGAGCCTACGTGTGACCTCTATACACCACTCCAATAGCCCAGGTCCGGGTGAATGGAACGCTTTCAGAGCAGTTCCCGATTTGCAAGGGGACAAGGCAGGGTTGCCCTCTCTCCCACTCTTTTTTTGCCCTTGCCATCGAGCCCCTGATGCGTCTCGTCGACTGTGATGCTCGGGTTTAGGGGTGGCAGGGGTCATGTCTGAAGGAGGACAGGATTGCCCCCTATGCTGAGGACATCCTCCTCTTTCTTACTGACCCGCATCTCTCAGGCTCCTGCATCTTGGAAATACTGTTCCTATATGAGTCAGCGTCTGGCCTAAAAGTAAACTGAAACACGTCACTCCTAGTTCCCACCCGTGAGGACCAAAGCACCTTCAATTGGCAATCTTCCATTCTGATTCGGAAACACCGCTTTCACTACCTGGGTTCTCATATTACTGGAGACCCAGATCTCAAGTGGAGCCTCAATCTCACGCCACTAACCATCAAGATGGAGCAGGACTTCCAGAGGTGGAACCATTTCCCTCAATGTGCTAGAGAGAATAGCTCTGTTAAAAATGATGGCCTTCCTCAGGTTTTTATATACTCTGTTAGACTTGGCATCTTTTTGCATGGTTCCCCTGATTTTTTGCTTTCTGACCTCCCGGTTTTGACTCTGTTTTTGCTGATTTAGTGTCTCTGCGCACTTTCTCACTGCTGTTCAGTGTTAAAGTGCAAGTGCTCCTGTTGTTAATTGTGTTATGGACTGGTGTTTCCATGATTGGCATATTGGATTTACTGGTAAGTCCCTAGTAAAGTGCACTGAGAGTGCCAGGGCCTGTAAACCAAATGCTACAAAGTGGGCTTGCAGCACTGATTGTGCCACTCACAGAAGTAGCCCTCTAAAGGTAACTCAGACCTGCCACTGCAGAGTCTGCGCGCAGTTTGTAACTGCCATGTCGACCTGGCAAGTGCACCCAATTGCCAGTCCCTAACCTTCCCTTTTCTTACATGTGAGTCACCCCTAAGGTATGCCCAAGGTACCCCTGTGGGCAGGGTGCAGTGTATGTGGAAGGTAGGACATGCCTGTGTGTGTCTGGCATGTCCTGATAGTGAAATACTGCCAAGTTCGTTTTTCACTATTGAAAGGCTACCTGTTCCCATAGGATAGAATGGGGAGTTTGCTTATAACATCTTATAAACATAACTACCCCAGGGAACCAGGTAGGTAAATAAAGTTTAGTATGCCTGAACTCAAAATGTTAAAATGCATCTTTTAGTGAAGGTGGTTTTTACATTCCGTGTTTGAAAATACCACTTTTAGAAAGTAGGTATTTTCTTGCTTAGCCATCCAGTGTGCCTCTGCTAGGATGTGCATTGACTGTTTGGCTTTGGGGGTGACTGGGGCTGGGGATGTGCAGTGGCTCCAGAAAGTCTGATGAGTCAGGGCTGGGCTGACTAGACATGGGCTGCATTTAGAGTAGGGGAAGGAGATTTCCTTTCACCTGAATGGGCCTGGTCTGCCTTCCACAATGCCGTCTCCTCCTCCTGCCAGGAAGCTGCACTAGAGAGGACAGAACTGGTTTGGACTAAGCACAGACACTCTCTGCCTGAGAGAACAAAGGAATTTTGGGTATAAGTACTGGGGCCCAGACCCCAGAACTTTAGAACTCTTTTGGACCAAGAAGACTGCCAAGAAGAGCTGGAGAAGCTGTGAGGAGGAAATACGACTTTGCTGAGTGCTTTGCTGTGTTGTCCTGTAGTGGCTGCTTCTGTCTTGGGCAGTGAAAGGACTGGACTGAACTTTCTGCAACTTCTTTATTGAGTTTCTCCGAGGGCTTGAGGTAGAGCTTGCCCCCTTTTGAGTAAGTGTCAGGAACAGCAAAGACTTCAAGTTCTTCTGCCGTCAGCACTGGGGACTGTGTGTTTTGTGCTGCAACAGAAGAAAAAGCAACCCGACGCTGTCTACGACGCCGCTGCCGACTCCGTGTCCTGAAGGCACCGCAGAGAGCACTGCCGCACTTTGCACCGCAACCCTTGTCTCAACGACAACACCTGACGCCGCCACCGAGCCGCTGCTTGCACCACGAACTGTGGGCACCGCACTCCGCACCACCACGCTTCACGCCCTCCGCCCTGGTATCCCCAACAACGCCGCTCCACGCCAACATCGACGCCGCTGCTTGCACCGTGGTTCGAGGGCACCGCTCGTAAGTTACCCGACGCACCATCCTCATCCCGCACCGCAGCCTTGGCCCACCGACGCCAACGCCATCGACTCCAGTAGATCAGCAGACGACAGCGCTTCAGCAACGATGCCGCCGCTGCTTGCACCGTGACCTGAGGGTACCGCACGCCGCACCGAAGCACTTCACACTGCAGCCCCGACGCCTGCCGGCACTCCCGACTTCAACCACGAGGAGTTCGATCTTCGATCTGCAATGCGTGTGACTTCAAGGACCCGACGACTACTGCACCGACCTCCGGAACTGACGCCTGCAGACGCCGGTCCTTTGGGGCTAATCGAGAGGTCGCCGACGCCCTACATTTCTAAAGGTACTATTTTGCCGGTCTTCCCGACACCGTAGCTGGCCTGCGACTCTACGGTCAGCCAGAACTGTTTGGATTTGTTGTTCACGTCGCTGTGATAGCCCCAGACGGAGCTATCGACTTAAAGGAACTGTATTTCAAGTCTGTTTTTGATTATTGAAGATTTCTGAGAACTGTATGGTGGATTTTTATCGTTTTGGTCTTGTTTTAAGTATATAAAATATTGGACTTTTCTAAAACTGGTGTGCTGTCCGTTTGTAGTGTTTTCACCGTATTACTGTTGGTTATGTGCAAATGCTTTACACTCTGCCTCTGAAATAAGCCTGACTGCTCGTACCAAGCTACCAAGAGGGTGAGCAGGGGTTATTTTAGGAGTGTAACTCCCTTATCCTGACTAGGGAGAAGGGTCCCTGCTTGAACAAAGGTGCAAACCCTTGCCAACTAGAGACCCCCATTTCTAACATTGGTTGGCAGCGGTGAAGATAGGACTTGTGTTTGCACTTGACTTACAGTGATTGGTGTGCACTACTACCATATCGCAGACAATAACGTGCCACATACTGTTTTTTTCTGGTCTATTTTTGTGATCCTGTCGTTTTGGAACTTTAACTTCCTACTGCATCATGCCTGACACAGCAGCATCATCAATTGCATCCCTAGAGGTGGCCTTTGAGGAGGAAAGGTTGGAAACCTACAACGTCAAGGAGTTGAAGGCTATTTGTAAAAACCTAAAGGTCCAAGTCAGAGGCCTCACCAGGAAGGAGGAGCTACAAAAGGTGCCAAGGGCCTGGGTAGCAGCCAGACATGCCAGTGGGCAGTCTGGAGATCTTAGTGGGGAGGCGGAGGAGCCTACTCCTAAGGTAGATATGCGGTTGGGGGGAGAGGGGGTCCCTCCAGGCCAGGTAGCAGTGGTCTGTCCCCAGAGGACCTGGAGGACAGAAGGAAAGCTAGGAGGCATGAGATGGAGCTTGAGAGGCTCAAGATGGAATCACAGAGAATGGTATTAGACCATGAGCGTGGGCTAAAGGAGCTGGAGTTGAACAGCAAATCCAGCACTGATGGTGGCAGCAATTCATCAGGGAAGGCAGATAGAATTGTGCACATTCCCAAGAATGGAGGCAAGGAAGTCAAGAAGGGGGATGACATTCAAAGGTGATTTCAGGGGTATGAGGCATCTACCCACATGAATGGGGTCCCAGGGAAGAATTGGGGGACAGGATTGTGGCCTCTTTTCCCAGAAGAAGCAAGGGATACTTTAGTGGCTTTGGGTAAGGGGTGTAACCTCACCTATGCTGACATGAAGGGAGCCCTTCTCACCAGGTATGGTCTCCCTCCTGAGAAGTACAGGGATCAGTTTAGGTCCAGTAAGAAGACTGATGCCAACACTTGGTTGGAATGTGTGAATTCGTTTTGCAGGTCACTGGATGGCTGGGTGAATGGCAGTAATGTGACCGATTATCAGGGGCTCTACAATTTGATTGCATGGGAGCACTTGTCTAGTCTATGTTTTGCAGAGCTGTGCCAGCACTTGGTTGATAGTAAGCTGACTGACCCCAGGAAGCTTGCTATGGAGGCGGACCGCTGGGTGAGTACCAGGGTCCACAAGAAAGCGTTTGGGGTAGACTCAGCCAAAGGTGGGCAGGGTCCCCAGCAGAAAAGTGGGGGGGGGACTAGGGTAAAGCACAGGAGTTCTCTAAAGGGCCCCAAACTAATACCCAGGGTAAAGGTTCCCATCCCCCATGAGATAAGAAACAAGGGGTCTCTTCAGGAAAGCCTGCTGAGACCGGCCCCCGGACGTGCTTTGCCTGTAAGCAGGTGGGTCACGTAAGGGGGGATCCCAAGTGCCCCAAGAGGGACCAGCCACCCACCGGTGGGCGGACCAAGATGTTGGCTAGTGTAGCGCTTGGGGAGGTGGGGTGCCCACAGGAGGGTGGGGATCCCGCAAAAACGACCCTTGTCTCACTAGGGGACAGTGAGATGGTCCCAGGAAACCAGGTGCCCCCTAACACGAAGAAATACAGCACCTGGGTGACCATCAATGGGAAAAGGGTAGAGGCTCTCGGAGATAATGGAGCCAGTGTGACCTCAGTCCGGTGTCACCTGGTCTCTGAGGAGCAAGTAGTCCCCGGGGCATTCCACCAAGTAGTTGCCGTGGACAACTCAGAGCGCCAGTGTATGGTGGTACAGGTTCCCTTTGAATGGGTGGGTCTCAGGTCCCTTGAGGGTGGTTGTGAGCCCTACCATGCCTGTAGATTGTCTGCTAGGTAACGACCTGGAGCAGTCCTGTGGAAGGATGTTGAGCTCACGTCTCACTTGGAGATGCTTGGGTTGCCAGAGTGGGCATGCGTGACCACTCGGTCAATGGCAGCCAGAAAGGGTTATCAGAAGGACCTGGAGCCTGAAACAGTGGCCCAGGTTCCTGCCAAGAGAAAGGGCAGGGGGCGCGGGAAACCGGCCCTGGAGGTTCCCACGGTCTGGGAGGAGGCTGACCTTGAGGGGGACGCCTGGTACCTACAGGGGAGCTGGTAGCTGAACTGGGGGACTTTTCTGAGCTGATTCATTGGCAGCAATAAGGTGGTCCTACCAGGGAGAAATTCTGCAGGGAGCAGAAAGAGTGTCCTTCTCTGGAGGGTTTGCGGCAGCAGGCTGCAAACCAGGCAGCTGGTGATCAGTCTGGATCACATTGGATCTACTGGGAGAATGGTCTCCTGTACAGCGAGCCTAAGGTCGCTGACCCTGGATCAGCCCGTGTGCTGGTGGTACTCCAGCGCTTAAGGACCTTCCTACTTGGTCTGGCTCATGATGTGCCTTTGGCAGGACATTTGGGGCGGGACAAGACCTTTGACAGGTTTGTCACCCACTTCAAATGCGAAGGCAGTCAAATGGACATTGCAGGTCTTGCCAAACTTGCCAGGCAAGTGGTAAGAGTGGGAGGAAGTGTAAGGCTCCTCTCCAACCTTTTCCAGTTGTTGGAACCCCTTTTTAAAGGGTGGGGATAGACATTGTGGGGCCACTGGATCCCAAGACAGCCCTGGGCAACAGGTACATCCTGGTCTTGGTGGCCCATGCCACCCGCTACCCGGAGGCAATCCCTCCCAGGACAATGACGGCGCCCGTGGTGGGCCAGGCGTTGATGGGGTTCTTTTCCCGTGTGGTTTTCCCCAGAGAGATGGTTTCTGACCATGGGACCAATTTCATATTGAAGTATATGAAATCCCTGTGGAAGGAGTGTGGGGTAACCTACAAGTTCACCACTCCTTACCACCCACAAGGTAACGGTTTGGTGGAGAGATTCAACCAAACCTTCAAGGGCATGATCAAGGGTCTAACACAACCCATGAGGCGTAAATGGGACGTCCTCTTGCCATGCCTTCTCTTTGCATACAGGGAGGTACCACAGAAGTCCCTAGGGTTCAGCCCCTTTGAGCTTCTGTATGGGCACCCTGTGAGAGGACCTCTTAGTTTGGTCAAGGAAGGCTGGGAGGCAGCTCCCAGGAAAACTCCCCAGGAAGTATTTAGCTACATGCTGGCCTTCAGGAACCAAACTGCCCGCTTCAGGGAACTCGCTCAGGCGAACCTGGAAGCAAGCCAGCGGGGGATGAAACGCTGGTATGACCAGAATGCCACTCTGGTCGAGTTTCAGCCTGACCAGAAAGTGTAGGTCATGGCCCCATGTGGAACCTTGTGCCTTGCAGGACAAGTGGACTGGGCCTTTTGAGGTGGTGGAGCGCAAAAGTGATGTCACCTACCTGGTGAATTTGCCGACTCCCAGGAACCCTTTGAGGGTCCTCCATGTGAACCGCCTCAAGCCTCACTTTGAGAAGTCCAAAGTGAGCATGCTCTTGGTGACAGATGATGGGGTGGAAGAGGAGAGTGAACCTCTCCCTGACCTCTTGTCTACCAAGGAGCACGATGGGGCAGTGGAAGGTGTGATCCTCCCCTACACTGACCCCAGAGCAGCAGGGTGACTGTCGCAAGTTGTTGGGCCAGTTCGCCACACTGTTCTCTCTGACCCCTGGTGTTACTCACTGGTGTACCCATGACGTGGACACTGGTGACAGCCCTCCTGTAAAGCACAAGATTTACAGGTTGACTGACCGGGTCAGGGGCAGCATCAAAGAGGAGGTCTCTAAGATGTTGGCGTTAGGGGGTGATAGAGCCCTCCAACAGTCCTTGGACCAGCCCAGTGGTCTTGGTCCCAAAGGTTGCTGCACCTGGTGCCACTCGAGAACTGCGGTTCTGTGTGGACTACCGTGGGCTAAACGCCATCACCAGGACTGACGCACACCCCATCCCCAGAGCTGATGAGCTCATTGATCGGTTGGGAGCTGCCAAGTTCCTCAGCACGTTTGATTTGACGTCTGGGTACTGGCAGATTGCCTTAACCCATGGGGCCAAGGAGAGGTCAGCATTCTCAACCCCAGAGGGGCATTACCAATTCCGGGTGATGCCCTTTGGATTGAAGAATGCCCCTGCCACCTTTCAGACGTTGGTCAACCAGATGTTGGCTGGACTGGAGGATTTCAGTGTCGCCTACCTGGATGACATTGCAGTGTTCAGTTCCAGCTGGGAAGAACACTTGCAGCACCTCCGGGAAGTGTTGAAAGCTCTGCAGAGGGCAGGCCTTACCATCAAGGCCAGTAAGTGCCAGATCGGGCAGGGCTCTGTGGTGTACTTGGGACACCAGGTAGGAAGCGGCCAGGTGGCGCCCCTACTGCCCAAGATTGACACCATTCTGACTTGAGAGCCCCCCAAGACCCAGACCGAGGTGAGACCCTTTTTAGGTCTCACCAGTTACTACAGGAGATTTGTTAAGGGCTATGGCAAAATTGTTGCCCCCTTAACAGAGCTTACTTCCAGGAAGAAGCCCAAGAAGGTGATCTGTACTGGGTCCTGCCAGAAAGCTTTTGATGCCGTGAAGGCAGCCATGTGCACGGCACCCGTGTTCAAGGCACCCGACTTCTCCAAGGAATTCGTCATGCAGACTGACGCTTCAGAGCATGGTGTGGGAGCGGTGCTCTCACAACTGAACGAAGAGGGCCTAGACCAGCCTGCAGTCTTCCTTAGCAGGAGACTACTCCCCAGGGAACAGAGGTGGAGTGCCATAGAAAGAGAAGCTTTTGCTGTGGTCTGGGCACTGAAGAAGCTAAGACCCTACCTGTTTGGGACTCACTTCTGAGTTCAGACAGACCACAGGCCCCTCAGATGGGTGATGCAAATGAGGGGTGAGAACCCAAAACTGTTGAGGTGGTCCATCTCTCTACAGGGAATGGACTTTACGGTGTAACACCGCCCTGGCACAGAACACGCCAATGCAGATGGTCTGTCCAGATTCTTCTGCCTTAGTGAAGAGAACTCCCAGGAGGTTGGGTAGTTCTCCCTACTTTCAGCTGGAGGGGACATGTGTTAGACTTGGCATCTTGTGGCGTGCTTCCCCTGTCTCTTTGCTTTCTGACCTCCATGTTTTGACTCTGTTTTTGCTGGTTTAGTGTCTGCACACTTTCTCACTGCTGTTCAGTGTTAAAGTGCAAGTGCTACTGTTGTAAATTGTGTTATGGATTGGTGTTTCCATGATTAGCATATTTGATTTACTGGTGAGTCCCTAGTAAAGTGCACTGATAGTGCCAGGACCTGTAAATCAAATGCTACTAAGTGTGCTTGCAGCGCTGATTGTGCCACCCACAGAAGTAGCCCTGTAAAGGTAACTCAGACCTGGCACTGCAGACTCTACGCGCAGTTTGTAACTGCCATGTCGACCTGGAAAGTGCACCCACTTGCCAGGCCCTAACCTTCCCTTTTCTTACATGTGAGTCACCGCTAAGGTAGGCCCAAGGTACCCCTGTGGGCAGGGTGCAGTGTATGTGAAAGGTAGGACATGCCCTGGTGTGTGTGGCATGTCCTGATAGTGAAATACTGCCAAGTTCGTTTTTCACTATTGCAAGGCTACCTGTTCCCATAGGATAGATTGGGGAGTTTGCTTATAACATCTTATAAACATAACTACCCCAGGCAACCAGTTAGGAAAATAAAGTTTGGTATGCCTGAACTCAGAGTGTTAAAATGCATCTTTTAGCGAAGATGGTTTTTACATTCTGTGTTTGAAAATACCACTTTTAGAAAGTAGGTAATTTCTTGCTTAGCCATCCAGTGTGCCTCTGCTAGGATGTGTATTGACTGTCTGGCTTTGGGGGTGACAGGGGCTGGGGATGTGCAGTGGCTCCAGAGAGTCTGATGAGTCAGGGCTGGGCTGAATAGACCTGGGCTGCATTTAGAGTAGGGGGTGGAGATTTCCTTTCACCTGAATGTGCCTGGTCTGCCTTCCACAATGCCGTCTCCACCTCCTGCCAGGAAGCTGCCCCAGAGAATACAGAACTGGTTTGGACTAAGCACAGACACTCTCTGACTGAGAGAACAAAGGAATTTTGGGTACAAGTACTGGGGCCCAGAACTTTAGAACTCTTTTGGACCAAGAAGACTGCCAAGAAGAAGAGCTGGAGAAGCTGTGAGGAGGAACTACCACTTTGCTGAGTGCTTTGCTGTGTTGGCCTGCAGTGGCTGCTTCTGTCTTGGGCAGTGAAAGGACTGGACTGAACGTTCTGCAACTTCTTTATTGAGTTTCTCCAAGGGCTTGAGGTAGAGCTTGCCCCCTGTTCAAGAAGTCTCAGGAACATCAAAGACTTCAAGTTCTTCTGCCATCAGCACTGGGGACTGTGTGTTTTGTGCTGCAACAGAAGAAAAAGCAACCCGACGCCATCTACGACGCCGCTGCCGACTGTGTCCTGAAGGCACCGCAGAGGGCACCGCCGCACTTTGCACCGTAACCCTGGTCTCACCGCCGCCGCCACCAAGCCGCTGCTTGCACAGCGACCTGTGGACTCCGCACCGCCTCGCTTCATGCTGTCGCCCTGGTATCCCTGACGACGATGCTCCACGCCGACATCGACGCCGCTGCTTGCACCGTGGTTCGAGGGCACCGCTCGTTAGTTACACGATGCACCGTCCTCATCCCGCACCGCAGCCTTGGCCCACCGATGCCCGTAGGAGGCCAAACTTCTAATGGGCCGTCTGGGCAAAGGAGCAATATACTGTATATATCGTACATTGGTGACTCACACCCCCGATGACTTTCAGACACTTAAACAAAAATGGGAGATGTGGGCTGCCCTCTAGATGAGGTAGATTGGTGCGACACCCTTCTGGCACCCCGCAAGATGGTGATCTCCTCCAGGATGAGACTGATCCAGCTTCACTACTTCCATACCATGCAACTCATGCCTAGGAACCTATTGCACGCAGAGATAATGCTCCAACCAAGCTACTTTCGTTGCGCCCACACTGAGGCTGACTTTTTCTACATAGTATGGTCTTGCCCTTGGATAACAGGCTTCTGGAATGGGGTGGAGTGATCATTGTCACAGGTTCTCGACAGACAATCGGAATTTACTCAGCGTGTGGGCATATTAGAAGACTTGGGGAGGGTGTGGCGGGGGAGGGCTGAGATGTGAAAGGGTCATGGTGGGGGTGGCCATGGTTGTGGCCAACAGGGATATTGCCCGCAAATGACGGTTTCCCTGACACTGACCGAGTGGTGCTATGAGGTGGATTGGTGCCCCAAAATGGAGCAACCGCTTTAGCAAGCAAGGGCCTGCCAGCAGAAACACACTAAGATTTGGGGCAAATGGTGGGAGTACTACGTATTGGAGGGATTTGGGTGAAAGTGCATTGTTGGGAGATGTGATGTTCTGGAACACACCTGCTATTGTTGTAGTGGACACGAAACTCATTGTTTTCATGGTTGTGGAGGAAATATAAATTGGTTTATAAAAAAAAAGATTACATTTCACTAAGATTTATCAGATCTTCCTCATATTACACTGTTTGGCTTCGTTGTTAATACTATCCTTCGTAATGACAAGTGTTCATAAACCAAACAGCCCATATTTATCAATTCATCGGTCAGTAATTCTGTTTTTTTGCGGCCACAGAAAGCTGCATGGGTTTTGCAGAGGCTTTTGAACTGCACCGAATGCGGCACCACAGCCAGTAAGGACGCCTCTGTGCCTAGGCATTGGTAACCTAGAGAGGCGAAATAAAATCCATCTGTACCTGATAAGATGTATACATTGCTCCATGGGCTTAAAATATGTCACCTATGTGACCAGGGTTGACATGGCATGTCAGGTTACTGTTCAGGAAAAACGTTTTGTGGACAATAATATCCGTATAGTGGCAGATGCTGTTAAGCCATGTTTGAATGAAACCGGTTGTATAGTGCTCCGAAGCCCATGAGACCTAGTCCGCACTATACACAATTATACACGTTGAGGGAGTGCCAGCAGGACATTGTTTTAGGTTGACACGTTTCCTGGGAGCAGCAATAATCCTCTTACGAAAATGCAATAAAACAAATCTACAAAAGCAAGCTGCTGGAGGAATCGATGAATTTGTATTTTATAGTCCGCTTCATGTAATTGTTTATAAACCTTTTATTGTAAAGTGATACATTTTATTGTGTTTGGCAGAGACCCTGTGCAATAGACCAGCAGTGAATTTACTTCTGTATTTTATGACTCATCTGCACTCTTTTAAATTGTAAACTTTTATCGTAATGATTTTAAAATGTTGCAATACGTGTTTTAGATACCTAATACAGTAAGTAATGAGCAACTTTAAACTAAAAAGATGCACTGACTCCACTGGGTGGAACATTACTCAATGATAAGCATTGTTATAAATGTCTGTAAATGGTGTACGAGAATGCAGTTCAGATGATTCTGTCTTCACATTTGTATACCAACATGCAGAATGCTGATGTCCCATGGTACACACTGTAAAAGGAGTTGCATCTTGGACAAGAGGGCTGCGGAAGCAGATCCTGTGCCCAATGGTAGGAAAAACACTCATTGGCAAAGCCAATAGGTTTCGCCTATTTAAGATCTGCTGGCCTTGTCCATGTTTTCAAGACTTCTTGTACAGCAGCCCGTGCTGCTGTACGTCTAAAAACATTGACAAAGCCAATAGCTCTTGCATAGCAAAACCTATTGGCTTTGCCAGTTTATTAGGGTTCATTGGGCCCATCAGGCCCCTCTCTTGGTGCCACTGCACCTGCTGCACCAATGAATACTACATTAATGAATACTACGCCTATGTACGCGCCAAGACCGGCCGAGCTCTTGCAAGCCTTAAGACGAGTGATCTTTCCATGCACATGGGTGGTAGTGGAGTGCGCGTGTTTTGTTCATACAAAATAAGCAGTTGCGCGGAAATGTACTGCAGGCTGTAGCAGAGGTTAATGTGAGTTGCGCGGTAATTTGTGCTGTGTGTAGCGCTGCATGGAAGCAGCCTTCAAGGCTGCACTATAAAAGACTAGCCCTGTACTGCAACTAGCCAGATATTTATATGTGCCAATCATCCGAGGGAGGCTGGCATGGATGGAGACTGGGAGAGATATCCTGGCAGGTGCCTGGCTCTGCAAAGGCTGAGAATGCTGGGGTAGCGTCAAGCGTGTGTCAGCCATGTGCCACAGTGCCCCGGACCTTTTACAACCAGCATCATGTTGAGGAAACCTGATAACCCCAAAAAGGGTGTTGGGGAAAGTCTACTGTGGAGCATTTGGTCGGGTGGTACAGCCCTGTGGTGTTAGTGTAGGTGTTGGACTGGGTTTTGGTAGGTTGGTTTGGTAAGTGGGGTTGGACAGGGAAGTAGATATAGGCGAGGGAGTTGGGTTACTAGCTACCAATTTTTGATATGCAGCACAGTAGCTGGCAGTGAGGAATGCAGAGGAAAGGTTTTAGACCATAAAAGTTTTGGTGGGGTAGTGGCCGTGATTAGGGTCGGGCAGCATCTTACAACAAGCATTGGCAAAGCCAATAGGTCTTGCCTTTTGGCTTTGCCAATGCTTTTCGTTCACTGTTCAGCATTTAAACAGTGGCGTGCCGCAAGGGGAGGGGAGTAATGTACTTCATGGGCCACCGCAAGTGAAGGGGAGAGGGTGAGAGCAGCAGACTCGGCGCCTCCTCCGAGCAGGTTGTGGTGCCTGTAGACCACCCGCTTACGACCGGCCCTCCGTGGGCTATGAATACAACGAAGGGGACAAAGGGAATGCGGACAACGGGAGGGGGGTGGGAGCATGGTAAACGCAGACAACGGGAGGGAGGCGGGAACCAAGGGAATGCGGACAACGGGAAATGGGTTGGGAGCATGGTAAACATGGACAACGGGAGGGGGTGGGAACCAAGGGAATGCGGACAACAGGAGGGGGTGGGAGCATGGTAAACACGGCAACTAAGGGAATGCCGACAAGGGGAGTGGGGCGGGAGCATGGTAAACACAGACAAGGGAGGGGGCAGGACCAAAGTAAAACATAACAGGAATTTAAAAGCAAAGCAAAAGAAAAAGTAGTGTGGGTAACAAAACATATGGCCCATATCGAAAGGATCCATGCAGCTGGGGCAAACGCCTGGGTGGGAACAAAACAGCCACAAGGCAGGACAAATTTACTGTATCCACCAACCAAAACTATGCCATTTAGAAAGGTGGACTAAGTAACCAATCACAAGCGGTGGGCGTGTGGTGGGTGTCTTCTAATTTCACAGAGACATTACAGCATGCCTCACAGAGCATCGCATGCACGCTGCCTCTAGGCTCGACCTAAAAACATGAAGGATGGAAGAATTGTGGAAGTGCTCCACCTCCTGCTGGAGACCGGGCGTGAGGATTTGCTCCGAAGAGGTGCAGGGCCGGTCGGCGCCGGTGTGGGAAGTTCCTGGCCAACACGCAGAGCTTTGCAAGTCATGGCGATGGCAATTTTTGCATGCTCGCCGCCATGCAAAACAAGCATTGGCATAGCCAATAGGTCTCGCCTTTGGGACCTTATAAGTGTTTAGCCATGCAACAGTTGATGTTGTTGCACCAAGGATATTTTGCTGGATAACTAAACATTTATAAGGTCCCAAAGGCGAGACCTATTGGCTAAGCCAATGCTTGTTTTGAATGTTTGGTGCATGCGTGTGCACGTATGAATGTATATGTAGTAGCGCGTGCTGTGAATGGGTGTGTGAATGTGTATGTGCTTGTGAATGGTGGATGTATGTGTGTACCATTGCGAATGTATGGGGGCGAGTGTGCTTGTAGATGGGATGAGTTTATGTATGTGTGAGCATGTGTGGTATTCCTGCTCAAATTACCCGCCGCCACTGATTTTTTTAAGAAGTGCAACAAGATATATCACATTTACATAAATCTAACATTCATCACGCGTGTGCCAAAAACTGAATTTTAACCAATGGAGCCCTCTGCGCTTATTAAAAAACAGTGCTGGACTCTCCACCATCCTGTCCTGCAGTTCAGACCCTCACTGCCCGCGTTGACCTGTGCACAGAGCACCAGTGCTGCTGGTGTGGGAAACTAGACCACTAGCCCCAACAGTCAGCCAAAAAAAGTGAAAAATTATGGTCTACAATTCTTTCCCTGATTATTCACATTTTTCCCATGATAATTGAAAAGAAAAAAGTGGCTTGGTGGAGAATGACACTGACAAATCCTGCATCATAGTAACACGAAAACATAAGAAAATACAATATTTAAGTAATAAAAGACATAGCTAAGCAAACATTGCGTACTAAAACCTTAACTAAATTAATGTGTATTCTAATGCACCTAACCCAAAAACATCATGAAGCAAAACCAGCTGAAAAGAGGTCAAAGGAGGAGCAACCATGCTTCTAGGTGGTTTGAAGGGCGGCAGCAGGTAAAGAAGGACTTTGCTGGAGCAGGTACTAAAAGCTCCTCTACACAGCATTGCAAACTCAGATACACCGACTGGCAAAAAACCCTTGTGGTGGTAAAAAAAACAATTCAGTTTGCCTGCCTTGCACACCTCGCCTCTTGTGAAGGGACTTACTGCTCCCTCTCTTCACCACATCAAACTACCCTCAACAGTTTACTTTGGTTCATTATCCCGCATCTCTACACCACGGTATAACACCTCTACTACCACTGTATAACACACTAAAACACTGAACAGACCCTTTACCACACAGAGCAAGCACCACACTACAAACATACAAAGACCATAATGGCTGTCAGGTCACACAGGACGAGTGAGAAGGGAATGGATTAAAAAGGTGACACTGGAAAATGCGAGATAGAGAGCCCTCGAGGAAGCCCATCAGACCACTACAAGGAAGTGGGGATGGGATAATGAAAACCAGGAGTGCGGGAAATGGACGCAAGGAAACACAGCAACTGGGTCGGGGTAGAGTGCACTTCAGTCAAGAGTTAAATCTCAGTATCAGTGTGCAGGGCAGACAGTGAACAGCACAGAAGGAGAGTGGGCGCTCTGCGCGAGGAGGCAGGAACAATACACGCAGTGTGTGATGGACCGGTTCAGAGGTCACTCCTGGGTCTAACAATTAATATAATAGCGAACAGGCAAACTCAACAACCGATGTTCTTATTCCCGAGGGCATGGAGAGGTGCTGCGTGTGTGGGGGTTATGGTCTGGGACTTCTGGTTTCTCCTGCGTGCACATTTATACAGATTTTTCCTTTGCTGCTAAACTAAAGTCCGGGATTCAAATGTAGTGTGTGGTATTAGTCCGCCTCTCTGAAGTGGTTATACCTGTATTTAACTTTGACACGCAGCAACTTTAAATACGTAAAATTATTCCGGCGTGCTCGGATTACTTACATTTATACCATCTAATGTTTTTCCTTAGAACTAAAAACGAGAGCGCGCAAGCTAATTAGGCCGTTGGAAAAGTGGACGAGAGCGCGCAAGTTCATTCAAAGTAAAACAAAGATGGTGGTCGGAGCTGCGGAGGCGGGACGGCCCCTGCGCTGCTCTGTATGGGGCATCTCTGCTCTGTCTGTAGAGGGGTTCTGTGTGAGTGTTTCTGACACTATGCGCGGCACTCAGTGCTTTAAATGTACCAGCACTTTTTAAATTTTGAGAGGGAGAGTGCCTGCACTTCGTAAGAGGGGCACTTGCTTCCTAAGAGCCATATAAACAACCCGTTACAATTAATATTCACCACAAAAGCCCAATAGCCCTGGTAAAGATGCACACCACAGAGGTACTCCAGGCACCTATTTTAGGATTTCACCCACAGTCGAAGTAAGAATAGAGGCGGTGGGTGCACGTGTCCCAAGGAATGCCTCCTATAAACCCAATGATCGCAACGAAACTGCAGAATCGCGCATTAGCTGCCTTGGCGGTACAACTATAAATGCAACTTTATCAAGCAAACGCGGATCTCCCTCCAAAATGTTTATCAATCACAGACGCGCTTTGCCCTGTCCGTCTGTGAGAGAACTGCAACCTGCACAGAAGCTCGATGACGTCAGCCTATTCTATCGATTAGTGCCCCAGGTGTTTCCACGTGTCCTCTGAGCGCTTTGTTTCCAAACATTGGCGAAGATGTCTCACGCGCACCCTCAAACGTGAGGTTTCCCTGAGTCTGCTGTTAGTTGCGCTGTCTTAAGCAGACGCAGAACAGGGGTTATTTAGTTAAGTGTGCATAATTTCTGTGGCGAGGCGACCTCTGTTTACAGCGCTGCACTGCCACTCCCTAATGTCGTTACTAAGTGTGGCGTAACGGAAAATGAAGGGTCCGCCCGTGCAATGTGAAGAGGGCCCCCGAGTTTCCCATAGCTGACAGGAATTCAGTGGTCTACGTCTGAATGGGGACCCCTTGACTGTTTGCAGGACCCGCCCCTGAACCCCCACGGACTGCCAGGGCCTGCGTTACGCCCCAAGCATGTACTACATAGAACTTTGGGCTTAGTGCCCGCACTTTTAAAGTGCTGTAGAAAAGGTTAGCATTATAGAGAATGTTTATTTTTCTGTAACGGTTCAAAAATAAACAATGTTTTGCTGTTTCCGGGATACGATGTCTCCCAGGTTTTCTATGCACAGCAATCTTGTAGCGAGCCGGAGATGCTGAGTTCAAAGAACGCCGACCAAAGATCGGCTAAAAGTGAAACTAAAACCGCAGTATGCAGTGGAACAAGCTGTGAGGCAAATAAGCCAGAGGAAATAAATAACGAGCAAAAAAAACAAAAAAACACCCACAAAGCGTTTCCCTTGCGGGAGCGAGCAGGGGCACCATCTGTTTGAAAGTTAATTACAAACAGATGGTTTCAAAGCTCGCTCCCGCAAGGGAATCGCCAAACGTGCACGCGTTGCCATTGAAAGCAATGCAAAGCGTGCACGTTTTTGGCCGAAAAAGCAAATCGATTCCTAAAGGTCTCCTCCTAAGCAGCGCATGCGCGCTGCGTAGGCGAGACCTAAAAATGGCAAGAGAGGTTGTGCCTGGAGGCATGTTGTTGCCTATGGCGAGAGAGGGTGAGACTGGGAGCAGGTTGTTGCCCACACCTATGAGCCACGTGGGGCCCAAGGGGAGGCCCGTGGTAGAGGAGTCCCTACTGGTCAGGAGGGGCCGTAGAGTGGTGCGGTGCATGGTGCTTAGAGTGTGGGGGCGGGGCAAAGTACTTGGACTTGATGGGTATGGGATCACTGGACCACAGACCAGTATAGAGGGATTTTGGGTATGGGGAGGACTGTCTAGCTTGCAGGAGGTGGTCAGGACAGGGGGCAGTTTGTGGGGTGCAGGAGAGACACCCTCTCCTGAGGGGACAGAACCAGGGAATAGTGCCAAACGGGGGATGAGCAGTGCGCGCCTGGGGGAGGGAGTTGTGAATGGGGGGATTGGCATGGTCTGTGGATTAGGGGCTGGGGGCCCCTGGGTCAGTGGGAGGAAGGAGTAGCACTGGGGTCAGGAGAAGCCACTCAGAAGGTCCAGGGGGTGGTGGGACTTCTGCGCTTCTACAGTCACTACTAGACTGGAGTGATGGGGGGGGGGGGAGTACGGGGCAGGTGAGGAACCTGTGAGTGGTTGGGATGAGCTGGCTGGCAGAAGTGCACAGGCGGGTAAGGCCCTTAGAGTGTGCAAGAGGAAGAGGGGGATTTGCCTGATGGTATAGACAGGCCAGTTCTGGCACAGGAGGATGCAGTGCAAAGAGGGAATCTTCCAGGGAAGGGTGGAGGGGTAGCTTTGGGGGGGTGACAGGGTATGGCGAAGAAGATGAACATTGGTTTTGGGTATCCAACTTGGAGAAGCAGGCAGAGCTACATGGGGAGGTCCCAAGCACATCGGCCATCACCACCTTCACTTCGGTGACAGGTGGCAGAGTGGGTCTAGACCTGGGAGAGTTCAGTGTGGCTCATATACCCCAGGGTGAAGAGAAGGTATGGTCTCGGACGGCTGACCCGAAGTCTACGGTGGACAGCGGTGTAGCAGCCTGGGGAAGGAAAGGGGCAGCCTCCTCAGTGCAGGGACGGGGAAGGTCCGAAGTGGCCTCCCCGGCAGAAGTGGATCTGCCAAGCATCCCATGGTAGGATGAGAATTACTTGGCAGAAGATTGAGCAGGTCTGGGCAGGCCTTCACAGGAGAGAATATAGACAATGGAGGCTTTAGATTATGATGGAGATGAACTGGAGGAGGGGGAGATAGTGAATGATGAAAAGGTGGAGATGGAAGAGGATTTGTGGTCCCGAAAGGGGAAGCGAGGGAAAGGGTGAACTAATGTGCGTCCAGTTTGTTTCTTCCAGGATGGTCACTGGGGCATGTCTGCATCAGTGGAGCATGGTGGAGCAATAGATGGCAGGACACTGGTGAGGCAGCAGGCTTTGGTGTGGGCGCCGACCTTGAGAACAGCTAAGCTGCAAGGGATTGAGAGACCTGTTATGGTCTCAATTGGCATTGGAATGAGTGATGAGGTGGCAGCTTCAGGTAGGAGCACAAGTTTGGGTGGCCACTTATGGTGTCAAAATAAACATCTGTTATTTAGCGCCAAGATACCCTTGGGTGAACGTGCGCTTTACAAATACACATGTTATGTTATGTCAAACGGGGTGGAAACCAAGAGCAGTGGATCAGTACAGGAGTGGGACATTCAGTTGTGAAAAGGGCTCTACATGGAGGGCAGGGTGGTAGGGACTGACGACCGTGAGGAACAGGCAAGCACAGTAGAAGTTGGACAGGCAACCCTGGCAAGTAAGGAATTGAAAGGGGAGACGGCAAAAATGAGCAATGGAAGGGCATACACGGAAGGATGCGCCAAGTGACAAGGGAGACGAAGGCAAAGACACAGATAAAAAGAGAGTAAAGAGCTGAAAGTGAAAAAGCTCTCCTACATGGGGATAACAAAACCATTGGGGGCACATCTGATGGGGCAACGAAAGAGAAAATATGAAAAAGGGAATACATGGAGGTTTTTAAGCTTCTTTTTAAGCGAGCGAAAAAAAGGATCAAAAGAGAAGTAATATGAACTGGCCAAATTGGCCCAGGGTGCCGGTTACCATAGAGAATTGGACACTAGCATTTTCTATTGATGTAAGCATTTATTGTGAGAAAATCCCAGAGCAATGTGTGGCATTATTTAAATACATGATGTCTTACAGAAGGTGCATATTTTGTTCAGAGGTTATCCCTGGGTGCACTATGACGAAGAATTTTGGGCCAGGCTGGCAGAGGATGCAAAAGGAAAATGTTGGGTCTTGGATAATGACCTGTGGCTATAAACGATGGGACCAGCTAGACCGGCTCCCACATTTTTCATGACCAGCGGGTTGCCAATAGTGCATCAGCCCTTACAGGGACTTACCACCCAAGGTGTTGTGGGAACAGCCGGGAGAGGTCAGACCGGACATGTGGGATCATCTTAGCCATTGAACAAGGGTTACTGTGGGAGGGAATATTCTGAAGTGAATGTTCACAGTGCACTGCCAGGCACCCGCCTATACATTGTGGGGAGAAACACAGGAGGGATGCAGGGAACACAAGGGGAGTTTTGACAACCCCAAGGCAGGGGGGTAGAGCTTCACAAGGACCTGCGCGGAAGGCTCATACGCCAATCAAACTGGACAGATTGCAATTTTGGCTGCAGTGGTACAGGAATGTTGAGGATGCCAGTTTACTATAAGAGGTTTCTCAAAATGGGTTTGAACTGGGCCCGCAAGAGAAGGTGGGCAGAAAATCTAAAATCAGTGAGGGAACATTCTCATATTGGACTAGAAAAATTGGAGAAGGAGGTGCGGGAGGGCAGGATGGAGGGCCCGTTTGATGACTGGCTCATAGACAGACTGATGGTCTCGCCAACTGGGGTGGTTCCAAAAAAGGAGAGTGGACAGTTGAGACTGATTCAACACCTCTCATGGCTGGAAGGACTGTCCATGAAGGACTACATTTTTGACGATCTGTTCACCGTTTCGTATTCCTCAGTAGATGTGGCCATAGACGTGGTGAATTCAGTGGGAGACAGGGTGCTCATTACCAAGAGTGACATAAAGTCGGCATTTTGCCTTTTGCTTGTTAGTCCCAAAGACTTCAAATTACTAGGGTTACAGCTTGCTGGAAAATTGTACGTGGATAAGGCGTTACGCATGGGTGGGGTGTTCAGTTTCTTGTGCACTGTTCGAGAAGTTCAGTTTATTTTTGCAATGGCGGTTCACATTTACTATAGGATACACTACCATGACAAATTACTTAGATTACTTTTTCTTCGTAGGCTCGAACGGTTCCGCGGACTGCTAGCACATGTTGGACAGTTTTAAGGAGCTCATGGCAGAGGTAGGTGCACTATTAGCAGAGGAAAAGACAGTTGAAGTGGACACTAAGATGACATCCCTAAGCATGGAGTTTGACACGGAACGCATGGAGGCATGACTGCCAGAGGACAAAAAGCCAGCAATGATTCACCTGATTGAGACTATGCTAGCAAAAGACAAAGTGAGAGTGCGGGAGGTGCAGGTACTATTGGGGCATTTGAACTTTGCATGCAGAGTGGTAAAAGCGGGTAGGACTTTTTGCAGGAGATAGGGATTGGCTTTATCTAGTCTGTCTTTACCACACCACAGACTACGGTTGAAGGCCAGGGTCAGAGAGGACTTGAGGATGTGGTGTTTCTTCCTGGAACATTGTAATGGTATCTCGCTCAAAGGGCTGGGGGACGCTTTTGAGTGGAATATACAGATATACTCAGATGCTGCAGGTGGTGCCAGCTACGGCCTGTAATGGCAGGGGCATTGGAGCGCAGAGCAATGGCCAGAGGACTGGAAGGATGGGGGAGAAGCATAGCCTTTCTGGAGTTTTTTCCCTTATTGGTTGCCTTGGTTTTGTGGGGTACAGAATTTGCCAACAAGAAGGTGCTTTTCAACATTGACAACATGGCAGTTGTACAGATTGTCATTAGGCAGTGAGGTTGCTTAGAGTGTTTGTACTGGGCTGCCTGAGACACAGCATTGTTTTTAAAGTGAGACACATACTGGGACTGGACAATAAAATTACGGACACCATATCTCGTTTGCAGTGGCAGAGGTTCCATGGGCTTGCTTAGTAGGCAGATCAAGAGAAGATACTGATTCCGGAAAACCTGTGGCGGATAGGCATGCAAGACTGCTACCGCTGGTAGTCTGTTCTTGGGCACAGTCCACTAGGAGGGCTTATAGACAGGCGTGACTGGAGTTCTTGGAGTCGGGTGTGCAGGAGGGATGTGCAGGAGAGGTTTGGCGAAGGACTGATTATGTTGTCTGTTTTATAATGGATATGAATCACAAAGGTTGGTCCAGGATTACCATTGTGGGTAAGTTAGCAGACATTGCATTTGTGGGGAAACTGCTGTGGGTTTGTGCCCCATTGGCGGGAGAGTTAGGGACAAGTATATTGGAAGGTTGGGTATGGGGGAAAGGCAATGGCGGCAGGAAGCATAGAACACTCTTGTCAACAAAGCTGCGCAGAGTGATGGAGGTGCGGCCCGAGGTATGTTATGATGACAAGTAAGTAAGTGTGTTTTCGTTGCTAATGTGTTGGATGTTTTTTGGGGCTTTCCGAGTTTGAGTTGCTGGGGAACAGAGACAGGAGAGGAGTGTTACGGTTGGAGCTGCAGGAAGATCTGATGGAGATTTATATATGGCTGTCGAAAACATATCAAAGGGAAAAGGGGAACAG
Organism: Calotriton arnoldi; assembly: GCA_963921515.1. Lineage (NCBI taxonomy): Eukaryota > Metazoa > Chordata > Amphibia > Caudata > Salamandridae > Calotriton > Calotriton arnoldi. The sequence goes on along the minus strand of CAWUFW010000447.1, from coordinate 4,160,662 downwards.
CGTGTTTTTGCTCTTTGAATGGGGGCCTTAAGTGTTGGAAGGGCGAAGCAGGTATCGGAATTGAGGTTTTCAGACACCAAGACTGATCACATTTGACCGCTTTTCAGTTTATGGCGGTGCTGCGAAAAGCATTGGCGCATGTGGGGTTGCCAGCAGCTGAGTATGGGACTCATTCCTTTCGGATTGGGGCAGCAACAGAGGCAAATAAGCAAGGTTGGTCAACAAGTCAGATAAAGCAGATGGGGAGATGGGCTTCGAACTGCTATAAGACATATGTGCGGTAGACTAGAGAGTATTGTATTAATTGTTGTTTGTTATAGGTTCGGTTCCAGGCCCAGGTAATGAGTATCTCACGGTATGGATAATGGGACATTCATTCATGATATGGTCAGAGAGACAGGCAGCAAGAAGTATGGACGTCAGCTGGTTTTCTAGGACCACAATGTTGGTGTGCAGTGGCATTGCAAGGGGGGCATGTTATGGAAACAGCTTCTGCTGAGTTTAAATAGATTACTAGGTTGTGACGGGTACCCGATGTGTTATTTCACTTGGATGAGAACGACTTGGTAAGAAGTTGTTACCTAGGCAGCAGTGGCAGGGGCGGGCAGGCCGGCAGCGATAGATCAAGCGAGGAGGAAAATTAACAGGGAAGTCCAGAAGTTCTGGAGGGAAGAAGGGTAGGCAGGGTAATTCATCAGGATTTGCTATATTAGGTGTCTGAGTTCTTCCGGGGAGATAGAGTTCATTTGTCAATGACGGGGATGGAGCTCTATTTGTTGCAGATGCGGGAAGCATTGGTGGAGTGCTTGGGGTTCCAACAATGGAACCAGCGAAGGGGCAGCAATAGTAGTTGATCAGGAGAGGAGACTGTGGGGGGAGGGGGTTTACAGTATTTTCAGGCAGTGGGCAGAAGAGCCCCAGTTGGGTTTTTTCTGAGTGGCGGTTAGCAGAGAGGTTGCTCTAGTTTGGAAGTGGTTTTATTGCTGGTTGATTGAAGCAGATTCAAGGGGAGGTTGGGAGGAAGTTTTCAACTGCAGAAGGCAGGAACCAAAAGGTGTCAGTTACAGAAAGTTAAGTTAATTTAGGCTTGATGATTTTAGATCTAGTGACAGGCAGTTTGAGTTGGAGGGGCTGTGGGGTGGGATAATTAGGGGTGGGGGTAGGTCAGCCGGTAGGTAATCACTCCTGTTTAGTGAGGAGGTTAGATTTATGAATGTGTTTGCCTAGGAGAATAGTAATGCGATGTGCACCTGCTTCATTAAAGGGGCCTTTTTCACACACCAAGTTGTCAGTTGTTTGTGCTGTGCCCTGTCTCCCAAAAGCAATTCAACCCTTGACTGCCGCTCCCACAGGTGAAGGGGCGCTCTGCTAGCAGCACTTTTAAACATTATAAATTTTCTAGTCATCAGACCATTGACTGTGCTACCATGACAGGTCATACTGAACTTTTTTTCGTTGGATAAAATGGAGATAAAATCTCTGCACATTAATGATCATCGCGTCCGATTTTTTTTTCCTCCGTGATTCAGCAGAGGAGCAGTGTCTGTGGCACAAAGCTCACACCATCACCCATTTTCTCCAGTATTTTGAGGTAACAGCTGCATCCTTTCTTTTTAATCACAGCTGCATGCATCATGTATGTCTGTGGATTGCAGTGAGCCTTAGAGTAATTTGTGTTTCCAGCATATGGCTATTTCTTCTTCATCGTTTTGGTCTTCCTGATATCTTTTTCGGTCAGGCACCCCCAAGTTAGAGGGTGGTTAATGCAAATGGCAGGTCTCAGCATTTTGCAATTCACTTTGTTGCAAGACTTGTCATACTTCGACAGGCGAATATGCACATTTTTAATATCTGCAAATGCTAGTTTGCAATTGAGAGTGAACTCTTGATGATTGAAAATGACCTTGTAACTCCATTTTAAGAGCTTATTTTGAATTTGCTCTGTTTCTCCACAGTTTCATTTTCACGCGGTCAATGCTTTTTTATTAAAAACAGATTTTTCATGGGGGGAGGGAGCAAGAGAAATGGTTGTGGGGGCAAGCAACGACTAAGCAGGATAGGGTGGGAGGTATGTCTGAAGTGTAGAGAGGGGCTGCAAACACATGCAGTGTTATGGAGTGCTGGTGTAAAAAACAAAATCAACAAAAAAAAACCTCTGCAACCCAGAAGCCAGTGGAAGGACACTGGCCACAGACAGGAAGCTGTACTTGGTCCATGCTCCACGGAAGATGGGAAGGCACAAAGAGAAAGTGGAAGCTTGAGGCGCTGGCCAATGAGAAGCAAGGAAATGAGTGACGTCGAAGCCAACCATTGGTAAGGGGCAGGCTCTTAGTCCGTTTTAAGCTTTGTTTACAAAATATTTCCCAACAGCAGCTCGTGCTGTCTCAGGTGAAACCTAATGACAATAGCTGCAGATCAGCTACCTCAATGGGCACATAGGGAGCTCACATAATTTGTCCCATAGCTTCCAACACATTTTGTAAAGATTCCACAATGCACACTGTATTTACTGTTTATTGTTAGAAACCTGGTGTGTTATCACTTGCTTCCTTTGGGCTCGGGGAGGTGCTATGGCAGGGGTCTTTTACGACTGCCTTTCTACCATCAGGCATTCTTTTAGGAAAACATATGTAATGCAATGTTTAGATGTGTGGATGTTTGAACTGTTCACAGTACATATGTATGCGCTATTTGTATAGTGTGAATCTAGCCAAGAAGGCAGTGGGTGCTAAACAGGGTCAAAGGCAAGCATACTGTCGACAAGTGATAGGGGAGGTATTTGATTGTTACTGCATTCTGATGGGGTTTTCTTTAAAGAGGTGAGTCATCAACTCTTTCCTCCATTGGAGCAGCTTATGTGCTGCCCTTCAGAGTATCGGAGTGTTGTTCCAGATCCTGGGTGATTAGATGGAATAAGCCTGCTGTTGTGTTTTATCTTTGTTATACCTCTTAGTCTCTAGTTCAATGGTGGGTTGGCTGCAGGCCGAGAGCCACGCGAGATGGTGAGCATGTCCACAAGATAAGCCAGGGTACTAATCATGAAGGCATTGTAAATTATGCACCTAGTTTTGAAGATGGTATGGGCTGGTCAGGGGAGCCAATACAATTCTACCAGGATGGAGGTGATGTGATCATATTTCTTCTGGTCCTGGAAGAGATGTGCTGTGGTGTATAGAATGCCCTTTAGGGGTGCCAATATGTTGTGTGGGAGAAAAATGGAGCAGGATCTTTCCACTTTCCTGATTCAGAAGTACCAGGGCTTAAACAACAATTCTGAAGTTGATTTCTGGAAGAAACCATATTACTTTCTTTAGAAGAGAGAACTGGTACCAGTCTGTATTTGTTTTTTGCCAATGTGTTCCTTGAGGGCGAGTTTGGCGTCTAAGATGAATCAGAGTGACTTGGCATTCAGCAAGAGTTTGGGTTCATGTCATCGAACAAGGTTTGTACTATTTCTTGCTTATTGTTCTTAGCAAATAATAGGGATTCTGTCTCGGTTAGGTTGAACTTCAGGCAGGCGCTGGCCATTCATGTCTGAATGAGGTGCCGGCAGTGTTTGAGGTATTGGTTGCCTGGAGCAAAGGAGACTTTCAGGTAGAGTTGAATATCATTTACATATTGGTGAATATTAATACTGTTATCTGTGAAAAGAGACTCCATGGGCTCCATGTAGAGCCTGAAGATGACAGGAGACCATGTAGAACCCTGTAGGCCTCCACAAGTGATAGAGATCTTCTCGGACCTGAAGCTTCCCATTTAAAGAAACTGGTGTCGATTGGAAAGGTAGGAGGAGAACCATGAAAGGCTTGACAGTCACTCCCATGTGAGACTCCTGGGTGTGGATGTGGGTTGGATGGTCAACTGTATAATAGGCAGCTGAGAGGTCCAGCTGTATTGGGGTAGTCAGTGATGTGTAAAGTAGGGATCTCAGTGCTGCAGTATGATCTGCTAGATTGCTAGCCATGCAGGAAAAGGTTAGCAATGATGTGATCTTGAAGTTAAGCATGACCTGTTTTTTCAGTGATCTTCTAGATGCAGGGTAGGTCAATCAATCAATCAGTAGATTTGTAGAGCGCTATTTGTCACCCATAAGGGTATCCAGGCGCTGGCAGGGTCCAGTTAATTAGCCAAATTGCCAGGTCTTTGGGGACTTTCCGGACTCTGGAAGAGATGGTCAGGTAGGTGAGTATTGTGCTGGTAGCTTGCGAGGTCATTAGGGTGAATGCAGGATTCTTTTTAGTGTAAGGATCTAGTCTATCTTTAGAGCATCTGCAAAGATGCGTTGAGTGAGGGTGTGTAGGGGTGAGAGAGCTTCCCCAGAGAGAGCTTTGATGAAGGACTAGGGTAAGACATAATCTTCATAGACAAGGAGTTTGAGGAAGTTGAGTATGTTGGAGAGATCTGTGAGAACAGGACTATAAAAGATAGCCACTACTGGATTAGGAATGGGCATAAGAGTAGAAGCAGACATGGTGTTGTCAATGTGCTGTTGGGTCTTCTGTTTCCCTGAAGAAGAGCTTGATGGCACTGCACTATGTGCCATTTGCATGAAAATTGGCATACATGAGCCGATTCGTCCACCCGATATTCTGCAATCCAAATTAGGACCCTATCTTTCACAGCTCATGATATGAGGCAAAATATTTAGTGTTTTTGTACTGACCTCTCATCGAAAAATTTGAAAACAAGCATGCGGTCCAACTATAATGCCAGCCTCCTCGTATGTTCCATAGTCATGAACATTGGCACACAGGAGCTGAATGAACTCCGCAACACATTGCTATGTAAATTACATTCCTATCTTTTATGACTCATGAAATCTGAGTCAAAATGTACAGTGACCTTTGCTGACCTCTGAGTGAAATTTTGATACAAGCATGGAATGAACCGAACAAAAATTAGAAGTAAAAAAATACAGTGATGCTTCCACTACCATGCCTGTCCACCATTTTGTATACTAAAATGAAAGCTAGCAAGCCTACACTGGTTAGAGGGGTCAATAACAAAAGTAATTTAAAAGTATTAGAAGAGGCCATAGAGCTACAGGCTGTGCATTTATTAGTGGTAGTTGACAGCTTTGCTAACATTGCAACCCAGACAAACTCCATGTATAAAGCCTTAGAAATGAATTCATTAATTATTAGAAACATATACTGTAGTAAGAAATACTTTAGGAAAGATAAGTTGATCGTTGTAAACTGCTGTGGCTGTCTGCTGCTTTTGTTAAGGCATGCATTAGGTATGAACCCCTCCCATATTGTAGTATCCCACAGCTCAGCATGTACAAATGGGAAGAATACATCTCCTAAACTGTAGAAAGGTGTAGCCAATTGACTCACTTGCAAAATATGCAGGGCATAAACCTTATGTGAAGTTTAAAAAAGGAAATACAGTGCTTTTACTACTAATATTCCTTTCCACCATCTAATAAGAAGGCTAATTTGAACCTACCAAAGTAGATTACAATTTGCAAGCAATAATCTACCATTCACAATCGCAATCGAATCTCTAGGGCTTTGTTCATTTGTGTGGTGGAAGCCATAGCCTAAGGTGACATCAAGTATCAAATAAAAGCCATTCATAAATCATTAAAGTGACATCAGAGTCTGTGTTTGGAACCTAAAATTATGACTTAATGGGTGTAACCTAAAACACTGGGTAATGTTTAATGCAATATCATATATTTTCAGAATCCTATGTATCCCTCTTGTTTGCAGAATTTGCTTACAAAGTACATTCTGCCTTCCTGTTCACTTTATGAGAGGATGGGTGAACAGCTACTCTTCAGAGTTGCAGAGACAGCAGTGAAGGAAGCTAAAAAATCATTTGTCTCCCGTGTTCTTCATGGAAGGGTATTCCAATATGAGAATCTTCAGGTTCTCTTTGGCTAACATAACAGAAGAGACGTCATCACTGTGCTAGAGACCAGTCGATGTTTTATTGATGGGAAGCCTGCAAACCATCTTTCCTTGTAAGATAAATGTGCATTTTCAAACATAATTGCTATCCTGTTATATTGTTTATGCTCCAAATAATCTCAAAACCAAACCGCACTTTCACTCCATGTTGTTGGACCTTTCTAAGCATTCATTTCTTATCTGTCACAAGAAAACATCATAACATAACTTACACTGTTCCTCGATTCAAGCTTTAAATATTGTATATTACTTACTTTCAGACTTTACCAAACAAGTGAAAAAGAACCTGAGAACGAACAGCAGGGAGGAGAGAATATGGAATGTGATATACTTCGCCAAATGTAAGTTTTAATAATGCTCTTTTGACTTTTATAAATTGGTTTTTAATAGTTAAACAAATTAATTCTTAATATACAGTAGCCGCAAGAGATACAGATGTGAAGTGAAGACACCTGATGATGAATGCCTCATGATTTTGAAGGTGGCAAAGATGGGTTCACTGTGAAAAGTTAACAACAAGAATGATTTAAGTGTTCAGGTGCCCTTGCAAGTTTTTTATTTTTTGGAAGCCATATTGCTTTTAAAGTATCTACAAGAAACAATTGTTGTCAAAAGCCTTCTTGTAAGTATATACAGTACCTTTTTATTCTAAATTACAGTGGTGCATGCATTAGAGATGTGAAAAGATGTACATGTTAAATAATACTTTATTTTGACAGGTTGAAGAATGGTTGGAACAAACCCTTCAGACTGAGGATGGTATGACAATGCCATTGTAAGAGTAAGAGAAAAGAGCACAAGACGTAAGTGAGAAACAAGATATGTTTTAAATGCTGGAGAACAAAATGTAGATACATTCTTATTAAACAGCCAGAAAACAAATATCTACTTAAACTTATCAGCTGAACCATGACCAATGGTATTTAGAGCAAGCTATAATAATAAAAATACTATTTTATATATACGTGTGTGTGTGTGCGCGCCAGAGCAGTTCCTGTGAATTGTATCGTTTTGATGATGGGGGTATTCCTATGCACTGATTGAATTGCAGTACATTTTTTTTTATTTCATCTTTAAATTTACAGAAATATCAATAATTACTACAGTGTGCCACAATTACATTTAGGTAGATTTAATGCATATTAATTGAAGTTTGCCGCTTTTTTTCTAGTGGTTGCACATATATTTTACAATGCTATGTCCCAGGGAAGTAAAGGGCAGTAAGACACTGATGTAGAACAGTTCATAAAAAGGTTACTTTTTTGTTTCTTCTGAAAAAGAGGAAGTTTGCAATGCAGCCACAAATGTCACCAGGCTAATTGAAGGGTAAGGGAAGTATATGCTATGATGAAAACCAATATAAACAAATATTACATTATTCAATTATAATTTGGATTGCGTTTATGTAATACATATTCTATAGTCCCATTCAGTGTAATCAGATCTGTGATCAGCTGCTCCACTTGAAAGGCAACCAGCTGTATGCAAGGTCTTCCCCTCCAGGCAGCACTCCACTGGGGGGACATCCGAGTACGCACTTCTGGCATGACCTTCGACAATATCAGCCCGGTGCGCGAGGCTCCACGCATCTGCACCAGATTCTAGTTCTGCTTCCCTTCTCTTTGCCCAGCCTCTGCCTGCCCTAAACAGCTAACCCGCCTGGCCCCTGCCTAACCTCGCACCCTCTGCCTGTGAGCCGTGCCTGGTTTCTGAGCTATGCGGTCACTCAGGCCAGCAGGTGGGGGAGCTTGCAGACAACTGGCTGCACGGACAGCATGACCAAATGGACAGATGAGGCCTGGCTCTATGAACCACCGAATATTGCTGAACCTTGCCAGCACCCGCCTGAGTGCTCAAGGTCCCTGCAAGAGCCTGTTGCTGCAGCCGGGCTGGAGAGAGAGTGTTGCGGATCATTCCCTGTCGGCCTGAGCACAGCCTGGAGTGGGTTGGCAGCTGCCTGGGGTACCTGGAGCACCTAAATGGGAATCAGGAGTGATGAGAACCTGTTGTGAGTTGTGGTAAGTTGCGGCAGGGGTGGTAAGGGTGGTTGCTTAGTTTGCACCACACAGGGTTGAGCCTGGGCTCACTGAAGTGGCCCAGCTAGGTCGGGGTGCAGATTGTGGGGCTGGTGCTTTCTCCCCTCTTGTCCCCTCCAGCCCCACTAACGTGCTTTCGCCAGCCAGCACTTCAGATAGGCTTGCCACCCTCCCGCTCCCAATGGTGTCACCCAAACCAATTGAATAGAATACGACGAGTAGAGGTCTCAACCTCGAGGACAATCCTAAAAGGCACAAAGTAAAACAGCCGTTGGCTTCCTTGTTGGCTTCATTGTTGGTACAATCTCAATCAGATAAGGCTCAATTGGCCCAACCAGCCCCATTGGCCTTCACGCCCATTTGAGGTTCTGGAGTTCTTTGAACAGAGACTCAACAATCCTAATTAAGATGACTTGATCCTGTCCGCACTCATTCATGGCACATCAACAGGTGGCACCACACGGCCCACCGTCATTCCTCCCTCCGCACCGCTCCTTATCCTCGCGGCATCTTAACGTATTCCTCGCAACGTCCTGCTCCTTGCGCGCACCCATCCGTCCATACTGCCCACCTCCAGCGACCCAGTCACCCCTCCTATGTCCTCCCTCTGGGATGCATGGGGGCTACCAGGCCCACATATTTAACCCCCATTATAGAAGCCCACACTCTCATTTACATGATGAACCATTCTCCGCCGTGAATACAGAGTTAATATGTGCTGAATCTGTATTCCATAATTTATCTCTCATGGACCTAAGAGCTCTCAAGCTGTTGAATTTTGTTCTTTTCTATCTGTTTATCTAATTTCCCCCCATCTTTATTACCCTCCCCAATCTCTTCATAAAACTGAAGGCCGCACAGTACATCCTGTATTTATTACCACAAATTGTTTAATGGTATTTCACATGTAAATGCTAGATATGTGTCTTGATGCCATAATGTATATGTACATCATATGACGAGAGCTCCACTGACACTCGCTGTAACATGCAAAATGTGCTGTCAATAAAAACATTTTAAAAAATGACTTGATCCTGTCCTAGATTTAAAAACCCAGAGGAGCCAAAAGCCAAATGCGGCAATACCCACCACATCGGCTACACCCGTTATCTCAAGCACCATAAGTGGCTAAAATTAAGGGGGAACACCTCAGAATTTGGAAACTATCACATAAGGTTTTTATCCTAAGGAGGGCCGTGGCCATGTCAAAATGGAAGGCACGCTCAGTCATAGCCTCTGTGAAGTCAAACACGGGGAGGACATACAGATTTTGGGCAGTAACATCTGTTGGGGGGTGGGGGGGAATCTCATTAGCACCAAAAAACTCAAGGGCCCCTAAGTCAGAGGAGCCTTTGAGGAGGCTCCATTGTAGCAACAGGCAATTGCCTGAAGTATTCACAGTATATTTTACGAAAGCGTAATGGATGGCACTGCCCGGAGGTAATCCAAAGTGGTCCCCCTAACCAGCAGTCCTTTCAACAAAGATTGCCAACTTGAAACCATACCACCAGCCTGGTATACAAACTATGGGGGAAGTGGAGAGTGGAATCATTAATTCCAGGGCATAGAAAGTGGCAACCGAAAAGAAACAAAGGGACAATTCCATTGAGGGTGGGGAGGTGACAGAGACTCTGAATGCAGATTCCATCAAAGGCCACCTCGCCCTCAAAATCTATCCAAGCTACTACCAAACAGTCCCCTCTAGTGGAGTTAGAGAAAGACCCTGATAGCAAAGAAAGGAAAAGGGATCCAACCCCCATGCTGCTCTCACGGAAAGCAAAAGAGCACCTAAAAAAACAACAAAAATATGCACAAGAACCAGCATGGGGAAAAAAGGAGCATCAAAGACCTGGGCATGAGCCCCCGATAGCGGAGAGACCTCCAACAATTACAGACAGCTTGACCACGACCATATACCCAATCTTTGTAACCAACAGTGGCCAAAATATGGGCCTACATGCCACCAAGCAAGTTGCCCCTTCCACTTCAAACAAGATCACGTATGCACAAGCTGTGCTGCAGAAAGCTCAAGAGAAGAGCAACTCAACAAAGAGAGGAGGAACATCTGTGCCCAGTAGGAGGCCCACACTGGTAATAGGAATGGACCACGATGACACAATGAGTGAAGGGATGCAGAAATGCGCACAGGCTGGGCCAAATACCTAAATCTTAAGCATAGCATCTTCTGATGCTACCAGGCCAGCCACATACAAGACCGCAGCAGACATCTATAGCATGACCACAAATGCAGAAGCCTGGGAACAAGAACCCAGAGACAGTGGCTACCTAATAAACGACAAAGGAAAAGGTGGCCATCCCTCTGTGGAGACACGCAGCCCAACTATAAGTGAAGCGATATTCGATGCCTCCAAGCGCCCCATGCATGCAATATGCGAGGATTGTGTGGCCTCAACAAGCCAAGGGGGCCTAGGATGCCCCCGTACTGAGATTAACCCACCCCCCTTCACTAGAACAGCATCAGGGCATGTGTTAACAATGACTACTAGGTGGGCGACAAATGAGACGACAGACAGCTTCCAGTCAACAAAAACGGCCACATGCCCCCAGCACATTTAGTACATGACAGGGAAAACTGTAATCCAGAAGCAATGGGGGACTCACAAAAGACAATATTTACCTCACTATGCGAATCTTGGGGCAACTTAGATGTTCTCCATCAATACAAAATTCCTAAATTCCTGAAGCATATACTCTTGCTAGCCTCCATCAAAAGCGAAGACTATGTATCCAATTCGTTTAGTCAGGCCAAGAAACACTGGAGGAATCTACAATCATAACTTGGAGAGGTGCAGGCATGTCCAAAAGTGTGTTGCTGGAGAAAGAACACTTTGCAAACTGGGGAATTGTAGTACGCACCAAAGACGATAAAACATGTCCCCATGTGCTATAAACCCTGGCTGATGGCTATCCGATACAGCCTACAAAAAATGTATCTTAAAGGGAGCACTAAGTTGGCAGTCTAATACCTGCTTCAGGAATTTAACCAATCTGTATCGACCAGAGGCGCACCTAAGAGAACAAAGGACCATAATGATGCTGGGAACGGAAAGAGACCAGGCAGACGACTGTAGCTGAATCACCACAAACCTTGCTCAGAAGAAATCTAACTATTCCTAACCTTAATCTCACGGCTGCAGGAAGTGCAATTTCCCAGTCCTCAATTACAATAAAAATAATGTCTTGGAATGTAGCAGGAATCACAAAGATCCTACAAAGTAATGCTGCACACAATTTATTGAATAAAGCAGACATTGTCTGCATCCAAGAGACCTGGTCAACCACTTCCACCTTCTACCTGGCTTTGCAGAGATCCATAAGCCTGCAAAAAAAGTCCACCTATTTGGAAGTCCATCAGGTGGCATATTGATGTATGTAAAACACTCTGCAAAACTTACCATCACTGCAATAAAAGTCAAATCAGAAATGCTGCAAACTGGTATTGTTGAAGGATATGGAGGCAGAATTCCAATTTTAATAATAAATGCATACTTCAACTTCAGACACGGAAAGACGGAGAAACAGAAAAGATGATGACCCTTTTGGAGGAACTAATTGCGAGCACATGCCATCAGGTATTCTGCTAATGGGAGACTTCAACATGCACAACCTTGGGGAGGATAACCCCCAGCACAAATACATTTTCCGAGCGAGCTGGAGATTTAGCACCTTCCTTCAAGTCTACAAACTCAATCAGCACAGAACACAGCTACAAAAAAACACCCATGCATCAGACAGTCCCACTCATTTAATAAGTCAACCACAATTGATTATATTTTTCTGAGTGCCAATTTGACTAAAACTTTATCAGACTTCAAGATGGCCAAGTGACTCTACAAAGAAGAACTCAGGACATGCTACCGGCAATTGAACCAACAAAAAATGAGTAAAATTACAAACTGATAAGAAGGATAAAATGGACAACTCAAAGTTCAACCATGAAAGAAGGATGGAAGGGCCAGTGGGAGGGATGATCAATTAAGTTGCAAAACCATGAAATCATCCAAGGCTGGTCCAAACTGGTCACCAATCTGCATTCCTTCTTACTAGGCAACTGGCAAAATAAACACAACAATCCAAATAACTACACTTAGGGTCTTGTAAGGGAGGACAAATCAAGCACCTGCAAATTAAGGGGAGCCATTAGGAAAAATAACAGATGAGGAACCATTACTGCAAGGCAAGAGCTAGCAAGGGCCACAAAAACCATAAACACCCTGTATGGGCCCAAAAAAGAAAACAGCAGAAGGCCGAATGGATCAAAATCTTTTAACTGGCATCAAGAAACAAACGGCAGCAGTTCTGACACTACATTAACAGTCTAAGTCATACCAAGTGCAATAGGCGCAATCCGGTTCCAGTGGACAAATGGAGAGCGCACATCACAACCCTATACACTGAGTCACCAACTAATCAAATGGGCTCCCTAAGGACCCCACGCACGGTAAGCGACGATAAACAACCATACAATCAGCAAAGCCAGAACATGCATTGCCGGACTAACAGGTAGTAACAAACATGCTGAAGATTTGGAGGGCTGGTGCACCATGTCCCAACGGCCTTCCGGGGTCTTTATTCAGAGAAGACTCCCTCCCCCTTCTGGGTATTTGTCCTTTTCCCCTTGTATCCAGAGTGCAAAATAAATATGTCCCAGATTCATGGCGGACTCTGTACTTCAACCGATTTCCAAGAAGGGAGACACTACAGATCCCAAAAATTATAGGTTAATTGCACTACTAGATATCTAGGTTAAGGCATATGCAAGGATTCTATTAGAAGACGTAGTCGAATGGGTCGCTGAAGAAGGTCTGCTACTATACTATCAAACCGGCTTCTGCAAGAGAGGATCAATGGTAGATAACATAGTTGCCCTTTCATATTTAGCTCGACAGCTTGCACAACAGCTTGCACATGTTTGCTTGCTTCGTTGACTACTCTGCTGCGTTCGATGGAGTGGTGCCTAACAAACTTTGGCAGAAGCTGCACAAATTGGAATATACCGACCAAGCTATTGTAAGCTATAATTTAGCTGTACACCAAGACATGGGTACGTATTAAGTTTCCGGCGAAACAGCCACTTCAAAAATTCCAACAGATTGTGGTCTCAGACAAGGGTGTATAGTTGCCCCTATATTATTTAACTTGTACACAGCTGATGTGTGACCCACACTAACAGGAACCAATCTGGCGACCCTTAAGATAGGACACAAGATTTTCCTACTGCAATATGCTGATTACCTTGTACTCCTAGACCACACGAAAATAGGACTTCAGAAGGCAGTAGATGTATTGAACACATATAATTAAAAGATTGAATTGTGGGCTGTGATATTGTCATGCTTGGCTCCAGCGCGCGGTGCTACGACCAGGCTGGATGAGAGGCTGGGGGAAGGGGGAAGCGGAAGGGAGAGCGCCGAGGAGGCGTGCGCAGTAGAAAGTTGCACGCCAATAAAGGAGGTTGTGCTTATACCTGCCCGTGTCTAGTCTCCTTATTTCCAGCGACACGACAACTGGCGATGAGGGTGGGATCCCGAACCTGCTGATCCCGGTCTGGAGACACGCGCTGCAGCGGTGAGTCAGCGCGTGCCAGCTGATGTCCGTAAATGCGCTCCCAAGCGCATATAACGCTGGCTGCAAGTGGAACTGCACCCGCGAGGAGGCTGCTCTCTGCCTAAAGCCTGACACTGCTGTTCATCGTGTGCTGCCTCATCGTGCCCAGGGTAAGCCCCTGCCTGCCTGCCTGCAGTTCATTACTGGCTCTGCCGACAGCCTCGTGCACATGTGTCCTACTCGGCGGCCATCTCAGAGTCAGGCCATGCAGCCACAGACACTGCAAACACCACGGCGGCCATCTTAAAACCAAACAAAAGTTTACAATCTGCTCACTCACAGTTCCTGGCACCATCAAGGCTCTATACACCCTTGCACCTCCGGTCACAGGTCCTAGAGCACCTGCTGAACCCCAGAGAGAGCCAATAAGCCACATTTACACGGCAGCTTGTCAGTGGCCCCGGACACATCGCAAAATGTGAGCCAGGTCCAGCAATGCTGGGCGTATCCTTCCTACGCCCACCAGAACCTCTGGCCCTCACGTCTGGCAGTGGCATGCGTCTAAGATGGCAAAGCTGGCTAGAAGACTTCGAAGACTTCATGATGGGGTCGCAGGTCACTGACCCCAAACAGCAACTCATTGCCCTGCGCAACCTGATAGGCAAAGACATCAGACAAGTCATTAAAGAACTGCCGCCAGCCACTGCAACCTCATATCAAGATGTGAGAGAAGCACTAAACAGGAAATTCCTTCACAAACGAAATCTGGACTACGAACGGTACACCTTCAATCTGGCGTCACAAGAAAAAGATGAGCCAATGGGTGACTTCATCACACGGCTCAAACGGTTAGCTCGCTACTGCGAATTCGACAACTTCAACACGGAAGATGCACTTCGCCTACGAATTATAGAGGGGTGCCAGTCAGAGTCACTACGTCGTCGCCTGCTAAAGAAACACTACTCACTCGACGACATCGAAGAGCTGACGAGAATAAATGATCAAGCCGAAGACCATGAGAAAACGATGGAAGCTGGAAAGACAGAAAAACGCGAACAAGCCTTCCGACTCCACTCTCAAACAGACACGCGGCGCTCATCAGATTACAAAAAACCCCTGATGCCTGCAAGCCAAACTTGCAGCAGGAGCAAGAATAGCAGCAACAAGAAACAACAACTACACTGCTACTGCTGCGGACAAGATTACCCTCACACGGGCCCATGTCCTGCCTTGGGACAACATTGCCACCGCTGTGGGAAGGAGAATCACTTCGAACTGGTGTGCCAAGCACCCCGCAGAGAATCTGCGCCAACTAGACGCACCCCGGGACCTCGCCATCATGCGAGAGCAGTGCGTGAGAGGCGGGACAAGTCGACCAGCTCATCGAGATCCAGTATACGGTCGCACCACACACACCAGTCCTGATGCTCGTCATCGAGGGAATCCTCCGCTCTCACCCCCATTCTCAAGATAGTGACGAATACGTATGCATGGTAGCGGACCCTGACAGGTTAAAGAAATACCCGAGACTACACATCCAAATGGGAAATCACCCAGCAAAATTCGTCCTAGACACTGGAGCGTCGCTCAACTACATATGTGCGACAGAATACAAGAAAATGAATCCAAAACCCAAACTACAGAAAACTGCTGTACGCGTCTCTACATGGATGTCCAAAGAGCCCCTACCGTGTCTGGGACAATTCCGCACGTCTCTAACATACGAAGACAGAACAGTTCACGCACAAATTCACGTAATAGAAAGACCTGAAGCAGCCGACTGTCTCCTTAGCCTACCCACGGCTGAACGCTTAAAAGTAGTGGAGATCCTATACAAAGTCGATGACTCGCCAGACATCGTCAGCAAATTCCCGAAGCTGTTCACCGGACTTGGCAAACTGGCACACTTCAAAGTCTGACTACACATAAATGAGCAGATACCACCCGCAGCTCAGCACCACCGAAAGGTACCTTTCCACCTCCAACAAGCCGTGGATGAGGAGCTACAAGACCTGCTGAGGGCTGACATTATCGAAAGATAGACTGGACCCACACCGTGGGTATCCCCAGTAGTGGTTGTACCTAAGCGGGGAGCGGAAAACAAGGTGCACCTGTGCGTGGACATAAGGGCCCCGAATACAGCCATAGAACGAGAAAGACACCCGGGACCGCACATCAGTGACATGATCACTCTCCTAAATGGGGCAAAAGTCTTTTCAAAATCGGATCTAAACAAAGGATATCACCAGCTTGAGCTTCATGAGAAATCCCATTACATTACCACTTTCTCGATGCACCAAGGACTCTTCAGGAACAAACGCCTCAACTTTGGAATTTCCTCAGCTGCAGAAATATTCCAAGAGGCAGCGAGGCGAGTTATTCATCACATTCCCAACGCATTTAACTACAGCGATGATATTCCGGTATTCGGTGACCCTCTCAAGGAACACGACAAAGCTTTAGATCGAGTGTGTCACGCTCTTCTAAATGCCAATCTTACACTCAATCGGGACAAGTGTGAATTCCACAAATCAACGCTAAAATTCTATGGACACATCTTCTCCAGTGAAGGAATGCGACCTGACCCCAAAAAAGTGATGGCACTGGCTGACACGTCCTGCCCCCTTGATGTCAGTGACATACGATCCTTCCTGGGCATGGCCAGCTACTGCGCCCGATATATTAAAGACTACGCCACCATTAGCTATCCCCTGAAGGAACTCACAAAACAAGGACAACCATTCCGATGGTCAACCAACTGTGAACGAGCATTCAACAAAATCAAGACTGCAGTAAGTTCTGGCATACTTTGACCCTCGCAAGAAAACAGAAATCATGGTTGACACGAGCCCAGTGGGACTCTGAGCCATCCTGGCTCAGTACAAAGATGAAGGGGACCAGCGACACATGGTAGCATACGCCAGCCGCAGTCTCACGGACACTGAGAAAGCATACTCCCAGCCAGAGAAAGAGAGCCTGGCGGTTGTATTGGCATGCAAGCATTTTCACATTTTTGTATATGTGAAACACTACACACTGATCACCGAACATCAAGCCCTGATAACCATATTCGGGAACCCCCGAGCGAAGATGCCACCAAGAATTGAGCGCTGGGGCAATCGTCTCTAAGAAAACACCTACACGATCATCCACAAGCCAGGAAAAGCGGAAAATCCAGCAGACTATATATCGAGACATCCCAAGGCCTCAACACGAACGAGGCACTTGCTGGCAGAAGAATACATCCACTTCGTCATCGAACAGGCGAGACCACCAGCTGTCCCGTTGGAAGCGATCACAGAAGCCAGTGCAAAAGATGCCACGCTCCAAAACAACATACACCGCATTCACACGAATTCATGGAGACACCTGGAGGAAACGCCAACTAACAAAAGCGTCAATGCACAGGAACTAGTGTCCTTCCGACACGTCAAAGACGACCTTACAATCAGTGATAACGGACTACTTCTAAGAGACAGACGAATTGTCATCCCACAACAGTTACGTCAAGGAGTTGTCAACTTGGCACACGAGGGACACAGAGGTGTAGGGGCAACAAAAAAAGCACTACGGGATCGTGTCTGGTTCCCATCTCTCGATCACATGGTAGAAACCACGCTTCAAGACTGCCCTCAATGCCAACTAGTAGGGCGAGAAGAACCGCGGCCCCCGCTCCAGATGTCTGACCTCCCAGACAGCGTATGGCAACAGGTGGCCATTGACTTCTTCGGGCCACTGAAGTCCGGGAAATACATTATTGTCATCATGGATGAGTACTCCAGATTCCCCATCGTGCAACAAGTATCGTCAACAAGAGCCACCACCATCATACCGATTCTGGACGAAGCATTTGCTGCATGGGGAATCCCCATGGTAGTCAAAACAGACAATGGTCCGCCATTCAATGGACACGACTTCGCGGAATTTGCCAGACACCTTAACTTCAAACACCGGAAGATCACTCCCATGTGGCCTCAAGCCAACCGGATGGTAGAGAGGTTCATGGCTACAATAAAGAAGACCATACAACAGGCAGAACTGGACCGGCGAGACGCCCAACTTGTGCTCAACGAGGTGTTGAGAGCATATCGAACCACGCCGCGCAGCACCACTGATAAATGCCCAGCCACTCTGATGCTGGAAAGAACACTGCGCACCAGAATACCGGTCACAGACGCCGCTGTGCACTCAATGTCCCAGTCCCGTGACCACATGATGTTGGCACAGGTTGATAAAGCAAAAAAGGCGAAGATGAAAGAATATGCGGATGGACGCCGCAACGCCAGAGCATCCGATATCCAAGAAGGGGACTGGGTGCTGGCCAGTCAAGAACAGAAGGCAAAGACGGACAGTTGATATCGTGACCAGCCCCTGCGAGTGACGCGTCGGAAAGGAACTATGGTCAAGGCCGCCTCTGATAACAATAGAATCACACAAAATGTGTCGCACTTCAAGAAGTGCAATCCAGCAGCCTATACTCGCGCAGCAGAGTCAGAACAAGACACAGATGACTCGAGTCAAGAAATCGAGACCCGAGAGACTCGAGACACCATCAAGCTCAAGAGGGTTAAGAGAACTACCCCTTCCGCGCAGGCCACAGAGAATCATTTGGAGACCTACCCGACTCATCGAGGAACTTTAACTGAGTGAACATTGGACTTTCAGAAGGAGGGAGAAGTGATATTGTCATGCCTGGCTCCGGCGTGCGGCGCTAGGACCAGGCGGGATGAGAAGCTGGGGGAAGGGGGAAGCAGAAGGGCGGAGCGCCGAGGAGGCGCGCGAAGTAGAAAGTTGCACACCAATAAAGGAGGTTGTGCTTATACCTGCCCGTGTCTAGTCTCCTTATTTCCAGCGACACGACAGTGGGCTATCCCACAAAAAATAAAAGGGCCCAGAAGTGGAGGCTCGGACAACAGAAGATAGTGTGTCAGGATCTACAATTATCTTGGCCCATGGTTCAATGACATGGAGAAACCCACCACACACTGACAAAAGATGACGATCGAAGGAAAAGTGGTTATTTACGCCCTGTGTAAAATAAATTCCAGCCTTTTTAGCCCCACGACTGAGCCGATTCGGAGGGTTATAAAAGTGAAACTCATGCCTATGCACAGCTATGGCCACAAAGCATTCCCTGGCCTACTGGGGTTCAAATTAGACAAAATACAAGGCATGGGGTACAAGTGAATCTTCAACTTCCCCCTATACACACGGAACACACTGGTTTGCCTGGAGTTTGGTTTAACATCACAAAAACTTGAATGTATGGCCTTACATGCAAAATGCTTTTTACGGATAATCAAAGCCCCTGAAAACTCATAGAATGCAGTTTTAAAATCTATATTCACCTCCGGGAATAGTCGAGGGCACAGTTATCTGTACCGAGCCTCAGAAAGGCTAAACCTGGTCACAGCAGAAAATTGGAGCATAGACTCAATCCCATGCATTGCTATTAAATACTCCATAAAAAAGCAGATGCAACAACTGTCAATGGCAACGGGCATTATGGCCTTATCGGAGTAAGACGCACATGTTCCACTTATAGCTTCTTATACTTCACGCAACACACAACTGTACCTGCACAAACATTGGGAAAACGCTACTTAAAATACATAATGTGGGCCAGATTAGTTCCTCCTCCAATGAAAGAGTTGAACACTCACCAACATAGTACGATGCAGACTGTGTGACTATGAAAAAGAGTCGTTGATCCATCTGTTATGCTGTTGCCCAATCAATCAATCAATCAATCAATCAATCACAGAATTTGTAGAGCGCACTACTTACCCGCGAGGGTCTCAAGGCGCTGGGGAGAAAAAAGGGGGGGTGCTGCTACTGGTCGAACAACCAGGTCTTGAGTAGCCTCCTGAAGGTCAGCAGGTCTTGGGTCTGTCGTAGGCTTAGTGGAAGGGTGTTCCAGGTCTTGGCAGCGAGGTGGGAGAAGGATCTGCCGCCGGTGGTAGTTCTTCGAATGCGAGGGACGATGGCGAGGGAGAGGTCGGCGGAGCGGAGCTGGCGGTTGGGGACGTAGAAGAGGAGTCGTCTGTTGAGGTAGGCTGGGCCAGTCTTGTGGAGTGCCTTGTGTGCGTGAATGAGGAGTTTGAAGGAGATTCTCCTGTCGACGGGGAGCCAGTGCAGGTTGCTCAGGTGGGGGGTGATGTGGCTGTGGCGTGGTACATCGAGGATCAGGCGTGCGGAGGCATTTTGTATGCGTTGCAGTCGCTTGATGAGCTTGGCCGGGGCTCCCGCGTAGAGGGCGGTCCCATAGTCAAGTCTGCTACTGACGAGGGCCTGGGTGACTGTTCTTCTTGTATCTGTCGGGATCCACCTGTAGATCTTGCGAAGCATGCAGAGGGTGTTGAAGCAGGAGGAGGAGACTGCGTTGACTTGCTTGGCCATGGAGAGAGTTGAGTCGAGGATGACTCCCAGGTTGCGTGCGTGGTCGGTGGGTGTCGGGGCTGCTCCCAGCGTCGTTGGCCACCAGGAGTCGTCGCAGGCTGAGGGGTTGGAGCCGAGGATGAGGACCTCTGTTTTGTCCGTGTTCAGTTTTAGTCGGCTGATCTTCATCCAATCGGCGACGGCCTTCATTCCTTCATGGAGGTTGGATTTGGCGGCGAGGGGGTCCTTGGTGAGGGAGAGGATCAGTTGAGTGTCGTCGGCGTAGGAGATTATGTTGAGGTCGTGCTGTCTGGCGATGCGTGCGAGCGGGGCCATGTAGATGTTGAACAGTGTTGGGCTGAGGGATGATCCCTGGGGTACGCAGCAGATCTTCTCGGAGGCTTCGGATTGGAATGGTGGGAGGCGGAGGAAGGAGGTGGCCCATTCCAGGGCCTTGTCTCGGATCCCTGCGTCGTGGAGGCGGGCGCGTAGAGTGCGGTGGTAGACAGTGTCGAAGGCGGCGGAGAGGTCCAGCAGGATGAGGGCTGCGGTCTCACCGTTGTCCAGCAGGATCCTGATGTCGTCGGTGGCGGCGATGAGGGCAGTCTCAGTGCTGTGGTTGCTGCGGAACCCCGATTGGGATGGGTCCAGGATGCTGTTTTCTTCGAGGTATCGGGTTAGCTGTTTGTTGACGATCTTCTCGATGACCTTGGCTGGGAACGGAAGCAGGGAGATGGGCCGGAAGTTCTTGAGGTCTCTCGGGTCCGCCTTGAGTTTTTTGAGTAGGGCGTTGATCTCTGCGTGTTTCCAGCTCTCTGGGAAGGTCGCGGTCTCGAAGGAGAGATTGATGACGTTGCACAGGTGGGGTGCGATGGAGCTGCTGGCTTTGTTGAAGATGTGGTGCGGGAAAGGGTCTGACGGGGAGCCGGAGTGTATGGTGCTCATGGTCTTGATGGTGTCATCGATGTTCACGCTGGCAGGGGGTCGTGGTCGATGGTGTGCGGCGGGTCTGGTGCATCGATCTTAGTTGGGGCTGTCTGGGTGTTGAAGCTGTCGTGGATGTCGGCGATCTTGCGGTGGAAGAAGGTGGCGAGGGAATCGCACAGGGCTTGCGACGGCGGGATGTCATTGGTGTTGGAGCTGGGGTTGGAGAGTTCCTTCACGATGTTGAAGAGCTCCTTGCTGTTGTGTGCGTTGTTGTCGAGGCGGTCTTTGCAGGAGATTCTCTTGGCGGACTTGATGAGGTGGTGGTGGTTACGGATGGCGTCTTTGTGGGCTGCGTGGCTGTCCGGTGTCTTATCACTGTGCCATTTCTTCTCTAGTTTCCGGCAGGTACGCTTGGAAGCTAGGAGTTCCGAGGTGAACCAGCTGGCTCTTTTGGTGGTGACACTGTAGGTGAGTTTTTTCAGCGGGGCGAGGGTGTTGGCACAGTCGTCCATCCATCGTCTGAGGTTGCAGGCAGCGTCGTCGGTGTTGGATGGGTCGGAGGGAGGGCTGAGAGCGAGGTTTGCCCGTAGTTGGTCTTCGGTGACTTTGCTCCAGCAGCGGCGTGGGATCTGTTGGGTGCGGTGGTGTGTGGTGGGTTTCTGGAAGGTGAAATGGATGCAGCGGTGGTCGGTCCAGAGGAGTTCCGTGGTGTGGCTGAAGGAGACGTGGGAGCTTGAGGAGAAGATGGGGTCAAACGTGTGGCCGGCGGAATGGGTCGGTGTTGTGACGAGCTGGCTCAGACCGAGGTTGGCGAGGTTGTCGATCAGGGTGGTGGAGTTGCTGTCGTTGTTGTTCTCCAGGTGAAAGTTCAGGTCTCCGAGGAGGATGTAGTCGGTAGAGGTCAGGGCGTGCGTGCTGATGAAGTCGGCGATGGAGTCGCTGAACTGGGGTCGGGGCCCAGGGGGTCTGTAGACGAGGGTGCCTCTAAGGGTGGTGTTGGGGTCCGTGTGGATCTGGAAGTGCATGTGTTCGGCGGTGCTGAGAGTGTCGTCGGTGCTGGTCGAGACCCTGATGGTGTTCTTGTGGACGATGGCGATTCCTCCTCCTACTCCGTTGGTGCGGTCTCTACGGGTGATCTTATAGCCGTCTGGGATGGCTATGGCGATGTCGGGGGCGGAGGAGTCGTTCATCCAGGTCTCTGTCAGGAAGGCGACGTCCGGTGATGATGTGTCGAGCAGGTCCCAGAGCTCGACGGCGTGTTTGCGTGCGGAGCGGGTGTTCAGTAGGATGCATCGGAGGTGGTTGAGGTCCTTCTTGGCGGGCGCTTCGGTGGCTCTGAGGCTGGTGTAGCTGCAGTTCTGGCAGGTGAAGGGACCATGGGTGCGTTTCGGGGTGGCCTTGAAGCAGTTGTGCGTCCGTCCGGGGTTGAGAGCGTGGAGTGTGGTGGCATCGTATCGGCGTCGGTCCTCGAGGCTGCCCAGCACTGCATAATGCCCAATGCCAGCTATTGAAGTAAATCTTCCTACATCACGGGGTACGCATGGTTGTTGAAGCCCTGTGCCTCCTGTACTCCCTGGAAGCCACGTAAATTTATGCAGCAGGGCAGGCACTGTTAAAGGACAGCCTACCTGAACTGCAACAGGAGGGCTCGACTTAGTGCATTTTACTTGTCTCGCCTCGGGTAGCCAATACTATGGCCCCTCGTAGTTACAAGAACTGCAATTAAAGTGTATGAACTGCTCCATGTTGAGCCCGCTCTGCAAGGAAACACGCAACGCAGAAAGACTGCATAAATAGATGGACAGGGTACTTGCACTTTAGATCTACAGCGGCACGGCAGATGCATATATACAGATTTTTTTTAACGTAAAATGTTTAATGAACGGAAACGTTTTTTAAATTTTTTTTGAGTAATGTACTTATTTTTAATGGCACACTTCTTTCACTTCTTTGTAATAGCTTTCTTCTACCAATGTAATGATTTTAAAAAAAATCATTCAATACATGTATTCATTCAGTGTAATTTTTACCTCTTACTAACAATATAATGTGGAAATGATGTATCAGTTGTGTACATTTTTTTAACTTGCTGTCCTTGAACTGAGTGTTTCTACCTTTATTGGTAGATTTTCAGATAAGTTTCCATGGAATGAAGGAGTCAGGCATATGTGTCAAAATTAATAGGGGCTCGTGGAAGTATAAATATTTGAATAACTGAGTCAGTTTGAAATCTCCGTGTCTCTTAGAGCTACAAACTACCAAATTTGAAGAGAAAGTTGTGAGACTCTTCGAGGACGCTGCCGTTTTGAATTGAGTTGACCAAGAGAAAAGCATCAACTTGGAATATATAAAACAAGCTAATGGAAATATGCTTATGCATGCTACAGGAGAAACTGGCCCATTACAACTTTGAGTTGCTTTTTTCAATTTAATTTGGCAAGATATTTCACTGTACACTCTAACACATCTCTATTTTATTTCAGTTCCAGTGAATACAGTGTTGCCAGCATCTCCCAAACCCCAGTTACTGAAACACGGGAACAGTATGTTTAGATGTATAGTACTAAATTATAAGTAATTAGTCCTAGTATTGCCATTCAAATGAATTTGTTCCTTGAATGTATTTTAAATTAAAGAACATTTGCATTTTAAAGGGAAAACTGACAAGAGAAAAAAATCAATCTCAGCAGCAGCTGCCATAACCATACCATGGATGATTTATCATCTCTTCTAAGGATACTGGAGGAATTTCCTGTAACTCTCAATAGGTGACCATCAAAAACAGAAGGTCGATGTTACACTGGTTGGGGGTTATACACTGAGAAAAGAAGAGTTGCAGAGTGAGTGTCTGCCACTTTTAATGGAATTTATAAACAGGATGTGGATATGGTACTGAATGATATAATATTATAACACTGATATTCTGCCTTTTATTTACAGAGTACTTAACAAGATGACAACCATTAGAACACCAATATGCCATTTCTTCAAAATATGCAGTGACGCAGGAACCTTCCTGGAGTGCAAGATGTTATTAAGGACTTGATTTCTAGGGCAACCACAAAATGGGACATAAGCAATCGAGAGATAACCTCTTTGGTGGAGCGTCACGTCACAAATGATGCCATTAAGTGGAAGAAGGTTACCACTACAAGTATTGTCAAGAAAGGAGGGATTTGTGATTACCACAAAATGGCAACAACTGCTGAGGAAATGAAACAAATGATGCGAGAAACACTAGAAGAAGAGACAGAACACTTGTTCTAATTTCAGGAACCCTCAGGGAAGAAATGGTATGTGGATGCAAAAACCCTGTCCTGTGTGTGTGTGTGTGTGTGTGTGTGTGTCACCTAATGAAGATAACAATTGCATGCTTAATAAACGATTCAAAGAAAAGGTGCAACATAAAGCACAATTAGGAAAGATTAAAGGTGTTTAACATAATTCAACATGTAATACATTTCTCAGAACTGAAAAATATTGATGTTTAATAAGAGTTATTGTGCCAAGTCCAGGAGATTGATCCTGTAAGTCGCCTTGAAGTGCTCAAATGTAGTTCATGTCCCCCCCCCCCCCATAGGATAACATTGGGCATCTGATGTTGAAACACACCTCTGCACCCGGCTGCCCGACCCCAAAGGAGAAGAGGACCAAAGGTGTTCCCATGTCCCAGAGCATCGTGAGACCTGAGCCCCCTTGTTGGTTCACTAACTAGTCTCCCAGTCCCAGCTTGCAGCCTCTTTGCAACCGGACCGTTCCCCTTTAAAGTGAATGGGACACCCGACACTGTAACGCACCTCTGCAACCAGATGCCCCCGAGCCTCCCGAGGTGACCTGTTGGTGTGTCCTTGAACCTTGCCCCATACTCCCCTTAAAGCCAGGAGATTGGTCCAGTAAGTCACCATGAAGTGCCAGAATGCAGTGCATGTTTTTCTTCTATAGGATAACATTGGGCATCTGATGCTGAAACACAACTCTCAACCCGGACGCCCCAGAGCCTCCCGAGGTGACCTGTTGATGTGTCCTTGAACCTTGCCCCATTCTTACCTTAAGTCCAGGAGATTGGTCCTGTACGTCGCTGTGAAGTACCTGTATGTAGTGCATGTCTTTCCGCCTTAGGATAACATTACAGCTTCAGAAATTGCATTGTCCATTTTTAAAAAACTGTAAAAATTAATAACTTGGAACGTACCTGCCTGATGTTGATGATCTTGGTGCCTAAAGATGTGTTATTTTTATAAATTGGTGTGGATCTCCTTATTGAGTCATGTGTGTCATTTATTGGCTGTGTGTATCCATCAAATATCTAACACTCCTCTCTGTTAAGCTTAAGGCTGCTCGACCACACTACCCCCTTAGAGAGCACCTTGGGATTGCTGGAGCAAGCCCCTGTCCACTTATAAGGGATACCTGGACTCTTTGCACAGTATACCTCTTTTTGATATACTATATAAAGTGCCAGCTACCTACGTTGGTGGTGCAGTGGTGGGGTACAAAACTTGACATTTGCTGTACCACTTGGCTAATAAGTGATTCCACTAAGGAATCCAAAATTGTCCTTAGCTAAAAATATTTTTTGTCGATTTCGATATTTTTTTTCTAAATTGTTTAATCGAACTGTAAGGGCCTCGTGTTAAGTTCCCCAGTTCAGACTGTTTATAATTTTAAAGTATTTTAGTTAGTTAGGCCCTTTAAAAGTCCACTTAGATTTTTTTTAAATTTCTAAATCCATGACTGAGGTAGCAGATCCTTCCCAGGAGCTCAACCTGGGGCCCTACAGGAAACTCAAGTTGACCCAACTTAAGGCCCTCTGCCAAGCATGGAACCTAGCCATGCGGTCTAAACCCAATAAAGCTCATCTGCAAAAGTTGCTTGCAGAAAATGATAGAACCATGGCAGGAAATGAAACCCCTAATGAGACTGGGGAAGTGGACACTGAAGGAGATGATGGTTCCATCAGTGATCCTACTGAAAGCAACACCACTGGGAGTACTGATAGTACCCCAGAAGAAGTAGATAGATCTTCAAAAACTAGCAAGGAGAATAGAGCTAGAGGCCAAACTCTTTGCCATAGAGGCTGCTCGACCGCACTACCCCCTATCACCTTGGGATTGCTAGAGCACACCCCTGTCCACTTATAAGGGATACTTGGACTCTTTGCACTGTATACCTCTTTTTGGTATACTATATAAAGAGCCAGCTTCCTATATCTATTTTACAAGACTACTTTCATATCAATCCGAGATAAAATGAATTCACAGCACGCCGGATCCAATACAATTTTAACAATTGGGGTTACTCTGCTCACACGCTCGCATGTTTACTCCCGCATTTGCTTATTTTGCACACGCTCTCAGCTGCTTGTAAATCTTTTAAAAACTATTAGAATTACTGAAGGACAAATGTTAGGCCTGTTTTTAAGACTTCATTTTTAAATATTGTTGTGTTTTGTGTAATTTTGTGTAATTTGAGTCCGATTACGAGTGGGGGCTTACCTAACTTCCTGGTTCTCCGGTCAGCCAGTGAGAGACGCTATTTGAGTCAGTGCGCTCTCTAGTTTTTCTGGCTGCCAGGTTGATAAATATGCACGCTGCGCGGACGCGCCGTTGGCGCGCCTAAAGCAAGCCCGTCTGCGCCCGTCAGTGTCCCGGAAGCGGCCAGGGCCAGTGACTCTGCCCGTTTGCCGACTGTCACACTAGATAGGGTGTGTTACACAAGTAAGGTACTTTGGTCACTTCGCTCTCCAGCATGTAACTCCCATGGCCGGCTAGACTTGCTGTCTGGTCAGGACAATAGCTGTGCTGTGTGTGGCTTCAGGTTGTGCTCAGACTCTCCCATTTCTGGTCAAATTCTTGCCCTCTCATCCAGGCCCTCCAGGTCGCCGCCGATTTTGGCGGCTTTGATTAATGCTCGTTCTTTAAAGAAGCACCACTCAGATGTATTCGAGCTTCTCTCTGAAAAACCGGTGGACCTACTGTTTTATTACAGAAACTTGGCTGGATAATACATCTGACCCGACTAACACTGGCCACACCTGCGGGCTATAAGATCGCCAGAGCAGACCGCCTTGAGGGGAGGTGGGGGGGTGGAGTGGCGATTATGTACAGGGACAAATGGGATCTCCTCAGGGGAGACACTAACGCATGAGGTGATTGCGAAGCTTTGGACTTTAGTATTGGGTTTTCTGCCCATTTCATGCTGGGAGGTTCCCTGATTTATAGACCCCCCTGGGCGCTTCGATTTTCCCAGTATATGGTTCTGGGGGATCTGAATATTCATCTTGACCAGTCTGACTCTAATGACTCCCATGCTTTTTGCGACATCCTTCAGCTTGCCCAACTTACTCAATGGGTCAATCTCCCTACACAGGGCCATATTCTTGACCCAATTTGCTCCAACTTCTCAATCACGGTTGAAGACCCTCTACCAGTCTCCTGGTCAGACCATTGTCTCACCTACTTCTCCTGGGAGGTGGCCCTGGCCTGCCCTTCCGGCCTCTGCTACTGCAAACAGCTTTAAAAAAAATAGAACCCTCCAAACTCTCCTCGGCCTTGCTGGCTTCCAGACCCGCGCTCCCTCCGGATCTTGATGGGAGCCTTGCGGGCTTCTCTAACTGGTTATCCAACTCCATGAATATGCTAGCCACACCAACTTCATCCAGGTTCTCTAGGGAATCGCCTTCCAAGCCCTGGTTTACCCCGGATTTGTCCGCTCTTAAGCAGGAGTGCAAAAAACTTGAACGTGCCTGGCGCCTTAGTGAGTATTGTCCCCTGGCTAAGGGTAAACTCAGGTGCAGGCAAAAAACCTATTATGCTGCGATATTACAGGCTAAGAAGCATTATTATGCAGCCCGCATTGAGCAGGCACATAACTCCAAGGAGATCTTTGCAATAGTTCAGAGTTTTACATCCCCCTTGGCGCAATCGAGCTCTCTCCCGGCCACAGAGGGCTGGTGCAATACTCTTTCCAATTTCTTCATGGATAAAATCCGCATGATTCAGGCGGCGTTTACATCCTGCCCAGGACCTTTTTCTGACCCCGTGCTGGGTGTTTCTACACCTGTTACTCCCAGGCACTTTCTGTGCGCTTTTTCTCCAGTGGATCTGCCTAGCTCTCTTAAAATCTTGAAGGGCTTAAAATCGGGCTCGCCCGCTGACCCCTGCGCGGCTATATTGCTAGCAGCGGTTGCGGAGATTATCAACCCCGAAGTAAATACCATCATAAACACCTCCCTTCTTGAGGCCCGTGTTCCGGATGCCTGGAAGCAGGCAAAAATCCTCCCCCTTCTGAAAAAGCCCACCCTTGACCCCTTGATCCCAGGGAATTATCGCCCTATCTCCCTCCTGCCCAGTCTGTGAAAAGGTGGTGACAAGACAACTTGCAGAGTTTGTTGAAGGGTCAGACGTCCTGCATCCAGCGCAGTCAGGGTTTCGTTCCTCTTATAGCACTGAGACAGCACTGGTGGAGGTTTCCGAGGCCATCCGTGAGTGTCTAGATGCCGGTGGGAGAGCAGCCTTAGTAATGCTCGACCTATCGGCGGCATTCGACACGGTCCCACACTCATTGCTGCTTGCCCGGCTCACTGAGATTGGGGTCTCCGGCTCTGCCTGGGGCTGGCTGAGGTCCTTCCTGGAAGGGCGGGTTCAACAGGTCTGGCTGCCGCCGGCCGCGTCAGCCCCGCAGCCGGTCACCTCAGGGGTTCCGCAGGGGTCTTCCCTTAGCCCCCTTCTTTTTAACATCTATGTCACTCCTCTGGTCTACTTGGCCGAGGTCTTGGGGGGGCTAAGGTGATTGCCTACGCAGATGACACCCAGCTCCTTTTTACCTGGGAAAAGGATGAGGATTCGGTATCCTTTGACCAGCACTGCTTGTCTTCGGTTTTCGAGTGGCTTGCTGCCGCTCAACTCAAATGTAACGAAGAGAAGTCCGAGATTCTCCTCTATGGCAAATTCCCCCCTGGTTTCAGAGACACGATCTGGCCTCCTGGGTTCCCCTTACCAACTTCCAATGGAAAATCCACGGAGAACCTGGGAGTGTGGTTTGAGGATAACCTTTCTTTTTCCACCCAAGTAAAGAAGCTTTCAGGCAGCTGCTTTTGCCTCCTTAAAACACTAAGGAGCTTTCTTCCTCTTCTCCCTAGGCCTGCTAAAGAGACGGTCATCCGTGCGTTGATCCTCTCCCGATTTGGATTACGCCAACGCTTTGTATGTGGGCATCCCGGGATACTCTTTGAATAGACTCAAGGTCAAGCAGAATGCGGCCGCCAGGCTCCTTCTTGGAATCTCCAAGAGGAGTAGCGCGCGCGAACATTTCCGCTCACTCCACTGGCTTCCCGTGGCTGATCGGGTCAAATTCAAATCCCTTATTATCGCCCATCGTGCCCTCCATGGTCATGGTCCCGCTTATTTACAGAAGCGGTTCTCTTTTTACGTTCCACTGAGACAACTACGCTCTTCAGCACTTCTTTTAGCTAAACTGCCCCGCTTCATTCGCCACAAGATGGGCGGCTGCTCCCTGGCCGTGAAGGCTGCCTAGGCATGGAATGCCCTTCCGTTTTCACTGCGCAATACCCAAGACCAGTTGGCCTTCAAAAAACTTCTAAAAACCTATCTCTTCCCCTAGTGACAGTTCGGTGACTCCTCTTGGACTTGCGCCGGGACACTCCTCGGAGTAGCTGTGCACGTTATAAGATTATATAACATAACATAACAATACAAAGGTTAAAATCTCACACATCAATCATAAGAACACGCAAACATAGTTAACAAAGACTCGAAGAGCTCTTGATGAACTCGTCTTGAGCTATTTAGGTGCTGGGTAGTGAGTACCCCTCTGATGAAGTATGCTACCAAGTGTGGGTGAGGGGTTGCATCCTTTTAGGTGAATAGCAAACACCTAGAATTTGAATAATGTCTCATTCCCAAGCTATATTAAATTCCATTCAGGAACACAAGCAGATAGTATACTGTTCAATTTTGTAACAAAGCCTACCAGTCTCTTGATTTTGGCATTTTAGTAGGAAATGTGACACGTAAGTTTTCAAGTTCAAGGGGGCAAAGTCACCTTTTAAACTTGAGGCCATTGAACTCTGAGTTGGGTAAGATTGGAGGGATTTCGCCTCACTGGTTTTGGAATAAAAACTTAAAATGGTCCAAAACATGCCTAGACCCCATCACATCATTAAATCTAAGCTTTCTAACAAGTGTTCTTAGGTTCTCTGTCCCCAGACAGTG
Organism: Calotriton arnoldi; assembly: GCA_963921515.1. Classification (NCBI taxonomy): domain Eukaryota; kingdom Metazoa; phylum Chordata; class Amphibia; order Caudata; family Salamandridae; genus Calotriton; species Calotriton arnoldi. The sequence continues at coordinate 4,130,602 of CAWUFW010000447.1, read as the reverse complement.
AATCTTGTAGTCAATCGGAACTATTTGAAAAGTTAGCAAAATCAGAGAGAAAATCTTTTTCGGACTGGTTTTGCAAATTTCATAGTTGGAGGTTCCCTGTGGAAATCAGAACCCCATATTATACCTCAGGTGACCTAGCAGTATTCTCTAAGATTTGTTCCTAGCCTGTGGGCACCTGTTTTAGTAAGAATTGAGACACTTTTAGGTTTTCAGGTTGAAGGGGACAAAGTCACCTTTTCTAACACATTCTATGGAACTCAAAGTATTGTAAGAGTGCTGGTTATTTTCCTGGCTGTATTTGGGAGCATATTTTTTCTGCGTAGTTCTGTGGTTTTTAAAACTCATGTATACACATTAGCTAGCTAGTCTAGGAGAGGTCTCTAGACCTTAAATAGAAGCTCTGTATACTTTTACCAATACACTTAACTGGTTGTTTTCAAGTTCACTTTCTGTGTCTGAGGCCATGGAGCTTCGAGTCAGGCAACATTTCAGCTTGATCCCGTCTGGAAACTCAAAATTTTGAAAAATATTTATTCACTTTAAACTGATATAAATGCAATTGCAGTGTCCTGATTACCCCCCCAAATGCCTTTGTCAAAACTTATAAAGTGTCCTTGACCAAAAAAAAATCAAATTCCCAATGAATCACCAGTGATGCAAAGTGCTAAAAAATGTATTAAATGAAAAAAGCGTGTTACGGTTGTGTAATAACATGTTAAACACAATGTGTATCTTCAAATAAATAATTTTAAATACATTAGAAAAAGTTACCTTTCTGTGCATCACCAATGAGATGGATCAGGTTTGTGAAGCATCACTGGTGAGACGAGCAAGAAGCTTCATAGCTTCCCTCCTTTCGTCCTCTTTGGCACCAAACCTCTGGGTAGTCTGACTCTTCCTTCAATGATTATGTAACCATATTCATAAGAGCAATTCCAAACCATCTTACCTTCTGAAAACGTTTCTAAATGTCTTTCTACTGTTGTATTATCTTCTATTGAAGCTAGACTGTCGTTACTCGGATTACCCCAGAATGCAGTTGGAAGTTGAAGCTTTAAAGATGTTCTGTTGTAACTAAATTGTTATATATAAAGCACCCCACCACTCCAGTGGCCAGGAAAGTGTGCTATAAATGCCCTAAATAAATTAGCACATTAAGAAGAAAACCTAGACAGCTTGGTTGCAGCTGAGTCTCTTACACAGAACCAAACCTTTCCATCCTCCAAGCAATTCCACTCAACTGATCAGACCCTAGTCATGTCCCACATAGGCGGTAGCAGCATCTTGCTGATGGTCTCCCAGTTACCATCCTGTCCCCCCCTGATGCCGCCTTGGGCGAAGCTGTCCACTGATCCTAACCTAAAAGAAATTTGAATGGCCCATCTCTAATCGAACTCCACTGGCTTTCTCCTCCAGCCTCCATCAAATCCCAGTATGGCACTTATAAGTTAATGTATTCAAAAACATCAGACTGCTTCACAGAGAAATTTCACTCATTTGAACATCTGCACAAATTAAACCTCATGCATCAGTAAAATAGAAATCCAGAAAGTGCAATGTGCCAGGAGCTAAAAACTCACCTTTCTTCATAGTCCTACCACAAAGGGATAAAAAGCAAGACCTGGATGTAGATGACCCTTATTAAACTTGGCCAATTGACAGGTACGGTGGATTGTTCAGAGTCATAAGGCAGCTCTGCTGAAAGTGGAGTGTCTCTAGAGCATGGCAGCAATTGAGAAACCAGAGGGTTGCATTCTTCTGTTGCCCGTGGCCACGTGCGCCAGAAGAATGCATGGAATGTTGTGGAGCAGGGCGTTTAGGGATGAACGGTGGCATGACTAGGGAAATTTATGTATCATACTAGATCCTAACAATCGTCATCAGGTTATCTTGAAGAAGGATTATACCCAAGTTAATGCAGTCATGGAAAAAACATGGGAATCCATGTATCCTGAAGTTTTCAGGAACAAACTGGGTTTATTCAAAGGCTTTAAACTTAAAATAAGGTTGGGTGAAGGGGTTCATGCAGTAGTGCATAAGGCCCGTAGAGTGCCTTTGTCCTTGCGGGCTGAGTTAAAACAGGAACTAGACAAATGATGTACCAATGATGCAATAGAACCCATTGAATCCTCTGACTGGGCGGCTCCAGTGGTTCTGGCCAAAAAGGTTAATGGTACTTTACGCATGTGCATTGATTTGCACGATCTCAATGAGCACATTTGGGAAGGGTCAATACCCATTACCCAACTTATTACGGAGATGACTTCTACACTAAAAGGGGAAAGGTGGTTTAGCTTGTTGGATATGACATCGGCAGATCACCAGATTGACTTGCACCCGGATTCTAGTCATTTCACAGCATTCATTACCCCAGAGGGGCTGTTCCAATTCAAACGTATGCCCTCTGGACTTGCTTCTGCAGTTTTCCAGAGGATTGTGGAAAGCATGTTCAAAGGGATGTCTGCGGTGACAGCCTTTAAGGATGATGTGCTTATGTATGGTGCTGATCAGGAGCATCACAATGAAAGGTCACACCAGGTGTTATCCATTTTAAAGAATAAAGGAGTTACACTCAGCCTTGACAAATGCAGATTGAATGTGCCAACAGTGGGATATTTGGGGTACAAATTGTCCTTGGAGGGCGTGGTACCGAAGGCCAGCTTGGTAAAAGCCATAGAGGATTTTTGTACTCCTGGTGATAAGGATCAATTGAGATCTTTCATGGAACTTATATCGAATTTTATGCTAATTTGTCCGCAATTGTGCCGCAAAAACCTTCCACATGCATGGTCTCCTCAAAAAGAACACCAAATTAAATTGGGATACCAAATGTGCTGAAGAATTTGATCTGATCAAAAGAGAAATTGCCCAGGCCATACCCCTAAGCCCTTTGACATCAAGGATCAGACCATAATCATGACTGATGCCAGTCAAAAAGGGTTGGGAGCTGTACTCATGCATCGGAGGGGGCAAAGATGAAGTAATAGCATTCGCCTCTAGAAGTTTGAGAGGAGCTGAAGCGACGTATTCTGTCATTGAGCGGGAGGCTCTGGCCTGCTGGTGGTGCAATCTCCGTTTCAACCCTTATTTAAGGGTTTGAAGTTCATTTTACGGGGGGATCACAAGCCTGTGGTCCATCTCTTCCCCATTGAAGGGGGAGAAAGAGCCACACCCAGGATGGCCAAATGGCAATATAGACTTTTGGAGCACAACTTTAGTGTTGAGTATTTACCTGGCAAAAAGAACTAGTTAGCTGACTGTTTGTCCAGACTGCCCAGTAGCGAAGACAATGGTGATAATGAAGAGGGAAAAGACTGTGATGCTGAAATTATTTGCAGTATAGAAGGTCACTCAGAGGTTGCCATGTCTAAACAAGAGTGGAGAGATTCCTATAATGTAGACCAAGAAGTCAGGGAGGTCAAGAGGGACATAAGCAAAGGCTGGTCAGGTGTGAATTCTATGTGTAGTCCGGGTAGCAAATGTAAACATGTTTTGATGAATTGTCTGTAGTCAATGGGTTACTATACTGTGCCTCTTTGTTGGTAGTTCCCGAAGCTATGAGAGTCAAAGTGCTCACTTTAGCTCACAAAGGCCACATAGGAATGCGGGCTATAAAGAGAAGAATCAGGGAGAATTTCTGGTGGCCTGCTGTAGATAAGCATGTGGAATACTTTGTGAGAGACGGCATGTGTTGCGCCATAAGCAACAAGTCGCAGGTAAATGTTCCCAGTCCTGTGGAGGCGGTGGAGGTTCCCAGCAAGGCGTTGGCTAAACTGGCCATAGACATCATAGGCTCCATGTGATTGACCAGTGGAGTCCCGGAATATGGCATTGTCCTTATGGATTACTATAGCCGTTGTTCAGAAGTCAAATTTGTGAAAGTTCCCAATTCAGCATGTGTGATTGAATTTCTCGAGTCCTTATTTGCCAGGGCAGGGGTGCCTGATGAAGGACTTTCTGACTATGTATGTCAGTTTACATATGAACCATTTGAGAAGTTTTTGAGGTTTATTGGTATTAAACACACTAAAATGTCCCTTTATCATCCCCGGTGTAATGGTCTCGTTGAGAGATTAAATGGAGTTATCAAGGAAAATGTGCAATTGTCTAAGGCCAGCGGGTTGAATTGCAAACTAGAACTCAAAAAACTGTTGTGCGCGCCACAGCCCATGCAGATACTGAAGTATCATCATTCATTTTATTGAGGGAATGTGTTCCCTCTTCCTAAATGTTGAGGAGGTGGATGGGTGAGTTTGGGTTGCCTGAAAAGAAAATAAGGGAAGTGGGAAAGAAGCGAGTTGAAGCACAAAACAAATATGATCAGACTTCTCTCAAGCAGGGGTCCAAGGAATTGAGAGTGAACGTAGGAGATCTTGTGAGAGTAAAATGTTCCATGATTATACCCAAGGAAGAGTCAAGATTCTCAGATCTCAAGAAAGTTGTGAAAGTTAACAAAAGTGCTGTGAAATTGGATGGTTGCAACTGGTGGAACAAGGGTAAGATTGCTGTGTCTCGATTGTGCCAAGGGGGTGGGCCTGCAGAACATGTGCCTGAAAAAAGTCATAGTGGTGACAATCTTGGGGGGAAAAAGGGCTGTGACCTGTCTGCCAGGGCTACCAGATTGCTAACTAGGTTCCAAGATTGTTTTGCATTATTAACATGAAACTGTACTGTGTCTCTAACCTTTACTTTTCTCAATTTGCTATGTCATTGTTCATGTATGCATGTGCTTTGCAAAGCATTACTTAGACGTGGTTAAGATTGCCTTTATGAGAATTATGTACTTTTGTTTTGATACCTGTTCTTTATTTATTGTATGGGGGGAAGATGTGTTGGGTTGCATTCTTCAGGTGCCCGTGGCCACATGCGCCAGAAGAATGTTGTGGAGCAGGGCATTCGGGGATGAACGGTGAAAGTGAGGTTGGCAGTTGATATCCAAGAGAAGAGATCCCATTTTCTAGTCCTGCTGACTACTGAATAAATCTTACCTTTTACACACTTGTTGGCATCTTTATAGGGTCCTAATTGCTTCGTGTTGGACTTGGCCCTTTTTGCAGGGTCATACTAGTACTTTTTGCCTTCCTCCTGTATTTTGTTCTGACCTGTTGTTGGTGGTTTTATGACTCTGGGCACTTTACCACCGCTGAACAATGCTAAAGTACATATGCTCTCCCTGTAAATTGATGTTATGAATTGGTGTTTCCATGATTGGCATAGTTGATTTACTAGTCAGTCCCTAGGACAGTGCACTGTGTTTGCCCGGGGCTGGTAAATCAAATGCTGCTAGTGGGCTTGCAGCTCTGATTGTGCCACCCACATAAGCAGCCTGTAAATGTAACTCTGGCCTGCCATTGCAGAGCCTGTGTGCAGTCTGGTACTGCCATGTCGACTTGGCAAGTGCACCCACTTGCCAGGCCCTAACCTTCCCTTTTCTTACATGTCAGCCACCCCTAAGGTAGGCCCAAGGTACCCCTGTGGGCAGGGTGCAGTGCATGTGAAAGGCAGGACATGCCCTGGTGTGCATGGTATGTCCTGATAGTGAAATACTGCCAAGTTTGTTTTTTCACTATTGCAAGGCTACCTGTTCCCATAGGGCAGAATGGGGAGTTTGTTTATAACATCTTATAAACATAACCACCCCTGGGAACAAGGTAGGAAAATAACGTTTAGTATGCCTGAACTCCGAATGTTAAAATGCATCTTTTAGTGAGGGTGATTTTTACATTCTGTGTTTGAAAATACCCCTTTTAGAAAGTAGGTATTTTCTTGCTTAACCATCCAGTGTGCCTCTGCTAGGTTTATGTATTGCATGTCTGGCTGTTGAATGACAGGGGCTGGAGAGAGGCAGTGGCTCCAGAGAACCTGATCTGTCGGGGCTGGGCTGAATGGACCTGGGCTGCATTTAGAGTTGGGGGAGAAGATTTCTTTTCACCTTAAAGGCCTTGGTCTACCTTCAACAATGCTGTCTGCACCTCCTGTCTGGGGTTGGCCTGCAGTGGCTACTTGCTGCCAAGGAAAGGAGAAAAGCACTTTGCTGCTTGCTTTGTCACCTGCTTGAGGAAAAGATCTCCAAGGGCTTTAAATTGAGCTTGCCTCCTGTTCTGAAGTCTCAGGGACACAAAGACTTCATTTCTTCTGTCGCTCTGCATCTGGAACTGCTGTTTCAGCTGCCACAGAAGGAAATTGCAACACCGACACCGGCGAGCAACGCCGTAACCTGCACTGAAGCCGTGGGCACAGCTTGTGAAGAGCACGACACACCGCCCCGACTTGCACCAAAGGCCCGATGCCTGCTGACGCCGTGCCGCATCGACTCCGAAGCCGAGGCCGCTGCCTGCACCGGAGCCGAGGACACCGCTCGTGACGTCCACGATGCATCGTCCCGACTCGCACCGCAGCCCCGACTTCACCCACGCCGGTGCTTCATCAACACGGAGCCGATACTCGACGTGGGTGACTCCTGAATCCATCGACACCGCACCGTCGTAAGGAACCGAGGCCTCGCTGCCACCGTGATAACACCTCCCTAATACAGTAAGGAACCGATGTCTCACCTCCTCTGCACCGCAGTAAGGAGCCGAGGCTTCACCTCCCCTGGGGTCGTAAGGAACCGATGCCGCTCGGCACCAACGAAGCATCACCTCCCCGACGCCGTGCACCGCCTTTGCTTTCCTGGTTCCAAGGTACTGTTCTTTGTGGGTCTGCTTGACTCCACGCCCGACGCCGCACACCTCGCGTTCGGCGCCGTACTTTGGGATTTTTATCTGTCATGGCGTCGTGATAACTCCAGGTGGAGTTATTTGTTGCTACAAACTTTAATTGAGTGAATAACCTATTTTTGAGGATATCTTGATAACGGTATTGTGGATTTTTGTCATTTGGTCTTGTTTTGGTTTAGATAAAGATTGCTTATTCTTCTAAACTGGTGTGGTGTCCATTTGTAGTGTTTTCACTGTATTACTGTATGTGTTCACAAATTCTTTAAACACTGCCTCTGAGATAAGCCTGTCTGCTCGTGCCAAGCTACCAAGGGGATGAGCTGGGGTTATTTTAGAAGTGTATCCCCCTTACCCTGACTATAAGCAAGGGCCTCTATTTGGACAAAGGTACCTACATCTGCCAACTAGAGACCCCCATTTCTAACACTTTGTCTCAGTGAAGTTCATGACTCCCTTTCCACTCCCCTGCATCATTTATGCCAATGTCTCAACTCAAATAAACAGTCTCCGTCAAGTATTAAGTCTTTATCAGCAACAGATTTCCACAAACTGTGCACACTTATGGTCTCATTCTGAGTAGTATGCACAAAATATGCCCAAATATTGCTTACAGCAGAGTTTGTGTATGCGTTTTTCTCCAGGTCTACACTGAGGAAATTATGCACAGAAAACAATGCAGTAAGGTCAATACTGTGTAGAGAAAGAGGTGCAAAAACCATTTGAGCATGATTTCATATTGATCAAGGGTGTTTTTTGCTCATCACTGCTTCCAAACTCTGATTGAAAAGGAAACATCTGCAACCATTCCATACTGCCTGCTATGTCTATGACGTACAAGAAGTGTTTGGACCTTTTAACTGAGTAGCTAGGAGCAGGAATGGTGTGTTATCTAGTGGAAAGGATTTTTTTATATCTTCTGTCTTGGGTAGGGATTTTGCTAAAATTTTAAAAGGACGTCAACTAGTGAAATCCAACAATTCTACAGAGAGCACTTGAGGGCCTCTGCAAACTTCATGTTAGGAGAACCCTCTAGGTCATTATGGATGCTGTTTGCAGTCCTGTACTGTTATGTGCTAGCCTAATGTATTCCAGGTGTAGTAGTCATCATGCCATGAATTAGGAATGATTTGGAAGACAACAGCATCTGTGGGAAGTAGAGAGGGCCTTGCTATATGCTCACTGACATTTCGGGTGTCTGTACCTAAGGTGACTCTGTAGTATTCTCAGGTTATGTCTTTCTGTTCCCTTTCACCTTGTAACTAGCTGCTCAGCCAGTGTGAGTGTTCCGTGTAGAATGTTAGTGTGATTGACATGAGTGGAATGCTTGGGTGCCTGGTGAGTGTTGTCAGTTGGAGGATGGGCTGATCAGCTAGCAGGCTGCTCCTGGTGGGGCTTGCTGTAAATACTTCTTAAGGACTTAATAAACTACATGAAATGCATCTCTGCTACGTCTACTATGTCTCCTGAACACGTGGGGCCAGCCCACTACATTTTGGCGACGATCTTGATGGGATTTATCCTCGCTCAACATGCCAACCAAGAGGAGTTAAGCTAAAGCTGATGGGTCTAAGAAGTAAGAAATTTGGAGCAAGTAACAGGAAACTTAAGACAAAGATTCTGGTCAAGCATGCCTTGCAGCCCCACCAGTGTCCACTACACCGGACAGCCCCAGCCCAGGCATGCTGTGTGCTGATTTCTGTGCTTACAACACATGTTAATACGTTATCAAGGCTGCCAACATCTTGCAGAAGATCCTATGCCATAACAAACGTCTACAGTGCCACAACAAACGTCTACAGTGCCTCAGGAAGCAAGGTAATCAGTGGCTGCCTGTGTTTCTCCTTCCAGTGCGGAGTTAAGTGATTCTGTTTGGCGAAAGGCTCTTTTGTTCAAGTTTTTCATCTGAGACTGTGCGCTTGTTCAAGACTTTTCTTTGCGTGGGTTCTGATGATGTTTCCTACTCTGTGTACCTCCGTGTCAGCGCAGCACCAGTGGGAACTCTACTTGTGCCTGAGTACTTGCATCTACCGGCGTTTTTAAAGTCATATGGCTGGATTATATTTTTTTTGTTGGCCTGGCTCTTTCTTCTGCAAGAGGATGCCATCATGGTGAGAATTATATATATTTCTTTAACTTTGTTGCTCTGAGTATTTGGTATTCCCTACAATGAGACTGCTGAGTAAAACAGTTACGCTTTATTTCAAATTTAAAATTCAGCTCGCGCACCTTACCTGGTCCATGGTGTCGCACGTAGCAGCTATAGAACCCTACATGACGTTTTTGTTGCCAGGAACTCCTTGATACTGCAGTTGGACACTTTGCAGCAGAAGCGTGCCTGGAGCCACTCGGCGTGCATCTTTTGTGCGTGCCGCCATCTTTTGGTTGGAGGCTCCAGCCACTTCATGTCTTCAGATTGTCCCTGGAGGTTTCGATGCCAACCACGCTCCGCATTTGGCTTTAAAGCTGGATTTGTCAATTAAGCTTTTTCAAATTGAAGAGGAGCACGAACGTCGCGGCGTCTTGACCGTTTTTCAAGATTTTGCTGCTCCAATTTGAGGATCGTTTTTGTGCTTCGTTTTGCAAGCAGCTTTGTGGTGAGTTCTAGTTTGCTTTGGTACAGTCCTTTGACACTGAACTTTGCTGCCAAACCGTGTGGAGAATTCTTATCTTATAACCTGACCTGGTGCCTTTTCATCTTCTGTGGGAATCGTCACTGCTGCTGCGAAGTTCAATCCTCTTGCAAGTATTTTGGAGCTGTTTTGTCTCTACTCAGTTCTGTTTGCGTCTTTGGAATGCCTGTTCCTCATCATCGCGGTGACAGGCACACCAGTGACATTTTTGTAATGTAAAACTTACAGTGCATATTTTAGTGCTTTATCACTAGTTTGTAGTCACGCAAAGGTAAAACAAGTTACGTATTTTACATTACATGTCTTATGATTTTTGGAAAACTGATTTCTTTTGTTGGGTGTACCCACCCTCACGACTGTATTACTTTGATGGTTTATGTTGGTTTTCTTTTCGGATGTTGTATCCCTGCCTAAGGGATGGGAGTGGGTCTTAGTCCCATGTCTCTTCTTCATGCTATTGTCATTGATTATTTAAGCCTTTGTACCTTGACTCTAGGGGTTGGCTTAAGGGGTGTATTCCCTTGCTACGTTTGGTATGGATATTAGCCCCATTTCCACGCCATTTATCTCTTCACATCTTTGCTTTTAACTCTCGCTTTTTGGGTTATGGGGTGTTTTTCCCCATTTACGTATGTTGGACACAACACTTCTTTGCGTTTTGAGGTGTCAGTCCCACCACCTCGTTTTGTGTCATGTTGTGTGTAAGTCGCCCTGCGCCTCACCTTGCTGTGTCCAGTGTGTAAGCCGCCCCGCACCTCACGTATTCTTGTTGTGTGTAGTCGCCCTGCGCCTCACGTTTTCATGTTGTGTGTAAGTCGCCCTGCGCCTCACCTTGTCATGTTGTGTGTAAGTCGCCCTGCGCCTCACCCAGTTCTTTTACGTCGTTATGTTGCGTGTATAAGTCGCCCTGTGCTTCGCGTCGACGTAATGTGTGCGTTTGCCACACTGTGCTGCACCTGTTTTGTGCTGCACATGTTCTTGGGTGCCAGTCCCATGCAACATCAGTCTTTACACTGCTTAGCTTTTGGGTTATTCCCATCTTAGCATGGTCCCTTACATGAGGGGTGGCATTCTGGCCACAGTCTCCTTAGTTGAGGAGTACTTCTTTGGGTGTAGTCCACCCATTTCGTTTTAGTCTTGGGGTATGTTTCCCCATTACTTTCAATGTGTTGTTGCTCACTTGTTAACTGTGAGCTGTTCTTACACTACTTACCTAAACATTTTTTATCTAATATTAAGGGAGGAGGATGGTGTTAGTATGTTCCTATCATTCTTCTTTCCTCCTTTGTTTGTCTGTTTTCACTTATTTGATGTGGTTTCTCCATTCATCCTAGGGTTCATGGACATTTATCTTCATTGTATATTCCTGTGTATAGTTGTATTTAATTTTTGTTATGATTTCATTTGTTTTTCATTTCGAGAGGAAGAGGATAATGTAGTATCCTCAGGTTATGTCTTTATGTTCCCTTTCACCTTGTAACTAGCTGCTCAGCCAGTGTGAGTGTTCGTGTAGAATGTTAGTGTGATTGACATGAGTGGAATGCTTGGGTGCCTGGTGAGTGTTGTCAGTTGGAGGATGGGCTGAGCAGCTAGCAGGCTGCTCCTGGTGGGGCTTGCTGTAAATTCTTCTTAAGGACTTAATAAACTACATGAAATACATCTCGGCTACGTCTACTATGTCTCCTAAACACATGGGGCCAGCCCACTACAGACTCGTAGTGTGATTTTTGTTTGTGCACTCATATGTGAGCAGTTCTGTTGGGGCCACAACATTCTTGGGCTGAGATGACTTATTTTCTTTGTTTTCTGGATCTCCCGGTGTGGAAAACCCATTTGTTTGCTATTTTCCAAAGCCTGGGTCATACCCAGGAGCCGGATGCAGAGGTAGCTCCTCCTACTAATTTGTATTATAACCATCCCCTGCGACCGGGACAGATCCACCCCTTGCTTCATTCTGAGGGACTGATAAAGGTTGGGAATCCTATGCCTCACTAATACCACACCTCCCCCAAAACCCTCACCCTCGAGGCCAGATCTGTGCTATACCAAACTAGGTACCTTGAAGGAGTGGCAGCAGGATGTGTTTTAGGGTGACGCGCTACAATAAAACAAATTTACAAAACCGTGCTGCTGGAGGGAACCCATGAATTTGTATTTTTTGTCTGCTGCATGTAAGTGTATATAAACCTTTTATGTTAAAGTGATACATTTTAATATGTTTGCTAGACACCATGTGCCTGTTGTGAAACAACACTAAACTTATTTCTGTATTTTATGAGCCATCTGGTGCTGTTTTGAAATGTAAACTTTTATTGTAATGATTTTTTAAATATTGAAGTACTAGGTTTTTATACTGTAATGCAGTAAAGAACATCTTTGAACTGATTTAATGGATCTGCTTGGTGGAACATTACTCGATGATGAGCATTGTTATAAATCTTTGTGAATGAATCGCGTACGAGAATGCAGGTCAGAGTATTCTCGGTATTGTCATTTGTACAAACATGCAGAATGCGGATGTGTCTTGGCTACAGCATCCTGAAAGGGGTTGCATTATTGCAAAAGGCGGCTAAGGATGGCAGTTCTTGCTAGTGCGATGAAAAATTGCAGTAGCTGCTGATCAGCTATCTCAATGTGCAACCACACATTATTTGTATAGAGAGAGAGATTAGTAAATTTGGTCTCATAGTTTCCAACACATTTTGCGAACATCCCAGCTTGTACACTGTATTCACAGTCTGTTGTTGAAGACCTCAAGTGTCATTACTCACTTCCTCTGGGATGGCTAGATTATTTTCCCATTGCCTTCCTCCCTCGACATCCTTTCAGGAATATCCATGTAATGGTATTTTTGATTGTTTGGTGGGTTTAAGCTGTTTGTAATGTAAGCGGAGCGATATCAGCTAGAACATATGTGAAAGCTAGGCAGGAGGCACTGTGATAAATTCTCGTATGATTACAACAGCCTGTAAGTGTTAATGCACCCTTACCAGCAGGCGAATGACAAATCAATGTTCCACCGATCCCATATCTGCCTTTGAACATTGGTATTGTTTGCTCTGCTGGAAACTGTGTGTTACAGTGATAGGACATTCCCTATCTTATGTGAATGCTACCCCTTCTTTGCTCCACCTCAAAACTTTGTTAGCGGACCATCCCCTGCTCAATAGGAAGGGCGTTAGAAATGGTGGTCTCTAATTGGCAGAGGTATGCTCCTTTGTCCAAGTAGGGACCCTTCCTTCTAGTCCGGGTAAGGGAGTTACACACTCTAGATAACCCCTGCTCACCCCCTTGGTAGCTTGGCACGAGCAGACAGGCTTATCCCAAAGGCAATGTGTAAAGTATTTGTACCTAAACACACAATAACACAGTGAAAACACCACAAATGGACACCACAACAGTTTAGAAGAATAAAGTATCTTTATCTAAACCAAACAAGACCAAAAACGACAAAAATCTAACATACATGTATTATTAAGATATCACTTTTAAAACCGTTAAAAATAGCACTTGTAGAAACAAATAGCTCTACCTGGGGCTATTAGGACATTGTGACAGGCATAAATCCAAAGTACGTTGCTGACCGTGAGGTGCGCTGGCCGGGCATGGAGTCACACGGACCCCCAAACAACAGTACCTTGGAAACAAAGTCAACAGACGATGCACGGCGTCGTGGAGGTGAGGCGTCGGTGCAGAGGCAAAGCCGGTTCCTTTCTGCCATGGGGGAGGCGAGGCGAGGCGTTGAATCCAGGACAGGGGAAGTTAGGCTGCGTCCGCGATGACGCGTTCGTTCGGGTGTGGCGATGCAACATCGAAGAGTTTGTAAAGTCACCCTTGTCAGTTATCGGCTCCACAATAACAAGATGCAGGTGCTGGCAGTGACTGCATCGGTGCGAGTGCAGGAGTCGGAGTTGCGGTGCAGGAGGTGATGTGCATTGTGCACTTCACGAGCGGTGCCCCCTGGCCTTGGCGCAGGGCGCGGCATCGATGACTGCGTCTGAGTTGTTTTTCTTACTTTGCAGCACCAACCACACAATTCTCAGGGCTCAACAACTGGAATTGGTGCCCTTTTGAATTAAGGAGTCCACAAATGAGTCCAGGTGCTGGTCAGTGGGCCGCAGGTGAAGTCTTTGTAGCCCTGAGACTTCAGAACAGGAGGCCAGCACACACAGGCCCTTGGAGATTCTTCTTCTAGCAGGTTCACAGAAAAGTCCCAGTCTATGTCCTCTCCTTGGCAGAAGCAGCAACTGCAGGCCAACCCAGCAAAGCACAAACAGCAAAGAGGCAGTACTCCTCCTTACAGCTCTCCAGCTCTTCTCGTGGCAGAGGTTCCTCTTGAGTCCAGAAGTGATCTAATTCTCTGGGGTTTAAAGTCCAAGACTTCTGCCCATTTTCATTGTGGCAAGGGCCTCTGAGCTCAGACCAAACCAGTTTGGTCCTCTCTGGCCCAGCTTCCCTACAGGAGGTAGAGACAGCATTGTGCAAAGGAGATTCAGTCTATTCAGGTGCTAGTGAAACTCCTCCCACTACTTTAAATGCAGACCAGGTCTATTCAGCCCAGCTATGCGTCACCCAGGAAAGGCAGAACACACCTCAACCCCCCTTGTGACTGTCTAGAGGGAATGCACATCCCCAGCTCCTCTCACTCCAAAACCAGACAGTGAATACACAAACAGGCAGAGGAAAACAGAATGGGCAAGTAAGAAAATGCCCACTTTCTAAAAGTGGAATTTTCAAACACACAACTTTAAAACCATCTTTAGTAAAAAAAGATGTTATTAAAGTCTGAATTCAGAGAGCCTATACTCAGTTTTTCCATCTTGTCCCAGTGGAAAGTTACACTTGTAAGATGTTACAGTGCACCTCCCATGTTAACCTATGGGACAGACAGCATGTCTATAGTGAAAAATGAAATGCACAGTGTTTCACTATCAGGACATGTAAAACACACCAGTACATGTCTTCCCTTTAACATACACTGCACCCTGCCCATGGAGGTAACTTGGGCCTACCTGAGGGGTGTCTTGCATGTAAGAAAAGGGAAGGTTAGGGCCTGGCATGTGGGTGCACTTGCCAGGTCACATGGCAGTTTACAACTGCGCGTGCAGACACTACAGTGGCAGGTCTGAGATAGTTTTACCAGGCTACTCATGTGGGTGGCACAATCGGTGCTGCAGGCCCACTAGTAGCATTTGATTTACAGGCCCTGGGCACACTCAGTTCCCTTTACTAGGGACTTACTAGTAAGTCAAATATGCCAATCATGGATAACCAAACATAATCATAATTTACACAAAGAGCATTTGCACTTTAGCACTGATATGCAGTGGTAAAGTGCCCAGAGTCATAAAGCCAACAAAAACAGGTCAGGAAAACTAAGAGGAAGAAGCCAAAGGTCTGTGTATAACCCTGCAAAAAGGGCCATTTCCAACAAAATGCGTATTGTGAGATCATCAGCAATCCACTGTGGGCAGGTGAGGTCAGCAGCATGACAATAGACCCAGAGAAGTGGAATGTCCGAGAGGGTGTATTTAGCAGTTCTGTTATGCTATGGTATGTTGTGTTAACACAGATTTATATGGCTCCGAATAACAGAGACGACACAAGCATGATCGAGAGTTCCCTCATGGCGAACATCTGAAGTGGTGGCTTCCAGCCCTGGAAAAAAAAGCCTCCAGAAGGAGAAACCCTTTCGTTTTTACAGTGAATCTTCTGGCATTGTTCTTTTGATGCTCTATAAACCCCAATGATTTAGGAACACTGTGGTTGCTCTGACACAGGGTACATTATTGAAACAACTGTATGCCCATTACTGTTCTCATCCAATAACTGCACTCCGAGTTCTGGTAGCCAAGCTCTCAGCTGTGGGATCTAGTTCGAGAGCTAAAGACCAAGAGCTGGACGGGCCACTATGGCATTTTCCTGGCGGACTACTGCTAGGGAGCTTCTTTCAGGACAGAATGGACTAACATGATCCAACTATGTACCCATGGCCCAATTCTGGTAGGGGCCTCCTGTAGTGCGGTGCTGGTTTGATCATTTTTCTAAACTCCGGTTATTAGTTTCCACCAGGACCTGTAAAGACTGAAACGCTTTCGGGATTGTGATTGAAGCAAACTGCGGTGGTGTCAGCCTTCAGCCAGCTGTGGTCCAGCATGACAATATAATGAGTTCAGGAAACCAGTGCAGATTTGAAACTTTTAGAGCGCATTTTGCCATTTTGTTTCTGCATAATGCCTGCCATTTTTATACTCACCAGCTGCCCGGTGTCACAGGCGAAGGATTGTTTTTGCTTAACGTGTGTAGTGTTTGGGATGTCACGCCTACGAAACAGTGGGAGGCCAGGCTTCCATTTGTTTATTTTTCTTGTTGCAGCAGTCAGTGTCTTAGCTTATTCCGATTACTTATAAGAAATAAACTAATTTACATCTTTATTAGAATTATTCGTTCCTTACAATAACCAGTTCTACAACAGGGAATATTGAACGCAAGTGTGGATTGCCTTGTAAATACTCTTCTTCATCTTGTGACTGTAAAATGGCGAACATTCTGCACCACACAGGCGAGTTTTGCTGGTGGTGCTTGGCATAGTAAGGTATGCAAGAGCTGGAAATGTATTTATTTTGTGACATTAACAATTAAACTACAACTAAGCATGCAGCTGTAAGGGCAGAAAAGTTGCATCGTTACAGACTGAAAGAACCGTGCAACAAGGCTTGGAACATGTGTATGTGTCCCACGAGTTGACCGAGGAATTGTGCCTCATGACTTTTGAGTGTGTATGCTCCACTTAGCGGCTGACTGGGTGTACTGTGCCATGCAGGTCGGAGGATGTGTGCATCCTGGTGCTTGCATTAAGGAGGAAGAACTGTGCTGTTGGTCGAGGTGACCCGACATTTTCCGGTGTGTCAGTTTCCCTGCATCTGGCCTGTATTTTTGACCTGCTAGCCATTGTGTGTTCCCTGCTATGTACGTGCAGCAGATGTAGGATAGCTGTTATTTTATATTCACTGTTCTGTCTTTAATGAAGCATCATACCTGATATTTTGCAGATAAGTGCCCTGTGGAAGCAGGAGATAATAAAACTGAGCAAGAACTGAAAGTTGCATTTAGATGCAGATAAGGGGAAGGTCTAAGATTGTGTCAGCTGGGAACAGAAGCTGAGTGAACTGCTAAGGAAGCATTGGCTAAATTTCAGAAGATCTCACAGACTATGGTGTAAATTGTTGCACCTCAAGTTAATGAACACTACTAGTAATTGGACGCTACTGGGTCAGACACCGACGGTGCAAATATTGATTTGCTCTTTTGAGCAATGGCTTTCAGAGTTGTTTTTCATTTCTTTATTTTACATTTCTGGGCTATGCAGCAAATGCACTAATTATTTACATTTTTAAGTTACATAGCTGTAAGAAAATGAAGTATTAGTTGAAGGGCGTGAGAACCCAGTTCAAATCACAATCCTTGTCAAGGCCAACTACTCAAATCACTAAATAAACCTGTGCTTACGCTTCTGGGAGCTTGGCACAAAGTCAGACTTCACGTAGAGGCAATGCGTAAAGTATTTATTCAGCACTCAAACACTGATAAAGTGAGAACACAACCCAGGGAAAATCGCAAACCAATTTAACAAATAGAGCATACTTTAATAAATAAAATGACACCAAAACTATACAAATCCAATGAGTAGAACCGGAGATATGAATTTTTAACGTTTGATGTAAAAATAGTGCCAAAAAGCACAAAGTGCCAACCACGGTATCTAGTTGTGCTGGACTGGGTCATAGTCAAAAGTTAAGGCCAATCATGTTGAATCGCCGGTCGGACGCAAGGACTAGGTACGTCCTGGTGGAAGGTTTACCTTCTGGCTTAGAAACCTTTATGGAGAAAAAGTAGTCCTACGCAAGGAAAGCTGGATCCGAAGCAGGGCTCAATGACAGAGAAGAATGTAGGTCCCGCTGTGGTAATTGATAAAGATGGGAAGTTCCAAGCGGGCAAACCCCAGAGTCTGGGCCCGCGAAGGCCTGTATGTCGATCTGATGCTGCTCAGTGTTGATCCTGTTCGGTCTTAGAAACTTTTCTGGAAGTCTGATTTCCTTCAGCAGGGCAAACCAGCAAGTTTAAGCTGACTGGCGAACCTGATCTCAATCCGCTCTCCAGGGAGAAAGCTGACAAAAAGTTTCTAAGTCCCACTTCTTGCAGTATGGGAACAGGAGGAGTACTCTATAATACCCGCCAAGCGTTGAGGACCTGGGGAGTACCACTTGGGTACAGGGGGTGGGGGAAGATTAGGACTCTCTCCAACAGAGGCCAGCAGCAGGTTCATTTAGTATTGGGCAGCTGGGAAGTTTCAGGGAGAAAGGCTTCGTGTGTTCCTGTGGCTTAAACTGGAGGTCAACCAACTGACCTTTAAATCTGGGTCCTAGGTTCAAAGCAGGCAGGTCCAGTCTTTTTTCAGGTTCTTCAATCGTAGGGCAGTCCTCCTTCTGGTTCTTCACATGTCCAAGAGTGATCTGAGGAGAGGTCTGTGGAGCCCACATTTATGCTCTGTGTTAGATGGGTGTACAAAGGATTGTTTTCCGCCCACAGGCTAGCCAGTTCTGGTCAGTTTTGGAGCCAGCCTGACTGGAGAGACAAAGGCGAGGCAGACCTAGGTGTGAGTGTCATATCGCTGTGGCTGGGTAGGCATCCTTTGAAGCCCAAGAAGGGGCTGGGCACAGCCACCAGGCCATCCTGTCAAGGGAGGAAACCCTCTCCCCACATCCCTTTGTCCCTTGTCTGGGAGCAATACACATCTCACTACAGGGGAGCCATCAGGAGTCGGATACCAGTTGCACACTGGCAGGAAAGCCTTTTGGTTTTAGACAGGAAAATTACACCTTTCTAAAAGTGTCCTTTCCAAAATAGTAATATAAAATCTGCCACGACCATTAAGTTGGATTTTAAATTATTAAAATGAGTCCTTGAAATATTTATTAGCTGTTCCCAAACTGAAGTTAGCGTTTAAAAATGTAATAGTGTAAACCAGAGTTGAACTATAGGAGAGCGAGCCTTGCCATAGTGAAAAACAATTTTGAAGGTATTTCGCTGCCAAGACATGTAAACCTTTGAATACACATGTCCTACTTTTAAATACAATGCACCCTGCGCTATTGGCTTTTGAGGCCTCATTTAGGAGTGGCTTGTATGTTTTAAATAGGAGGTTCAAGGCTCAGCAAAAGGTCAAAATGGCATTCTAAAACTGCACACCAAGGCTGCAGTGGGCAGCATTGAGACCTATTTTACAGTGCTACTTTAGTGGGTGGCACAATGAGTGCTGGTGCCCACTAGTAGCATTTAATTTGCAGGCCCTAGTTACAGGTAGTACCATACCAGGGACCTATAAGTAAAGTAAATGTGCCAATTAGGTGTATACTAATTTTATCGTATTTGAACGGGAGAACACAAGCACTTTACCTCTGATTAAGAGGGGTAAAGTGTGTAAAGTGCTATGGCCAACAAAAACAAGTTCAGCAGAAATCTGGGGGGACCACATAAAGGAAGGTCGTTTCCAACAATAGGGCACTTACAAGCTATATGTGCTGAAGAGAGCGAGAGTAGGAGAAAGGCAATAATATTTTTAGTACGAGTTTGGCGTGGTATGAAATATTCAGAAATTTGCCACTGATCACTTCAGCTCATGGTGATAAAGTATTACACACATTTGACAATGCTATGAAAAGGCTGAACATATAGTTGAAACAAGATTGAGTATATTTTTGGAGCTCCATAAATTCTACCCAAGAGGTCAGGAAGAGGGAGAATCCATAATGAATTAGTGGTGGTGTTAAGAGGGTTAGTCTTCACTTGTACTGTAGGTTATTTTTTTATTGAGCCTTGTTAAGTGTCCAGATTATGGTTCATTTGAGTAGCAAAATAATACAAGAAAAGATATGAGTGTTGGGGAACCATAGTTTAGATGCAGTTATCACAACAGCCAATGCAGTGGAGAGGTTAGCTAATGGGAGAAGGTGGTCACCAAACATTAAGATAAGTAAGAATCTGAAGCTTGATGCAGAAAGAGAAATTTGACAACAAAATGAAGTGAAGTATGTATAGAAAATGTTTAAAAATGCCATCATAGTTCAAGCAGATCACAAATGGTTCATCAAAGTATTGTGTTGCACAAGGGAAAACGTGTTCCGAAAGTGGAAGGAACAGGCATTTCACTTGTGAAGCCAAGACAAATGTGTTAACTAAGAAGGGAGAAAAGGAGGCATAAATAGATAGTTGGCAACAAGAAGTGATGAGAACTCTTGATGCAGTGGGCAAGAAACAAACACCTATGTGTAAGGTGAAAGCTGGAGAATTGGAAGTAGAACTCATGAGAGATTCTGGGTCTCCGTGGACAATATTAAAGGGGGGTAGTTTTTTTTGCTAAAATTTGGGCACAAGAAGAGAATGTTGATACCATCGAATACAACAAGGAAGAGATTTGAAAGAAAAGTGATCCAGATGCAGGGTTATTTGTGGAAGAATTTGAATTTAAAGGAAGAATAGATAGTATCAATTGGCAAGTTTATATTTATCTAAGGGTGTATATGTGTTCTAGAATGGAAGGATGAGGCTCAAGAAATAGAGCTTAAAGTTGGTTCTCGAGCAGAAGAGCAGATGTATGATTTACAGGAGAATGATAAGTTTGAAGATGAATAATAAAAATGCTTCCAGATGTTTTCACAACTAATTTGGGTACATTAAATAAGTTCTCTCATAGCATATGTCTCAAATTGAAATTGCCACTTATGAAGCACCAAATGCAACGGTGCAAATTTCAGTCTGGCAAGAACTAAAAAAAAAAATGCAGACCCAGTTGTGTGAAAGTGGTATAATTGAAGAGGTTGACTTTTCTGAGTGGTGCCAGCACTTAAAGAGAATGGACGTTTGAGGAAATCATTGACTTGAGGAGGCTCAATTGCAACATTTTGGTGGATGTGCACCCTCTACTCAACACCGACTTGATTGCATTGTTCCCAAATGCCAGTGTCTTTTTGGCATTGGATCTGAAGCCAACATACCCAGACTTTGAGAAATCTACTCGCTCACTTGCTTGACTGGCGAGACAGATCTTGTCAGGGCGAGCTATTTTTAAGGACTACTGGCCCCTGCTGGTGAGCTGACAAAGAACAGATGTTCTGTTCACTCAGAAAGTGAATGAGCAATAAAGATTCCTTTAAATCTTGTTTTTATCTTGTCACGTTTGTTGTGAATTCAAAGACAGAGGTCAAGTGTCAGCTTATGTCTTCTTACAATTTGCTGCTTATTTTATCTTGGAGGTTGGTGTTTACTTTTCTCTCTCTGACTGCAAAGTTAGAGGATTTTGTAAAGTGAACTAACAATCGTGCTGTATAGTAAGAAGTGTGAAATGAAAGGCTGTAGGATGTCACTTTTTTATCTAACACACATTTAAATAGCTTGTAAGTGAACTGTACCAATATTTCAAAATATATTTCGGTAGTTAGTAAAGCACACTATAATTCTTTGTGATGGAAACAAAGATTTTAATAGGAACAAAGCAAATCAGAACATTTTACTTGGAGATTTGCAAATTGATAAATATTGTTGCTGAAGCCTAATTTTACCACATTATTGTTTATATGCTATATAGTGTTCTCAGTAAAATTGCATGTTAGTGGGATAGTTTGTGGCCATTTCAATGGAAAATGTGGTATCTGTAAATGACAGTGGCTACCACATTATGCTTTAGTGATATATGTATTAATAGTGAGTTTTTAAACCTGAACTGAGAAATATTCCTGTCCCCGTCCTGAGGACAATTCTACGAGTGAACTAAGAGGCACGTCAGGCATTATGTGTACACTGTATGTAAGCTAGATTCTTATTATACATGAAGCAAAATGTTAATCTATTAAATCAAACAAAATAGTTTTTTGTACAGCAGAAATGCTGGACTCACACATTTGAAGGTGCTCTCATATGTGAGAATGAAGGAAAAGGTATCTCTGTAAAATAAAATATGTTACTAGGATCACACAATTTGAGACCAGGTTACGGCTCAAGCACATTGCAGTTAGGTCGAGCACATTATTCAAATCACTAGACCTGCATGTCTGATAAAACGTTTTATGATTTTTTGATGCCAGATACCTCTAAAATTACTTCCAGTCAGGGTCAAGGGCCACATACTGCATTCATTACTGTGGAAGATGTGGACTTGCTCAGAACAATGCCTTTTGGACTAGTTTCTGTCTCCTCAGTCTTCCTGCTGGCTATGCCCAGAGTATTTAAGGGTCTGGAGTGGTACGTCGGCCGTTTCCAGTGACACATATATATTAATAAAGGATGAAATGAAACCTACACAAATACATATGCATGTATGGAAGAGGTTAATACTGAACCATCTTAACACTAACACAGCAAAAGTATGACAAATACAGCAATTAGGTGGGCTACTTAGGTCCTGGTATTTCCTGAGAGGTGGCAAAGCCAAGTAGTCCCTGGGTAAAGGCTTTGCAGAAGACCCTGCACCAAACCAGAAGGAACAACTGCTATAATTTTGTGTAGGGCAGTGCCTAATCTGGGCCTGTGGTTTCCGCTGCTCGGCACTGGCACATAATTGCCAACACCAGGACTTATGACAGTGTGCCACATGGTGGCACTTGTAGTGAGCCACCCGGCCTCTACTCGCGTTGATGACGTGCATGCACTCCGACGCCGGGTGCGGCCAGAGAGGAAGCAGTATAAGGTGCGGTGACCGCTCAAAGGCACAGACTCATCATCCCCAGCCGGCTCCGTTCTGTGTATGTGCTCTGGCCTTCTCTAGAGTCCGGAGGGCCCGCCTGGACAGACCAGGACCATCACATTGGCGACGAGTAGGGGATCGGCCTTACAACATGCTTGATTTACGCTGACTGCAGTGAGGTTGGCGGAAGCAAGATGCTGAGCACGGGCGGCCCCGAGGAGGAAAAGCGGACCGGCCCAGTGAAAAAATAAATTAAAAACACACGTGGCAGCTGAACGCTGCACTGGCCCTGAGAACTACCGCACATGGACGTGTGAGCAGAGGGGAGGCCAACAGCACAGGCAGGCATCTCTTCACCATAGAGGAGTGCCACATTAGCCTGCACGTGTTGGAGCCAGCATGAAGGGCTGACACACACGGACACAGGGAGGAGATAGGCCCCTTTTCCAGGGGTGAACAGCAGGACAGAAGCAGTTTGCTAACAAGGAGGCACACAGGGAAGTAAGTGCCCGGGCAGCCAGGATAAGCATTCACAGGAAGCACCTGAGAGAGCCACAAAGCAGAGATGAGTGAGCAAGGGCAAGTAGTTGCACCCCCAGCCCCGGCCCCACCTGCACAGCATCAGAGCGTGCACACTTGGTGTGTGCACTACCACCGTTCAGCCAATTAGATGATCCTAAAACTGCAGCACCAAGGTGGCGCCACTGGGTAGGAAGATTGCAAAATAATTCTGCATGACCCGCTAAACGAACAGCGATGTGAAGCAGTCCATAATGCTACACATGGGAGGGGGCGAACGTTATGATTTGTTCCAAAACATGCCAAACACAGGAGCGCCAGAGGATTTTGATGCTGCGGTGGCTGTGGGCTGCATTAAATAGACACTTTATCCCACAAATGAACCCTGACTGTGAGAGGTTCAAATTGCGCCAAGCCAGTCATAGTGAAGGGGAGTCTGTGGACGCTTTATTTGCTAGACTCTGCAAGCTGGTGAGCACTTGCACAGGGTTAGACAAGCAGGATGAGATCAGAGCTAAACTGATCCAGGTCTGTCGTTCGTCCAATCTTCATAAATTGATTCTGCAACAACCTGGCATATCGCTCAACGAGATCCTCATCCTCGCCAGGTCTCATGAGCTTGCTCACAGCAAGGCGGGAGCCCTGGAGTCTGCCCTCACACACACCGTCACAATTACTCCAGTCGCGAGTGGGGTAAGAATTAAGGAGTAGCATGAGGATGCCATTCAATGACACTCCTCCAAACCCAGGGCTAGTGGCATGTTTCAAACCAGTGACAAAGCATGTGGGAACTATGGCATGGCTCAACACCCTTCAAGAGGGTGTCCTGCATAAGGAAAATGGTGCCTTAAGTGTGGCCGACCCAATCACTTTGCAAAGGTGTGTCGCAGTAATGCTACGGGGTCAAGCCCAGGGGCCAAGCCAAGACGGCCCATGAACAACCAACAACTGTCGCTGGGTGGTGGCGAAGATGATAAGACCGTTACTGGGGCCAGCGGCGGCCAGCCAGCAGATGAGGAGGAAGAGGACGTGTTCAATATATCCTTCACGGGTGTGCCAATCAAAAACGGAGACCGCCGCCGATGTGCCAAATTGAGGTAGAGGACGTGAAGATTTCGGTCCTCATTGACATTGGGACATCAGTGAATGTCATTGATTTGGAGCAATTCCAGAAATTACACCCCAGGCCTAAGGTTATGTCAACTAAGGCCCAAATATGTACCTACGGGGCACAAATCACATCCCCCTGCTAGGAGTCATCAAGGTGGAGGTGGTCAGTGAAAGTGACGAGACAACAGCTAAATTTCATGTGACCAAGGAATATACAGGTACACTGCTGGGCTGCCACACTGCCAAGGACCTGGGGCTTGTGGGGCTAATCTCATGCAGATAACATCCTGGAACAGTTTACTTTGCTGTTTCGAGGGCTGGGATGCCTTAAAAGTGTCCAGGTTAAGCTACATATTGAGAGCACGATTCGCCTAGTGGCGCTGCGGCACAGGAGGGTGCCCTTTCATCTCCACACCCAGGTGGAAAGAGAACTTGAGCAACTGGAAAGTGCTGGGGTGATCGAGACAATGAAAGAACCAATTCCATGGCTGTCCCCATTGGCTATTGCACCCAAACCCAAGCAGCCTGGTGTACTATGGCTATGTGTAGATATGAGGCTAACCAACAAGACCATATTCAGAGAACGGCATATCACACCAACCATCGACAAGATAGTGGCCAGTGTGAATGGAGCAAAATGGTTCTCCAAACTGGATCTCAACTCTGGGTACCACCAACTCATGCTGGTGCATTCAAGCAGTTACATCACTACATTTTCTACTCGTGGGGCTCCAGAGGTTTTAGCGATTCAGCTTTGGTGTGTCTTCCGCAGCTGACGTGTTCCAGGAGGCGATAAGGAACATGCTCTCAGGTTTGATTGGAGTACTCATTGTCAGTGATGACATCCTTATATTCTCCACAATGCTGGAGGACCACCATGAAAGATTAAGGGCAACCATGCAGCGACTGGTGAAATGCCGATTGATGTTACATTGACAAAAATGTCTGGTCTATGCCAATGAGGTTGACTTCTTTGGTTACAAATTCTCGAGTGGAGGTTTGCAAGTGGATCCGAGTAAAATTGAAGCGATCAAGATGGCGACCATTCCTCGAAATCCCTAGGAGGTCCGCAGTTTTATGGGAATGGCCAACTACTGCAGGAGGTTTATCCAGAACCTGGCCATTCTTGCTGAACCCCTGAGGGCCTTAACTCACAAGGATGTCAACTGGAAATGGAGCAACAAAGCATCACAGGCATTCTGAGATGTAAAGAATGCACTTCTGCAGGGAACTACGATATCCTACTTTCACTCCTCGTTGAAAACTGATCTAATTGTGGTGCCACTCCAGTAGGGCTGGGCGCAGTGCTTCTGCAAGCAAAGAGCGAAGGTGAATGGGTTCCTATCGCATATGCCAGCAGGGCCCTGTCAGCAGTGGAAACGTGCTAAGCCCAGGTAGAAAAGGAGGTGCTAGCCATTTGGTGGGTGTGCAAGCACTTCCACCTATACCTGTGTGGGCACCATTTCCAAGTGATAACTGATCACAAGCCATTGGTACCGCTGTTTGCAGGGTCAGCTCGCAATGGTCTGTAGAGGATTGAGAGATGGGCTGTCCAGCTTCAAAAATACTCATTCGAGGTTGCTTATCGGCCCGGAGTGAACAATCCTGTGGACTACCTGTCACGCCACCCACTAACAGATGATACGGGCCAGCCACAGGAAATAGATCCAGCTTTGGAAGACCTAGTCAGGTTGATCACTGAAATGGCATGCCCCAAAGCTCTTATGGTGGCAGAGGTAGTTGAGTCCATGAAAGAAGATGCCTGTCTGATGCAGATGAAGGAGGCCCGTAAGAATCACAAGTGGAGGAACTTTCTTGATGGAGTGAGGGAGTTAACGCAGAGGAAAGCAGCATTTGCATGCACCTGTGGCACTGCCTGGATGAGCTCGGTGAAGGCGAGGAAGGTCTGGTGTTGAGAGGCCATCAGATTGTCAAACCGACAAAACTGTGGGGCCGCACCACTGAGCTAGCACTCCAAGGACATCAGGGTGTGGCTAAAACCAAAGCCAGATTACGACGGAAGTTTTGGTTCCTGGGGATGGATCGCATGATGGAAGAACGAGTACAGAACTGTCGGGCCTGCATCATCACAGGCCCAGAATTGCCAGTCTCGGGTGATCACTGAAAATGCTCCCACTGAGCCATAGTTGTCGGTGAGCCTCAATTTCGGCGTTTTCCCAAACAACTGCTTGATGATGGTCATCATTGATAGCTACACCAAATTTCCTGCGGTCGAATTGGTAAGGTTCACGGCATTTGAATGTGTAAGGCCAGAGCTAGAGAGAGTGTTCGCTCTGTTGAGAATACTTGAAGAAATCAAAATGGACAATGGGCTGCCTTTTCAAGGTCTGGAGTTTCGAGAGTATCTACAGCACCTCAACGTTCAGCATCGCTGTATTACCCCTCTATGGCCTCAAGCAAATGGGGAGGTGGAGAGATTCATGCGAACACTCAATAAAGCACTTTGAATTGGTGTAGATCAGAAAGAGAACCTTGAATGCTAATTACATCAGTTTTTGAGAGCATGCCACCAAACACCGCATTGCCACATGGAATGTGCGGCAAGTGACTTGATGATAAAAAGGCACACCTGGGATCTGCTGCCTGCAAGTGAGTCCTGACAGCCAGCGATCATTGATGAAAGTACAGCCCAAGAGAAAAGAAAGGTTACCAATGACCGAGCTAGTTGAAACAGGAGAGCAATAAAACCAACATTGCGAGTCGGAGACCTTGTAGTCATCAAAGATTGTCACCCAGGGTAGAAATTCAGAACCCCATTTGAGAGAGAACCATGGCAGATTGTAAGTACCAATGGGACTATAGTGACCGTTAAAAGGGGAAACACTGAGGTCGCCAGGAATGCATCCTGGTTCCGGAGAGTTCACCAGGAAGTCGTGATTGAGACTGTGGAGAATGATTCATGGTGTGATTTGGATGCCAGTGGCATGAATCAAGGACTTGGAAATAGTAGTCATCCAGCATAAGAAGGAAGGAGCAGGAGTGAGGCCAGTCAACCGAGAGAAGAGCATCCGGACGACGTGGTGGGGCCTTGTCGTCTGGAGGAAGGGGCAGCCGAGGTGGTCCATACCACTTGAGAGCCAACCCTCGGCCTAGTCAGAGACTTGAAGACTGCGTTTGCTGTGAGTGCCAAAGGGGCCAAGAGTGATGAGCCAAGACGCGAAAGTCTGGAAGAAGTGGTTCTAATGGACCGGGTGATATCCAGTCATTGTTACAAAAATGGTTTATAATCTCTCTCTCTCTCTCTCTCTATTATTGTATAATTGTGACATTGTGCATTTAAATGACATTGTGCATTTAAAATTACCATTACACTGTTGTCTTATGTCTTCGCAAGTATGGAGTAAATGTTATGGTCTAATTGTCCAACAGGTTTGATGGGATGTAGTAAGCCACCCGGCCACTTCTTGTGTTGATAAAGTGCACGCACTCCGATGGCTGGGCACGGCCAGAGGGGAAAGTAACAAAAAGTGCAGTGACCACTTGATGGCATGGCATGTATCATCCCCAGCCGGCTCCATTCTCTGTATGGGCTCCGGCATTCTCTAAAGTCCTGAGGGCCCGCCTGGACATACCGGGACCCTCACAGCACTATTTGTCTAATTTACTGATGAGCGCAACAACAGTTGTTTATTATTACAATATACATTAGAAATTACTAAGTCCTGCATCCAAGCTATTAGTATATTGAGTATTCTGAATTGTCACACATTGTATGAGTGTGATGGTTTGTAGTAAGTGTTGGTACTGCCATTGGCAGCGATGTCAGGAGCAATGGGTGGTGCAAGCTACAGCGGCCTCCTGACGAGGGCCCTGGCACTCTTCTTTTTAATACAAATTAAGCACTGGCTATAGGGTGCACCCATTATGCTAAGTTTTGTATCTCCTCCATTTTGTGGATACAAGATGTGCTTTGAAGTATCTGTTAAAGAAGAGAGTGGAGTATGTTTCGATGGAAGAGCAGCAAACGCTTTTGGGGCTGAAGATGAAGATTTTGTTTGGGGTCCTTAAAGTCATATAGTATAAAACACAAGAGTGTGGTATCAGTTGATGCAATCAGTTATCGGTTGGAGTGATTCTCTCATAATAATGTAAATAAGTTTAGGAATGTGGCTTATGCTTCAAGGTTTTGTCTCAAGCTGAATGAGGTGGTCCGGAGATGACTGTGAGCTCCTGGTGGTTCAACACTCCTCTAATTTTTTATGGAACATGGATTTCAAAGTGTTGGCAAGTTCTTAGTTGTCGCAGATTTTGTTTTCCCTGATCGCATGTTTAATTTCAATGATGCTGGAGTACATTATGTACCAGGGCACAATGATGCTGTGATATGTTGGCTTTCAAGGTTCTTCAAAAAGGGGCAACGCGCCTTAGAAATTACAGAGCAAAACTGGAGAACGTCCGAGCAAGAAGAAACTGTATTGTCTCAGCCTGTACAGTAAAATATCGAATTATTTAACAAAAATGCTATTTGTATTTAGTTTTAACTGCTCTTAATCATTATAATCTACCTACATGAGAGACTGCCTTTGTGAACAGAATCAGGCAACCAAAAACTAGAGCAGGTTATGAAGCAGTATAACTCGCTGAGTGACATTTGCCGAGCCTCAGTCCACTCTGTACTTTAATTAAACAGCAGCTCAAGGACAGCTCATGGCCCACACCAAGGCCGGACTGCCCATACCGGGCACCGGGCGTTTCCTTTGGAGGCTGGAAGGGTGGGGGCCAGTTTTGTTACTGGGGGCCAGTTTTGTAGCAGTGCAGTAGTTCTGAAAGCACCCTCTGAAGAGTTCCTTGTATATCCAGTAGTTTTCAGGCAACAATAAAAGTGTCAAGATAACTCTGGTGATTAATGTTCCTGCTGGAGAGAGATCAGAGTTTTGTCTAGTGGCTGTTTTGACTCATCTCGGGTAGTGCAGACGGTTAATAACATGCATGCTGCAAAGGATGTGTACCATGCTTATCAAAGAACAGTAGTTTATGTGCATAGCTTAGTGGGTTACTGCTTTTGTCACAGAGACCCTTTTGTTACTTGCAGTTCATAAGTTACAATCATAATCTAGCACAGTGAGATATGAAGTGCCAATAAAGAGCTACATGCAAACTACATGGTACAGGTTAGAAAGCTATAGTTTATATCAGGTATTTCATGATCCTAATGTTGCTAAAGAAGGTTTATTTGGGTAGAAATAAATTCTTATTAGTAAAGCCAACCCTAACTACTGTATTGCGTTCTGAATCCTGGGTTTGTGCTTTTCCACACCAATCTATCTTAAAAAATGCCTACTGGTATGGATGACATGTGAATCCTACACCTTGTATTTCCCTTTGTCTTTGTAACATTTTGTATACAATGATTTACACACTTATTATTCATTGTCTCTGTATTTGTATGTGATGTAAAGTACTCCGACACACTACACTAGTATGAGAGGTGCTATCAAACAGATGAAATACAAGTTAGAGAGGGGAGATAGAGAGATGAGAGGCACTGTTGGAGGATGATAGTGAGGAAATCATTGAAGAGCCCCAACAAAGATTGTTGAATCCTGATGCACTCTAAGATCATCATTTATTAAACTTTAAAAGCTAATATAATTGAATATCTAATGAAAAATGTATTGTAGAATGCACCATTTTTGCCCACATTTTCTTGGGGGAGAACCCCCCCAAACCCTCCTTGTAATGGTCAGGCTCACTCGCTGCACTCAGTTTGTGCTGTACGGGGGCTGGTCTGACAAAATTTGCCAGGGCTGCTTTGGGTTCCCAATCCAGCCCTTGTCCATACTAGTGCAGTTCCCTGACACTCATGTAAGTTTTTCCTCTAATTTCTCAACCAGCATCGTCAGTCTCCTGAGAGATGGGCTCAGTGTGAAAGGGATCCAGTGTGATGCCTGTCTCCATGAATACACATTAGAATAGCGCTAAAGTAATGGTAATTTGGCAGTGAGGGCCGTTATTAATCCACATTTATTGCCATATTTGAGTTTTTATGGTAGTGCAGGGCCCACTGTAGGCGGAGTGAGGGTCGTTTCCCCAAACATGTAATGGGAGGAGTCACTTGGGGGGGGAAAAGAGGTCAATACCATTAAAAAAAAAAAAAAAAAGTAGGTACCCTCTGTTGTCTGTATCCATACTTCTCAAGTGGCACACTTGGCATACCCCACTGAGACGGCTCTACTTGCAGTAGTAGACACTATTAGGCTATCCCTGGATGCTGGACATTCTGCCATGCTGGTTTTGTTTGACTTATCAGCAGCGTTTGATACCATCTCCCACTCTATTCTGGTCCAGCCGGAGCCCAAAAAGTCTCTATGGGTACATTCCACTCCAGCACCACCCCCATACACAAGGGAGTTCCGCAGGACTCCTCCTTAAGCCTTACACTTTTTAACATCTATGTTGCTCCCTTAGCCCAATTAGTTAAGTCCTTTGAGTTTGATACATTTTCATACGCAGATGACAGACAGTTGGTCATCTCATTTGGGCAGGATATGGAGAATGTCAAACTGAGATTCCTCACATGCATGATCGAAATTGCCATTTGGATGTCCCTCAACTGTCTCCAACTTAATGGGGGCAAACAGAGATTCTACTGTTTGGCAAAGCTCAGCTCTACTGGATGGAGGATTAGTGGCTGGCAGAACATGGTCCTCCCCCTTTGCCCAGCCAAACCGCAAGAAACATAGGCATATTCATAGATGAACAACTATCCATGCGGGAGCATATTACTTCCATATGTGGAACCTGCTTTGGTACCATGCGTCTCCTCAAGAAAATCTTTCGGTGGCTTCTGCTGAGCTCACGTAAAACTCTCCTTCAGGCCCCAGTCATTAGTCGCTTAGACTATGGCAATGCCCTGTTCCTCACCTCAAATGAATATCTCCTATCAAAACTGCAAGTGGTCCAAAACACTCTTGCCCGTATAGTAAACAACCTGCCACTGAGAACTCCCTCAGCCTCTACACTCAGAGCCCTACACTGGATACCCATCCACAGGAGAGCGCTGTTCAAACTGCTTTGCCTGACTTACAAAGCCTTGTCAGGCACTGGCCCAAAGTACCTTCAGAATAGACTCACTCCTTATGTTCCAAACAGTAGACTTTGATCAAGCAATCAATTGCTACTTTGTCCACACTGCTAAGCATGGAGGCAGAGCCATTTCCCATCTTGGCCCACTTGACTTGAACAAACTTCCTTTGTTCATCCGTGTGCGTCTAAGTCTACCTGAATTTAAAAAACACTTTAAAACCTGTCTGTTCTAACGCTGCCTCTACCCAGTGCCTGTCTCTCAAGCGCCAAGATGTCCATCCAGGAACGAGATGTGCGCTATATCAAGATTCAAATAACATAACACAACATAACAAGTGCCCATAGCATGTTGTGAGGATTTCCTAGTTGCATTCTCGTGTGAAAGCCCACCATGGTTTGCATGACAGCCATTTGTGATGTTAATGCTGACCAAAACGGCAGGAGACCGGTTGACTTACATTGGGTGTCTGATCTGCCATTATTTCAGAAGGTGTCAGTAATGCCTGATCTTTGACCCAGTGATGAGCGAGGCTCACCCTTTGGCATGTCCACCTTCCACCACTCTCACAATCAGGTGGTGGAGGCCTTGCCTTTAATGACATTTTTGTGGCAGAGGTCCAATGATTGCTCTCTTCTCAGTGACACCCTTAACATTTGTGGCCAAGCCTTTGTCTTTGCCAAAGGCAGGAAGAGAATGATAGACCATTGTAGACAAATGAAAATTCAAGGGGAAATTCAATAATGTTTGGCAGAATGTGTGCCTGTGGTTTTTCCTTTTACTTTTAAGGATTATTGTGTAAGAATGTGAGACTGACCCATAGCCACACAATAGGTTCAGTAAGTGGTGCTGAAGTTTTCTAAAAAATGTATTGAAATGTTTTTATTTTTTTGCAATGCGTCCCGTCCGCCCGTTGGATTTCGGAGCACAGTGCAGTTTTGTTCAAGTAGTTGGAAATACATTGTGAGGATTCATGACATGTCTGTTATCACTTTGTTATACTAATTAATGCTTTATCCCATTCCTGATATGATAATGCTTAACCCAGTTAAGTCAGATTTGCATTTCATAAAAATTTCCATCTGTTTGTGACTTACGTGCCTGTACAAACATCTTACAGAACAGAGGTTAGTAGAACCCTTCAGGATTTTCCCCAGCACAAGATCTATCTTATTGTTTCATGTATCCAATCATTTTCTGACTTAAAAATCTTTCAGAGCTGTTTTCCAAATTCCTTGGGCTATATGTACAAAAAATGTGGTCCTAAAAAGTGGTTAGAAATTGTGCACTGACTTTTTTGCAACTACTAAATAATTTTGCAAACCAAACTATGTACCAAAAGGTTGGTTAGTAAAATAACGTTTCAGGGCAGAGCGTAAATGGCAGCTCCCTCTGATTGGTTGCAAAGGCAGGGACGGTGGCTTGCAAGCCACTTCCAAATTTCGATTCGCTATCCACTTCTAAACCCATTTTAGGAATCTGTAAAACTTTGCCAGCTCCTAAAATGGATTTAGAACATACAAAATTACGTTCTAGCGGTCTCAAACCCTCTAATTTTGCGAATGGGATGATTTGAGACGCATACAAAATTTAGTACATCTGTCCCTATATCTTTCTTTGTCTGAAACTTCGTGGGAAAACCCTTCTCTTATATACTGGCAAGGTTGAGCTCTATCACCTTGTAGCAGACCGATTTCTGTTATATTTTTTCAACCCATTCTTTCAAGGTCAGAGTTTTAAGGTTCATCTGAATTCTGGATTATTTAGAGTGATTTAGACATTCAGAAAATAATGTTTTGATGGAGCTTGGGAAAGTTTCTGAAATGCAACGTCTAAAGCTAAAATTGACATGTAAATGATTAGTCAATGAAATTGTTCACGACTTAGCCATAATTCCTCTTACACCATTTATTGCAATCCCTGCAGAATATTTTCTTTTTTTAAACTAAATCTAGTCAGAAGATGAAATACTCTTACAATATAGTTTAGTGTTTATGTATTACACTTAGGCTGTACGGTTTTAGGTTTAAACCTATAATAACTGATAAAACCCCACTGAAAGAGAAATAGCCCTCACCAGTGAAAACATATAAACACTGAAAAAACACCTGCACAACCACAAACTAAATGCCATTCACAGAAAGGAAAAAGAGAGTGACAGTCATTTTTTTTCTTCCTGAAGGGGCCAATACAATGTAACTTAGTTATACAAGCTAGCAGTAAGAAAGACTGGGCTAACATTATTCTGCTTGAGTTTTGTTGTTTAGGGATGCCACTCAAATATTGTTTCTTCTCCCTTTTTCTTTTTTTCAGTTTTGTGGTCTTTGGTCTAAAGATACAGGGTTTAGAAGCATGTTTTAGGTCTTGTTTAATTATTTTATAAACTGTAGAGAACCAGGAAATATGAAAACCATATTTGATATTTTGGCTATGTTTGATTCTTTCACTGATAGGTAAAATGGCTGGTTTCATAAGAATCTTCCCTAATATGTGTCATCACATTTACCCACAGAGAATGGGTAAAAACCGTTAATACATCAGCCCCTAGTTTCTAGTGAGTCAGTATTGATAGTAGGTGAATTGCCAACACCTCAGGCTTTAAACATTCAATGCAAGGTATAGTGACAAGTATATGTGAGAAGAGCGTTATCGCCAAGCATCTGGGATAGTGTTGAAAACATGACACCAGACTTTTGGAAAACATGGAACGCAGTGTCACTTGGAATGCTCTGCAAAAAGGTTCTTTCCAAGTTCAACAAAGATTGAAGTGATATTGTTTGTGTTTGCAGTGATTCAGCTACGTATATGAAAAAGTTGTGTGATGACCTGTCAAAATTGATACCTGAGCTGAAGTGCTTCCCTGTAAGAGATCCTTGCCACTTGTTAGATGGTATGCTGAAAGTATCTTTACAATCTTCAGAGTTAATGAGGAATGCTATTGACTTTTTAGTCCATTCTGGTGCGCTGTTTTCTTACGCACAGGAACTAAAACGCAAATATTTCTCATTTCGTGCTTTGTGTGGCATCAAAGAAAGAGTGATCCAACTGTTTCCCTCAGCTGATGGTTCTCAGTCCAAGGGGCTATGAATGCTATATTATCCATGTGGCAACCGTTTACAGAATTTTTGCTGAGTAATGATGCCAAAGGCGAGAAATGTGAGGATCTTTGGTCGCATATTGATAGTGATGTGAAAAAAGTACACTCTACTGCATTCTTTACTGGAAAACATAACTGCTGTAGTGGACATAATAAAAAAACTAGAGTCTGAAAACACCCTTGTCTGCCACTGTTCAGCATAATTGGTGTAGATGTGAAACATCTCCTTGAGAGTAGGCTGGGCGACACCTTTAGTGACTTTGGTACTGCAACATGTTCCATGTTAAAGTGCTTGCCACTTGGTAAGGAAAGCAATGTTAAAGAGCAATTCAGGAACTTTTATTTTAAAATGTATGAGAAATGGCTTGCAATGATGCATAGAAATGTCCCTTCACCAACCATGGCACTTGAAGTCAATGCAACCTCACTGTGGTACTCTGTACAAGTTCTAGATCCCTTCCATAAAGGGGAATTTCCTCCGTAGTTTCAAAAGTTCTGCTTCATTTTTGAACGCTTCAATAACTCTGAGGTAATAAGCACCCAGCTCAACGCAAATGTTGCAGAACCTGCCCTGAGAATGGCAATTTCAAGTGCACCAGTATTGGAATGGAAAGCTATGTCAGGGGCCAGAGTTAACAAATTGTGTACTGGCTGTTTTGGCGTTGCCCGTCTCAAGTGCCAATGTTAAAAGGGCCTTTTCACAAAAGTTTACATGGGAAGGAAAGAGCGAGCGCACATGACCAAAGACTCACTGAAGAAGTTTTGTATGGTGTACCACAATAAGTTTAATTTGCAAAAATCTATTTGGACCTCATACACACTATACGTACACTGTCTATATACCATGTGCTATCAGTGCAGAAAGCAAGCAATAATAAAAGCAAAACATTCCATAAACACCGGAAAAACACTGTTTCTGTTGTTTTTAATGGCGCAAAAATGTGTAACCACTGTTTTTTTAAGATATTGAAATCACTTGAATACACTGAGAAAACCCCACCAGAATTGACCAGAAATAGAAACTGAAAACAGGAAAGCCTAACCTACACTCTATATATTTTGTCATTTTTAGGCCTCAGCTGCTACAGACAGCCATAGGTGTCTGTTGGACAGACCTATTGCAGCAAAAAGGCATGGAATGGGCTGTTAGTGAGACAGTTGCCCATGACTGGATGGCTTTGCCTATCTCATTTGTCTCCTTGATTCAGTGGCTTTCCTCCCTATTTTTGTGTTCATCTTGCCCAGGAGCATTTCTGTCTCACAGTATTCTGATTGGTTGACTTATATCCTTCTTCTGCTGACATTGCTTGCATTTACAGAACTACTTCTTTTTCTTTAAGTACTCCATAGCAGCACATGTGTTTCTTGCCCCAGAGTGCTGCATGCCCATTCACTTTACCCAGCCCCTCACTTGCTCTCCATGTTGCTTTACCCCATGGCCCATCCGTTGCTTTCCCTTCCCTATCCACCTAATTGTTTTGTACTCTCCCTCTTCCTCCACCCTACTCCTTCATTGCTCCCCTGTCCTTCTCCAACTCCCCATCTCCCTTGTTTTTTTCATTCCCACATGTGTATTTGTATTTATGAAATTTGTAACGTGCACAGCTACTCGAAGAGTGTCCCGCCGCGAGCCTGGAGGAAGGAAAGGCAAAAAAAGGACAGCTAGATGAAAAGAAAGTCTTGAGCCTTTTCCTAAAAAGCTTGGAAGCTTGGAATCCTGAATGCTGCGGAGATCCAGGGGGAGAAGGTTCCAGGCCGAAGATGCCCTGAAAGCAAAAGAGCTCCCTCCCATTCTCTTGAGGCGAAATCTCGGGACATAGGTGAGAAGCTGCGTCGCAGAGCGCAACTGCCTGGTAGGAACATAGAACCTGAAGCAATTTCTCAGGTAAGTAGGGCCGTGTCCATAGAGAGCTGAATGTGCCAGGACCAGGGATTTAAACTTAATCCTCTCTGTTATCGGCAGCCAGTGAAGATCACGCAAGTGATGTCTCACACTGGTCTTTATAGGGACATTAAGAAGAGTTCTAGCCGCGGCATTCTGAACCACCTGTAGTTTGTTCAGACGGTGGCTAGGCAAACCTACATATAAGGCATTGGCGTAATCCAGGCGCGAGGATACCAGCGCATGGATAACAGTTTCTCTAGCTGACCTAGGGAGAAAAGGAAACATTTTCAAAATGCCAAAGCATTGACCAGTGAGTCTCATGATCTGAGTAGAGAAGTTTAACTTCTCGTCAAACCAGATACCCAGATTTTTCGTGGGAAGGCCTTCCGAAGTCGGCAAAGGCGAATCGTCTGACCAGAACTATTTCCGAAACTGAGGGGGAAAGTTCCCGAAAAGGGGGATCTCAGTTTTTTCCTCATTACATTTCAGCTGAGCAGTGAATAGCCTTCGGAAGACCGCTGACAAACAGGATTTAGCAAGTGTGGTATCAGAATAATTTTTCTTCCATGTGAAGAAGAGCTGGGTATCATCTGCATAAGCGATGATCTTAGTGCCAAGCTCCTCAGCCAGCTGTACCAGGGTAGTGACATAGATGTTACAGAGAAGAGGGCTCAAAGTAGACCCCTGTGGTACTCCAGTGGTCACGGTCTGGGGAGAGGAAGAAAAAGGGGGAATCCAAATCTGTTGTGTTCTGCCCTCAAGAAAGAATTTTAACCATCTCCAAGCGCACCCTGAAACACCAATGTCTGAGAGACGGTCCAGGAGCAGCGAGGGTAGTACAGTGTCGAACGCCGATGATAGATCTAACAAGATCAGGGCTGCCCGACCACCTGAGTCCAAAGTTTCCCGTATGGATTCAGAAACTTCCACCAGAGCCATCTCAGTACTATAAGTGGCTCTAAAGCCAGATTGTACCAGGTGGAGCAAGCCATGTTGTTCATCATAGTCTGACAATTGCCTGTTAACCAATTTTTCACAAACTTTGGCTGTGGCAGGAATAAGGGAGATAGGGCAATAACTGGAGGAGATGGTAGGGTCAAGAGAAGATTTTTTCAACAATGGGACAATTTTGACCTGTTTCCATGTAACCGGCACCGTAGCTGTGCTAAGAGAAAGGTTAATCAGCTTGTTTGCAACTAGGTTGATAGTTTCTGCAGCCAAAGACAGCAATCTAGCTGGGCAGGGATCAGCTGGTGAGCCGGATTTAAGAGATTTAAGGATTGCAAGAGAGTCCAGCAGCGCAATGGCTGTGAAGGCGACCTAGGTAGATGACGAAGCCCGAGACAACCCATTAGGGGGCAAGTTCAAAGCTGAAAGCCTATTGCTGGCGTCAAAATTAGCTTGGAGAACTCGATTCTTGTCGATTTTAAAAAGCTAGAGAGTTCTTCGCACCAGGCAGACGAGGCGGGATGAGTAATAGCCTCTGCTCTAGGGGAAAGGAAACTTTGAACGATGCTAAAGATTTCTCTAGCATTGTTCCTAGACCGGGCAATGGGCTCTGCGTAATGAAGGATTTTAGCTTGAGTGATCAGAGCGTATTAGGCTTTTTGAGCCTTTCTAAGGGCCATCTTAGCAATCGGGCAGTACTCCTGTCTCCACTTCCGTTCAAGTTTTTTGCCCTTTACTCCCACTCCTCTGTTGTTCCCCCATATCTCCCCCTTGTTGCCCCTTCCCACTTCATTTTAAAAAAATGTTTACTTTTTTGTGCTCACCCCACTTTATGCAAGCGTCCATCTTAAAATGGGTTTTACCAATTTTAAGATGGCAGCTTTTGAGTGTGCATGCACATGCATATGTGTCAAACACCAAGAAATGGGCTTGTATTATTTGAACAAACCCACTTAAAGACGGCTGCCATGAATGCGCTTGCATCCACTGTGGCCATCTTTTGATAAGGATGTTTAAATATTACAAAGGTTTATAATGATGGGGGTCATGGATGCACTTGCATCAACAATGGCCATCTTTGAATGGATTTGTTAAAATATCACAAATGCATTCAAAGATATCCGCCATTCATTCTGGGTGTGTATCTTACACACAAAAAAACACTGGCAAAGCGCATGGGTTTCAATGCTGAGGCACCCATTGGCTTTGTAGATGCTTTGATTTCAGTTGTTCATTTCAGTTATCTACACATAAAATCTAATAAAGAAATATAAAACAAGAACTATGATCTGAGCAGTTTAAAGTGGAGTGCAAGTATATGCTATTTATATGCAATAGAGAAGAACACTACTAGTCATCATGTATACAGTATCTTGATTTCAATGATAATCTTAGGTATGTGGTGGCATACTTAGGGGCCGATTCCGATCTCGGCCGGTAGTGCTCCGAATCTGATTCGGATTCACCGGATCCGATTCGGAGCCCTGTTTCCCGACCGAATCGTACGCGGGTCCGGCCGAGCGAGTACGATGCAAGCACCCGCGAAGTCGCCGACCGACACGCTCCGACCGACTCGCATGGACACGACTCGCACCGCGCTATGGAGACGTTTCCCGGCCGGGTAAGTACGATGCGCGCCGCGAGCAGTCCGACCGACTCGCGCCGTCCGGCTCGAAAAAGCTGTCGTAGC
Organism: Calotriton arnoldi; assembly: GCA_963921515.1. Lineage (NCBI taxonomy): Eukaryota > Metazoa > Chordata > Amphibia > Caudata > Salamandridae > Calotriton > Calotriton arnoldi. The sequence goes on along the minus strand of CAWUFW010000447.1, from coordinate 4,092,220 downwards.
CGGACTTTGGGGGTCCGCGTCGGACCCCCCTGTATGCGTAGGCGTGCGAGTCGCACACAGGGGGGACCCATGGGTCCCCCCTACCTGTGCATGTACGTCGCGATGCGCATGGACGCGTACACGCTGTAGGGGGCGCCCTTGTCCACCTCGCACCCATTGAGTCAATGGGAGCCCGCGTACGCGTAGTACGACAGGCTCCCATTGACTTCAATGGGAGTCCGACCGACTCGAGTCCGATGGCATGCGTGCGCATCGTACTCGTTCGGTCGGACTGCTAGGGTCCGATTCGGTCGGAATTCTCTCCGGGTCCGGCTCGGTCGGAGAGATTTCCGGCCGGAATCGGAATCGGCCCCTTAGTGTTCATTAAGAAGGAAGCATGGCTTAAGACACTGACCTTGAGCAGGAGCTTGGACAACTTATGTAGGGAGTACGTTTGATGCTTTTCAGCTTGCAAATGACAAGGTTTGGTTTAGAGTTTTAGATTTTTCCACCTCTGAAGATTTGGGGGCAGAGAAAGCCATTCCTGTTCTTTTTTTTATTTGTTGTTGCTTGTGATCCAGCGTTTTCTGGGCCCACTTACTTACCATTGGTCCTCCGATGGGCCTTTTTCCTCTGGCTGAGAGTTGATGGGAGTTAACATTTACATCAAATCAAAGTCAATTATCAGTGCAACCCATTTGGCTACACAATGAGGACCAGGTATTGGTAGCTATGGGTTAAGAAGGTTTATTACAAATTCAAAATCAAGTTAAGATACACGACTCTTAAAACCATGCTATATAAATACAAAATAGCAACAGGCAAATCAAGCCTGCAAAAGAAATTACAGCAAACTAATATAATGCAAACAAGCAATTCAGTCACAGCCATACAAAAGATTAATAAAAGTATTTAATACTCGGAAAAGAGATGCAAGTTGTGTTGTCTATGCATTAGTAATCTAAATTTCCTGAATCTAATCCATCTAAAGGGATGGATTGATAACCTAAAAGATCTCAAAATTAGGGAATTTCCATGAAATCATAACAAAGTAAGGAAAGAATAGGTAGGAAAGTGCCAGCATCTCAGAAGCTCGATCAAGAGTCTTCTATGGGTCAGGGAATAAGTGTTAGCCTGAGCCACACTTAGAAAACAATGAAAGGTAAGCATAGAAGTCTGAACCTCTATAAGTCCATAGGCAGGAGGTAATCAGGTGAGAGGTCTGCAAGGCTCCAAGGGAGAAAGAAGTCTGAAGGACAGCTGTCAAGAGCAAAAGGGGCCTCTAGAAGAGTTCGGGATGAAAACGGGATGAACGCTAAGTTATACACCCAAAGTCTCTGGGTAACGCCCCCTTTGTACGTATCATCAGTGATCTATTGTTCTTGTCCATTTCTCATGTTGCAGTCTGCAACATCGGCAGGTTATCCCACACTTGACATGGGAACAACATATTTCTCACACATGCACACACGTTGGTTTGCACCATTTTTTTAATAGTCCTTTCATTTAAAACTCTGAGTCCCCATGTTCCTTCGTCAGGGTCTTCTTCTCAGGCTCTTTCTCCTATCTGTAGTACAGTAATGTATCTATGCTACAACTAACAATGCATGTGAATACCTGCAAGAAATGTCACATTAGCAGAAAATGGAAAACAGAATTTATGCAGCATGGTGAAATATAGGCCTAAATTGTCAGGACAAGTTAAGGCATTAACTCAATAGTGTACATTTAATATGCATGTGCACATTTAAAAACACATTAATATATGCCTTTAGTACATTGCATTTGAATTTGTATTAAATGTGACATACAGTAAATCTTCAAATTAACCATATGTATTTATGGCTAAGAACTACATTCAAATCGAATATAATGCACACATTACATAAATTCTTTATCGTCTTAGGTAAAATCACATTCTACATATATGAGGATGGTTTTTATTCAGTTTTCCAATCATTAAATGTTATTGATATATTGTAGCACATGTTACAAAAGTTGAATTTCATTTTTATAGCACGCACATTATCTATTAATGAGGATGGTTTTAATTCATTAAGACTTAAGTATGATAAACACATAATGAGAGTAAATTCTCTAATCCTACAGAGAATGCACTCTTAAATAATGATGCCAAGTGCAACTCTTACGTTAAACCACACAAGTAACGTGCTAAGTGCACTTTCATGTCATGTATATGTTAACATTTTTGTGACGGTTTTGTGACGTTTAAAGAGTGGGCAACCTTGCGCTGCACCACTTGCTGGAAGTCTCCCCTTCTTTGCTCTGCATATTTTGAAAAATAAACAGTGTGGGAAGCCTTCCTAATACAAAAGTCAGAGTTTAATGTTTTGAGGTGATTCTCTTCCTTTGGTCAGGACCAGTTGATCCCTATTCAACTTTCTTCCATTAAAAGTTCCCATTGCCCCCAATATTGCCCAGTTGCGTTATGGCCATTATTTTGTATCTGGAGGTATTAAAATTATGTTCGGTACTTGCCCAGCTCGTGCTTCTCCACTCAACTCCTAATTCCATCTGCTTTGTTTTTGTCAGGCACTGTGCACTAGCTAACAGCATGGTTGGCAGTACCAATTACCAAACATCTTCAACTGCAGGTTATTTGACTGTGTTTCAGGTCTTATACTGTGAGACACACTGTGCATGTGATGCAGATCCTGTCATAAGCTTTGGAACGTGTTCTCTTCTAGTGTGGGCTAGTGCACCATCATCCCAAAGAACACAAACATGAAATCGGCTGAACTTGGTCTACTATCCATCAGAGGCATACTTATTGTGTTCCTGGCACTTTGATGGTTCAAACTGTACAGTGGCATGGCAGAATTCCAGAAAGTTAGAGTGGTAAAGAATAAATGTGGTAGGGCACTACCCAAACACTCCACGTGAATGAGCTGCCACTGAGACCCATGATAAGAAATGTGAATGGATGACATGCTTGTATTGACCATATCTGATAATGTTTTTTTTGCCTTTCAGGGTACTGTCGACATCACTTGGGGTATGTATGTATAGATTTGGAATCTATTTTGTAAATCCACCACTAGCTTCCCCTATGAAAGGTTGTATTTAGAGTTTTCAACTTCTTTTGTGCAGAGATCAGTGATCATAAGAAGTTTAAGAAAGTATAATTATTCAAATTTATATTCCCTCTGAGCTGGAGTGACCTGTGAGGCAGAAGAGAGTTTCTCCTAAAAGGCGGGTGATGCTTGAATATAACAGAGCACATTTCAACCACATTATTCTTTCACAGTTCTGCCCAACCTGCTGGGGAATCTTAGTGTTCTCTGTAAACCAGTCTACTTTTGCTACCACATCTTGCATCCCACTCCCTAAATTCAGCCCATGAGACATCCCTGCAGAGTATTCAAAGCTGGTGGATGTGTGGTGCAAGACTAGTTAAGAAGGGACAAAGAAATTATATACCAGACATACCATCCCAACTTCCTGTGAATATCTTACTGATAACACTCTCCCCTGCCAAAAACACAAACAATGATAAAGCCAACAGGTCTGACTTTGTTTTAGATGTTTTTATAAGCAGAACATTTACCATGTCCTTAGTGATGAAACATTAAAGGAGTGTAAAACATGCACTATTTGTATCAAGCTTGTTGTAGCCAAACTTTCAAACCATAAACACTGCACTATTTGCATCACATTTTACTTGATGCACACATAGTATAATCATTACAAAAATAGCAAACATCTATATATAAATAATGGCCGCAAAAATACAATACATATCAAGCCATTAGCAAATGTTATACAATCATTTTGTCTATATAACATTTAGGCAGAGTAAAATGAAATGGGGAATTAATAATTGTAGTCTTAAACTTGCCAATCCTTCAGACCTGGTATCATCCAGTGGTGATTTGAGTTTGTCGCAGCTTGATCGAAACCCCATTTCTTCCAAAATTCTGCAGTATTTACTGAAACGGATGCACAAATAGTAACAATGGGCTTGATGTATCAACAATTTTTCCAGTCGCAAACGGCCCATTTTGCAGAATTGTTCCGTTTGTGACCCGAAAAATGCGTTTTGGTATGTATGCATCCCAAATTGCAATTCGGTACATGTTACCAAATCACAGTTTGAAATTGCCAATACATACCGATTCGGTATTAGGAAGGGGTGTAGGCGTTCCTTCCTAATACCGAATCGCAGTGGTATGCAAGAATGTTTTGTGACTGAAATGCGGTCACAAAACATTCACATTTTACCACCCACTTCAAGTAGGTGGTAACCCATTCGCAAATGGGAAGGGGTCAACAAGTGACCCCTTCCCCTTTGAGAATGTAAATAAAAATATTTTTTAAGAGCAGGCAATGGTCCTACTCTTCAAAATGAAACTGTAAAGTTTCATTTTTTCCGTTTTAAATGCAGCCCGTTTTCCTTTTAGGAAAACGGGCTGCATTTAAAAGGCTGATTTAAAAAAAAAAAAAAAAGTTTTATTAAAAAGCAATCACAGACATGGTGGTCTGCTGACCTCAGCAGGCCACCATCCTTGTGATGGCTGTGATTCCTAATGGGTCGCAAATTGCGACCTACCTCATTAAGATTCATAAGGTAAGTCTATTTGCGACCCACTAGGAATCAGTAATGAAACTCAAAAGAGTTTCATACAACAGGAATACCGATTTCCTAATGTTAGTGCATCTAGTCCATTGTCCCCTCCTGCAAATTATGACCATCCTTGCTTGCTGCTTTTATGATGGATTAGAGACAGTCTTCCAATTCCTGGTGATCAGAGATATCCAACAATCATGGTGATAAACAATAGCTGCTCAACTTTAGCAGAAAGTTTATCCAGCGATTGGGGAAGTTGCGTGCAAGGATCTAAGCGGCATAGTAACTGGGACTTAAAAATGTTTAAAAGAAAATACCAATAGGCTTCTAAGTGAGGGCAAGTCCGAAATATGTGGAGCCAATCACCCACTTTTACATCACTGTTGCGCAGACAATTTGAGGAAACACTGGATTTAAACCAATGAAGTGCAACATGTGTAAAACATAGCATCCAGCTGTCACAGCACTGCATGCATTTTAGATTAAGTCCTCAAATCGATTTACAAGCAAATAAACAGGCTCTGATGGATACATCTGCCTGTGGATTCCTCACCTTTTGAATTACCCCTTGCGCAGCATTCCAACGAAACTTTTCTCCATAGCTCTCCCACATCGATGAGGATGTCATAATGGAACGGCTCCGCTCAAGGCCCTGCCCGATATCATCGGAGCCATAAGAAGGCCTCCTCTGCGTGCTGACGTCAGTTCCCTTTTTTCCGCGCCGTCGACCCGTACTGGTTTTTCCAGGACTCTCCATTTCTTAGTAGTTTAACATTGTTACAGGTTTTTCTGAAATTGTAGCAGTGCTATGGCTGCTCAGAAAAAGTCTGGGTTTAAACCTTGTAGGGAATGCGGGGGTCATATGTCCATCACGGACCCCCATGATGATTGGTTTGGTGCCTGTCATCTGACCACGACGTAGAGGGATGTTCATAATGTCGGCATATGAATTCAAAGGCCCTCAAACCGAGGGAAGCCAAACTGTTTATGGCTAGGGCGAAGAAGCAGAAGAGGGGCCGAAGAAGGACGAGATCGAAGTACAAGTCACCGACTCCGCACACCTCAAAGTCATCGAGGAAGCACAAGAAGAAGCGGTGTCATGGCTCCAGACGCCGTTCTTCTAAGGAAAAAGTCACTGAAGTCAGGGTCCCCTGCCCTACGACGTCACAGGAAAGATGAGGTCTCACCTTCCCCTTCACCTCAGGTGACTCCGCCTCACTCTCCGACTCCGAGGGGCTCTCCGACGCCCAGGGAACCAATGCCTTCGCCTCCGATCACTCCAGCTCCAGCGCCACATCCAGATCCAGTCTTGCAGCCTCGAGCTGTTACTGAGCAGACGGTACCGGATCCATACCCACCCTTTCCGGCTCCAAGTATGGGTTCTTCTCATTTATTAAATACCTGCAGCACCGCCAAGAACACGGATCCAGCACAACCCGCCCACAAGAACACAACCGAACCGAAGACCCTGCAATGCATCCTCCTCAACGTCCGATCCCTCCACAAACATGCCACAGAAATCTGGGACCTCCTCGACAGCACCACCCCGGACGTAGCGTTCTTCACCGAAACCTGGACCAACACCACCTCGGGACCGGACATCGCCATCGCCATCCCCCAAGGATACAAGATCTCCAGGAAGGACCGCCCCACCCGCCCAGGAGGAGGAATCGCCATCGTCCACAAATCCAGCCTCCGCCTGAGCACACTCCCTGACGAGCCCACAGAACTGATGGAACACCTTCACTTCAAGATACTGGCCAGCCCCACCGCCACCCTCCGAGGAACCCTCATCTACCGACCCCCTGGACCCCGCGGACCCTTCGCCAACTCCATCACAGACATTATCTCCCCGCAGGCCATCGCATCCACCAACTACACCCTGCTGGGAGACCTCAACTTCCACCTCGACAACCAACTGGATCCCAACACCACATCCCTCCTGGACAACCTCCACAACATTGGACTCCGCCAGATCGTGACCGAGCCCACGCACTCAGCAGGACACACCCTCGACCCCCTCTTCACTACAGGAAACTCCATCACCTTCAGCCACACCACCGAACTCGCATGGACCGACCATCGTTGCGTCCACTTCACCTTCAGAACACCCACCATCCACAGACACCAGCACCTGCTTCCACAAAGAAACTGGACCAAAATCACCGACGACCAGCTCACCTCCTCACTCAACAACTCCACCCCAACCATCACGGAAAACGATGACCCCAACACCGCAGCCCGAACCCTGCATAGATGGATCTCGGACAGCACCAACACCATAGCCCCCCTCAAGAAAAACAACAATAACCGCACCAAGAAAGCCAGATGGTTTACCACCGAACTTCGAGAGTCCAGACGCACATGCCGCCGCCTCGAAAACGCCTGGAGGAACACCTAATCCACAGAAGCCCACAACAACTTCAGAGCCGCCACCAACGCCCACCATCAACTCATCAGAGAAACGAGGAAAAAAGCGATTGAAGACAGAATCTCCACCCACGCGCACAACAGCAAGGAACTCTTCAGCATCATCAAGGAGTTCGCCCAACCCACCAGCGAGTCTACGACATCCCTCCCTCACAAGACCTCTGCGACAAACTCAGCACCTTTTTCCACCACAAAATCAAGAGCATCTACGACAAGTTCGACGAAGACAACCAACACACTGAACCCTCACCAACCACCCCCGACACCCGGAAACCAGCGATTGATGACTGGACAGCCCTCACCACCAAAGACACACTGAAGACAATGAAGTCAATCCACTCAGGGGCCCCCACGGACCCCTGCCCCTACCACATCTTCAACAGAGCCGCCGACACCATCACACCCATGCTCCGCCACACCATCAACCACTCCCTGGCGACCGCCTCGTTCCCCGATGACTGGAAACACGCCGAGGTCAACCCCCTCCTAAAGAAACCCTCAGCGGACCCCACCGACCTCAAAAACTACAGACCCATCTCCCTGCTCACGTTCCCAGCGAAAGTCATTGAGAAAGCCATCAACAGCCAACTTGCCACATTCATTGAAGAACACAACATCCTCAACTCCTCCCAATCCGGCTTCAGAAAAAACCACAGTACGGAAACCGCCCTCCTCGCCGCAACAGACGACATCCGCACCCTACTGGACAAAGGAGAAACAGTAGCCCTCATCCTCCTCGACCTATCAGCGGCGTTCGACACAGTCTCCCACCGCACCCTAATACGCAGACTCTACGACACAGGAATCCAGGACAAGGCCCTCGACTGGATCTGCTCCTTCCTCTCCGGCAGGACGCAGCGGGTCAGACTCCCCCCTTTCCTCTCGGACCCCACACCTACCACCTGCGGAGTCCCCCAGGGCTCCTCCCTCAGCCCGACGCTCTTCAACGTCTACATGGCTCCACTTGCCCCCATCGTCAGAACCTACGGACTCAACATCGTGTCATACGCAGACAACACCCAGCTCATCCTCTCCCTATCCAACGAGCCCAACACCGCCAGACGCAACTTTCGAGAAGGCATGGAAGCCGTCGCCAAATGAATGAAAAACAGCTGCCTACAACTAAACACCAACAAAACAGAAGTACTCATCATGGGCCCAAACCCCGACTCCTGGAGCGACACCTGGTGGCCCCCGCGCCTCGGAAACCCGCCAACCCCCACAGACCACGCACGCAACCTGGGAATCATCCTGGACTCCGAGCTCAAAATGAACCGCCAGATCAACTCTGTCTCGTCTTCCTGCTTCCACACCTTCCGCCTCCTTCGTAAGACCTTCAAATGGATCCCCCTCGAACACTAAAAGACAGTCACTCACGCCCTGGTCACCAGCAGACTCGACTATGGCAACGCACTCTACGCCGGAATAAACAAAAACCTAATCTGCAAGCTACAGAACATCCAGAATGCCGCCGCAAGACTGGTCCTCAACCTGCCAAAACACTGCCACATCTCCCAGCACCTGCGCACACTCCACTGGCTCCCCGTCGAGGCGAGAATCACCTTTAAGATGCTCACCCACGCACACAAGGCCCTCCACGGCACCGGACCAGCATACCTGAACAGCCGACTCAAATTCCACACACCCCAAAGGACCCTACGATCAGCCCCGCTCTCCTACGCCGTGGTCCCCCGCACCAGAAAGACCAGATCGGGAGGCCGCTCCTTCTCCTTCCTCGCGGCCAAAGCATGGAACGCCCTTCCGCTCCACCTCAGACAGACAACATCGCTCCCCATCTTCGCAAGAAACCTCAAAACCTGGCTCTTCGACAGATCCCCTCCTTGATGGAATGGAACCTGCATACCCCCCCACCCCTAGCGCCTTGAGACCCTTACGGGTGAGTAGTCGCGCTTTAACAAACTCCTGATTGATTGATCTTAAATGCGATGAATGGCATGTTTGCCAGGGCGGCTAACCCTTCTGGTGCGCCTGTTGGCCCGATGGGACTGCAGTTTTTTAACATGGGCCTACCACCTCATTATGCCCAGGCACCCTTTATGCTGTTTATGCTGATGACCCCGAGTTGGCCTCTCCCGACGCTGAGGCTCTCGATGCCGATACAATCCCAGGAGGAAAGGATGGAATATTCTCCAGCGCTGTCTCGACTTCGGGCGGCGCCACCAGCCATCCTTGAAGGGCCTCCATTGACGCCGTCCCCCAAGTCACCGGTGCCGTGTCTGGCACCGCCGATGCCGATACCTAAGGTGAGGTCAAGAAGGAAGGCGCAGAGGCTGCTGAAGGCAGAAGAGTTCCAGGAGCAGCAGGAAGAGGCTGAGGAAGGGGAGATTATTGATCCCATGCATGATTTTGAGGAGCTTCAGGAAGCAAGTGTGCTAGATATGTCACCAGAGTGGTAACTCTTCTCCTAAGGATGTTCCTTCACAGGAGGTCTCTTCTTACCACTCAATTATCAGGAAGGCGGCTGATCTTCTGGACTTTGCCCATTGGGGACATTAAATCAAACATCCTGACAGAGGTTCTTCACTCTCCTTCATCTGTGACAGAGCCTCTGCTCCTTTTTAATGAGGCTTTAACGGAGCCCATATTGGAGGTATGGCAAAAGCCTATGTCCGCCCCTGCTGAATCACTGACAAAATATCGACCTCAAAAATATCGAGGTACAAAAATATCGTGACAAAAATATCGAAGTCAAGAATATCGACATCCTATCTACATAATGGTAAGTACAAAAATATCGAAAATTAAATATCGATGTCAAAAATATTGTTGTAAAAAATATTGTTTTTTTTAAATGTTAAAAAAATAATCTAAAGTAAATACATATAATTAAAAGAAACATAGTTAACATTATTTAAAAATGTTTAAAAATAAAAACTGATACATATAATGTTAAAATAAATTAAACATATACATATAAAATATAATATATATACTTACTTAATAATATTCATAAATAATTTTAATAACATAAATTGTTAAAAATATTTTATAAATTATAAATACAGACATACACATACAAAAATAATATTAAAAATTTTAAAAATATATTTAACAAATTAAAAAATTACAATATTTTTAATTTTTGTAAAATAAATTATACACAACATTAAGTAAAACAATACAGAAAAATATTGGATAGCGGAGGGAAAAAAATTACTATTCCCACTCCAAAGAGTGCAACAGTAGGGAAAGTGCTGGATAGCGTAGGGGTAAAAATTACTATTCCCACTCCAAAGAGTGCAACAGTAGGGAAAGTATTGGATAGCGTAGGGGTAAAAATTACTATTCCAACTCCAGAGAGTGCAACAGTAGGGAAAGTGTTGGATAGCGTAGGGCTAAAAATTGCTATTCCCACTCCAGAGAGTGCAACAGTAGGGAAAGTGTTGGATAGCGAAAGGATTAAAATTACTATTCCCACTCCAGTGAGTGCAACAGTAGGGAAAGTGCTGGATAGCGTAGGGGTAAAAATTACTATTCCCACTCCAAAGAGTGCAACAGTAGGGAAAGTATTGGATAGCGTAGGGGTAAAAATTACTATTCCAACTCCAGAGAGTGCAACAGTAGGGAAAGTGTTGGATAGCGTAGGGGTAAAAATTGCTATTCCCACTCCAGAGAGTGCAACAGTAGGGAAAGTGTTGGATAGCGTAGGGCTAAAATTGCTATTCCCACTCCAGAGAGTGCAACAGTAGGGAAAGTGTTGGATAGCGAAAGGATTAAAATTACTATTCCCACTCCAGTGAGTGCAACAGTAGGGAAAGTGTTGGATAGCGTAAGGGTAAAAATTACTATTCCCACTCCAGTGAGTGCAACAGTAGGGAAAGTGTTGGATAGCGTAGGGGTAAAAATTACTATTCCCACTCCAGAGTGTGCAACAGTAGGGAAAGTGTTGGATAGCGAAAGGGTTAAAATTACTATTCCCACTCCAGTGAATGCAACAGTAGGGAAAGTGTTGGATAGCGTAGGGGTAAAAATTACTATTCCCACTCCAGTGAGTGCAACAGTAGGGAAAGTGTTGGATAGTGTAGAGGTAAAAATTACTATTCCCACTCCAGAGAATGCAACAGTAGGGAAAGTGTTGGATAGCGTAGGGGTTATAATTGCTATTCTAACTCCAGAAAGTGCAACAGTAGAGAAAGTGTTGGATAGAGGAGGGGTAAAAATTACTATTCCAACTCCAGAGAGTGCAACAGTAGGGAAAGTGTTGGATAGCTTAGGGGTTAAAAATAACATACTTATCAATTAAATAATTGTTTTAATTAAATAATGATTTATTAATAAATTAACAATAAATTATTTATAAATACCAATAAATGAAAATTAATAATTATTTTAATAACATTAAATTTCTTCCCACCCTATTCCCCAATAAACACAAAACCCACTCCACATAAAATGTAACACAATTAATATAATTATTAATCAATTAATAAAAAGTAATTAACAATTAATTAACAATAAAATAATTATCAATACCAATAAATAATAAGTAATAAAAAGTAATTAACAATTAATGATTAACTATAAATTAAATATCAATAATAATAAATAAAAATTAATAATTACTTAATTATAATAAATTGCTTCCCACCCTATTCCCCTATAAACCCACAACCCGCTCCACTAAAAAACGTTATACAATTAATATAATTATCAATTAATCAATTAATTACCAATTAATAATTAATTAACAATAAATTAAATATCAATAACAATAAATAAAAATTAATAATTACTTAATTACAATTAAATTACTTCCCACCCTATTCCCCTATAAACCCACAACCCGCTACAGAACTAAGATGCAAAATTTAATTAAAAATAATTAATAATTTCTAAAAATTATGAATTAATTTACTATAATTAAATTACTTCCCACCCTATTCCCCTATAAACCCACCACCCGCTACGGTACTAAAACGCAAAATTTACTTTAAAAAAAATTACTAACTTCTAAACAATTAATACATATATTTAAAAAAATAATACAAAACATAACAAAACATGTGGAACACATACATATAAAATACATACTAAAATACATAACACTAACATAAACATTGATATTATTAACATCGATATTTTTACTATCGATATTAACAACTTCGATATTAACAAAAACGATATTTCTTACCTTAAGGTCGATATTCTGGTCACAGATATTCTTGATGTCGATATTCTGTCCCTACGATATTTAAAACTCAATATTAATGTAGGTCGATATTTAAAAGTCGATATTTTGACTGTGCACCGCCCCTGCTGTGTCCAGATCGGTGGCAAGACATTACAAAGTTTCACCTGGGGATCCGGCCTTTTTATCTTCGCATCCATCTCTGATGGTCAGGTGTCATGCTCTTCTAAGCAATCTTCTGGTTCTTTTCTGTCCACACCTGGGAATACGAATTCAAAAAAGATGGAACAATCAGCGAAAAAAGTTATTTTCATCAGCCAGTATGGCTTTAAAGTCGATAAATGCATCGTGCCTGCTGGGCCGCTACATACGTGCGTTTATGGATTCGACTAATGCCGTTCTCTAACATTTATATTGATTCTCACCTGTTCCACACGCATCACTCTGATATAGGCACTATCCAAGAATACCAACATGCTAGCTTCTTTTTATGTGATTTGGAGGAAACTGGTTGCAGTCCATTCCTCCATTTTACATATATCTTTCTCTGCTAACTTGGATAAAGTGCTACAAATCTGGATGTAAGAAAAATGCTTCAAAAAAATGTAGCCTTAAGTTCTTTTTTCGCCTATCTGAGCAGCTTGAACATAACACCACATGTAGTGTCATCAGTGAGGAATTAAAAAACAAAACTTATGTTTTATTTTTATTTATTTCATGGCCTTTACTTCATAATTAAATGATCTGCATAGCTGCTTCAATTATTTGTCTGACTGCAAAAATAAAGCAACATCAGTATACAATTTAATAGGCGATGTTTCTAAAACTGGAGGCACTTTTGAGGTAGATGACCTTATCTATACTTCCAATGTTTCCATAAACAGGTGACGTAGTTGAGGCCTAACACATTCTTCTAGTTATTATGATAACTGTTAGACTTGGCATCCTTGGCGTGGTGTTCCCTGACCTTTTGCCTCTACCTCCTATATTTTTGATGCTATGCTGGATTTAGTTTTTGCTGGCTTAGATGCTTTGGGCACTGCTGATCAGTGCCAAAGTGCAAGTGATCCCTGTGTAAATTGTTATTCTGATTGGCATATTTGAATTACTGGTAAGTCCCTAGTAAAGTGCACCGAGTGTGCCAGGGCTTGTAAATCAGATGCTACTAGTGGGCCTGCAGCACTGATTGTGCCACCCACACAAGTAGCCCCTTCAAATCTGTCTCAAACCTACCATTGTAGTGTCTGCGTGCACAGTTGTTAACTGCCATGTCAACTTGGCAAGTGCACCCACTTGCCAGGCCCCAAACTTCCCTTTTCTTACATGTATGGCACCTCTCAGGTAGGCCCAAGGTACCCCCATGGACAGGGTGGAGTTTATATGAAAGGTATGACATGTACTAGTGTGTGTTACATGTCCCTATAGTGAAATACTTCCAATTTCGTTTTTCACTATTTAAAGGCTATCTGTCCCATAGGCTAACATGGGAGGTATTTTGTAACATCTTACAAGTATAACTTTCCATAGGGACAAGATAGAGAAGTGGAGTTTAGGCTCTCTGAACTTAGAATTTAATAACACATCCTTTTAGGGAGACAGTATTTAAATTGTGTGTTTGAAAATACCACTTTTAGAAAGTAGGCATTTTCTTATGTAACCATTCTGTGTTCCTCTGCTAGTTTGTGTATTGACTGTCTGGTTTTGGAGTGATAGGGGCTGAAGATGTGCATTCACTGTAGACCGCCACAAGGGGGGGTGAGGTGTGTCATGCCTTTCCAGGGTGACTCTTAGCTGAGCTGAATAGACCTTGGCTGCATTTTGAGTGGTGGGAGGGGTTTCAGTTGCACCTGAATAGGCAGTGCCTCATTTGCACAATGCTGCCTCCACCTCCTGTGGTCATGCTGCACCCGAGAGGACAGTACTAGTTTGTACTGGGCTCAGATACCCTTGCCACAAAGAGAACAGAGACCAAATGGGGTATACGTATTGGACCTTAAACCCAGAGAATTAGATCACTTCTGGACTCAAGAGGAACCTTTGCCAAGGAGAAGAACTGGAGAGCTGTGACGAGGAGTACTGCCCCTTTGCCGTGTGCTTTGCTGGGTTGGCCTGCAGTTGCTGCTTCTGCCAAGGAAAGGACAAAGACTGGAAATTTGCTGTAAACCTGATTGAAGAAGAATCTCCAAGGGCTTGTGTATGCTGGCCTCCTGTTCTGAAGTATCAGGGACACAAAGACTTCACCAGCAACCCACTGACCAGCACCTAAACCCCTGTGTGGACTCCTGCATTCAAAAGGGTGACAATTCCAGTTCCTGGGCACTGAGAATTGTGTTGTTGGTGCTGCAAAGCCAGAAAAACAACTCTGACCCCGCCAGTGACGCCGCGACCTGCCCTGCCTGCACCGCAGCCGCAACGCTCTTCGACGCAAGCCGATGTCTGCAGTTATCAGCCTTCCCGACGCCAGTGCTCACACCGACACCGTCAGCACCGGCATCCCGTTATCGTGGAGCCGATAACCGACGACTTTGCATCACCTCACCGGAAACGACGCCTCACCACCGCTGACTTACCCTGTCCTGGATTCGATGCCTCGCTTCCCCCGTGGCAACCAGGGAATCGGCGCTGTGCATCGTCCATAGATTTCGTTTTCCAAGGTACTGTTGTTTGGGGGTCTGTGTGACTCTGTGCCCGATGCCGCGCACATCGTGGTCGGCGTCGTACTTTGGATTTATGCCTGCCATGACATCGTAATAGCCCCAGGTGGAGCTATTTTGTTTCTACAAGTTCTATTTTTGAAATAACTGTTCCAAAGTCATAATTTGACACATGTATGTTGGATTTTTGTCATTTTTGTCTTGTTTAGTTTAGGTATAGATTTGTTTTTCTAAAGTAGTGTGGTGTCCCTTTGTGGTGTTATTACTGTTACTGTGTGTTTTGAGTACAAATACTTTACACTTTGTCTTTGGCATAAGCCTGTCTGCTCGTGCCAAGCTACCAGGGGGGTGAGCAGGGGTTATCTAAAGTGTTTATCCCCTGTTACTCTGACTAGAAGCAAGGGTCCCTACTTGGACAAAGGTGCATACATCTGCCAATTATAGACCCCCATTTCTAATATTAACTCATGCGTTTTGACTGATTATTACATTGCAGTGGACTGCAGATAAAAGGAGGTGATCAGCCCTGTGAATTAGGAATGTAAATTATGAAAACTTAAAATAATATAAAAAATTTCCAGCTCACTGAGTTCAATGCATTATCAGCATGCAAAAGTATTATAGCTAATCTATAGCTTCGGCCAAATAATGAGAACACAATTGACAACATGGCAAAACACACACTTTTGATAATGTTAAAGGTCAGCAAGCATATTGTTGTGCAAGATGGTAAGATGTGTGCAGAAAATATCTTAATAGCTTTTATAAATTTCAGATGGATAAATTTCCTAACTAGTGACTTTACTATTGGGAAGTTGAGAAATGCCTTCAATTACCTAAGTATCAGAAAACAATAGTGCTAGTAAATTAGATGGCTGCATAGAGCTGATATGAAAATATGTCTTAGATCTCAAAAGCTGTTGCAGGATTTCTGTAACAGGAATCCAATTCCTGCAAGCTTTCTGAACAGCCAGGAATTTACCAACCTTTTTCTATCCTAGTAGACTTGTTGCCCCAGTGTGCCACTATTCACCAATGTGTTGGTAATATTGATCTTTCAATTATTACCTTACGGCTTCCCAACTGTTAAGAGTTTCAGGATTTCTGCTATCTGTGAACAATTATGTGTTGGCTTTTACTTAGTCCTGTAATTGATTGCTCATTTAAATGCTTATTGTTGGCTCTTTGATGAGCAGAATAAGCTAATATGTGACCCCAGATTGTAGCTTTAAATGTCGCCCATACTCCACACTTTCTAGAGGTCCTGAAAGAAGAATTGATTTTTGTTAGAAATGGGGGTCTCTAGTTGGCAGAGGTAGGTACCTTTTGACCAAATAGGGACCCTTGCTTCTAGTCAGGGTAAGGGGGATACACTCCTAAAATAACCCCTGCTCACCCCCTTGGTAGCTTGGCACGAGCAGACAGGCTTATCTCAGAGGCAGTGTGTAAAGCATTTGTGAACACATACAGTAATACAGTGAAAACACTACAAATGGACACCACACCAGTTTAGAAAAATAAGTAATCTTTATCTCAACCAAAACGAGACCAAACGACAAAAATCCACAATACAGTATTAAAAATAAGGCTTTCAAATGTTAGAAATAGTTCAGTTCAATGCAAGTTGTAAATGCGACACGTTTCTTACAAAGTACCTCGATGCGTCACGCAAAACAAACAAAATGGCCGCAGGGAAGGTGATGCATCGGTTCCTTACAAGCAGGAAAGGTGATGCGTTGGTTCCTTACTTCGGGGTAGGTGATGCGTCGGTTCCTTACTGCAGCACAGGGGAGGTGATGCGTCGGTTCCTTACCAGAGAGGAGGTGATGCATCGGTTTCTTACTGCGTGGGGAGGTGATGTGTCGGTTTCTTACTGTGTCCCCCAACAATGCGACAGTCTTGGTGCCTCGATGCGATGCGTTGATCCGGTACAATGTGTGGTTTCGTGCAGCTGCACAGCAGGCTTGCGTCAGGATCGGTGCTGTGATCTCGGACTTCGGAGATCGTTGCACCCGATGCGTTGTGCGGCAATTTCTCGAGCTGTGGCAGGCGCTGCGACGGTTTCTTCAGCAATGCATCAGAAACAGGTGTGGATGCGACACGCTTCTTCAATGTTGCGTTGATTTTCCAGCTCCCAGCGACAAACCGTCTCCAGAGGTCCTAAACAGCAGCAGGCACCTCTTTGCAGGTTGGAATTCCCAGCAAGGAAATCCAGGGGAGCTGGTGGTGAAGTCTTTGTGTCCCTGAGACTTCAGAATAGGAGGCAAGCTCAGCTTCAAGCCCTTGGAGATCTTTTCTTCAAGCAGGTGACAAAGCAAACAGCAAAGTCCTTTTTCTCCTTTCCTTGGCAGCAAGCAGCCACTGCAGGCCAACCCCAGACAGCAAACAGCACATGGGCAGTATTCCTCCTCCGCTTATCCGGCTCTTCTCCTTGGCAAAGGTTTCTCTTGATTTCCCAGAAGTTATCTAAAAGTCTGGGGTCCGGGCCCCTCTTTTTATACACCAAAATCCTTTGTTCTCTGAAGGCAGAGCGTGTCTGTACCCAGCCAAAACCAGTTCTGTCCTCACTGGTGCAGCTTCCTGGCAGGAGGTGGAGACAGCATTGTTTAAGGCAAACCGGGCCCATGCAGGTGAAAGGAAATCTCCTCCCCCTACTCTAAATGCAGCCCAGGTCTATTCAGCCCAGCCCTGACTCATCAGACTTCTGGAACCGCTGCCCCTCTCCAGCCCCTGCCATCCAAAAACCAGACATGCAATACACAAACCTAGCAGAGGCACACTGGATGGTTAGGCAAGAAAATATGTATTATCCTCCTAGACCTCAGTGCTGCCTTTGACATGGTCAACCATCAAATCTTGGCCCATAGACTTACAAGATTGGGGGTGACCGGGGTCACTTTGACATGGCTGCAGTCCTTCCTAGACGATAGATTCTTCCAGGTCTTCGACGCTGAGGTGACCTCAAAACAGATGCCTCTCCGCTGCGGAGTGCCTCAGGGATCATCCCTGAGTCCCACTCTATTTAACATTTACTTGAGTCCTCTAGCGGAGATCGTGCTGCCTTTTGGGGTACACATAGTGACATATGCAGACGATACACAACTCGTGGTGGGACTCAACCAAGCAGACAACTCCTCTCCCAGCCTCTCTCCCTGCCTGAAAGAGGTAGCCAAATGGATTAATAATTCCTTCCTGAAATTAAATGGAGAAAAAACTGAGATGATGATTTTGGGGAACCTGTCTCTTTTTGATCCCAATATAATGTGGCCGGCCGACCTGGGCCCTGGTCCGGCCCCCAAGACCCAAATAAAAAGCCTGGTTGTCTGGCTGGATCGAGATCTGACTTTCAAGGTCCAGGCACGCAATGTGGCAGCATCCTGCTATGGCATCTTAAAGATGCTCCGCAAAGTGCTCCCACTCCTCCCCTTCCAGGCAAGGAAGCTCATGGTCCAGGCACTCATTTTATCGCGACTGGACTATGGGAATGCCCTTTACCTTGGGGCCCCATGCTCAACCTTCTCAAAACTCCAGATGGCACCAAATCCGCCCTGAAATCTCTCCACTGGCTACCCATCAGGGAGAGAGTTAATTTCAAGGCCATGTGCATTGTACATAAGACCTTAGCCAAAAAGGGTCCTCCTATTAATCTTTCTATTGTTCGGCCCTACCGTGCTAACAGACGCCTCCGCTCGGACGATCTGCATCTTGCTGTAGTTCCTAGGATTCTGAAAGCTAGAAGTGGGGGTCGCCTGTTCTCCTACAATGCCGCCAAACTCTGGAACACCCTCCCTCTTCATTTGTGTAAGGAACCCAATTATCTTGCCTTTCGTAAGTTGTTAAAAACCTGGCTTTTCCCCTAGTCTGGCTGGTTCTCCACTACTTGCCGCTATCAGCGCTGGGATGCCCCCGGGTAGCCATGCGCTCAATCAATGTATTTTTCATTCATTTCATTTTCATTTCATTTCATTCAAAATACCGACTTTCTAAAAGTGGTATTTTTAAATACAGAATGTAAAAATCACCCTCACTAAAAGATGTATTTTAACATTCTGAGTTCAGGCATACTAAACTTTAATTTTCTACCTTGTTCCCAGGGCCAGTAATGTTTATAAGATGTTTTAAACAAACTCCCCATTCTGTCCTATGGGAACAGGTAGCCTTGCAATAGTGAAAAACGAAATTGGCAGTATTTCACGATCAGGACATGCCACACACGTCAGGGCATGTCCTACCCTTCACATACAATGCACCCTGCCCACAGGTGTACCCTGGGCCTACCATAGGGGTGACTAATATGTAGAAAAGGGAAGGTTTGGGGACTGGCAAGTGTGTGCACTTGCCAAGTCGACATGGCAGTCCCCGACTGCACACAGGCTCTGCAATGGCAGGCAAGAGTTACATTTTACAGGCTGCTTCCGTGGGTGGCACAATCAGTGCTGCAGCCCACTAGCAGCATTTGATTTACAGGCCCTGGGCACAGACAGTGCACTGTACAAGGGACTGACTAGTAAATCAAATAGCCAATCATGGAAACACCAATCCATAGCAGTAATTTACAAAGGGAGCACTTGCACTTTGGCACTGAACAGCAGTGGCAAAGTGCCCAAAGCATCTAGACCAGCAAAACGGAGTCCAACATACTGCAAAAACACAGGAGGCAAAGGCAAAGGCAAAAAATGCAGGGGAGACCCACGCCAATGGTGCCAGGTCTAACAATTTTCAACATTGATAATCTTATGAGCTTCATCTGACAAAACAATGGTGTTATGTACGCACCACCTTGTGGCCTCGCAGAAGGCTAACAACTGGAACAAGACTGTGGTGCGTTCAGAAAAAGCCCCTAATACTCCATTTGCACAGCTTTCATTTCTCAAGATATCATAAAATAGTCTAACCTTTACAAACCTCGGTGCTGTCCAGGGAACTAAGAATAACACTTACATTTAAGATAATCACATAGCCAAGCATTAATGGCTCCGAGTTTGTGACATAACTTTATAACTGTAATACTAGATTTTATTTTATATCGCACTCTGTTGATATTAGTGGTTGCTAAGAATAATGACTTCAGAAAGCTGACATCCCACCCAGTGAATATTTTGTCATGAGGTGTCATTCTGGATCATACAGTGGATCAAGATCTTCCACCAGAAGCCCATAACAGCTGACACACCTATATGCCTGCTGTCACAACTTAACTGGAACAATAACCCACCTCCCTTTGGTATTGGTCACTATGGGATGAAAACTGAGATGGTGATTGTTGTGGAACAAAACCACCAGTGCTCCATTGATTACTTAACCAAGGATTCTTGGCCCTGTGACAGATAAATTTCCTGGAGCACGGCGGTAAAGGAAATCAATCTTTTCACTACCAAATATTGGTCTGATTTTGCTCGATCATTATTAGCATTAAAATTGAGACTTATTTTGAAATACCCATTGAGCCTAAAAAAATATCTCCTAAAATTATCTGTGGCCCTGTCGAGGCATTTAAATTCCAAGCCTCTGGTGCATTGATTTAGATTTTAGAATGTTTCCTTACAACACGCACCCCACTTACAATCCTCTTAACAGCCTCCTGGTCAACACATTCCCCATTGGTTGTCCATCCCTCTCTTGATATCAGCGGCCAAGCTCCAGATGGCGATGGTTACAGACAGTCTTTGCTCCCGCACCCTGTGGCACCATGATGTTTTGTGTTGCGATCTTGTCTGATAATGGGGAGCAGTAGTAGGAGCGTCCGGTTCAAACTTATATGGAATAGTTTTGCAGATTTTAAAATATGTGTGCAGAAGAGCAAACTTGAACAGCAGTCTTAAAATGGAGCAGAATTAACAATTTTCTCAATCTTCTTGCTTCAACTTCAGTGCTACCACATCTTTGGTGAGGGTTGTTACTTTGAAATGAACCCTGTGTTGGGATTCTTCAACATCAGAAACGTGTTCAATCATGATTGACTGTGATGCTACATTGGTTAGTGAAAGGAAGGTAGAAGCTACAGCCTTGGCATTACTTCGAGTGGCTATATGTTGGTTATATCTGTAGAATCAACTAATGTTTCAAACTGATCTGAGAGCTCAGGCTCGACTACTAGCTCAGAGCTGGCTCTCTCTGGTGAAGGGACCCGCAATTTTCTTAATGCTATTTGTGGATACAATGGTGGGTTCTTTAGTGGTTTGGCAACGTGTTTCCCTGAAGTTCCAGGATACACCTATATCTGAATCTCTCCTTACAGTGGCAGCCGTAGCTTTAAAAAGCTTTGGCAGCTGCAATCTTGGGGAACCTGAGATTCTGTAAAGTTTACAGCTGCATTTATGCACAAATATACATGCGAAAATGAAAAAAATTGCTAAAAGGCGTATATAAGGCACAACCCTTTGAAAGAGAGTATGTCCAGACTCCAGGAAGCTTTATCAGTTTCAAGTACAATCCTCTCAATCTAGGGGCAACTGCTTCAGACGTGAAGTTCAACCATGTGCACTGAAATAAAATGTCTTTCACTCTGGTATAATCCCATTTCCCAAGTGCCAACTTCAACATTCCGAGTTCAGGTATTTCACTCTTCTCCCCCTGTCCTGCCCCACAAACTGATTCAGTCATGTCACCTGCTCTCAGCTCCCCAAGTAGTGCCTTTGTTAATCACCAGCTGCTGTCATTCTGAGTTTGGACATTAAAGAACAGATGTCAATGAGAGGTGTTGTGTGGGGCATGAGCAGAGTCGACCGCTTTAGCCCAACTTTCGACCCAGCAAGCTCCAAAGGCAGTTGATTCCTCCTCCTTTACATTATTATGGGTCACGGTTACTGCTTCACAGTGCCCTTAGTGTTTACCATCATGTGAGTGAGAGCAGAGCTAGGTACACTGCTGCATGGGAACGCTTAGCAGTTCTTCTGACGTAGCACTTCTGAAGTGATACAGAGGATTTTTCATAAAAAACCAACTCTAAATAAGGCCTGTAGTGTCTTTGAGTTATGGTCCCCATGGTCCCACTAACCACCATCAATGTGTTTCCACAGGAGTTAGGAAACATGTCAAACTATGCCTTGATTTTTAAAGTGGCCCTGTTACGTGAAGCATAGGGGAAAGTTAAGAAAATATTTGTTGGACTTGACTCTCTCTGCAGTGTCACCCCCCAAATATTTTGCCTTCACCCCTCCTGTTTTGCTTAATTCATTTTTGTTGGCTTTGGGACTCTGCACTTTATCACTTCTCACCTGTGCTAAAGTGCTTGTGCTCTCTTTTAAACATGGTAAAATTGGCTTACACACAGTTGGCACATTTAATTTACTTGTAAGTCCCTGGTAAAGTGGCACTATATGTACCCAGGGCCTGTAAATACTATTAATGGGCCTGCAGCACTTATTGTGCCCTTAAACCCATTTCAGCCTGGGTGTGCAGTTTTAAACTGCCATTCTGACCTGGCGAAATGAACCTTTTGCCAGGCCTAAACCTTCCTTTTTAATAAATATATCACCCCTATGGTAGGCCCTAAACAGCCCATAGGGCAGGGTGCATTGTATTTACAAGGTAGGACATGTACTTTTAAGTTTTACATATCCTTAGTGGAAAAAACCCACAAATGTGTTTTTTTTTTTTTTTACTACTGCAATTCCTACCTCTCCCATAGGTCAACATTGGGTTACATTACTACATTTAATAAGTGATACCTATTGCGTGGGAGTAGGTAGGAATATCATATTTGGTGTCTGATGAATTGTAATTTAAAACCATCTTTAATGGTAAAGTCAGATTTTTAAGTCACAATTCTGAAAACGCCACTTTTACAAATTTGCCATTTTCTTGTCCAAACCATTTGGTGCCTGCAGCCTGTTCCTAGGTCACATGACTTGGTGTAGTTGGGAGTTGGCCTTTATGTATTCCTCCCAGCATCACAATAGAGGGTCAAGTTGGCAGAATGGGCCATCCTGACTTAATGGGGGGGGGGGACAGAGCTTTCATCTACCACACTTGCACTGAAAAGGCAATGACCCAGCTCACACACAAAAGACTTCACACTAGCCTATTGCGCCCCAGACAGACTAGGACCAGGGCAGGGAGGCAGGAAATTCCAGACACCTCTGTAGGGGTAATCTCCAGAAGCTTCTCCACCTTCAAAGTGGGCACCAGGTATGAAAAGAGGGCCACCAGACCCACTCCTCAGTACACTCCTGGACCTGTGGATACTACAGAGGAAGGATGCCCTGTTGCCCTGCTTGCTGAGAAGGAATACTGGACCTGCACCCATCATCCCAGGCTGAATTGACTTCAAGGGTCAGGTGACTGACCTCTTGTCTGAGCTAGCGGGCTCCCTGCAACTGCCCTGCTGACCTGGACCTGCAACTGGACCTGCCTGGGCCCTGCTGGCCTCTGCCGGAGTGAGTTCCTGATCCCAAAGAAGTGCTCCTCAGGTTCTAGACCCTTGGTATGGTATCAGTTTAACTCCTCCTTAAAGAAAAGTAGAAATCCCGATGTTTTGGGCTCTTTGCGAGTGCCAAGATCATGCTGCCCTTGCTGACTTCCAATTCAAAGCTCCAGTGAACCTGACTTTTCATGCTACAGCGACCTCCAGCGATGACCATCAACGCGAATTCTGCACTTCACGCTACATCATTTACCGCCCGCGGTGACGGCCAACACGAAACTCCAGCAACGACCGTCCGTTACGCCAGACTGGATCTTTGCTCTACAGTGACGATCATCCACGATGCTTTCCCTGCTCCTCGCAGCCTCCTCTACTACAAACGGAACTCTTCGTTCTATACTTTAGAAGGTAACTTTTTAGGCAGGACTAACCTTGTCCCTGTATCCAGGCTGTGCTCCATCGCAGTCATCCTGAACTTGTGACTTTCACCTGGTCTTGCATGACCAGATTAATGAGAGTATTGCTTTACTTACCTTAAATATTTGAAATTGCATCTCTCCAGTTCTACTGTTTTAATTTTTGTCGTTTTGGTGTCAAATAATGTATTAAAGTTTACTCAATCTTTCTAGATTGATGTGGGATTTTTCTTGTGTTGTTTCTTCACTTTCATTACGGTTTAGTGCTGCATAAACACTCTACACATTTACTTACTTGCCTCTAAGTTAAGCCTGACTGCTTTTGTGCCAGACTACCAGAGGGTTAAGCACAGGTTAATTTAGATTACTTTTTGTGGTTCACCCTGACCAGGATTGTGGTTGTTGCTTGAGTAGTTTCACTTCCCTCAGCCAACAACCCAATTTCTCACAATATTCACTTTAGGTCAATCTGTAGGAGATTCATTTTGGCAAAATGATTGATACAACAGCTTTAAGTGTGTTGCTTTAATCTCCTCTAAACAGAATAAATGTTGCTGTTCTTCAGCAAGATCAATAATGACGTTCTTCAAACACTTTCAGCTTCCCTGCAGCCTTCTGGTAGATTGTATCCCATCCGAAATAGTAAACCGGGATCCATGGATCAGTACAAAGGTAAGGGCATCTTTTGCAAATTACTATTTTGCACATTTATTTATTTCATGTGATTAGTCTGAGGCCATGGCAGAGCAATTGATTACATATGTAAGCGTTTTGTTGGCTGTACAATAACTAGTGCTACAATTAGGAATGCAAATTTTGGCAGAAGCGAAGCCTGTCCTGGGACAACATAACCATGTTTAGTTGAACTCTAGGTTTAGGTCCCACCAAGTACCATTTGCAGTAGGGAAGTTGGGACCATGACCCACTCTAAGATCATATGAAAGTGTGAAGCAGCATCGTACAGATTTTTATGAGGGTCCATTAAAGGGAAGACATCTAATCACCTGTTGTCCATACTCCCATCCCTTCTCACCTGATAGATGCCACCTGGTGGTATTGCTGCCAGGAGTGAGTGTTGGACTTCGCCCTTTTTGCAGGGTCATCCCTGAACTTTTTGTCTTCCTCCTAGTCTTTTTTCTGACCTGGTGTTGGTGGTTTTAGGACTCTGGGCACTTTAGCACTGCTGTCCAGTGTAAAGTGCGTGTGCTCTCTGTGGTAAACATGGTAAGATTGGTCTACACCTGTTTGGCGTATTTAATTTACCTGTCAGTCCCCAGTAAAGTGGTATCTAATATACCCGGGGCCAGTAAATTAAATGCTACTGGTGGGCTTGCAGTGCTGATTGCGTCACCCACCAAAGTAGCCTTTCAAACCTGTCTCAGGCCTCTGCCATTGCAGGGCCTGTGCGCGCAGTGTTACTGCCGCTGTGACGTGACACCTAAAGTGTGTGCCACGTCTGTGACCCCCCTTTTACTGCATGTCAGCCACCCCTAAGGTAGGCCCTAGCTAGCCCTATGGGCAGGGTGCATTGTAGGTGAAAGGTGGGACATGTACCTTAAGTGTGTGACATGTCCTACTAGTGACAAACAGCCATTTTGGTTTCTCACTGCTGTGAGGCTGCCCTCTCATAGGAATGCATTGGGGATTCCCTGATAAGTGGTTCAGTGGTAATTCCTGATATGAGAGGAGCAGCGTGGTCAAGTTTGGTATGTTTGGAATAGTGATAATAAATGCTGCGTAATGGTGTGCGCAGATTTATTATCACTCTTTTAGAAATGCCACTTTTAGAAGTTGGCATTTCTGTGTGCTATGTGCTCTGCCTGCCTGATGTGTATTGCATGTCTGGCTCTGGAGTGTCAGTGGCTGGTGAGGTGTGTGGCTCCAGAGGGGCTGGGTGAGTCAGCGCTAGGCTGAATAGGAGATTTGCATTTGGAGTAGTGGGAGGAGTAGTCCCCTGACCCTGAATAGGTCTGTGCCTGCCTGGGTGAATGCTGGCTCCGCCCCCCTGTGGTGTGTCTGAGGACCGAGCCCCCACCTGACAAAGGGGAGTAGAAGCACTGTAAACAAAGTGCTTCAGTACCCCCCAGAACTAGTTGGGACTGGTTCTCCAAGCCCTGTGCAAGGGCAGAACAAAGGGAAACCTAGTATAAATATTGGGGCTGTGACCCCATGTAAGGTGTGCTGTTCTTGGGTGCTGCTGTACCTGCTGGGCCCCAGGAAGGAGCCGCCACGAGGGACTGCCCCTCTGCTGGAGGGCCCTGTGAGCTGGCCTGCCTGCGCCCAGCTTTGCCTTTTGAAACTCCTGGATTCTAGTGCCTCATGAGCCCTACATCTTTATTGCCTGAGCCCAAGGAGTGGGGCTCCAACTTTGCCTGTGCAGGAGTGCTCTTGACTGTGACAGCGCTAGTAGCCTACCCAGGGCAGGGTAGTGGGTGCCTGGCGTTTGAGCCCAAGGAGTGGGCTCCATCTGCCAAATTGCGGCGGGCACCATGGCTGGAAAATGGCAAAATCGGCAGAGACCTCGCTCCGCAATTCCCTGTAAATCCGAAGCAGGCGGAAGTCAGGCAGAGCCTGACTGTGGGCGGGGCCGGCTGGCAGGAGTGACGGAGCCTCGTGGGCTCTTCCTGCCCCCAAGAGGAAGCCAGGCGTGATTGCGCCTGGTTGTGGGCAGGGCTGGCCCAAGGAAGCCGAGAGAAGGCGGGAGATCCGGCGTGCTGGTGCCTGGTGTGGGCGGAGCCCCGCGTAGCCACACCGGAAGACGGAGCCTCGCAGGCTCACCGTACCCGGGAAGAAGAGGACCGGAGCCTCACGGGCTCCCCCCCTGTGACCGCATCCTGCCCTGGTGGTGTGAGAAGAAGAAGCCCCGGTGAGTGGGGGCTACGAGGCACGTTGTGAGTGCCTGGGTGACACAAGTGCATTTTTGGTCCCGATCGCACTGGCTGGGGGAACGGTCACAATCTTTGGCGGAAATCGAGCCCGGTGGGTGCTGGGCACTACGGGTGCCTATTTGGGGCAGGAAAGGCACTGTGGGTGCCGAGTGAAGGCTCAAGGAGGAGCCCGGTGAACGGGGCTCCCCAGGCACGGTTGGTGCCAAAGCTAATCTTCACAGCTGCACTGCGAGAGAGCGGGCAGCTGCAACGTGTGGGCCTTTCTTTCCTGGCAATTTGGGGGCAGAGGCCTCATTGTGAATTGGGAAGCTCAGGGTGAACCTCGACGGAGGCCCCCGAGCCAGGGTGGAGGAGGAAACCTTCACCAGACCACCACGCAGTCTGGGGAGAGAGCTCAAAGGCGCTAGGCCTGCCATTTGAGGGCCAGTGGGCTCTTGGGGACATGGTGGGCTGTTGGGCCCGAGAACAGTGATATTTACGCCCAGGAGGGGCTAATGAGCAGTGTGCACCTTACCAGAGTTACTGGGGTGCATGGGGGCTAATTCAGAGTTTAGGCCTAATAGCTCCGGGGGGCTGTTACTTTAAATACGGGACGTGAGACACCGGTTAGCGCTCTAGGCTTTTGACGCTGGCACGCACGCTCGGCCTCAAAAGGGGCTGATGACGCAACCGCGTGCAGCGGGCGCGCTGCTGGCGCGCCTAAGGCAAGCCGTCTGCGCCCGCCGCGCCCGACCGGAACCAGGGGCCAGAATCCCTGCCGATTTGACTAGGGAAAAGTATATTTACACCGCTGATCAGCTTAGATACTACAGACGAGTGATGAGTAGTAAGTGCACTCATTTAATGATGCCTGACAACACTATCGGTCACTGCCTCCTCTGTCCTTTCAAATTCTGTCCTGCATTTGAAACCCCCGTAGCCTTACCTGTTAAGAAGGTTCTCAAAATGTTCTTACTTACCTGTCGATCAATCCCTAAACATTCAACAGAAATCCACCTACTATTGGAAGAAGAGAGCCCTGACGTGCTATTCCTAACTGAAACTTGGCTGAATAGTGAGGCTGACCCAGCCATTGTCCAAGCTCTTCCTCCTGGTTATGCGATTCAAAGGCTTGACCGGGATATAGGTAGAGGAGGTGGAATAGCTATTATTTATAAAACTGAATTTAATTGTTGCACCACCATAAACCCCCTACCCGACTGCAAAAGTATCTTCTTCGCCATCGGTACATCACATGTCTGCACTCTCTCAGGGATCCTGCAATACCGCCCCCTTGGCCAATTTTGTAAAGATCTTCCCGACATTGCAGCTAATTTCGCTAGTACCCTCCCCAATTTTACCCTATTAGGGGATTTTAACCTTCACTTCGACGACACCTCACTCTCAACCACACAGGAGCTGATAGATGGGTTGGGGGCGTTTCAACTTATTCAAAAAGTAGGTGGTCCCACACACTCTAAAGGTCACCTGCTTGATCCTATCTTTTCAAATATACAGAATCTTCTGGTCAGATATTCTATTCCAATGCCCTGGTCAGACCATTTCTTGATTCCGTTCACCTGGGTATCGCAGGATGCTATTATCCCGGCTGGGAAAACCAACAGACCGGTCCGCACTTGGTCAAAACTTTCAACGGAGTCTTGGGTGACGAATCTGGAGGACACTACACCCACCTCCGACGCAAATCCGGTTACGGCAAATGATGAATTTAATAAATGGATTGAGTCGTCACTTGACATTGTTCTCCCTAAAAAAGGGATTTATAAAAAAGTAGGAGTCATTCAAAATGCCTGGTATTCTCCCAAACTTCGGAAGCTTAAACAATCCTGCAAAAGGTTGGAGAAAGGATTTCTCAGCAACTAACAAGTTAAATATAGAGAGGCAATAAAAATTTATAAAATAGAAATAAAATCTGCCCAAGCTCTCTATTACGAAGAGACAATTATATCGGCTGCAAACTCCCCACGCGAAATCTTTCCTATTGCAAAATCACTCCTTACACCTCCTGCCCCGCCTATCGCCTCTGACGATATTCCTCTACGTTGCAATAAAATAGCAGAGTTCTTTTTGATAAAATACAAAGTATCTATATGTCCTTCCCTCAGGCTACAGTCCAACAAATTATGAAAAATATAATCCAACATGGAGAGTGTCTTCTGGAAGCAATTCCCCCCTTGAATCTGACCTCCCTTCGAGGGATTCTCAGTCAATTAAAATCTGGATCCCCCACAAATTCTGCCCCTCCTACTATATTAAACCTAGTCTCTGAGACTGTATCTCCAGTGATTTTGGACATGATCAATGCCTCACTCATGATGGGACTTGTGCCCCCTCTCTGGAAGCAGGCGATGGTTAGAGCACTCTTGAAAAAACCGAATCTGGACCCTGATGTGTTGGCAAACTACCGTCCCATTTCATTATTGCCAGGAATTAGCAAAATAGCTGAGAAGCACGTAAATTCTGTCCTCTCAACTTTTCTGGAAAGGAATAACCGTCTTCATCCCTCACAGACAGGATTTAGACCACAGCAGGGCACAGAGACGGCGCTTCTGGCAGTTGTAGAGGAATCAAGAAAAACTTTAGATAGCGGAGGCTGAGCTGCTCTTATCCTTTTAGATCTCAGTGCAGCCTTCGCTACGGTGAACCATCAATTGTTGATTCAAAGACTCAGGGATGCAGGAGTGGTCGGAACTGTGCTAAAATGGCTGCAGTCCTTTCTGGAGGACGGATCTTTTGTAGTCTTCTAAGACGAAAATACATCAAAGCGAATGCCTCTCAGATGTGGGGTTCCTCAGGGATCTTCCCTGAGCCCCACTCTATTTAATATCTATATGAGCTCCCTGGCAGGAGTAGTACTGCCTTTTGGAGTACAGATCATTACCTATGCTGATGACACCCAGCTGGTGGTTTCTCTCAATCAACTGGATAACTCAGGACCTGGCCTAGCCTTATGCCTTGAAAAGGTATCAATATGGATGGACAGCTCATACATAAAACTCAATGGGGCTAAGACTGAGCTGATGCTCCTTGGGAACCCTGCCACCTTGAACATAGGTTCTTTTTGGCCCAGCTGTCTGGGTCCAGCCCCCTCCCCGAAAGAACAGATTAAGAGCTTGGGTGTATGGCTGGACCGTAATCTTGATTTTAAGGAGCAAGCGCGAAAGGTCGCAGCATGCTGCTACGGGATTTTGAGAATGATAAGAAAGATCCTCCCTCTGCTACCTTTTTCTGCCAGAACACTGCTGGTTCAAGCATTCATTTTGTCACGCCTTGATTATGCCAATGCCCTTTACCTGGGAGCCCCACACCTCACTACCAAAAAGCTACAGATCGTACAAAATTGTGCAGCACGACTGCTCTTGAATATCCCCAAGCGCCTATCGGCTAAGCCTGCGCTTGCTTCACTTCACTGGCTTCCAATCCAGGAGAGGATCCAGCTTAAGGCGCTGTGCATTACACATAAAGCACTTTCAGGCAAGCGTCCACCAATTATCAGCTCCATCATTCAGCCTTACCGCTCGCATAGGGCCTTGAGGTCAGACAATAAACAATTGGCGGCAGTCCCGAAAATAAGAATGCGAAGTGGAGGTCGTCTCTTCTCGTATAATGCCGCCAAGTTATGGAACCACCTCCCCCTTTGCTTTCGCCTTGAGCCAAACTACCTGACCTTTCGAAAATGAATAAAAACATATCTGTTTCCTTAACTATGCCCGGAGTTTGAAGTTGCACCGCTGTCAGCGCTGGGATGCCCCCGGGTAACCACGCACTTTAGAAATGTTTCTTCATTCATTCATTCATGTATTTATGCCTAATGTGTTGATGCTAGGTGTACCTTTACCAGTGAGTACTGGTTGTTGCCTCCAAATAGGAGATGTGATGGTTATGCCTAAAATGTTCTGCATATGCTAAGTGCTGTGCTGCCAGTAGTTATTGGTTGTTTTCATTTTACTACTAAGTGAGATCTAATGGTTCTGACAGTAGCCCGAATGGCTCTGTCATGTGTATATAATCCCCTGTGAATTACTATCTGGTTTTCAACCACAACAACCTGGAAGCGATCCAGGGTAGGGAACTAGAGGCACAGGGTATTAGGAGTAGGCAGCCTCCACCTCAAACTGATTAACACACAAAGCCTCTCCTAATTGTTGACCTAATTGCTAATATGTCTTCTATATGAGTGTAGACATCTCACAAAAGGTAAAAGACTGGTCTCACACACCACCTGGTGTCATGCTTCATCATTGGCCAGTCCTCGCCCTCTAAAAACTTGGTTTGATAGAGGCGGGCATACACCTGAAGACAGGGATGCACTTCTAAGACTAAGGGCCGATTCCGATCTCGGTCGGAGGCGCACCCAATACCATTCGGTCGGGAAAAAGCCATGCGAAAGCCTGTTACCCGACCGAACCGTACGCGAGTCCGGCCGAGCGAGTACGATGCGGGTCGCCGACCGACTCGTCCGGGCGACCCGACCGCTCCGACCGACTCGTACCCGGACCGTACCGCTCCGACCGACTCGGTCGGACCCGGTTCGCACCGCGCAATGGAGACGTTTTCCGGCCGGGTAAGTACGATGCGCACCTCGACCGCTCCGACCGACTCGCGCCGTCCGACTCGAACTCGCTGTCGGAGCCGTACTTTGGGGGTCCGTGTCGGACCCCCTGTACTGCGTACCCGTGCGAGGCGCACACAGGGGGGACCCAAGGGTCCCCCTACCTGTGCGTGTACGCCGCGAGCGCGCCGCGGCGTACTCGCTGTAGGGGCGCCCTTGTCCGCCTCGCACCCATTGAGGCAATGGGAGCCCGCGTACGCGTTGTACGACCGGCTCCCATTGACTTCAATGGGAGTCCGACCGACTTCGTGTCCGATAACATACGGACGCATCGGACTCGTTCGGTCGGACTGCACGGGTCCGATTCGGTCGGAAATCTCTCCGGGTCCGGCTCGGTCGGGGAAATTTCCGGCCCGAATCGGAATCGACCCCTAAGTGGGGGCCCTTAACAAAAAAGTGAAATTTAAAAAGCCATTACGAATGTCAAACCTCTTTTTAATGTGACTGACATCTGTATGGTATTAAAAGAAATGACCGGTGTATCGGGGATATTATAGTCCCCCCACCGTATCCCTACTGGTCAACATGTTTCTGCCTAATGGCCCAACCGGGTCCGCGGCATTCATCAGGACCTATCATACATCAACGGGCTCCTACCTTACCATTCAATATTGGTGAGGTGTCCACTAAATGGGGTGATCAAGATCACGCACCACAGTATCGCGGCTAAAATGTTCCAGCCTATGTAAAATAAGAAAACAATAAACATTCAAAGGAAAGCAACATAATCACATTTTTGTGAGGGTCATTCAAAAACGCCACGTACACATGCAAAATGAGTGAGTGGCTATAAGTGCAACAAACTGTGTCAGTCATCTGTGCACTAACGAATAATGAGGGATACTTAATCCCCAACGCTTACCCTATTCCCTGGGACCTACTTGCCCCATAGGTAGAGTGAGTGAAGAAGACCCATTAGGTCGAGCGCCCTAAAAAATGAGGAGAAAACGAAGAGAAAAGAACATCCATAATGATCAGAATAGATGAATAAGTGACCCGCTTCAGAACGAGCTCGGGCACAGTGATCCATGGTTGATTAAAATGGAAGGAACCCCGCTATAGAGCGAGCTCAGACACAGTAATCCATAGTTGTCAAAAAATGGAAGAAAACGCACAATGTGCCTAGCAACCGAACATACATGCATAAACCCACACAAACCGTTCATACTCGTAATGGAAGGGTCTCCTGCTGCTGAACCTATGACTGCATGCCTCACCTCCTCGCTGGTAAATGAGGAGATACAGCGAGCCCTTTAAATAGTAATGGCGCGAGGGTGTGGCTATACTAATTGTAAGATAATTAAGGTTAAATGAACCGACTGACCATGTCTCGGCCAAACAGTAGTTAGTTCTGCCTGACCACTGTCTGATATCCGGTGTCTCCGAGTTGCCATAGAGATAGCTGCCTGACCTGCCTGGTAGCCAACCGGGGGAAAGTATGTACAAGAGAGCAGCCGTATTCGTCAATGTTTAGATGACGCCGTACGACCCCGTGTGGAAGTGTATTCAGTGTGCGCATGCGCAGATAAAGGTACTATATTCCCAAATAATCAAGGAAGGCAGCGCCCCACTTTGTCTTAATGTTTGTGGCGCCGCCCCACGAAAAAGCGACCAAATGACGTATGTGCATGTAATTAAAGTCTACATCTACTAGAGATCAAGGCTGTCCTAATTGTCATTTTGGCATATATATTATGGGCCATGTGACCTATACTGATATGACTCTTATGTCTAGAATCACCATCTGCGTATGCACGCTCCGTGTACATTGCGCGATTTTAATCAGGCTGCCTAGACTCACATCGTCACCCCCGCCTATAAATTATAGACCCATGAGACCGGCATCAATAGAGTATTTGGACTCTGGATTTACCCAGAAGTACGGGCACTATGTAATAATCGACAGCCTTGATCTCTAGTAGATGTAGACTTTAATTACATGCACATACGTCATTTGGTCGCTTTTCGTGAGGCGGCGCCACAAACATTAAGACAAAGTGGGGCGCTGCCTTCCTTGATTATTTGGGAATATAGTACCTTTATCTGCGCATGCGCACACTGAATACACTTCCACACGGGGTCGTACGGCGTCATCTAAACATTG
The DNA here is from genome assembly GCA_963921515.1 of Calotriton arnoldi. Lineage (NCBI taxonomy): Eukaryota > Metazoa > Chordata > Amphibia > Caudata > Salamandridae > Calotriton > Calotriton arnoldi. The sequence continues at coordinate 4,059,035 of CAWUFW010000447.1, read as the reverse complement.
ACGAATACGGCTGCTCTCTTGTACATACTTTCCCCGGTTGGCTACCAGGCAGGTCAGGCAGCTATCTCTATGGCAACTCGGGAGACACCGGATATCAGACAGTGGTCAGGCAGAACTAACTACTGTTTGGCCGAGACATGGTCAGTCGGTTCATTTAACCTTAATTATCTTACAATTAGTATAGCCACACCCTCGCGCCATTACTATTTAAAGGGCTCGCTGTCTCTCCTCATTTACCAGCGAGGAGGTGAGGCATGCAGTCATAGGTTCAGCAGCGGGAGACCCTTCCATTACAGTAAGAGTATGAACGGCTTGTGTGGGTTTATGCATGTATGTTCGGTTGCTAGGCACATTGTGCGTTTTCTTCCATTTTTGACAACTATGGATTACTGTGTCTGAGCTCGCTCTATAGCGGGTTCCTTCCATTTTAATCAACCATGGATCACTGTGCCCGAGCTCGTTCTGAAGCGGGTCACTTATTCATCTATTCTGATCATTATGGATGTTCTTTCTCTTCGTTTTCTCCTCATTTTTAGGGCGCTCGACCTAATGGGTCTTCTTCACTCACTCTACCTATGGGGCAAGTAGGTCCCAGGGAATAGGGTAAGCGTTGGGGATTAAGTATCCCTCATTATTCGTTAGTGCACAGATGACTGACACAGTTTGTTGCACTTATAGCCACTCACTCATTTTGCATGTGTACGTGGCGTTTTTGAATGACCCTCTCAAAAAATGTGTGATTATGTTGCTTTCCTTTGAATGTTTATTGTTTTCTTATTTTACATAGGCTGGAACATTTTAGCCGCGATACTGTGGTGCGCGATCTTGATCACCCCATTTAGTGGACACCTCACCAATATTGAATGGTAAGGTAGGAGCCCGTTGATGTATGATAGGTCCTGATGAATGCCGTGGACCCGGTTGGGCCATTAGGCAGAAACATGTTGACCAGTAGGGATACGGTGGGGACTATAATATCCCCGATACACCGGTCATTTCTTTTAATACCATACAGATGTCAGTCACATTAAAAGAGGTTTGACATTCGTAATGGCTTTTTAAATTTCACTTTTTGTTAAGGGCCCCACTTAGTCTTAGAAGTGCATCCCTGTCTTCAGGTGTATGCCCGCCCTCTATCAAACCAAGTTTTTAGAGGGCGAGGACTGGCCAATGATGAAGCATGACACCAGGTGGTGTGTGAGACCAGTCTTTTACCTTTTGTGAGATGTCTACACTCATATAGAAGACATATTAGCAATTAGGTCAACAATTACTATCTGGTGCCAGTTGGCACAGTGTATATTGTGTGATTATGATTCTAATGTGTTTATGATAATACAAAGGCTATTTTTATATACCCTTGTGTGGAGTTTCTTTTGTGGTGTGCCTAGTGTGTCGCTGTTGTGTGTGTGTTGCGCAAACGCTTTACACATTGCCTCTGGGATAAGCCTGACTGCTCGTGCCAAGCTACCAAGGGGGTGAGCAGGGGTTATCTTCAGGATGTAACTCCCTTGCCCTGACTAGAGTGGTGGTTTCTGCCTGGCTTAGGCGCATGCCCTAGCCAACCAGAAATCCCATTTCTAACAGTGAGGATGCCCTAAATGTTAGCAGAACTCAGCAGGGCTGAGAAGATGTGAGATGAACAATGGTGCTTGTGGCTGTCTTGCATTAGGGCCCGAAACATAACACCACACACCACTGTGTCAGAGGCATATCTTGGTCCATGGGAGATGGGGGTTGTGATTCGAAGATTTCCCAGCAGTACCCAACTAAAAAGGATGATGCACAGACAAAAGGGGAGCATGAAACTGGTAAGGTTGGTTGTCCGCAAGAGATTTGAAGAGGACTGGGGCAGCTGTGGCTTAAGGGAGGTAGGGCAATATTTTGAAAACAAAAAAAGTACACAACATTTTTGAAACTCTTGACCTCCAATCATTGAGGACTCTTTGTTCTATAAAAACTACTTGAGTACAACAACCTGGCAATAAGCAGGTTGGCGAATTGGGCACGAAAACAAAGTCATCAAAACTAAGACCAGTCTCAATAGAGTATCAGGAGGAGCAGTGCCTGCTGCAGTGACCTGTGTGTTACGTCCAGGACACATGTTCCAGTGGCAGTATTCTAGTTTAGTTGGATAATGCACCTGGCGCACAAAAAGAGCAAGAGTCCATGTGTGTGTCTGAGTTTCTTCAGACACCTTAGGGTTATTTTCATTTTATGATCGGTATTTCATGTTGTGTGAACCTAACTCCAAGAAGCAGCCTGGGGCTGTACAGAGAATGAGAAACTTGATATGGTGTACACAGTGCAGTCTTGTGTACATGGGGTCTAATTGAAACCAGATGTACAGTTAGTTTTACATTACACATTTGTTTACATTTGTCATATTTACAATTTCAGGTTATGCAGATATAGGAGTTTCCCTTCAAACAACCTGCTGATAATTAGATTAGAACCCAGGGCTTCAGGTTCATAGGTCTAAATGCATACATTTTAATAAGATCATGATAATAAAAGTAGGGATAGGTGAAGCGTCACACTCTGTTGGTAAAGTTAGGGAATTTTGTACTAAGAAAAACAGTTTTTCTTAACCCAGGGTTTGTTTGGACTAAAAAGATAGCGAGGTTCTAAGGGAACACAGCCTAAAAAGCATAATAAAAAAACATTTATAATTGACCTGGTGACTAACTATGGTTGTGTTCTAATACGGGAGGCTAGAATCACTGTGTGTGTATCCTTCTCGTCCTTCACCTCATCCTAGTCTTCTTGGCCCTATTCCTGGTCCTCCTCGTTTTGGTACTCCTGGGGCTTGTAGTACTCCTGTTGGTTCTTGTGGTTCTGGTTATCCTGGTCCAACTCTTTCTGTTTCTCCTGTTGGTCCTCATGTCTTTATCCCTGAAGCACCTCTAATGACTTTTCCTGTTTGTCATGGTCCCCCTCTGACTTGTCGTCTGGATACTGGTCCTGATCCTCCTCGTACTGGTCAGATTATGTGAGAAGCTGGCTCAGTATATGATATACACTTATGTAAGTGGACACCTTGCACTGATCCAGACAACCCTTATGGTGATTTTAGTTGTCTTAGAAACCTTAGAAAGCTCTCTAAGTGGTAGATGTGGAGAGCAGCTTTCAGGCTTAGTCCAGAAGGAGTGTAAAGCAGCTTGTTTTACCAGGACACAATCTTATAGGTCTAGATTAAGTGAAAACGAACCACACAGTGTATTTATAAAAATATGTATTTATTATAAGACACTCACTAACACATACAGATATCTTCTAGCTGAAGATATACACAATGCACACAATACTTTGCAATAGAAACAGGTAAGTAGCACAGATGACAACCATGAATCCTTCATACATGGCACCAGATCTTGAATTGACTTTTTCCCTCTTAATAGGCCCATCGTCCCAGACCTTAGCACCAGCTCCATACTAGAATGTAGTTTATCCGATCACGTGCCACTATCGCTCTTCTTAAATGTAAGTCATGTAACACCTTCACATGGACTACCCCCCAATACAAACAACTGGTGGAAAAATGATCCCTCAAATTCATGACAGAAACAAGTTGTCAGACAGTGAGGGACCCTCCTCTTCAGCACAGTTGGCATGAGCAGTACGGAAAGCTTTATCCGCTTGCCTGCGGCAGGAATTCCAGCCAGGTGCTGGACATTCCAATCGCGGGCGTGGTCGTGATGGCACCACGCTGTCATGAGCACAGCTCAACCGTGACTCATGACGGCGTGGTGCCGTCATGAGCATCGAAGAGGTTAATAGGAGGAATGCTGATGAAGGACTCTGCCACAGACAAATGATGAGCAAAAGACTTTACTGGAGATGAAGGTTAAGAATTTGTCTACAGGCCAGGGCCGGACTGACTACCGGGAGTTTTGGTGGGCTGGCAAAGTGGGGGCTAGTTTGTTGCTGGCGACCTGCCTGCCACATTCCTACTTGTAGTCTTGAAGTGCTTCTAAAAAACACAATGCAAAAACAAATGGTTTTAAAAAGTGCTTAAATCTTACTTTAAAACCCTTTGTTTTTGTCCCCAGCAGCAAAACTGGCCCCAGCTGGCAGAAAAATCGCCCCCCACCCTGCCAGTCCAACAATTCTACTGGTGCCCATTTGGCCATTCCAGCCATGCTAAAGGCTATGACACATACCTTAATGAATATACATTGAGAGAACTAGAGAAAGTCAAATATGACCTAAATACTCTTTTTACAAAGCAACCAGAATGTTCCTTGAACAATTTAAAGTGAAGATACTATGAACACAGTGAGAAGTCCGGATGTCTTCTATCTGTACAACTAAGACAATGAGAATCTCGATCTGCTATTGCAGCAAATTACTCAACCATCCAATACATATCACATTAGCCTTTGCATTGTTTAACAGGAAATTATGCTCCACAAATCATTGACATGGGTATGGCAGACGAGGAGTTTCTACGAGACTTACCATTTCCAAGACTCACTGAATCACTAGCACCAGCTTAGATGATGAAATCTCTTGAGGAGATGCTGCGGCCATCACAGATATATCCCCCGGGATATCCCCTGGGGAAGGCTGCATCCCAGTCAAATTCTACAAGATAAACATTGTGTTTCATCCCTATTCTGTAAAGTCTTTAAAAATGCTGAGTCTTCTTCAGGCTTTCTGCATCAAGACTTCAGTAAACCAGCAATCTCATTAATACCAAAACCGGGCTAATACCACCTCCAGTGTGTGAGTTACAGTCTAATCTTGCTTTTAAACACAGATATATATATATGATACTTGTAAAGGTCCTCCTTAGTTGGTGGAAAGCAGAGCTGGGCTGGAGTGGGAACCAAAAGCAGCCCTGACAATTTTGTTGCGGACTAGCTCCTATACTGCTTGTCACTAGCGACTCTGACCACTGCAAAAGGAGTTGGTGGGGGTTCCCCCACAAGAAAGTTTGTGAAGATAGGCAAATATGGTGTGTTTTACAACACATTTTTCATTATCAAACCTTGTCCAATCATTGAATGGATGGATGCAGACTGGAGCCAGGGCTGCATGGCTCAATTAATAAATAGTTTGATGGCGATCATTTGGTGGATGAATTAATTCAAAGAATGAATGACAATGAATAAAGTCTTTTAGCTATGTGGGGCAAATGATTTCAATGCACTGACCAAGAATGGGTGCTCTGGTTTTCATTTTAACTTCCGCATTAAAATATCACCCTCCCCAAAAACTATACCACCAGTCCTTCTGAAAGTTGCATAGCCTTGATGTATTTAACACAGTGCACCGATTTAGTACAGCAAATAATTAAATACAAAGCATTAAACTGGAGAGAGAATGAGATAACCCTGTACTGGCTGAATCACACAAAAATAAATTGCATCAATCCGGCTTCCACATGACCGCGTTGTGTGATCGTAGGCAATTACTTTTTTCATAGGGCCTCTTTTTTGCTTCATCATCATATGAAGACCTAGATATACTTAACACTGTGCACTGATTTAGTGCCAAGGTATACTCTTCTCACTGGTCAACTCTACACCGTTTCCTCAGGGAACAAGGGCAAGTACTAAAATTGTTGGTGGCCGCAATTACATATACAGCATGCTTCCTGTTTCTGTGGCCAACCACTTGGTAGTAACAACTACAGACGTGATAAGAGATTACACCATTTAAGTTTATTCCATGTAATATAAGGAGCTGCCCGAGTACTACACACAGGTACTCTTAGCTTCCCTCAGTCCAACGCCCAACCGTCCCCAATTAAAATAATCACATTCCCATTTGGAACCTGGCAAGTAGAATATTCCATTACATGCATTGAGCTGAGATTCTTAGATAGACTACAACACATCTTTCCTTCGCAACAAATTAACTCCCCACCCCTTCACAACACAAAAAACATGCAACAATACATTCATCCCCTCAACGCCACAAATAACAAAAAAACAACATACCACCAACCCAACACACATAACTTAACATAAGAGCACAAGAATAAGGTTCATGTCAGAAACCTAATAGGTTTGGTGGCTTTTCGTGAACTCCTACTTATAGGAGGAACATCCTTCTCACCCCTATGGTAACTGGCAGTGGATTCACACCCAGACAAACATGGAGAGCCGCATTCTCTATCAGCTTGGTCACATAATTTATCTCCCACTTTCCCCACCCTAGAGAGATTCTACCAATGACCACCAGCAACTTTGACAGCATTTCCACAAATCTCCGTTTTTTCAGGATCACCAAACCTGTCCCCCCGCCCCCATTTTGTACATGAGTAGCCGATTTGATTCACACCAAATCCCCAACCTGTAGAACCACATTTTTCACTCCTTTCTTCTGCTCATAAAAGCATTTCTTCTTGTTCTGAGTGCAACTTACATTCTTTCTGACCCACAGCATCAGATTTTCAATTTCCGACACACTCTTCAACCATTTGGACATCCAAGCCGGACGAAAAGTGGTTTTTGCTTTCCTACCCCTCAACGGCTCAAATGGTGAAACTTTGGTTGAAAAATGAGGAGCAGTCCTATAAAAAACCACAACATACTCACTGACTTGACAATATCGTGGTTCCCACTTTTTGCCCATTTAATACATTCCCCAACAACCCAGTTCATTCTCTCCACAAGACTGTTGGTCTGGGGATGATATAAGGAGCTCCTGAGATGTTTAACACCACATGATTCAAGGAACTTCTGAAATACCCTGCTAACAAATTGGGTACCATTGTCAGAAATTAGAATTTCTAGAAAGCCCTTCCTCCAAAAACTCTTTCTGAGGAATACCACAGAGCTTGCACCAGGTTCTTTTACAAAATTAGGCTCTGAAACAGTAATCCATCAGTACAAGAACTAATTTAGTACCTCCAGGGAGAGAATCATAGGGACCCATCACATCAATCCCTAATTTTACCCTAGGTCTCGTCGGGAACCTCAATGGATGTCAAAGAAAGGATTGCCAGTCTCAAACTTTTGAAGAACATACACCACAACCTTTCACCACCTCTTCAATGTCTGCATCAGCCCTGGGCCACCAGAAAGAATCACTAATTCGCCATTTGGTGGGAGATGAACCTAGGTGCCCCCCATAGGCATTGTTAATTATGCCACACCAACTTATATGGAGGAACCAATTTGTCAGACCTAAGTAATATTCCCACTTCCATGGAAAGTTCCTTACAAACTTCAAAATACGTCTGAAGCATGAGAGATAATACTTTTTCCTTCATCCAACCATTTTTCACAAAATCTAGCACTTGTTGTAACACCTGGTCCTCTGTTAGAGAAACTCTCCATTCTTCTTCTGAACACACATCTAATTTGGGTACCTCGATGGATGCTACCAAACAATGCTCAAAACCATCATCCATAAGTTCTGCCAAAACTACTTCATCCTCATCATTGCTTTTACTTGGGAACTGGGAAAGAAAGTTGCCTCTAACACTCTTACCGCCAGCAATGTGTACAACATCAAACTGGAACTGTAATAGTTTAGTAGATAACCTCAAAATCCTTGGTGTTCCTTTACCTTTTGTGATCTGTTTGTAGACAAAACCGCTTACCCCAGACATAGCAGCAGAACTTTTCAATTGCCCATCAACACACGGGCAACTATTTCTCGATAACCGAATATTGCAATTCGGTATCACGCAGAACCCTCGAGGCGAATGCAATGGTACACTCTACTTCCTCCGTCTTTAGAGTGAGCACAGTCCCTAACCCCACCTTATTAGCATCAACGTGATGCAACATGGTAAGCTTTACTCTCACCCAACGGAGACTTAATCTACATAAAGGCTTTAGAACATGCCACATCCCAAACAAATTTAGAAACTTTCCTGAGGAGACTACTGACTGGTCTAATTTTGGATGCGTACTCTGGAATTAACCGTGAGTAAAATTCACACAGCCCTAAATAAAACCTTAACTCCAGCCATCCCCAATTCAAATAATCACATTTCCCTTTGGAACCTGGTAAGTAAGTAGGACATTCCATTTCAGGCATTGAGCTAAGGAACAACACACTTCTAAAGTTTCCCTGGCTGGACCGAAACCCTGTCTCAAATCAGCTAAACTCCAGTTCAGGTGGTCTCAGACTCCGAAACTTTGAACTTTACTTCATTGCCAGCCAAAGCACAAATAAGGTGCTTGATAACATTTGGTGTTGAACTATCCACTTGGCTGCACCTACAGCAAAGCCTAATGAAAATTTCTAACATTCTGTATGGTATCCATAAGATGCCAGATAAATCATTTGTTCCAATCGTCCATGCGATGTGGTCTGCTTTGGCTCTTGCCCATCAGGAAATTAAGAAATGCAGATCAGTGCATTAAGGTCCCAGTAACAGCAGTCTACGTTCTGGAAATGGTCAATTTATTGTTAACAGTGGATCGAAGTAAATATTCTGAGTATCATGGACATGCTTGCAGAGAGAATGAAATTCTTTGATGACCCTCACTCCAAATTATCTTTGAAACTGCCCCAGAAATTGCATCATGTTCAACTGATACACTGCCTGAAGTGCGTCCTTGGACCTCCTCCTCATAATCACAGCACTAACTGGGGTCGTCATTGAGACGTTCTATCTGGCTGATATGTACTGTAAATTATTATCTGAACTCTACACTGTCAGAGCACAAGACCAGACTACATTGGCAGAAACAGCTCTCATGCGATTTAGAGGAAGAGTATTGGTCATCTCTGTTATTTGCTACAGCATTTCAGGCTCACAGATCTGCACAACTTTTCCCCCTAAAAGCCTAGAGCTCTGCAAGGAACACCTTACGAGTTACAGGTGTTTGGGAATGGGGAACCCATTTGCTTACCTTCTGTAAGCCTCCTTTTTTGCCCTATCTGTCCTATAGTTCTCCAGCAAGGGGTGGAGCTGTACCATGCCATCAATTCCTATCCAAGATGGCGGTACAGTGGAGTCCTATGGCTACTTCAAAATCCAAGATGGCTTCCTGTGATTTCACTTTCAGTTTTTGTTGTTGTTTTTTTTAGGAATAAAAGGCTTCTGACTTCAGGGAAAGTTGTACCGCAACACAGGAGATAGTGCTTTTTGTTGTTTTCTTCACCCCTTACTCTAGATTTTTGTCCCTATGTTTTTTCCTCAGGATTTTCTTTGGATCAAATAATGCTCTGCAAGTACTCACTTCTGGGTAGCTTAGCACCCTGATTCTAATCTTTGCATCAACTCCTGATCTGTTTATCTGGACGTCGTCTTCCATCTGCCTCTCAAGATTTTTCCCTTCTGAGATTTTCTTTTCTTACCACCGTTCTTGATGGCACCTGCTTGCCACACATTGCTGCTCAGCATAGGTGGCATTGTGGCTACAGGAAGAAATTACATTGTACTAGAGTCAGGCAACCCTGAAGTGAAGACAGAAGCCTCAGTTGAGTCCCGAACCTGACAGCGGGCAAATTCCTTAATCCCAAGGATTGTTGATTCTTCATTGAGGGGTAATCCAAATATCCTTTCAGCCGTTCATAGACTAATCGTTTGTAGCAAAAATATACTATGCTAATTAATACTACACAATCATACGACAGCCTGCCTTATTTCAGGTGTTACATGTTATAGTTCTGGTAGTGATTATGTACTTTAATAATACTACTTTCTTTGTACACCCCTTCCATCCTCCTGTCTCCTCATGCTCGCTTTGCATGTTTTTTTCAAAACTAAAATGATCCGCACCCTGGTTCAGTTAGGTATTGCAGACAATGTTTTTTTTCTCGCAGAGATATGTATAGAGTGTTAATGTTCCACTTTGAATTGCTTGAATTAAAATTACTTATCTCTATCACCTGTAAAACCTAACAATAAAGAAATGCCTACAAAAAAGGGAGGCAGGTTTTGTTTATTTAACTATCCATTTCCCTCACGTTCTTTAATTGTTTAACCTATTACTGTTCCTTTTACCACGTGGCAGCTTTTTATGCTGGATGTATGCCATCACATGCTTATCCCACTTGACTTATGGATATAAATATTACGCCACTTAATGGGAAACATTTTATCATCTTGGGAACAATGAAAGCCTGAATCAGCCCTACCCAGACTCAAAACATGCACAAACTAAATATTGTAAGCTAAAAATAGAGATGAAGAGAGACCGGGTATAGTGGTCCTCTGCCCTCTCCTCCTGATTTGCTGTGATGAGGCAAGCTAATACCTATATTCTGGTTTTATTTACACTCCCATCACATATGGATTGTTACTCTATTTTCAGCACCCCATATTTAAGATGCTCCTGAAGCAAAAACATCTCTTGAAAGTTCCCCACTGCCCCTTTGAGCTAGTTTTGCACATCAAACACCTACTATCAGTATATAAATGTAATTCTTATTAGTCAGCTAACGGGGAAACAGCTGTGAGGTGTGCTTAAGGCACCGTCTACCCAGAACAAGATGGCTTGACCCTCTTAATACTTAATCATCTGCTGCTCATCCTCTGTAAGGCAGCTGAATGGATTTATTCAAGGCCTCTAAATTGCCAAACTCAGAAAGCCTAGTTTATAAAAAATATCTATTCCTATCAGATGCAGTCTGTAAAAGAGAGAAATGTTATATACCTTTAATAATAGTTTTGCCAATGAATATCTGGTTTAGAGTTAGATGGGACGTGCTTTGCTTCACTACAGCGTGGAAGATTATTTCATTAATGTTGAAACAATGGAAGCAGTAGTCTTGGCAAATTAATAGGCCGAATATAGTGCCAAGATATGGACATAGTGTGTTGTCATTTGATGCCACAAGAGGGTCACGTTAAAAGCAGGTCCGTCTCGAAGAACATTATTTTCTTTCTAAAATATTAGAACCTTCTATACCCAACCTCTAAATGGAATGATAATCCAAAGCTACCGATGGGTAAGCTTTTCTTTTTTACTTCATTATGTTAATGTTAAGTCATGTTCACTTCACACTGTGCATTGTGTTTTAATGGGTTTCAAGTACTTCACTTGGTGGGTCCAGCTTCAAATTTGAATCTCCTGGCCTGTTGTGAATTTATGGTCCATTGCGTGTTCCTGGTCTACTTTTGTTGTGTTCAATAGGAACACTTTGCACTGATCACTATTAGGCCTTCTGTACTAGGCAGATGCATTCTTTGAGAGCCTGCTTTGAGTGGTCCTTTGGAGGTACTGATTACTGTTTCTTAAGGCAATCCTCTCTTTTTTCCAACCTTAAGGAACTGCTCCGGCTTCTGGATATGGGATACTTCACAGCACCATTGCATTTCACGTTCTGTATGAAGAGCGGCATCTACAATGTTAAAGTCATTGCCAAGTGCCTTGACCTCCTTGACAGCAGATGTCTCGAGTAAGTTCAACATCAGTATTGAACAGCATTTATGCAGCCTTTTTATAGAACCATGTGCTCTCAGCCCAGTCCCATTTGACAAACAATTCACTGGTCCATAAAATTAACTTAAAAAAGATTAAAGAACAGTCACCAAATGGCGATAATGCTCCGGCACTAATGGCAGGGCAGGCTAAACCGCAAAGACTCTAAAATGCATCGTAAAGTTTGTGATGTCTTCTAATTATGATATTCTAGTATATGCAGTGGTGATGAGTGATTAGTCCGGTAGTGATCCAGCGGTGTACTAACAACAGATAAGCCATTACCATATACTCACCTGGGCCCATATAACTTCTTCCACTAATACCAAGTAGACCGCTGGAGCTTGTAGTTTATAGATTTCATATTTCCAGGAATAGTTATTGTTCCTTTCTAACTAAACCTTTTACTGATCAAAAAGTTCTTTCCTCTGGTCGATGGACCATTAGTTGGAACTAATTGATGGTGATAATTAACCTAACTTATTAAACATTCTTTAATTAAAGTAAATAATCACAGACTCGGGAAGTTTTAAAATCTTTATCTAAATTAATGGAATGTGAACCATCTCAAATTTTCAGTACAAACACCCTCATTCACAAGAGTGTCAACTCAATCAATAAGCAAAATATTTCAGATTCACACAATAACTATGCACAGAAAGGAGAGGACAGAGAGAGAAGGACATCTATCAATATGATGAATTTATAGTTACCGAGAATGGTGTGAAGACCAACCCCCTGGCCAAAGGGCTGGTAAGGGTCCCCCGGGATAGATCAGGAGACAAAGACTTCAGGACAGGAATCGGGACAGGATACTTCACCTCTCTAAATACCGACGACTGCTTCGCACCCCTCTCTGACACTCTCTTCCTCCTCGTGGTTCTTCCGCGATCTTCTTTCTAACCCAATTAAGTTAAGATGGAGGTCTCTGCATTCAGTTTCTTCAACAGCGTCTCACAGCATCAGCACCACCCCCAGCACCAACAGCATCCCGAGCTCTGCATCGCCTCTGCTGCCGCTTCTGCTGTTCTCTCCCGTGTCTGCTGTTCTCTCCCGTGTCTGCTATACTAACTAACTAAAACTACCTCAGTTATACCTTTCAATATTCATGTACCACCCATTACTGTTTCAATTTCATAAAATACTAACTCTGATTGGTCAGGCGAGGGGGGATGATCATCACACCATGCTTACATTTCACTTATTTTATTAAACCATTGTTTTCAAACCCATCCCCTTAAACTTTATTAAATCATTTCCTTTCCCATACATCTCCAAACTTTATTAATACAAAATGTTTCAACTTTATGAATAAGGCTTCTTCATATGAACTCTTCACCCTCATGTTCCCAGGGTACATCTTCTCTGGCCTTGGACGCGTGACAAATCCTTACTCATCCTTTCTTATTCCTTCTCATCTGCGCATGTGCGGGGTCAGGTCAGTCAGCTCAATTCAGACAAGTGTGGAATGCCCTAATGCGCACTAATAATAAAGTCAAAAGAAGAAATGTTATTCTCAAAAATAAATGGTTTCACTGTATACCACCAACTTCTACTCTAACCCACTTTAATTATTATTACCCTTTTCTGCATTTGCGTTAGTATAAAACTTATTTTCTATTTAGCCAAGCAGGTGCCATGCATGTGAACTTTCAAGCTGCCATTTTAGTGCCTTTTGCGCATGCGCAAGATTTTCCCTCCAAGCGTTAAGACGTCATACTACCTAGATGCAGTAGACGCATGCGCAGTAAAGATCCCTTGTTAGAGTGCGTTTTAGTCCTTCGTTCATTTTGTTATAGTTAGTAAACACATACGCAAGCTTCACTGTCCCGCGTGTCTTTCTAAAATGCGAATTATTAATTACAAACACATAGTTAGTAATTCGTTAATGAGTTAAAACGAAAGGATTGCTTCCGAGCAAGTCTCATTTATGAGTCCTTGCTCCATCAATCCCCTCTCTGATGGCATTTTAAGCCATCACAAAATTACCCATCCCATCCCAGATACCAACTTTAGCACATCTCATTCCTCTATTTCTCCTCCCAATTTTCCATCAATCAACTCGTTTCCTTCTAAATCCTTCATTTTCTTATATAATTTGCCTTTCATTTCTTCCAACTGTATTTCATCATATTTTCTTTTTCGTTTCTTTCCCTTTCCTTCTCTTTCAAAATGTATTTTTCCTTTCCTTCCTTTTCTACAACACTTATATATAATCATTATTATCATTACTGTGGTTATTATCATAACTAATGGTATTATTATTTGACCTAGAAAACTTTTCCCAAAATCAGTAAACCATTTCCCTATTGATGTTATACTTTTTGTTAGCCTTCCCCACACACTGTCAACCTCCAGTTGGGTCAAGTCTTTATGCATTCTTGTAATGTTTTCAATATATCCTTTAATTTCTCTGCTCTTGTCTGGAATGCAAGTGCAACAATGTTGAATTTTCAACATACCACAAACTCCACCTTCCTTTGCTAACAATACATCAAGAGCAAGACGGTTCTGTAAAACCATAGTCCTGATTGCAATCATCTCTGTGTTAATCATTAAGAATCCTCCTGCAGTGTCTGTAGAAAGACGATCAACTACGGTTGATATCTTACAAATTTTCTGTGAATTAAGAATGACTCCAACTGAGGGTATCAATGCACTAAAAATATCTCCTACAATTTCAGAAAAAACTAGCTCTTCTTCTACGTGTTAGTCCATTAGAATTTCCATTGGTTCCACTGATTCTGTCCACATGATAAATTTTTGGAAAAACTATTCCAAAGTAACAGCTCCCGTACCATCTTGCAGGTAACCTATAATATGCATTGTTCCCGCAAACATATAAAACTCCTGGAAATACAGGATCAGTTCCCCCTTTTAGTCCCCACCCTCCTAAAATTAGGAAGTTGTGTTCACATTCACCGGAACCAATGTAATTATTGTTATAATCTGTCTTTAATCTATGGCGGCAGAATTTTCCCCTTTTCACAAAATCCAGGGACATTGCAGCATGAGCCTTGCCATTTGCATATATTCCCGCTTTCCCAGCCCATGGAGGTACATGGGATTTCTGTTCATTCGCTTTCTTTATTAAATCCTGTCTCCTTTCTTCTACTAAATCCAAAAAATCTTTTTCTTTTCTCAATGTACATGTTAGATTATCTTTATGTGCCTGAACTAAATCTATTGAACTCATTGTTATGAAAAATTCACCCATAAACTGTGCATTTTTGCTACTAACTACTGGATTCATATTCTTTCTAATAGGTAATTCTGAAAATACTATATCTATGTCTGAATAAAAATATTGAAGTCTCCCTGTAGCATAAAATAAACTTGATAAAATACTACATGACCCACCATATGTTAATTGTATATGGTGATACGTTACCCCTTCTGATACTGATGTAGGTAACTTCATACACACATAACAATTACTAATTTCCATAGTACTAACATATTGAAATAATAATTTAATAAACACATTAGAAGACGTATTATAGTCTGATTCATTATGATAATTTGCTTCATCTTCTACCCCTATTTCTATTTTAGTTCCTTTTATTCTATCTATCTTATCATTAGTATCTGTATTATTCTTGTCACTTGTTTTCATTAACAAAGGTACTCCTACTGTTAGGAATAACTATACTAATACTACTAATAAAATACTACAAAAACAAAATCTAAAACATTTTCTTTTCAATCCTCGTTTTGGTCTTTCGGTCACTTCAATTTCTGCCATTTTACTCTGAGAAAATTTATTTTCTCTTATCCTTTCTTTGTCAATTTAACTCTCTTTTTGTTCTTAAGGAGGCCTCAATTTGCTTTCATCAATCTGTGCAACATGAACTTCTTCTGTTTCATCACTTAGATCTAGGGATTCAAATTCTTCGAGTATGACATAGGTCCATTCAGGGGCCTTGTACCTTCTATTTAAATTTCTCAATCTTGGACTTCTTCAAGTTATTTTTGCTAAAGTTTGATTAGATTGTGTTTGACTTGTAATTTCATTTACTTGCTCTAGTCTCTTTTCTGATTTTCTCAAATTATATCTTAATTTCTTTATTCCAGTTGGCCAATTGTCTCCCTTTCTGATTCTTTTGATCTGTACTGCACTTTCACCTTCTTTATCTCCTTTTAAAGCTCTTTTAATTTCACTTAGTCTAGGCACAATCTGTTCTCGTTCTCTGTTTTCTGTGCTTGAACCTTCTTTTACTTCCATCTGCTCAGGTCTTATTGTACTTTGTTCTTCTTTTTCCTGAGCTTGTTGTTCTAATTCTATCTGACCCTGTTCAGGTCTTACTTCAAACTGTTCTTTTTCTGCCTGAACTTGTTCTTCTAACTCTAGCTGATCCTGCTCAGGTCTTATTTCAAACTTTTCTTCTTCAGCCTGAACGTGTTCTTCTAATATTCCCTCCTCAGGTTCCTGAAAGTCTTTTTCTATTTCCACCTGAGTGTGTTCTTCTTTCCCTGTCTTTTCCTGACTACTTTCCTGTCTTTTTAGTTCTGTTCTTCTTGTTTCAATAGCATCATCAATTACTTCAATCACTGGTATCCACTCTTCCTGACTGGTACCTGGCTGTTCGTCATATGGTTGTCTTTCAGAATCTATCACTCTAGATTCTTCAATTTCACAGCTTACAACTCCTGACGCTTCAGCTTGTTCAGTCAGTGGTTGCTCTTGTTGTTCTGATGGGCTCGGAACTCTTCTGGTATGACTGGCATGAATCCAATTGGGCAAACCTGCACACTTCACTGCTGTGGTAGTGACTAGTATGACTTGATGCGGTCTGTCCCACCTTGGTGCTGGGCACGACTTTCTTGCGTGTTTCTTCACTAGCACCCAATCTCCAGGATTCAAATCATGTGCTTGGTCTGGCTGTCGTTCAACTGCGTCTTCTCCAACCTGGTGAGAGACAGAACGCACCATTTCAGCCAATCCTTTGCAATAGTCCAATACCAGATCATCAGTTATATTCATTAATTTATTTCCAGGAATAAATGCTTGTCTCATTGCTCTTCCCATGAGAACTTCATGTGGGCTCATTCCTGTTTTTCTGTCTGGAATACTTCTGAGACCCATCAATACAAGAGGTAATGCATCTGGCCATTTCAGCATTGTGGATGCACACACCTTCCCTAGTCTTGACTTGATTGTGCCATTTAAATGTTCAACTATTCCAGAAGCCTCTGGACGATAAGCACAGTGCAGTTTTTGTTCTATGTTAAATGCAGCACAGATTAATCGAATTATTTCATTATTAAAATGAGGGCCTCTATCTGATTCCAAAGTGACTGGAAAACCAAAACGTGGAATCAAATCCCTCAACAACAATTTTGCAACTGTAAGACTGTCATTTCTTCGAGTGGGATAGGCTTCTACCCATCTTGAGAAGAGGCATACTATCACAAGTATATATTTCAGTCCATTGCATGGGGGCAATGCCCATAAAATCCAACTGTAATCTGGTGAAGCGACCCTTGACCCTGTTCACAG
This sequence comes from Calotriton arnoldi, assembly GCA_963921515.1. Lineage (NCBI taxonomy): Eukaryota > Metazoa > Chordata > Amphibia > Caudata > Salamandridae > Calotriton > Calotriton arnoldi. The sequence goes on along the minus strand of CAWUFW010000447.1, from coordinate 4,042,196 downwards.
GCAGGTCGCTCCCCCACGCCGCACAGCACCACCTGTGTACCCTTGTCCCTGTGCTCGCTGCCACTGCCGTAAGTTCGAGGCCCCTCTGCCTCGGTTGTGTTGCCTTTTAAATTGCTGTTGTACCGTTGTTTTTATTTGCTGTTGTCCTGTTTAGCCCCGCTGTACCGTTGTTTTTTATTTGCTGTTGTCCTGTTTAGCCCCGCTGTACCGTTGTTTTAATTGCTGTTGTCCTGTTTAGCCCCCTGTGCCCTTTTTGCCTTCTGTGCCCCGTCTTTGCCTTGCCTTGTGCCCCCTGCCTTTTGCTTTCTGTGCCCCGTCTTTGCCTTGCCTTGTGCCCCCTGCCTTTTTGCTTTCTGTGCCCCGCTCCTCGCCTGTTTTTCCCGCCGCTGCGTCCCCTGCGGCCCCGCCCCCCTGCTCGTCCAGTCGCCACGCTCCCGCCTCCCAGCGGCTCCTCCCTCCCACCTCCCCTTCTTATGGCGGCCGCTGCGCGGTGAGGAGAGCGACCCTTGACAATGTTCACAGGCAGGTCGCTCCCCCACGCCGCACAGCACCACCTGTGTACCCTTGTCCCTGTGCTCGCTGCCACCGCCGCTGCCGTAAGTTCGAGGCCCCTCTGCCTCGGTTGTGTTGCCTTTTAAATTGCTGTTGTACCGTTGTTTTTATTTGCTGTTGTCCTGTTTAGCCCCGCTGTACCGTTGTTTTTTATTTGCTGGCCGCGCCGCTGGCGCGCCGAAGGCAAGCCCGTCTGCGCCCGTCCGCGCCTGGACCGCGCCCAGCGCCAGACCCCCTGGCCCCCGTGAACGCCACGACACCCGACGCTGCTACGACGCCTACACCCTCCACGCACTCAACACCGGGCGAGCGCACACCTGCTTCCTGGCCGCCCCGAAGCACACCAAAGGACCCTTTTCCTGCCGGAGCTGCAGCTTCACCAGCCTCCGAGCCGCCAAACCGCCCTACGTGACAAGACACAACCACCTCAGATGCATACTACTGAACACTCGCTCCGCACGCAAACAAGCCGTCGAACTCTGGGACCTGCTCGACACATCCTCCCCGGACGTCGCCTTCCTGACAGAGACCTGGATGAACGCCTCCTCGGCCCCCGACATCGCCATAGCCATCACGGACTGCTACAAAATCACCCGCAGGGACCGCACCAACAGAATAGGAGGCGGAATCGCCATCATCCACAAGAACACCCTCAGGGTCTCGACCAGCACCGACGACACCCTCAGCACCGCCGAACACCTGCACTTCCAGATCCACACCGATCCCAACACCACCCTCAGAGGAACTCTCGTCTACAGACCCTGCGGACCCCGGCCTCAGTTCAGCGACTCCATCGCCGACTTCGTCAGCACGCACGCCCTGACCTCCACAGACTACATCCTCCTCGGAGACCTGAACTTCCACCTCGAGAACAACAACGACACCAACTCCACCACCCTGATTGACAACCTCGCCAACCTCGGACTCAGACAGCTCGTCACAATGCCCACCCACTCCGCCGGCCACACGCTTGACCCCATCTTCTCCGCAAGCCCCTACGTTACCTTCAGCCACACCACCGATCTGCACTGGACCGACCATCGCTGCATCCACTTCACCTTCCGGAAACCCACCACGCACCACCGCACTCAACAGATCCCCCGCCGAAGCTGGAGCAAAATCACCGAAGAACAGCTAAACACCACCCTCGCCCCAAGCCCACCCGCCGACCCCACCGACGCCGACACCGCCGCCCGCAACCTCAGATGTTGGATCGACAACTGCGCCAACACTCTCGCCCCGATCAAGAAACCCTCCAACAGACCCACTAACAAGAAAGCCAGCTGGTTCACCGCAGACCTCCAGGCCTCCAAGCAAACCTGCCGTACACTAGAGAAGAAATGGCACCGCGAACAGACACCAGACAGCTACGCAGCCCACAAGAACGCCATCCGCAGACACCATCACCTCATCAGATCCGCCAAAAGGGCCTCCTTCAAGGACCGACTCGACAACAACGCGCACAACAGCAAGGAGCTCTTCAACATCGTGAAGGAACTCTCCAACCCCAGCTCCAACACCAACGACATCCCACCATCGCAAGACCTGTGCGACTCCCTTGCCACCTTCTTCTACTGCAAGATCGCAGACATCCACTACAGCTTCAACAACCTGACCACCCCGACAACTACCGACACCTCAGACCCCGCGGCCACCACCCACATCTATCCCTTGCTCGCCTGGACCAACATAAACGACGACGACGACACCATCAAAATCATGAACACCATCCACTCCGGCTCTCCGTCAGACCCATGCCCCCACCACATCTTCAACAAAGCTAGCGCCACCATCGCACCCCATCTCCGCAAGGCCATCAACATCTCCTTCGAGACCGCAACCTTCCCGGAGAGCTGGAAGCACGCAGAGATCAACGCCTTACTGAAGAAACCCAAGGCAGATCCAAGGGACCTCAAAAACTTCCGGCCCATCTCCCTGCTCCCGTTCCCGGCAAAGGTCATCGAGAAGACCGTCAACAGACAGCTGACCCGCTACCTCGAGGAGAACAGCATCCTGAACCCGTCCCAGTCCGGGTTCTGCAGCAACCACAGCACCGAGACGGCCCTCATGGCCGCCACAGATGACATCAGGGCCCTGCTGGACAACGGCGAAACCGCGGCCCTCATCCTCCTGGACCTATCAGCCGCCTTCGACACTGTCTGCCACCACACCCTTCGCACACGCCTCCACAACGCAGGGATCCGAGACAAGGCTCTGGATTGGACCACCTCCTTCCTCTCCGGCAGAACACAGAGCGTCCGCCTCTCCCTTTCCGTTCCGAAGCCTCCGAGATCATCTGCGGTGTACCCCAGGGATCATCCCTCAGCCCGACATTGTTCAACATCTACATGGCACCACTCGCCCACGTCGCCCGACTGCACGACCTCAACTTCATCTCCTACGCCGACGACACCCAGCTGATCCTCTCCCTCACCAAGGACCCCCTCACCGCCAAAACCAACCTCCAGGAAGGAATGAAAGCCGTCGCCGAGTGGATGAAGAACAGCCGTCTGAAACTGAACTCGGACAAGACAGAGGTCCTCATCCTCGGCTCCACCCTCTCAGCCTGGGACGACTCCTGGTGGCCGTCCGCTCTTGGAGCAGCACCGACACCCACCGACCATGCACGCAACCTGGGGTTTATCCTCGACTCAACACTCTCCATGGCCAAGCAAGTCAACGCCGTCTCGTCCTCCTGCTTCAACACCCTCCGCATGCTCCGCAAGATCTACAGGTGGATCCCCACCGAAACAAGAAGAACGGTCACCCAGGCCCTCGTCAGCAGCAGGCTGGACTACGGAAACGCCCTCTACGCAGGAGCCTCGGCCAAACTCCTGAAACGACTACAACGCATACAGAACGCCTCTGCACGCCTGATCCTCGACATCCCGCACCACAGCCACATCACACCACACCTGAGAGACCTGCACTGGCTCCCCGTCAACAAGAGGATCACCTTCAAGCTCCTCACCCACGCACACAAGGCGCTCCACAACACCGGACTGGCATACCTCAACAGACGACTCACCTTCTACACCCCGAACCGACAGCTCCGCTCCGCCGACCTCGCCCACGCCACCGTCCCCCGCATCCGAAGAGCGACCACCGGCAGCAGATCGTTCTCTACCTCGCCGCAAAGACCTGGAACACCCTCCCCATCCTCCTACGGCAGACCCAGGACCTACGAACCTTCAGGAGGCTTCTCAAGACCTGGCTATTCGAGCAGTAGCAGCCCCCCCTCCCCCCTCAGCGCCTTGAGACCCTCACGGGTGATTAGTGCGCTCTACAAATGTATTGATTGATTGATTGATCTGCCTTTCCAATCTTTCCCCAACTAACTACTGTCTTCCTACCTGGATTTTGCTGCTGACAGGTTAGGCATCTTTGGCAAAGGCTCTCTGCGACTACCCTGAATTTCGGATTGTACCAACTCTGTCTGAATAGTCTGATCATTGAGTCTCTCCCTATGTGTGTTGCTCCATGATACACTCTCGCCATTTTTGAAAGCAAACAATCTGGCATGACTGGTCTTCCATCTAAATACACCCATACCTCATCATCTGGTCTCTTTGTACAAGCTGCTTTTATCCAAATTTCCTATTCCTTTTCCTCAACTTCTTCCTGCAATTGTCTAATCTCATCCCATGTATCTGGTACTGAGAAAAACATAAGTTGGCATCTGGTTTCACCCGTTTCAATTTTTCTGTTTATGGCCACTGTATTTTTGGCACAGTATTGAGCCACTTGATCAGCATATCTATTGCCAGCAGTCACATAGTCATTTCCTGACTGATGTGCAGCGCATTTTACAACTGCTATCTCTTCTGGCAATTGTAATGCTTCCAACAAATCCTTCACATTTTTGCTGTTTCTAATAGGAGATCCTGAAGAAGTCAGAAATCCCCTTTGCATCCAGAGCGGGCCAAAATCGTGCACAACCCCGAACCCATATTGACTGTCCGTAAATATGGTTACTCTCCAATTTTTCCCCAATTTGCATGCCATGGTTAGGGCTACCAATTCGGCTACTTGTGCAGATTTGACTCCCGGTAAACAGGATGCTTCAATTACCCCAGATATCTTACAAACAGCATATGCAGCACTTAATCCTCCTTCTTGTGTCCTGAGGCAGGACCCATCTACAAATAACTCATGGTCAGCCTCTTTCAAAGGTGTCTCCTTTATGTCCGGACGGGGCTTAGTACATAATTCAGTTACGTCCAGATAATCATGATCACTCTCATCTTTCACTTCTTCATTGCATAGGTCTGGCAGTAGGGTAGCTGGGTTCATGATCGTACACCTTATCACCGTTACGTTCTCAGCTCCCAAAATCACTCTTTCATACTTAGTTAATCGACTAGGGGTGAGATGTTGTGTTCTTGTTCTTGTCAAAAGAATCTCAACTGAGTGTGGAACATAAACCTTTACCGGATGTCCCATCACTATCGACTCACTTTGCTCCAGACTCCTACAAGTAGCAGCTACTGCTTTTAAGCAGCCAGGTAATGCTGAAGCCACTGGATCCAATGTAGCTGAAAAATATTCCACTGGACGTCGACTCAATCCATGTCTCTGTGTTAAGACTGAAAGTGCACAATTTTCTCTCACAACAAAACAACGCAAAATCTTTTGAATAATCAGGCATGCCCAAGGCAGGAGCCTCACACAAACAATTTCGCAATTTCACAAATGCCTCTATGCAGTCATCATCCCAATTAATCGGATCTTTTGCTCTTTTCCGGGTCATTTGTATTAATGGTTTCGCTAACATAGAAAAAACATTAATCCATTGCCTACAGTACCCAACCACTCCCAGGAACATTCTCATTTCTCTCTGAGTCTGTGGCAATTGCATTTCTCTGATTATTTTTATTCTTTCCGGTGTCACTTTTCTAACTCCTCTTTCTATTTTATGCCCTAAGTATCTAACCTCTTGTCGACAGAACTGTAATTTTTCTGGAGACACCTTGTGTCCTCCTTCAGCCAAATGGTTCAGTAATGCAATTGTGTCTGTGACACAATCTTCTCGTGTTTTTGATGCCAACAGTAGGGCATCAATATACTGGACCAGAACAGATTTTCCAGGCATAATCAATGATTCTAGACACTTTTTCAAAATCTGATTAAAAATTGAGGGACTCTCTGTGTACCCTTGAGGAACTCGACACCATGCGTAAATACGATCCTCAAACTTAAACGTAAAAAGATACTGGCTGTCTGGGTGCAAAGGAATAGAAAAGAACGCTTGGCATAAATCAATTACTGTAAACCAGCCTGCATTTAAAGGTATCTGATAAAGGATCACTGCTGGATTTGGCACTATTGGACAACAGGGAACAACAATTTTGTTTATTTTCCGTAAATCCTGCACTATTCTATACTTTCCGCTGGGCTTCTTCAGCCCCATTATTGGCGAATTACAAGGACTACCCATCACTTCTTTTAAAATACCTTGTTTAACCATTCGTTCAATTTCTGGAATAACTCCTGCTTTTACTTCTGGACTCATCTTGTACTGTCGGGTATTTGGATACACTGCACCTTCTTTCACTGTCACTTTAACTGGGTCTATATTTGTCATTAACCCAATGTCTTTTCCTGTAAAATCCCACACTTCTGGATTAACTGTGGCTCTCAACTCTTCTGGTAATTCATTTTCAGTCATTAGTGAAAACATTTCATCTACTTCCGTTCCCTGTTTGGCTAACATCATCTTGTATACAACGTCTTCATCAGGGGTTTGGAAAGCGACACCATCTGGTGTACAATAGATTGTGCAGTTCATCTTGCACAATAGATCTCTTCCCAATAGATTTACAGGACTGGAATCGCAAACTACGAACCGATGCATTTCTTTAAAGCTTCCAATGTGCACCTCCATTGGTTTTGTGATTGGGGTTCTAATCTGTTGGTTAGACACGCCTACAACTTGGATTGATTCTCCCGAGAGGGGTAGGTTTGGGATGTCTGCTGTTCTCACAGTAGACCTGGTAGCACCAGTATCCAATAGGAAAGTAATGTCTTTGCCTTCTACTTTCCCATCAACAAATGGACCTAACTGATCTACCGGCAAGGATGTGCCAAGCACGCACTCCTCTTCCTCCCCCCTCAGGCATCGTCATTGTGAATAATCTGAATTTTCCTCATCATTCTGCAACAAATATTGTGTAATTGTTCTATTATTCTTACCACTTTCTCCTTGAAATCCGGTGTCCGTACTGAAACTTTGATGATTCACAAAATTTGGCATAGGAGCTGGTGGCACGTGATATTGTGGAGTAACTACCTGCTGATGTTGACTCATATGTACTTCATTCTGCATCTGTGGGATTAAATTTTGATTTGGCCCATTATTACTCTTATTATTCTGAGTACTCTTACACTCGTTCTTCCAATGTCCAAGCTTTCCGCACGCATGACAAGGAAACTTCTTTTTCGCTTCTTCTCTGTCCATTCATCCCTATATTTATTACCATTCGCTCCTTGATCATTCTGACTCTTCTTTCGCTTGATTATTATTTTGGGCATTTGTTTTCTCTTCTTGTTGTTCTGCCAATTTTACTTGTGCCCACATCATTTTCTCCTTTAGCTTTCTACGCCTGGCCTCAATGTCATCTCCACAATATTTCGCGTACTTTAAAATCTCATCCACTGTCTTGCTTTGCCAACACAACATGTGCTGCTGTATCATCTGACTAATCTCTGGTTTCAAACCGTATACAAACCGATACACAAAATTCCCCATATCCTTAGCACCAATATTCTCAAAACCACTATACTGCTTAAACACCTGTAATAACCTCTCATAATATGCATGTACAGATTCATTTGGTTCTTGAGTTGTTCTATCTATTTTTACCCAGTCTGTTTCTTTAGGAGGAATTTTCCCTTTCAAATACGTAATCACTTGGTGGTACTTTTTCATCACCTCCTCCGAGGGTGCTCCAGTCTTTGTGTCTCTAGCATACTCCTCATTAGGCCAGTCAATTGTAATTTTACATTCCGTCCATAAATCAGCAGGTACCACTATATCAAATAGACCATCCAAATCTTTCAATAAAACCTTTGAAACCTTCACAAATCTCTCAACCTGTTTATACCATTCAATTGGTTTTTCTCTCAGCTTTGGAAAATCATTGGTAAATGACAAAATATCTTGTCTACTCCAAGGAACATGAACATATCCACCTCCGGGAACCTCTCTCATTGAACACAATTTTTCCACTTTGCTTGATTCTCTTACTGGAAATGCAGCTGCTGCTTCTCTCGCTTGTACTTCCTCTATCTTTCTTATCCATCTAATTCTCCATTTATCAATGTCTCCCCATTTTCGCAAAATGCTCATTAATTCCTTTATCTGTAGTCTCTTTCCAGAAGCATTTACACTTTCTAAATCTTTATCAGTAAAGTCCACTCAATATGGTTTCTGTAACAATTTTGATTTCCCTATGTCTATTCCAATCTCTGAAGCAACTTCAGTCAGTCTCTCATGAAATACCCTTGCTCTTCTGGTTATACTCTTACATAAATATAACAATTCCTCATCATTATAAACATTCAATCTTTCTATGCCCACACATCCTGTCATCATCTCTTCCAATTCCACTTTCAATCTACTGATGTCTAAGATCTTTGGTGGTGGATTTCGATTATCTATTTCCTGTGCCCATCTCTCTATTTCTTCAGGGGTAACTACTGTTGCACCTTCAGTTCTTATAGGTACTAAAGATCTCTTTTCTCTCAAATTCATAGGTGTATTTCTTTTCGGAGTTTCAGTTGAAGATTCTACATTTGGGAGATCCGTTAATGAAATAACTGAATCACTTTTGCTAACTTGATCATCTATAATTATTATTTCTTTCCTAGGACTATTTAATGGAATTGTCACAGGTTGTGGTTTCTGGCCATTCTTTTTATCTCCATACAACGGGATTACTGGACCAATGGTCACTGGCACTGTCAAAGCTTCAGTATTCAAATTTAATTGACTTATCTTCTGAACTAATTCTTCTCTAGTTTTGTTTAAAACATCTCTTTCATTATCCTGCAACACTCTGTTATATGGCGTATCATGTAAAATCTGTGAGGTCCATGGCATTCCCATTACTAGCGCACTTGGGGTAACCTTACTAGTTGCTTCTTGATACGGTGGTGGATTTTTAATTAAAATATCTTCCAACAACTCGTCATCTGATTCACCATATCCTGCTGTATTCATGTGTTTCGTTTTCTCCTTACACTTTCCTCCAGACTGTTCCTCAGCCATTAACACTGGATATAAACCTTCTGATACCATAGCTCTCCTCCATTGTTTCTTCTGCCCTTCGCGTGACTCATGCAAGTGTCTTGGAAAGAATCCTCTATATCTCCCACCTCTGCATTTCTCTCGTTCATATGACTCAGTCTCCCATTCTTCCAAAGCCTCATATTGGGTTAACCTAGGTCTAGGTTCTAAATCATTCATTTTCAATCTCAAATTCTGAAGAATCCTCCCATTAAATGTACCATCTTTAGGTAAAGCTAACACTCCATCATCCTTCGTATATTCTATCCAGTTTTCCAACCACACGCAAGGATGATATCCTCTTTCCATCATCATGAAAGATGCTGGTGTTTTCGGTGGCTGAATAGGAATTCCCTCTCTGGTCAACACAGGCTTATCTTTTATAAAGAAATTCTTAATTCAGAGTTCCCACTTCAGAGTTATCCATTGCCCAGCTCAAGCACTTTACCTTCAAGCTTCCCTTAGGCCCTGCCTGGTCTTTACATCAAGGTCTTTGTTTGGCCGCCCTAGACTTCTAACCTCAATATCGCCAGCTTCTTAACTTAAGGGCACTTTCCTTCCTAGCCACCTTGCCTCAGAAGCCAACCAAAGGCCCTCTAGAACATTTCACCTCAAAATCTACTACTGTCGTAAATGTCCCCATTTATAGGTCTCTAGGTAAAGGACTTGCAATAACCACATAATGATGCTTTCCTTAGATTCTGCCCATTTGTTCTCCTTCGATTAAGGGCCCTTACCTAAATTCACAAAATAACCTAAATAGTACTGACTAGTACATTTGGTGCATTCCACAAATTGTGGAAAGCCTGTTAAACTGATTCATTATTGGACAGGAACACATTTTGCTCTCCGGTAGTGCTTCCTAAACATGTCCTCCTTCTGCAGGACACAGACATAATCAGTAGAGAATCAATAAGTTCGCTAAAGCTGTCTGTGAAGCTCACTCTTACTTTTCATTTAATACTTACTTTGGTAAGTAACAATGTGATGGAAAATAATTATTCCCAATCATGTACAAATCTCCATTTCTAGCCAAAGTTTTTTTTAAATTGTAGTCCGGCCTTCTTACATTCTTGTGTGCATGTGGCCTGAGCCCGTGATCGAGTCACCAGTCCAGTGATAAGGTGTATTGACTTACAACTAGTGTTTTATTTGTGCAGGGGGTTGCAAATGGTGGGCCCAGTACTCATTTATGGGGACTGCGATATATGTTTCATCAATGGACTGTTGCACAGAGGAAAAGAGGGAAAAAGTCAGAAAAGGGAGAAAGGAGGCGGAAGCCATAGATAGGAAAACAGTGACAAAGGGGTTATGGAGGGATGAAAAATAACTTGCAAGAGTAAGACAAAAGAGGAGGAAGAGGAGCTTTGTGGAATCCAGTTCTGGTATTTGGCAACCCTGGCATTAAGCAGTGTTGAGGGGGGCGCCTAAGAAAAACTTAGGACTCTAATTTATTTTATTTTCAAACTTCGCAGTGCTCACAACTCATAATGCAATGGATAGTCCTTTTGGACAGACATCTGAGCTATCAATATAGCCAGACTCAGGAGAAGCCTTGAAGTAACACGGCTTCTGCTCCTTGCCATTGGCACTGGACAATCACACAGAGGAGCAAATGAAAAACCAAACTCAGTCTGAAATGGCTGTCAGTTATTTTATAACCATTTCGTAGGTAGGTCATATTAATTCTTTCCCACAGTGGGCATTTATGCCTTGAATTTGTCATAGGCACTTGGGAAGCAAGTTTGCCTCCATTTTTCATCATTACCTTGGGCAATCCATTACCATCCATTTGCAATACATACTTAGGGTTATAATCCTTCTGCATATGAAGCGCAGCATCCTACTTGCAGTGCCTCTCATCATTTGCCACTGCTTCACAATTTAATCGAAATTCCACCCCCTCTCCGTATGCTGTGTGTGGGTTCATAGAACAGCAAGCCAGTTCTCTTCATTACCTCCAGTATTGTGGTGAAGTACCAATTGGTTGTGAACCCGAATACCATGCTAAGGAATACAGCCTTTCTCTTTGAGCTGATCAGGCTCAGAGTCAAAAACAGGGTTAGCTGTCTTTACTCTCAGGCAGGGGGTTACCTGGCTGTTAACAGCAACTATCCGCATATTTAAAGCCATAGTGGGAACTTGACACTGGTCACCTCATCCTCTTGGTGTAACTTAACTTGGTTACTTTAATGCTTGACCCGCGATTAACCACTGCATTCAATGGGTTTCTCTTTCTCTTCGTGCAGAACATTTTCAGCCTGTGAGGCTTTATCGCCTATATGGCACAAATGCCCTACTCCTGACAGAGCACACCTAGTGTTAGTAGGGTAATCATTGATTCTTCATTCTCCATCAGCAGACATCACTGCCATACCGGAGGCAGTCACAGTAGCCCTCGAATGTCCCCCGGACCTCAATGCAAACCAGGAGTTCACCCAGAGAACTAATGGACCAGGTATTCATCTAATCTCCTGTAGTTTCAGGGAAAGGAGCACCTGACTTTATAATGATGACATCTATCTGCAATCTTTTGACTGTAACTCAAGGATGGGACAGCAGGGCTTCTCTTAAATTATGAGTTTCAAGCAATATTTATCCTTTGTCCATCTTCATGTAAAAATCTGACCTCTGCTGTTCTCAGCCCGGCTGCACTCCTGTCTCCAGCCGCCAGCTCCAGCTTCTACCTGCCAACCACCACCTGACAACTTTCACCTGCCTAACACACGCTCTCCAGCATTCCATCCAGCTAAGTCACAGCAACCAGTCTGAACATTTCCAATCCTATTATTGCACCTGTGGTGTAGATCTGCTCAGCCCAGCTTGTATAACCTTTCCGATGAAGCCTATGGCCATGCAGAAAAAATAGTATGTACAATGGACTTGTACAGCAGGACATAGCTCCATCAAATCTTTAATTCAGTGACACATTTGTTGACACTATCTAACTCATCCCCACAGCTACCCTGCAGCAGGCGAGCTGGAGCACTAAGCTCCTGCGTCTTGAGGCCACAGGATCCTACATACATTCTGACTTCTCGGGATGTCCAGTTGAAGCAAAAATGAACCAAAACAATGTGCTACGGTAAACCTTGTTCCATTAATAAGCAGATTGTAAACGTTTGGGGTTCTTGATAAACAAGTATGTAGTTTTATGGTTATCTGGAAGAGGCCTTATTTAATTTCCAAACCATAGGATTTTATTTTATTTTTCCCAATACTAATACAAATTGCGGCTTAAGGTACCAGGTTCTCAACTGTGTGCACCACCTGCGGTAGTCGATTACCATGTGTGTCATTGGGTTGATGCATTATTGTTGTAGTACTGTTGTGATGCGTTGATTTGCATATATAATTTTATGTCACTATCACTTTGTAGGGTCAATGGTGCATAACCATTAGCGACCAAAGAGGAAATCTCTCGCACATCTAGCTGAGCCCAGTTTGATCCTACTAAATTTTAGGCTTCGAAAAGAACTAGAATCATCATTGGCAACATTGACAAGTTATCTCTGGAGGTGTTTTTTTGGGGCGTGGGAGACTTGATATTTCAAAAGTGTTGCAGAAAGAAATGTAGTTATAATATTTGGTCCATGCGTATTGCCCCCTTCAAAAGAACAACTTGGCCGAATACCCCCTGAAGAAAGCATTACTTGACACACTTTCTCCCATGACTATTCCTTACACAAATATCTCTCTGTCTGAATGGCGTCTGTGCCAAGAATTCTGTTGCACAGTGTCCAATACGACGCAAATTCAAAAATGATTCTTTGGTTATTTGTGAAAGAGTTATTATAGAGGAGATCAGCACGTGAGTTTATGCATTGAGCTAATTTCAGAAGTCCAAACGGGCATCATTGTCACATCTCACATATGATTGCCCTCCACTTTAGGGCACAGATTTCGGTCTCATACAATGATGTCAATGCAGGATTTAGCACCAGAGTCAAAGGAGACAAAGAGTTACTGGTTGGTGGAGGGAAGTGTTGTGCTTGACGTTTGCTCTTCTAAGGGCCTGTTTTCGCCTCCAAATAAGCTCTTCAGTTCTTCATTTGGGAGGGTGGATCTGGAATGCATAAGTAGAGTGATCAGAGGGTCAGGGATGCAATCTTCTTTTGCACTTTTCAGTGACTGTTATCTTTAAAATAACTAGTCTTCACTAAACTGTAAAATGGTAATGGTAAAGAAATATCTGAGACTCACTACACACAGAGGGAATGCCTATTGCAATGCGTAGGTTTACAAACAAATGCAATTCACCAAAAAAACCTCAGTAGGAAATGTATTTCACTCCCCCCAACCCAATCATAAAAATGATGGGAAGGAGGGATGTACTCCTCAAGCTGCAGCCGTAATGTTAAGCAACTTAGGGGCATATTCTCAAGAACGGCGATAACGGCGATAATGTTATCGCCGTTCTTGAGAATATGGCCCCCGGATTGATATCTACAAATTCTCATCCTAACGTGTAGGCAGATACATAGCAGTGCATACGTATGTTGCCTTCGTATCTGAATCAATTAAAATAGAAAACAGATAACACTTGACCACAATCGTTAACGCCAGGCACCAGTCCCAATTTGAAGCACATAAATGCATCCCTTTTCTCCCCGTGCTGTGTATCGTTTTGAAGTCAGACTTGACTCAAGATGTCGAGGAGCTTCAATGACGAGGATGCAAACATTGTGGTGAACAAATGTGGTGTAGATGACCACTGTGATGAAATCCATGGTCTGCTTCCATGGGTAGAACAGAAAAGCAGGCCGTGTGGCAGGCTGACAATTATAGGATGAATGCATTGGGAGTGGTGGTACACATCACGGGGGGCACCGAAAAAAACAGAACAAAGAGAGGAAGCCTATGAAATATACATTTGTGAAGATACAGGTGTGTCGGATCTGGATCCTGCCTCTGTCTCACCCCCCACACCCTGACCAGTGTATTTTCTCCTCAACAGCTTCATTACCTTTTGGTTCTGGATACCACCATTTTCAGGCCACATACAGAAGACATGTCAGTCACAAGATCAACTAATTCAAAATTACCATGAAGTAACAACATATGCACTGAATTACTCTTAACTGATCACATGCATGCACCGTTGAAAGGACCAGCAGCAGTGGCCACCCCTGTGTGGCAGGGGCACACCAGTACTGACACAATAGCTTATCATCCAACCCCGTATGTGTCCTAACCCAACACCACAGGTTAGTGCTACAAAATATGTCCAATGCCCCAAACATCTCATAAGCATCCCAGTCGTATTGTGCACATCTTACACTGTCCCGCCCCGCCCCCCCATTGGAAAACCCACATTAGAACATCTCCATCAACATACACATTTTGTCTGTCATCTTTGTAGACCTGCATTCCCAGCCCCTCCCTCACCTGTGATGTCATGCAAACTGGCCACTCAGACAAGACAGATAACAGAGCCTAGTACGTCTGCCCAAAGGTGCACAAGTAGGCATCATTGCATGTCAACTACTTGTACACCTTACTGTTAGCCAGCGCCACAGTACTGAGTACACTGAATGTTCCATAAGTGCACATCTGTGTGTGCATATGTCTTATGTCTATTTTTTCCCCAAATAACACTCATCCTTCCCATGAACACTCTGGCATCACTAACCCTTCGTTTTGCACTCAATATGAGTGTCTCTAAATCTGCACAATGTGTAACATGCAACATTGATATCCAGTGTGACAATAGTGATGACACTAATAGAACGCTAGATCCCAAAACCCTTACATGCCCCAATACAAAGTTGCTGACAATGAATGCCTGATGAGTATAGATGATCAGCAATTGCACCAAAGGATCTACTGAGCCTTGACACTTCCAATAAAGTGCCTGCTCACTCTTCTACCATCCACGCAATATGTTGCAAGCAGGACAGTAGCTATTTGCCATCTTTCAGGTAGGAATGTCGGGTGCACCAGGGCCTCCAAAGCACAGTATGACCACCGGTATTACAAAGTAATCTGAAAACTAGACATGAATGAATCTAGATCCAAGATATCAGTCTGGATTGGGATTTCAACTACATCTATTTGCCTTGAACAAACATTTTTGCAGAAATGCCAGATGTAAACAGTCATAACGTGCCTACTGTTTCGTATATCTCTCACTTATCCTTCTGGCAACCCACTACCTTCTTCACAGAATAGCAGTTGAAATCCTGAGGATTGTTCACAGCTAAAGCGTCCTTTGCACTGGTGGATAAGCCATGTCACTGTTAGATATCCCTGGACACATTCCATGCACCATGTACCAAACGGCTCAGATTTGTACTATCCAAGTCGCAATATATCAAGTATGTTTCTATGAGTTTCTACTTCCCACACTGTGATAAGTCCATGCACCAACAGGAGTCTTTCTCCTGTTGTCTCTAGTACCTGGGGACAACAAGCCAGAGGATGCTGTCTGCCCATATCCAGAGGCCAAACTGCAATTCCAGCAGAGACCCTGCTCCTGCAGGCCACTATCAGAGCAGTACACAATATTGCACAGATTGAGGAGATTGTTGACCCTGCACATGGTGATCCAGCTACCACGGTCAGTGCTGGCTACAAGTCACCGTCATTGATTTATTCCATATTACTAGACCCAAGACAAACTCTCCTACCCCCAAAATCTACACTGCAAGTACCCTAGAAGAATCCTCTGTGATCACTCTCCTGCCCAGGGGCACCTTCTTTGTTCTCTCCAGGAAAGCATAGACATGTATCCATAGTTGAGCAAAGAGTGTCTCACATCTGATAGTTACCTTGTTCCACACACAGAAGTGTGCTCTCCATGTCCGATCCAACAAGAATGCTGAGTTAGATGGCCACCCATGCCTGTAGAGTTCGCTTAGTCAAGACTCACTCTCTGGAACTAGGACCATGAAAATCCACCTGCAGAACCACATGTGCAATGAAGAGGCACAACTAGCCTCTGGAGAATGAGAACTGCCTTCTGTTTGACACATTGGTGGTGCACTGGCATCTCTCTGAATGAGGAGGCTAGTTGGCCTGATGATGTCCTCCTTCGAGCCCTGGTTGATAATGCCCCAGCCAATCCAGCAGACCCAATCAATGCCTCTGGTACATGTGGTCAGCAACAAGGACCTGCAGACCACTCCAAACCTGTCCCTCACACCTGTCCTTGTGGACACCCTGATCCAGAACACAACCTAGACAGTGTTGCATAGTCAGGGTCATGAATGACCCCAAAGGGCATGGACACCAAACCAGCTGCCTTAAATACATCACTCACATTCACAATCATGACATCATCATGCATACTAACCCTTAATGTATTTGCACTTTTGATAAACCTAATATGATTGCATTAACCTATGCATTGTCTTTCATTTCTTGTGTCTATACATGTAATTTGTTAGAATAATATATGGGTGTAGGAAACTGGGTTTTGTTGCAGTCCCCCCCTCCTACTTTATGTCTGGTATCTGGTGCAACTTTGACGGAAAGTGTGCTGGGTTCCTGCTAACCAGGTCCCCAGCACCAGTGTTCTTTCCCTAAACTGTACGATTGTTCCACAATTATCACCCGTTTAGGATCCATGCGAGCCTCTAGTAAATGGTACCGTTGGTACCTAGGGCATTGGACCTAAAGAAGGCCCCCAAGGGCTGCAGCACGAATTGTCACCATGCTCATGCAAACTGCCATTGCAGCCTGCGTGCAGAGAAAACTGAAGAGTCAACATTGCACACATCCCTATGTGCCATGCCTGCCAGCACTACATTTGGTTTAGGTAAGTCAACCCTACGGCAGGCTTACAGCCCTAAGGCATGGTGCCCTATACCCAAGTGAGGGCATATCTGCGAAGGGAGGATATGTCCTGCTGATATCTAAGTTCACCCTTAGATATTACCAGTGCACACAGAAGCCGTAACGAGTACATGGGCTGGACACTCATCATTATGAGTTCCCCAGCTACATGATGGCTTCACTGTACCCCAAGGTGTTTGGTACCACACATCTCATCTAAAAAAAAAAAAAAAACACACTGATGCCAGTGCTGGATTTATTAATAAATGCACCTAGAGAGCACCTTAGATGTGCCCCCTGAAACCTACCGACTACTAGTGTGTTGACTGACTGGTCTCGACCAGCCAGCCACCATAGACTGGTTTCTGACCTCCTCAGGTGAAATCCTTTGCTCTCGGAGGACAGAAAGAAGCCTGCTCTGAGCGGAGGTGTTCACACCTCCTCCAAGCAGGATGGGCATTCCAGGGCGGGAAGCTTCTAAGGCCTGCCGCCTTTGTTATGCAACCCTGGGCCTCTCCAGATATTGGAGGTGCCCACCCCTGTGTTTACCCCACTTTAGTTTAGGAAGTGTGCCCACATTCAGCTAGCACCACCCCTAGAGTGGGCCAGCTGATGTGGACCCCATATTTCAGATTCCTCCATGTTGTTGTGAACAGAATTAGTCTTCTAGGGTCAGGGCTATTCCCACTACCCTTACGAAGTGATCATGTAGAGTTGTAGGCACCCTAAGGTAGGTAGTCCAGTGGCTGCTACCGGTCACTCCCCGTAAATGCCCTAAATTGAGTATTTAGGTGGCACCCCTGAATGCAAGAACTCAGATAAGACGGATCAGCAGAAGAAAGACGAAGAAGAGTCACTGCCTGGTGATAACTGCGATACCAAAGGGGATGATGGACGGCGCGTTAGAGCAAATCAAACACTCACCCCCCAGTCAACTGATCTGGGTTTAATCCATCATCATTCTTTAGCTCACTCCACCACCCCAGTTCAGACATGGCCATATGCAAATCAGTCTGACCCTGTGCCTCATGGGAACAGTCCAGCCCGAACTGCCAAGCCATGTCTTCCCTGGACCGGAAACAAGCATCCTGGGACCCGTGCTCTCCATGCCACTGGAATCAAGCTATCCTTGCTGAAGAGGGGTGAAACCCCGAAACCGGTCCTAGGATGCTTGTTTCCAGTCCAGGGAGGACCTGGCTTGGCAGTTCGGGCTGGACTGTTCCCATGAGGCACAGGGTCAAGACTGATTTGCATATGGCTGGGTTCAAACTGGAATGGCATGGTGAGCAAAAAAACGATGGATTTAGGCCCAGATCTCTGTACTGGGGTGAATGTATGACATTGTTCTGCATTCTGTCCATCAACTGTTGTTGGTGATAACTGCAGCAGAACTTTGGACTTTGGCGCGAAACCCTGCCGTCCTCAGTCCTCTCTTGACAATCGCGACAGAGTTACTCATCCTTCGAGCTGGAGAACTACCAAAGTCTTTGGTAGCCTGCCTGCAGCTACTCCCATGCAGTCCGCAGGCACCGACAAGCAGAGTCCGGTCCACTGCCTTGCAGCTCCCCAGTCCGACTAATGCCACAGACGACCAGGACAAGGTACTTCTGCTCTGGATTGTCAGATCTGTCTCCCCGCCGAGTGTGAAGACACCAGAATCAACCAGAGCCATGCAGCACCAACCCCCGGGGTACCGGATGGCCTGCACCAAACACCGACTGTGAGTGTCCAGCCTGATCCTCATTGCACCAGGACCAAGCAGCCATTGAGGGACATCAGCATCACTGAGACCCACTTCTAGAGTGGCCCAGCTGCTTTGATTTTGCCACTGTCACCTGTTTGTCCCTGACCGCGAGGTGCATCTTTGCTCACCCAGCCAGACCGGCCTCACCACTCTGCATCCGACTCGCCCGGCACGGCCCCGGTCCCGATGAACTGGCTGTACTCCCATGCTCCAAGACCCCTTAAGACCTGAGCCCCCGTTTGGCAGCCCTCGAACTTGCCCGCAAGTCCCCCTGTGCAGCCTCTCGTCAGGTGGCCCCCTTCTCCGTAGCGTAACAGCTACTAGCCTCACCAGCACCCTGCTCCCGGTATAACACGGACGGTTCTTGAAGAACTGCTGGTAGTACTTTGAACCTTGGCCCACTACTATTCCGATCCCAGAAGGTGAACCCCTGAAATCGACTGTACTTACCTTTATGCATCTTTGACTTTTCCTAGTATAGGATTGCATTGTGCGTAAAAGCGCACAGGTTTAAATAGTTTACTTACCTGTGCATATTTTTATCGTAAACTGTACTTACCTTGAAACTAAATTCTTGAGTTTGAAATTTATATAAAAAGAATCGTTCTTTTTTTACATTGGTCTTGGATTTATTCTTTGATTGTGTGTCTCATTTATTGCCTCTGTGAGTACAACAAATGCTTAGCACTACCCTCTGATAAGCCTAACTGCTCGCCCACACTGCCATAAAAGCGATCTTTAGTATTATTTACTTTGGCCTCTGTAAACCAATTGGGGACCCACTGGAATCTCTGCACAGTGTACTTCGTTTTAGTACACTATATAGAGAGCCATCTTTCTACAATGGCCATACACAAATTGTACAAATTTCAAGGACTACGAAACTGTAACACAAACATGAAGGTTAACATGAAGGTTCTTCACAAGTGTTGACTTTATTTATGTCATAGAGTGACAATCACGTTTGTCAAAAAATGAAGAATGGTGGGAGGTGATGGTGGGATAGAATTTGGAATGTTGGATGATGATGTGCCGGAGTAGATAGAAAACCTATGAATTCCTACATTTATCTAATAAAACAATCTCAGACTCCGGGGGGAATGACAAATTGATGTGGGTTGATATCTAAATTAATATGTACAATGTAAAGAACAGGACATCCTCAAAAAAGGGTTCTGAACAATATTTTACTAAATCAATGTCAGTGTCTACAAAGCAAAAACATAAGTCCAAAGTCCATATCAAACAAACATAAATGGAGGGGCAAAAAAGATCAGTAACCCCAATCCAGAAATGGTGCTGCCTTGTCTGTCCTTAATAGTGTATTAGTACCTGGTTATTCTGCTCGCTGTCAGGCTGGACAGCAAACGTTATCAACTTGGGTACAATATGCTGGCTTGGAAGGACCAGGCAGCTCCTGTGTTTGTTGCCACATAGGGGCTAGCAAACAGTGGGACTGACATCCGGTCATCTCAATATGGTGGACAACTTTCCCATCATCCAAGCCCCAAAATCCCCCTCCATAGTGGCAAAGCACTTCTTCAGGACAAGCAAGACAGCATTCTGCCCAGGAACCACTTTCCTCAACCGCTCCGGAAATGGGACTGGGCATGCAATGCATATGGGGAAAGTGTGGTAGACATGTGAGGGTTCCACGTTATCTGGGGTGAAATGCACCTTCAACCACTGTTGAATGGTAGGCTGGACATTGCTCTGAGGGATCGAGGGATGGAAATGGCGGGCCCAGGCAGGGATGGCAGTTGAATCTAGTCCCTGGAACACTCCTGTCATTCCTGGCTAGGAGGCCCTCTTAATCACTGTCCCTGTGGCATGTGATGATCTCTAAGACCAACATCTCTCCTTCCTATGCGACCTCATGCCAGATACGTGTCACCAGGAAAGCACCAATTCTCCTTCAGAAGTTGACAAATCTTGATCACTCTCCTCCACCTAATTCTCCTTTACCTCCTTCTGTATGGCATTGATGATCTTGGGTGCCTGACCTGCAGCTGAGATATCCTCATCTACCCTGGGCTTTAATAGGGGTTGGCGGAGCTCGTGGCGTTTAACTCTGCGAAATTCTGCAGAGTTCCTGAAAAACTCTTCCAAATTCTACAAAGTTCCGCTTATGGGCAGAGTATAGCAATTGTAAAGCAAACACAGTTAATGTTTGTCGGCAGGCAAATAGGCTCCACTGCTTTATTCCAATCAGGAGGGCTCGCCATCAGCCAGTGAAGAATTTCATGTTTGGGTTTTTCTTTTTTGTAAAAATGAGGAGTGCTTGCTGTTGTTGGTGAGGGTTGCGCCGTGGCTGGGTGGGGGAGATGAGAGCTGGTGTGCGCTCGGTGAGCGTCTGCTGGGGGCACCGTGATGCTGGTTCTGCTGCTCCCAGCCAGGCTGCCTTCCTGGCAGTGAGAGTGACACACATTACATAGCCCCAGCAATAGACCAGCAATAGATCACTGGTACGTTGCAGAATAGCTGAGCGTCGGCTCCCACTGAGAAACATCCTGAGCCCCTCTCCCCCTAGCCCTCCCTCTTCTACCCCCCAGCCATACCCTGGTATGCGCAGTGCACATCTGAAGCCAGGTGTTGGTGTCTTACCCTCACCACGGTTTGCCACCCAAAGGAGGGGGCTGGGGCAGGAGCCAGGCAGACAAGCTGGGCTTATTAGACAGAACTTCACAGAAGACAAACAGCCACACAGCGTGCACCACACGTAGCTGCCTCACAGTGCTGCCGTAATACTGAAAGTGAGCACCCTCACCTCTCAACAGCCTGCCAGAAGGGCATGGACCACAAACCACGATAAACAGAGTACTTCTTTAATAGAAAAAACTGCACCCGGCTTGCACTGCTGCCCCCACTGCTAATAATCTGCAATGCAAAAACCAACGCAGGGCTTGTATTTGTGTTTCCCAATTACCAAAGAAGGGTTGGGGGTCTAGGGACAGTCAACAGACTCCTAACTTCTGAGGAACTTGAAATAAGTCCCCAAAAAAAGGACAACGTCTCCACTGTGAATCACGTCAAAAGCGCTCTGGTGAACAAACACACACGCAGCGCTGCTACTACTTTAAGGCTGCTGCCAACAACATTAAAGAACAGTCCAGGCTCCAAGATGAGCATCTACACTCTCACATTTCTCCCTTCCCCATCCGTGCTTCCCTCGGACTCCTCACCTTGGTAGCTATTGTCCTCGGCTGCCTCCTCCTAGCTCTCTCCTCCATCTTCCCTCCCTTTCTTTTCTCTTGTGCCCCTCCCTCTCTCACGGGCTCTCCCTGCCTCTCCTACAATGCTCTGCTGTCGACAGATCCCCTTCTCCCAGGTAATGTCACTTCCTCTGAGCTCAAGGTTGGGGGTGTTACGGGGAGTCACACGCACAACCCTCCTAAGCTCAGAGCCGGAGCTCTATCGGGCCCCCAGTGCAGAAGATGCCTCCTCGGGTAGGGCAGTCTTTGGGATGTGGGCAGGCATCCTGAGGAGCAGCAGACAGCAGACCGTATTCAACCGTCACCCGGGAGGCTGGCACTCAAAGGAGACTGAGGAGCAAGACCGGGGATATGACCACAAGAGGCCTCACTTCACCCTGAATCCATTTTAAGGCCTCAACCCTGAGAACACTCCATCACAAGATAGGGGTGAGCGGAGAATGGCTCAGCGCGCCGGTAAACTCTGTTCTGCCGGTTGTTGACTGAGTTTTTTTTGCCAAACTCCGTGCTCCGCTTTGAGCGCAGTGTAACAAAACTCTACGAACACCGCCTGAGGAGCGGAGTATACCACCCACCCCTAGGTTTTAACCTCATTCACCTATCTCAGTACTGCCTGCAGTATAGAAGGAGTGGCAAAGGGGGGAATGAGCTTTCCGTCCATTTGTGTATGTTATGATACCCAGAAAAATAAAGCATTCAAAATTGTTGTTCCACCTTTCACAGTTGATGTTAACCCTCTCCTTCTCCCCCAATAAAGGTGGAAGTTAAACAGACCATGCATCATAGAGTTTAAAAGTCAATCTGGTCAATATTCTACACTACAGCATCCTTAACTAGCATTGTGGAAGCTGGGAGGTAAACACTATGGTGGAAGGGCTTCAGCTACCCGACCATGAGTCTGTGATATCCTATTGTTATGAGTCTGTGATATCCTATTGTTATATGTGAATGGCTCCTTTGATAGTTATGTTTGATAATGACATTGTCCACATGGTTACATCAACATGACGCTACTTTTGGGATATATTACATAACATCACAGTCCATGACATCTAAACAATTCTATTTGGTTACTGGAGGATATGTACTCATCACCATGCTACTATTTGTTGGCTTTCAGCAGACTATGGAGGCTCAACAAGACCTTCTCTAGGACCCTCCTCTGCAGTCTGATGGGCCAGGGGTGATGTTTTCTGTAGCACTGGGTGGACCTTCCCAGGATGTCCAGGGCCTTGATCCTTGCTGACTGGTGAATTTACCCTCAACACTGTTTCTTTACTTCCCTGACTCTTCTCGTGGTAATCTACACTGCAGTGCACAAACTGAGATCTCTTGCTACCAGATCAATAATGCTTCACTAGCAGTCAGTATCTTTCATTTCCCGGCCCAATTATGTACACTTCTTATTGGACAGAGTTGGGGGGCACTTGACTTTTTCCTCAGCCATTTTCGTCTCTTTAGTAAGGAACAGCACCAGGATGGAGATTGATTGTGTTGTGCCCTGTGGATGGATGAACAATCATTCATCATTTCCGAGTATGGGTCGTTGGCATATTAATCAGAGAAATCTGCCTATATGTATGCAGCATCTAGTATAATGGGGTAACCCAGTGCCCCTCGGAACCTGGGTGTGAAGATATGGAGTAATGTTGGTTCTGTCGGGTACAGAATTGCTTTCTTTCTTACTGAATAAAAAACATTAGCGAAAAATAAACAATTATTCAAACATTTGTGTCATAGCAGTTAATGGAGAAAAAAAGGGAACACAATGAAACACACCAATCATGAATAAATCAAAGGAATATATTGAAGAAAAGAATCACTTTTTTCTTTTTACATTTTATAGTGTATAAATGACACTACGAGGCTGTCACAAGTAATAAAACGGCGCAAGTGCTAAGGTGACAAGGTGCAAAAAAGTGCTGGTTGTGAACAAGATATATACAGTGTCCTTGTGTTCCTTTCATCCTGAGGAAGGCCCTCCGTGACTACTAGCAATTTGCACACTTTTGGGTCGAAACATCGACGCGATTGTCATAATCCTGACCCTATTCTCTCTGCTCCACATCAAAAGGAAATTCAAATCCCAAGCGGATCAGAGATTTATGTATCTAGGGATGGATGACATCTTGAATGATCATTTTTAACCAGCAATGCATCACTGTATATATCTTGTTCACAACCAGCAATTTTTTTGGCCCTTGTCACCTTAGCACATGCGCCGTTTTGTTTATTACTTGTGACAGCCTCTTAGTGACATTTATACACTATAAAATGTAAAAAGAAAAAAAAGTGATTCTTTCCTTCAATATATTCCTTTGATTTATTCATGATTGGTGTGTTTCTTTGTTTTCCTTTTTTCTCCATTAGCTGCTATGACACAAATGTTTGAATAATTGTTTATTTTTCGCTAATGTTTTTTATCCAGTAAGAAAAAAAGCAATTCTGTACCCGACAGAACCAACATTACTCCATATATATGTATGCAGCGTTTGTTTAGAAAAGGGGCAGAAACAAGTGACAGACGGAAGGCAGAGAAGGCTCACAGTCCTTGGTGTACAGACCTTTTCACAGGAAAATCATGCACTAACTCAAGGGCTCATCGATAACGGTGTCTGAGATTCTTTGCTGAACCAGATGACCGCATGGAGACGGGTGTGATATTTACCGATACACCGTTATCGATGAGCCCTTGAGTTGATATAATATGTCTGTGGTGACTAACTCATTTTCAAACCGATTGGTCTAACATACTGACAAAAGCTATATCAATGAGCACATTTTATATTCTATGCCCTGAAGAAGTCCGATTGAGGACGAAACGCGTTGGCGGTTGCAAATTTTATAAAAAAAAGAGAACATGAATAAAGAATGAATTTCATCATTACACGATTATATCACCTTCTTTCTTGGGAAAACATCAGTTTGTTGTAAATCTATATTACTGTATATTTAATACATTTAATATTTGGAAGTGTGCTGGGCTGTTTTGACTGACACTTCATGTTTTAACATGGCAGCCGCGCTGCTGTTATTATGTGTTGTTTGTCAACACAGTGCCCGATGCGGGCAACTAGCACCGGGGGCGGGGCCCAGTGCTACCAGCATGTAGCTTTTGTGCTATTCCTCTCGTGTAAAGACTCCGTGCCAGCTATAGTTAGATTCTCGCTTTCTGAAGGTGAGTGGGTGCACAATGTATTTTGTGCTGAAATATGCCCCCCCCGCCCTGTTCTTTCGAAGTAGAAATCCTGCCCCACGAATCCGAGCGGTAGAAACGGACCTCTACGAGACACCCTTGTGGGTGTACCTCAGCAATACTTAGAAGCTACAAGCGGACAGACCCATCGCCCCTAGAGCCTGCTGAAACTCTGTGCCATATATAGGAGAACAGAGCATAATGCAGCATAAGCACGCCACCTCCCGAGTATTATACGCAAGAAACTAAACACTGTGACTTTGGATCGAAAGCAGGCTCGCGAGTACAGACGTCTTCCCTGACTCGCTAGTGCAAGCAGTTATCTCGCCCTACTGTGATGCTTACCCCAGGACCTAGTTATGACTTAACTGATGGTCTGGTTGAATATTGACCATGCACTTGCTTCTTTTTTCGGAGGCAGTATGTACCGCTCCCGGGAAGTCAAGTCCACTTCTTACACTCTTAAACTCGGGCAGAGTAAGTCTGCATTTTGTCTGAATTCTGTTCCGATGACAGCCTCCCAGCTCCTTAAGTCATGTTACCCGATGAAAAAATATTAGACGCTCTGACGGAAACGTTTAATAAGGAATATTTAAAGAGATCGTTTCTGTCCACATTAAAACATATTTAAACCTGCTAAGAAGGGTAGCATTGACGTACTTCTTGTTCCACTAAAATCCATTCTAGGATCAGTTTTTGTGACTGAAGGAGCAAACCCATAGCCTGCTCCTCAAACTTTTGCCAAAATGTGGTCGCAATCTGACCATGCTTCCCGTTGACAGAATGCCGAATGCCACTCTCACCACCCCTTGAAAATAATTCTTTCATACTTATTTCCAATCAGCATGAACTTGTTGGCAGTTCATTAAATGCTATTCTGCTTAATACTAGATCCGTGATTAAGCACAAGTACGAGTTTGAATGCCTACAGCAGACGTCAAACCCGGATCTGGCCTTCCTAACGGAAACTTGGGCCAATGAAACATCAGAGCCTGACTGCATTATCGCCCTACCGGCAGGCTATGCATTAGCCACTGTAGACAGGAAAGGGCAAAAGGGGGGCAGCATAGCAATTATTTACCGGTCATGGTTTAAAGCAACTTTTGAGACCATTCAGCTGCCTGGGGCCGAAGCTATGACCTTTAACATTAAAATTGCTAATATTTTGTCCCTCCCCGGTCTACTTCTTTATAGGCTGGCAGGGCCTAAACCCTTGTTTATTCAAGGTCTACAGTCCTTTGTGGAATCTTGTCTGGACTCTCCCACTTTCACAATACTAGGGGATTTTAATTTTCACCTAGAAAGTGATAAGAATGCAGACACCTCCACTTTACTAGCTAATCTGGAGGGTTTCAGACTGACACAGCTAATCTCAGAGCCAACGCATGAGGCTCACCACACTCTTGATGGTATTTTCACTAGCAATCCTAATATTACAGTGGGCAGGGACTTAGAGGACGGCACCCGCCTCGGGACCAGTCAAGCAGCAGGGCCTCCAGAGCGCCCCTCCGCTCCGAGGCGTCTCCCACCAGGCACATGGAGTCCACCACTAGAAGGTAGGCCGCTCCACTGCCATCTTGGTGCAGTTCGGGGGGGTTCCTCGGATCGCCACCGGCAACCTCCCTGACCCCACAGTCGCTATCCGAGCACTGGAATGCTGCAGGGGAGGGAGCCGCAAGGTTAGAGGCGCCCCACCTTGATAGGCATCACTGGAGGAAATTCCGGATGACAACGGATCCTAGAGGGGTCTGGAG
The DNA here is from genome assembly GCA_963921515.1 of Calotriton arnoldi. Classification (NCBI taxonomy): domain Eukaryota; kingdom Metazoa; phylum Chordata; class Amphibia; order Caudata; family Salamandridae; genus Calotriton; species Calotriton arnoldi. The sequence goes on along the minus strand of CAWUFW010000447.1, from coordinate 4,015,675 downwards.
CACTCTTAGAGTGCGACCGCCATGTTGGCTTGCCAAGCCACGCCCCCAGATCATCCTTTTGACATCATTCTGCTTTTTTCTACTAAAAACCCTGCGCAAAAGTTTGCTTTTTATTCCACCTGATCTCAGAAAATCAGTTGTAGTCGCTTTAATTCTCTCTCGCATTGATTATTGTAACGCCCTCTTCCTGGGCGTAGATAAATGCCAGCTGTTAAAACTTCAATCACTGCAAAATGCAGCAGCGCGAGTGCTGCTCAATATTCCAAAATACCACCATATCTCTAGCAGCATTAGGGAGCTTCACTGGCTACCGGTCAAACAGCGCATTGAGTTCAAGGCGCTTTGCCTGGTGCATAAAGCTTTGTATGGTGGAGGATCAACGGACTTACAGAAACTTTTTCAGTCGCATTCCCCTCTGCGGAATCTTAGATCTGCCAATAAAGGTCTAGTCCAAGTCCCCAAAACCCATAAAACCAGATGGGGAGGTAGAAGCCTCTCCTATCGAGCACCAAAGCTCTGGAATCTGCTGCCGGGCACTATCAGGCTTCAACCTATCAGATTCCTGTTTAGGAAGATGCTTAAGACCTGGCTTTTCCCTTCACAGGAAGGATGCAGTATCTCCCTATTTTTACTAGATTCCTTGCTACACTTAGCGCCAAGACGCCGCGGCATTCGTGCGCTCTACAAGTTCTTTTACTTACTTACTTACTTATTTCCCTCAGCTAACCAATCTATCCATGCCCTTTCCATGCACAGCCCACGTCATTGCACCCACTTCGCCTCGTTTGGTGCACCTTTCACACCACCTTTCTCAGCCCTTTCCATTTTTTGTCCTATTCATTGGTTCAAAACTTGGCTCTTGTACAGGCCTCTGCTGCCTTCTTAGGTCGAAGCCTACCAGACAGCTGTGCTGTCTGGTCTGCTAATGACTTTTTGTGATCATTCTGAAAGCTACCCTCAGAATGCATGTTGCCCATTGCTTACTATTGGCTTTGTGGTTTGTAACTCACAGTTGCTTGCTTTTTATTTGCTGTCTTTATTTGTCCAGCTTGAGTTCATCCCTCCTATGAAGCAAACTTTAACTTTCACTGCATTTTTAGTTTCACAGCATGCCGTTCTCTTCCCCACATGCAAGCGTGGTGCCAATAAAAGATTACTACCTGCACATGCCGCTTCGCTTAACCTATTAAGGCCATCTGGCAGACTATAACAAGCATTTGCAAAGCAATAGGTCTCTCATTACTGAAAGTTTGAGCTATTGGCATTGCAAATAATAATGTTTTAGTTTTTTTTTGTTGTTAAAGAATGTCCCAGCAGTAGCAAAAAATAATAAAATCAAATAAAATCCACGAAGCAAGAAAAGGGTGCAGTACCACAGGCTGTTGCTAGGTGTCCCTGTGGAGTTGTAAAGGGGCATCTATTAGCCACATAAGGTACTGTACCCTTACTTATGCTACTGCTGGGATATTTTTAACAAAAAAAAATCTAACAATCATTATTACCAATTACGCCAATAGCTCAAACTTTCAGAAACGGGAGACCTATTGCATTGCAAATGCTTGTTTGAATGAGTCCCCCTGTACACTCCCACTTTTACTCCACAGAAGTAGGGTTTTTAGGGATGACAGATAATCCTCCACACAAGATGTCGGAAAAGGCTTTGTGTACATTTTATTGAAAGTATCAGGGGATAGTACTATTGTAGTACTATTGCTCATGTTGCAAATAGCTTTGTTTGGGGCTCAGTCCATCTCACCTCAGTTGATCAGTATAGTTTGCATCATTTGCATCACCCTCACACAAATGCACATGCACATTCTTTCCCAGATTCTCCAGCCCGATCATCTCAACCCAGCAGAGAGCTATTTGAAAACCATGTCTCTCCATCAGCTGATCTATCATCTATCTATCATCTGTATAAGTTGGAGTCATGATGTGAATCTCTTTTAACAGAAGATGTCAGGTGGCACCACTGGGAGAAAGAGAGGAAAAGACTTATGCTAATAACTCGCAGAAAAGCCTAAGTCCTATGATGAATCCAGATCTCTAAATGTCCAGACCCGCCCGCCAGCACCCCTCACAAGCTATTGGTAGTACTGACAAACCTGGTCAGGGCACTTGCAGTTAGAAGACTACCTAATCTGAATGTGTCCCTAGCCCAGTGCAACTTGCCTGTGTGTAGAACCTGCTCATTTGTAGCCCGTTAGGGGCCACAATCAGAGCTTCCTTCCAGTGCCAACGTTTGACTAAATCATCTTACTGTTTGGGTACTGCATCAGCTGTAACCCTATCATGCAATATTTTTTTTTAGAGACAGTTTGTTTACTTTAAAACTGCACTAAAGGCATGATCTTTTGAATTATTGTGTTTGTGTGTGTGTGTGTGTGTGTGTGTGTGTGTATACACTCACTGAAAACCATATTTAAAAACTAGTTGTGATACTAGATCAAATGCCCAAAACCACTAAAATTCAGGAGTTAGGGTATGCAGCTTATACCATAACTCACTCCACCTGCCAAATTTTGCTCGTGGTAGACAGTATTTTGTTCCTGTGCTATTTGGAAATGGTCGTTTTGTGTTATGTTTTGTGTTTTCTGCATGGCGGGCAACATGAGTTATGGTGTTCATTGTGTGTGTTGCATGGCATAGCTGCCAAATTTCAGTGGTTGTGCATGTTTGAGTTCGCCGTACAAGGCTGTCCGCAGATCCATTTCAGGATTCATGGTACTTTGAAACCTACAATGGTACCTTGTGTCTGCAGTACTGACACAGTTACCGTGGACCCGGGCACCATTTTAGGAGTTGGTCAACTGCCAATCCTGAAAATGATCCACAAAACCCACAACTCGTTTTACATTTATTTTTTTTAGCCATGGGGTCATCTGTGAGGGTCCTCCAACTACGGGGTAAGGGTCGAGTGTGCTTATCCTGACCCCTTGTATGGCCTTTGGATTTTTATTCAGGTTAAGCAACTTTGCCTCGTGTCATGTAATGGTGGCCACAAGAGAAATGTTTCTCTTATGACAAGCCATTCAGGACACTTTGGTCCAAATTTGGATCTATGAATCCGAAAAGGATGATGGTGGAAAAAGACTCCGTTGTCCAATCGGATTCCTTTAATCTTTTAATTGTTGGATTTGCGTATATCTGCAAATCCTTTGGGACAGTAATGGCCGAGAAACACAAAAGTGTTAACCCTTTCACACCCACACGGCACCTTTTTTGTTAAAGGCTGATATCTTTAAAACTACTGGATGGATTTACACCAGTCTGAAAAAAGCACCCTTTCTGAGTACAGTTTTACTTTCTTGCCAAGTTTATTTTAAATACGTTCGGTAGTTTTGGCTGTAGGTGTGAGAAACATTTCCTCTGGGAGTTAAAATTGGAAAAGACATCTTTGTTCACCTCACTTAAACTTTATTCCCCTTCAAGGATCTGCATGAAAACCCGAACATTTATATGACCATAGCCAACTATGCCAAGCAATTTGTCAAATTTGCGGCAGATCCAAATGTTATAGGCAAATCAAAAAATGCCTTTTCAATATAAAGTGTGGCTGAACCATAGCTACATAGTGGCAGTTAACACTGTGTCATATCTTTCAATCTATCTATTACAGAGGCGACAATATGGTTACATTAGAATTTCCACTGAAAAGAGAAGTTTTGTTTCTAATAATTCTTCAGCCATTCTACATATCTGCACAAAATGTACATAGAATTTGGGTTTGGCATGGCAAGTTTCATGCAGATCTGTGGAGTAGGGCGTGGGAAAGAGTAGGTCAAAAATGGGACTTTACCAATAAGATTTTTAGCTTTCTTCTACAGAAAAAAAACTGCTGAACGGAATTACACCAAACTTGGCATGAAAGTAGAACTTGATATAAATCCCTTTAGTGGTTTCTGATAAACTAGTGTTTAAAATGTTTTGACGTGGGCTTGAAAGAGTTATCAAGTTAGAGGTGTCTGTACTGTCAGTCTGTGGCTGAATCGTGGTTTCCGGATTATCAGGATTTGTTTTTAGAAATAATCAAATTTCATTGAACAAGGGAGCTTTTTCCCTGCCATCCATTTTGGGTCCATAAACCTAAAGCAGGGTGTCTGGGACTGAATGCTCGGATTAGCTAGTCGCAACAGAGAAAAATCTTTTGATTTCGCCATTACAAGATGGGGTGCTTGGTCCCTTGTATCCTGGGGGGGAAAAAAAGTAATGCAGCTCTATGGAAGCAGCATCTCCTGGCTTAGGTGAAGAGGGGGCACCCAAGGGTGTGCATATCTATTGTGCAAGTTATGAACTGGTGAGCTAACTATAACTGGTGAATCTCTGTAGTGTTTACGTTTTGGAACCATAACTTGAATTTAATTGGGTTTTTGCAAGTAACACACTCACTCATATATACATACACATTATTGGGACAGGTAGTTTTCTGCATGACTCCGAAGAGAGTGCTTCCCCAGCCTAATGCTGACCTCCAGGCAATCCATTTAAAAGTTATTGTATGTTTTCTAGATCCCTACCTAAGTGAACATGACAACCATGCATGTCCACTGAGGGTCTACTTGCTTACATGGATTGAGACCTTAGAGCTCGGCTCTGAGGTTGAGGGGGCATGCCTAGTGTACTTCTATTTCAGCGTGTGGCTACTGCCCTTTCTCTATATAGGCTGTGATAGACTGACAGTGGTGGCAGCAATACATCTATAGGCAGGTATCCCTGTATTCTAAGAAAGGTGGGTTACTAGCCACCCTCCTGTTCAAGTCTGTGCAGTCCCTCATGCCTGTGGCCCTGTTGCCTTTTCTACCTGATGTGTGTTTGAGAGCCCGTGGGTGTACTAGGGAAGGATGGTGAGTTGAGCCATTGTGTGTAATGTGAGCTGTTCTGCTGGACATTCCAGCTCCCCGGTGGCCCTCCTAATTCCTTGGACAGGCCTAATGGACTGGGGGTAGACACTCAATCTTATCTGTGTTTAGCTGCCCTAACCCTGCCAGGAGGGACCCTTTCTGTTGAGAGATGGTCAGGCCCCCTGCTCTGGAGTTAATTTAAACTCCTCTCTGGGAAATAGTCTGAGCTGGTACGAGGAAAGACAATAGATCATCCTTTGCATGCTTTGGCCACGCAGTGAACATGCCATAAATGTGCCTTGTGATTGTGGGGGCACCCAGGATTTAAAAGTAGCAGACCCTCTGATTGGATCAGCCTATCAATCAGAGGTGATACAAGTCTGGCCTTAGCAGTCAGTTGTTGTTCAAGACTGGTCTATGATTCTGAAGAGGCGGCTCACACCGGGTCCGTCCAAGGAAGACAGCCGTGACTCGCGGTGTGAGATAAGAAGCTTGCTCACCGCATCTGGAACTTGAGAACGTTTTCTCTATAACTGATGGATTATGCTGCAAAGGAATGTGCCAGTTTGATGAGGAGCAAGGGCATCAGCAGCATCGGTCAGAGAACCAGCTATTCTTGTAAGGCTTGTGGAGCTGGCGCTTTGAACAAAGAAATTGCAGTCAGCTGCTCAAGATAAGGAAGCTTGCAGCACATCAACAGAGGCAGAGGGAGGTGGGAAGCATGATCCCAGTCCTTGAAAGTGAGATCGCTTTGCCCAGACTACTCACCTGTGCTGTGAGAGCCTGTGTGGAACTTCCAGGAACAATCTGTAGATGGTAATGGGTGTCCGGTGGTACAGGCCCTCCCACCTTTCTTTTTGTGATATCTGGGTGTATCAGTGTGTACTGGCATTCTGGTCAGCCACCACCATCCTACAGCTAGCCAGTGGCTACTGGACTAGTGGGACTCCAGTAAACTGAGCCAAAACATCACGCCCCTGTGATCAGATCCCTGACACTGTTAGAGCTGTGCCCTCGCTCAGGACAGGAGGGCATTTCTGTTTCTTTTGGTGGCGGGTTATGGGGATTGGTATCATGGCTCTAGCAAATAAAAGCAACCCTGCGCAACATGGTCTGTAAGATGCAATGCTCCAGCGAGAGCTGCATTGCTGCACCCATGGAGAGCAGCTAAAAATGCTGCTCCCTGCGAATGGGGGCAATTTTTTCATCTTTTTCCCTGCCCGCTTCAGTACAGGCAGGGAAACAAATTGAAAGTCTGCTCCCAGCAGGTCGGTGGGAGTTTTTAAATTGCTCCGCAGAGCAAGAACAAATGCAGGTTTCCCGGCCCGCGCCAGTGCAGGCAGGGAAATCGCTATGTCCTGGGGGTAGGAACCCTGGGACATAGCATATGAGCCAGCCCTGTCGGATGGAGGCCACAGGACCATTAATGGCTCAGGGAGAGGCACCGTGTAACCCCTCCCCCTTCTCATAATAGGCTGGGCCCCAGGGGATGGGATCCCGGGGGCTGAAATTGGCCTGGGAAGGGGGGCCACTTGCGTCCTCCTTCCCCCAAATATATATATTTTCTTCCACCGGACATGTCCCACCTGGGGGGCATAATATAAAAACAAGCACCGGGGAATGCTTTTTTTTTTTTTTTACACAGATCCTTTGCAAATTCGCTGCAAAATGAATACAAAAAAAACAATTTGGGCCCCAGAGATTTTTCTTCGGACTCGGGTCGAATACCGAGCCCCGAGAAGGCTGCCACCACTTTCTGGATGAAGTGGTGGCAGCCAATCACGGCATTGCTGGTGGCCCGTGCATTTGTGGATCCACTGCGGTGTACCAGAGTCTCTAGATATACATGAATCTTTCAACTTTAATAATGCCAAAACTACTGAACAGATTTACACTAAATTAAAAAAAAGCACTCTTTCTGGACCAAGATCTATCTTTCTGCCAAATTTGGTGTAATTCCGTTCAACAGTTGGGCTGTAGTTGTGTCTACAATCCCTATGGAAAATTACATAGGAAAAATGCATTTGGTACCCCTTTTTATCGACCCCGCTTAACGAATCACTCCGAAACATTACAAACAGCAGCTGAACTGAGTGGCAAACTAGTTTTGAAAATTCAGTGAAGATTCAGTCAAACAGTGCCAAAGTAATTAGCAAACCAAAGAACTCTTTTCATTTGGCATATGAAAACTAAGTCCTAACTAGAACTACCTACTGGCAAACGCCAGTAGGTGATATATCTCCACATACACAGGATACTGGTGCTCTGAGGCAGTGATGCGGCGGTCTGGGCAGGGCTCCGGCAGCCCAGAATATAACCACATACAGTATCCTCAGTCAAAGATATTCTCATACACTTCGGCAGTTGGCTTCTCCCAATGTGTTTCGGCCCAACCGAGCCTTTGTCACAGGTAATGGGAGTGCCATAACACCCATAGTGAAATACAAAAGATAAACATTTAAAATGGGTCAAACAGCTGTTGGTCCTTGTAGAGATGTCTACAATACACATCATTTTGTAATACCTGTAAAATGCAGAGGTTAAAGCAACTGGAGGCCCCTCTCTTAAAATAAGGATTATGTCCCATGCCTCATGTGTCTACACAAAGTGTACATATGATTGCATAGCATATCACCTCATAGTACATTCTCATTGTTCTTGCAATACAACACCAGTGCACAATGTGAAGCTCCAACATAGAAAACGGGTCACACAGCACATTGCTCATGCAGCTATGTCTGCAATACACGCCGTTTTGTAACGCATATGACTTACAAAGTTTAAAGCATCTTGAGCCCCCCTTCTTGACCGTAATAATAGTGCCCCATACCTTATGTAATTGCACATCGTGTACATTAGATTGCATAACACTGTTAATTTGCGATTTATTTTCACTTGCAAAAAGAATATAACAACAGTGTACAATGTGAGGCACCACTATTTGGTTGTGGCATTACCTCATACAGAGTGCAACTGAATGTGTTTGCTTGTAAAAACATCCTGAATAGCAATAAATATCAGTACACTCACAGCTAGTAGCTGCATGTTGAGCAGGCTCGGTTACCATTGAGAGTGTGCCTCAGGATCTGTTGTAAGATGGATGCAGTAGTGAAAACATGCGCCGCCATATTGGGTGTAGTTCCCATAGTATACTGATGGACAACTCTATTAATGTAGTGCCCTCTAAAGTGTCTAAAAAAGAGATTAACCCCATAGTTATATTCCTAGGTCACACGTCGTGGTTACCCTCGCAACTGGCTGGTGGTGCACCTAAAGTGGGCAGGGCAATCAACTCCCAAAAACTGCTTAAGTGGGCAAAGCGGGAAATAATTTTCTAATGACTGGATCAATCCAGATACAAACACAATCTAAATCCCTGGATGTCAGTGTAAAGGCCCCATCTCCCCCCAGCCACACTGTAGCACGAAGTGACATCAGAGTTAAGAGTAGAAAAGGCCTATTTGGGCATATAGGATCAGCACGCTGAGAACCTCTCACTGACTGAAACACTTCCGTGAATGCTGACTATGTTCGTCTTGACCAAGTGCTCTGGCCTGAGTGAAAAACAAAAACGCAGCGTTTAAAAACAGGTTAACAAGGGAAAACTCAAGAAGCAAACAGAAGGAAAACATTCAGTTATAAAAACAATCTACAGATAGCCATTAATATAAGTGCACTGCCTTTTCTTCATCTGAATTAAGGCCTCGAGGAGTTACAGTATTAAAGTCCAAAATGTACCTGGATTCCAGTTTGCCTAAAGCCTTTTTTTTGTCCCCCTCTGCTGCTGGGCCGGATAGTATCTATGACCACAAAGTGAAGTAAATTCTCATTGCTAAAGAGTGTTCTGGTGAAGTGCCTGGCTACTTGGTATTGCTGGTCGTAATGTCTTATGTCTCGCAAGTGCTCAGGTATGCGTTTCTTGGCTTTGTGTATTGTGCTCTCCTCATACAGTAAGTTGCAAAGGCAAATGAGACAATATACACTGAAGTTGGTGTTGCGTGTAGTGAACTTTCTGATCTCAAATTGCCTAGATGTAATAGGAATGTTAATACAAGAGGCACTGTCTTAGATGTATGCAATATGTCATAGCCTAATGTCATCTGTGAGGGCACTCTATATTGATCTATTTGCATTATTTAAATATACACTTGCAGAGTCTTGTTTATGTCTGTTACACATTGATGCCTATCCCACTTAGGATGTTACTATTATAATGCTGACTTACAATGGAGCCCACTTGGGGTGCACCTTTGGGGGGACTATTTTTGACAGTACCATCAGTCCAGCAATATGGTGTTATGCATGGGATTCTCAGTAAATATGGATTTATTATACTATTTCCTACCTTCAACACTTTTAGAATTTCTGAAGGCTATTGTTCACATTATATACATCTTCCTGGTATACTATGTTTTCACTCTGTGTGTTGAAATAGGCAACCCACCACTGATTACATTTAGTTTTAATATTGACTCCTGAATGAAATATTAAAAACAAATATGAATTGTTTTATGGTCGGTGTTAGAAATGGGATTTTTGGTAGGCTAGAGCATGCGCCAAAGTCAGGCAGAAACCACCACTCTAGTCAGGATAAGGGAGTTACATTCCTAAAATAACCCCTGCTCACCCCCTTGGTAGCTTAGCACGAGCAGTCAGGCTTATCTTAGAGGCAGTGTGTGTAAGCATTTGCACATAACCAACAGTAATACAGTGTAAGCACTACAAAAGGACACCACACCAATTTAGAAAAATATCCAATATTTTTATATACTTAAGACAAGAGCAAAAACGATAAAAATCCACAATACAGTACTTAAAAATCTTCAGTTATCAAAATATGCTTGAAAAACAGTTCCTTGATGTCGATAGCAAACAAATCCAAACAGTTCTGGCTGACCGCGGCGTCGCGGGCCAGCTACGGTGTCGGGAAGACCCGCAAACAGTACCTTTTAGAAATGCATGGTGTCGGCGACCTCGCGTTGAGCTTCCGAAAGCACGGCGTCCGCAGGCGTCGGTTCCGGAGGTCGCTGCAGGAGTCGTCGGGGCCCTCGAAGTCACACGCGTTGCAGATCGAACTCCTCTCTGTTGAAGTCAGGAGCGCTGGCGTCGGGTGCTGCAGTGAGAAGTGCAGCGGTGCGGCGTGCGGTGCCCTTAGGTCGCGTTGCGAGCAGCAGCTCGGTGGCGGCGTCAGATGGCGTCGTCGGTGAGACCAGGGTTGCGGTGCAAAGTGAATGCAGTGCTCGTCGCGGTCCTAAACAGGTCGCGGTGCAAGCAGCGGCGTCGTCGTTGCTGAAGCGCTGTCATCGGCTGACGAACGGGAGTCGATGGCGCCGGCGTCGGTAGGCCAAGGCTGCGGTGCGGGATGAGGGTTGTGCATCGTGTAACTTTACGAGCAGTGCCCTCAAACCACGGTGCAAGCAGCGGCGTAGATTTCGGCATGGAGCGGCGTCGTCGGGGATACCAAGGCGTCGTCGTGAAGCGAGGCAGTACGGAGTGCGGTGCCCACAGGTCGCGGTGCGAGCAGCGGATCGGTGGCGGCATCAGCAGGCGTAGTCGGTGAGACCAGGGTCGCGGCGTTGCGACAGTGCCCTCTGTGGTGCCTTCAGGACACGGAGTCGGCAGCGGCATCGTAGACGGCGTTGGGTTGCTTTTTCTTCTGTTGCAGCACAAAACACACAGTCCCCAGTGCTGAGGGCAGAAGAACTTGAAGTCTTTGCTGTTCCTGAGACTTGTTGGACAGGGGGCAAGCTCTACCTCAAGCTCTTGGAGAAACTCACAAAAGTAGATTGCAGAAAGTCCAGTCCAGTCCTTTCACTGCCCAAGACAGAAGCAACCACTGCAGGCCAACACAGCAAAGCACACAGCAAAGTGGTAGTTCCTCCTCACAGCTTCTCCAGCTCTTCTTCTTGGCAGTCTTCTTGGTCCAAAAGAGTTCTAAAGTTCAGGGGTCTGGGCCCCAATATTTATATCCCAAAATCCTTTGATCTCTTAGGCAGAGAGTGTCTGTGCCCAGCCAGAACCAGTTCTGCCTTCTCTGGTGTGACTTCCCTGCAGGAGGTGGAGACATCATTGTCAGAGGCAGACCAGGCCCTTTGAGGTGCAAGGAAATCTCCTCCCCCTTCCCCAATTGCAGCCCAGGTCTATTCAGCCCTTTCCTGACCCACCTAGACTATCTGGAGCCACTCCTGCTCCCCAGCCTTCTGTCATCCAAAACCCAGACAGGCAATCCACATTCCAGCAGAGGCACACAGGATGACTGAGCAAGAAAATACCTACTTTCTAAAAGTGGTATTTTCAAACACAGAATGTAAAAATCACCTTCACTAAAAGATGCATCTTTAGATTCTGAGTTCAGGCATACTAAACTTTATTTCCCTACCTAATTCCCCGGGCCAGTTATGTTTATAAGATGTTATAAACAAACTCCCCATTTTGTCCTATGGGGAACAGGTAGCCTTGCAATAGTGAAAAACGAAATTGACCATAATTCACTATCAGGACATTCCACACACACCAGGGCATGATCCTACCTTTCACATACACTGCACCATGCCCACACGGGGAACCTTGGGCCTACCTTAGGGGTGCCTAACATGTAAGAAATGGAAGGTTAGGGACTGGCAAGTGTGTGCACTGGCCAAGTCGACATGGCAGTTACAAACTGCGTGCAGACTCTGCAATGGCAGGTCTGAGTTACCTTTTCAGGGCTACTCACGTGGGTGGCACAATCAGTGCTTCAGGCCCACTAGTAGCATTTGATTTACAGGCCCTGGCACACTCAGTGCACTTTACTAGGGACTAACAAGTAAATCAAATATCCAATCATGGAAACACCAATCCATAACACAATTTACACAGAGAGCATATGCACTTTAGCACTGATTAGCAGTGGTAAAGTGCCCAGAGTCCTAAAACCAACACAAACAGGTCAGGGAAAAATAGGAGGAAGAAGCAAAAGGTTTGGGGATAACCCTGCAAAAAGGGCCATTACCAACAGTCGGTTTGGTACAATTGTACTAATGAAAAATTAGTTTAACCAGGATGTGGACAAGCAAGTATGTAGTTTTTTTCCATGGCTGCACATGTATTTGTTTCAATGGAAATTGAGCACTTTTTCTCTTAAGTTGAAATGCATTGACTGACACACTGTGGATTCAAAATCAATGAATCTGACCCCTGAGTGCTTGTTTTTTCATGTGTGGAAAACTTCCTTAGAAAATATTGTGTGTGAGTTACTCAGATAACCATAACTTATGCCCCCACCATGTATGATGCCATAAATTATGTAATTTGAGATATCATCAGTAATGTCATTAATGATGTCATTTAACATGTCATGAGTGATGTAATATGTGAGGTCATAAGCAGTGCATGATAGCTGTGCAAGTTATAGTTAACTCAGTGTACTGTATCTGGTAAGTTTCAAAGTTTTGTTTGTTTTTAAAACATCTTTTTTACATTATTTCAACACCTAACTATAATGTAACTTTAACCTTTTAAGTGTGTATATGTGTATATATATATATATATATATATATATATATATATATATATACACACACACACACGTCTGTATATATGTATATATACATGTGTGTATTATATGTATATACACACACCTGTGTATATATGTATATATAAATGTGAGGGGAAAGCGCACCACCAGTACCAGCATGCTTAGAGAATGGTCCCATCAGGGCGTCCACTAGAGGGCAAGTACTTTTAAATTGAGCATGATACTGAGGGGTGCGTTTTCTCTAATATGCCGGGGCTTACCTTGGAAGAAGTTCGTGATGACCGAAACGCGTCGGATTGCCCATGCTGTAATTAAATAAATGGATTGTGATCCTCATCGTTGTGAGTGCAGCTATGTTTTTTCCGAAAGGAGACAGTGTGTCAGATTTCAGCGGCTTGGTTCCGCCGCAAGTTACACACCGCCAGTAAAGAGCGCCGTGACTGTCCCGAATTGAACCACTTTTTCAGCCCGTGAAAACGACCAGGGACAGTGATTGCCGCCGAAGACTGACTTCGGTATGGACTCTGTGCATCCTTAAAATGGTAATGCGATGAAGCAACTTTGAGCACAGCAAAAAAGTAACATTATTAACGGCATTACCCACTGGAGGGAGTAATTGAGGGGAAAGCGCACTACCAGTACCAGCATGCTTAGAGAATGGTCCCATCAGGGCGTCCACTAGAGGGCAAGTACTTTTAAATTGAGCATGATACTGAGGGGTGCGTTTTCTCTAATATGCCGGGGCTTACCATGGAAGAAGGTCGTGATGACTGAAACGCGTCGGATTGCCCATGCTGTAATTAAATAAATGGATTGTGATCCTCATCGTTGTGAGTGCGGCTGTGTTTTTTCCAAAAATAAATATATATTAATATATATGTGTATATATATATATATATATATATATATGGCGGACACAATGGGTGTTCAATAAATCTTTTTGTACTTACTTTGGGTCTGCCTTCGTTCTTGGACTGAGGAATTGCAGTTGCGAAGGCGTTCGCATATATATATATATATATATATATATATATATATATATATACACATGTGTGTATATACATACATATATTTTCACTGAAGAAAAAAGGTTACAGGGACGTTATAGTTAGGCTGACATTTCACTCCTACAAAACCAGAGAAATTCAGCAGTTACAGTAACGTGAATTCCTGAAAGCTGGTCGGAGGCCCTGTCCCCTTTCTCCACCAGTCTGCAAACATGACTACTACTTTAAAAACCATAGAAATTCACTGAAAAAAACAAAGGTTACAGGGACGTTACAGTTAGGAATTACCATTTAAAAAACCTTAGAAATAAACTGAAAAAGCCAAAGGTTACATGGACGCTATAGTTATGCTGACATTTCACTTGTACAAAACCAGAGAAATTCAGCAGCTAACTATAACTTGCGCCCCCCGCAAAGCAGTGCTTATGACCTCACATATTTCAGCACTCATGACATGGTCAGTGACATCACTGATGTGATCATTGATGACAACTCAAATGACATCACTGATGACATCACTGATGACATCATCCAGTGATTGTGAGTGTTTTTTAAAAGTTACTGAGTGTTGAACATATATACTATGGTAACTCGCTGTGGAAGTGCCTGTAGGGGTAAGTGAGTGGATGTGTAAGTGGTGTATAGAAGAGTGACTGGGTATATAAGAGACTATTTACATGAGATAGTAGGTGTGTGAGTTTTTGTATAGGTAAGCGAGTGTGTGTGTGTGTATGAGTAAGTGAGTGGCTGTGTGAGTATCTGTATAGTTGACTGAGTTGGTGTATCAGTGGTCATAAATGGTGAATCGGAGGGCACATGAGTGGCTTAATGGGTGTTTGAGCAGACACATAAGTGTCTGTATGGGTGAGTGACAGGGTACATGAGGGGCTGTCTCGGTGCATCAATGTGTTTGTAAGTGGGTGAATGAGTGGGTGTATGAGTGTCTGTATGTGTGAGCAAATGGGTGGTTGAGTGGTTGTATGGGTGAGTAAGTGAGTTTGAGAGAGGTTGTATGGAAAAAGTATGTGGTTGTCTCAGTCACTGTATAGGTGAGTGAGTATATTTATTAGTATATGTATAAGTAACTGAGTGGCTGTGTGAGTAATTGTATGTGTGAGTTATTGGCTGTGTACGTGACTGTATGGGTAAGTAGGTGTATGGTTAACTGATTTACTGTATCTGTATGGGTATATGTGTGGGTGTGTAAGTGTGTCTATGTCTCTATAACTGAATCTGTTACTGGCTGTACTGGTAAGTGAGTAGGTGCATGAGTGACTGTATATGTGAGTTAGTGGTTCCATTAGTGGCTATATGACTGAGCTGATGTGTTACTGGCTGTTTGGATGAGTGACTAGATGTGTGAGTTGTACGGGTTCTGTGAATTAGTTTATTAGTGATTGTGTGGGAGTCGGTGTATAACATGTTTTATGGGAGTGTAAGTGAGTGTGTCAGTGTTTCTCTGGATGATGTCATTTGAGATGTCATCGGTGATGTCACTCACCATGTCATGAGTGGTATAATATGTGAGGTCATAAGCAGTGCATTGCATGGGGAGTTATAGTTAGCTCAGGTAACTATAACTGCTGAATTTAACTGGTTTTGTACAAGTGAAATGTCAGCCTAACTATAACGTCCCCGTGACCTTTGGTTTTTTTCAGTAAATTTCTAAGGTTTTTTAAATTTTTATTTCCTATCTATAACGTCCCTGTAACCTTCGTTTTTTTCATTGAATTTCTAAGTTTTTTTAATTCTATTTCCTAACTATAATGTCCCTGTAACCTTTGTGTATTTAGTGAATTTCAGCCACCACCGCATTCAAAACGTATAACTGCAAAATGCATTATAACCGACACATTACTATCTAAATGGCTCTATGTTAGCTTGTATAACTCCCTTAATAGCTCTATAACACAGTATATAACTCTTTCAGTGGGCTGCATTAATCACTGTATCAGTAAGTCTCTCATTCACTGTATAAGTATTTAAGTGGATCTGTGAGATTGTGCATCAGTCTATCAATGATTCTATAAGAAACTGCGTGACTGTCTCAGTGCATCTATGAGTGGGCGCATCAGTGTCTCAATGGGTCTGTGATTGGTTGCATGAGTCTGCCAGTCGATCTGTGAGTAGGTGCATGAGTGCCTTTGCGCATTTATAAGTAAGTATATAACTGACTGGATCCGTGTGTGGATACATGAGTATCTAAGTGGGAGTGTGAAAGGGTTAGTGAGTGGGTTAATGAGTGTCTGAGTGGGTCTGTGAGTGAGTGCATGAGTCTCTGAGTGGGTCAGTGACTGGGAGTCTTAGTGTCTGAGTGGTTCTGTGAGTGGAGGCATAGGTCTCTGAGTGGGACTGTGACTGGGTGCATGAGTGACTATGGGTGTGTGAGTCTGTGAGTGGGTGTATGAGTGTCTGAGTGGATCTGTGAGTGGGTGGATGAGTGCCTCAATGGGTCTATGAGTGAGCGTATTAGTCTCTGAGTAGGTGAGCGAATGGGTGCGTGCATGAGTGTCTGAGTAGCTCTGTGACTGGGAGGGTGTGTGTCTGGGTGTGTCCTTAAGTGGATGCGTGAGTCTTTGAGTGGGTGACTGAGTGGGTAGTTGTATATCTGAGTGAGTCTATGAGTGGGTGTGTGAGTCTTTAAGTATATGAGTGAGTGACTGAGTGCATAAGTCACTATGATGGTCTGTGACTGAGTGTGTGAGTTACTGTATGGGTGTGTGAGTGGGTGAATGAGTAGCTGAGTGGATCTATGAGTGTTCATATGAGTGTCTCCCTGGGTCTGTGAGTGGGTGTGTGAGTGTCTCAGGTCTGTGAGTACATGCGTGAGTGTGTCTGTAAGTGGGTGCGTGAGTCTGAGTGGGTCTGTACATGGGTGCGTGACTCTACGAGTGAGTCTGTAAGTAGCTGCATAAGTACCTGAATGGGTATGTGGGTGGGTGCATGAGTATCTGAGTGGGTATGTGACTGGATGTATAAGTGTGTGAGTGGGTATGTGAATGGGTGTATAGGTGTCTGATGGAGTTTGTGAGTGTGTACATGAGTCTGTGACAGTGACCGGCGAGTGTGTACAAATATACATATACATTTTTAAAATATATTCACCAATATTCACGGTGTTGCTGCGATATTCGTGATGTCCCTGTGATAGTACATGGGAGGGCCATGTTGGATATCGCGGCGCTGTCACGAATATCATGTGCAATTAAAAAAGACAATTTTGGACTCATAACTTGTCACTAACACCCCCATTTCTCAAACATGGGGTCAGAGTACCTCCACCCTGACCCCTCATGTTAGCTTTCACAGAAATTTCAGCCCCAGGAACCGTTCCTGATCGATAAAATGGTGGCCGCAACTTTCTGTTCAGGTTGCGTCCAGCCAATCAGAGCATTCCTGCTGGCGTGTGCATTCACAATTTACTGCGATGTTGCAGCGAAATATTTGCAACCATCGCGAAATTGCTGCAATATATCCACGGCCAGAGATATCCCTATATTGTTCAGTTTTCATTCCTCAAAAACTACTGAACTGATTTGCACCAAATAACAAAAAGCACAATCTGCATAACAACATCTACCTTTCTGCCAAATTTGGTGTAATTCCGTCCAGCGGTTCGGGCTGTAGGTTTGACAACGCGTTCCTATGGGAATTAACATTACAAATGCACCATTATTTTGCACCCCTTTTTCTCGGTCCCCACTGCACGGATCACCCCCAAACCCCAAAAAATGCTTTTCCTATGGAAACTAGATCTTAACTATAACTACCTACTGGCGACCGACAGTAGGTAATGTGTGTATATATATATATATATATATAGATATATATATATATATATATATTATCTACTGGCGGCCGCCAGTAGATAGTTATAGTTACAACCTATTATCCATAGGAAATCCGCGACATTCTATTTGAAATAACTCTCTTGCCGGTTGACGTATCTTCGCGAAATTTTCAAACTTTGTGGCCTGCTCCGGTCCGCTCCTACCCTGAAAGTCTCGGGGGATTCGTCAAGCGGGGGCCGAGAAAAAGGGGGTCCCAAAACGTGTTTTCCCCATGCATTTTCCCATAGGAAACTTTAGACACGGCTACAGCCCGAACTGCTGAACGGAATTACACCAAATTTGGCAAAGAGGTAGTTCTTGGTTCAGAAAGAACCCTTTTGTTAAATTGTGTAAATCCGTTCAGTAGTTGCTGAGAAAATGAAAAGTAAAAAGTTAGTGATATCTATGGCCGAGTAGGGTCCGCGTACCCTCCCGATCACGAGCTGCATGTTAATTGGCTGTCAGCTGGCTGTCAACATTCAGATTCAGGAAATGTTGGCAGCCATTTTGTCCCTCGGTAGAACCGAGGGACAGAAACAAGTGCGCTTTGGGGCAGGGTAGAAACACCCTGACCCCCTAGGTTTGCTCAGGGGGTCCCACAAGGACCCCCTGGGCATAAAAAATAATAATTTTTTTTTAAAAATCGGCAGGATGCGCTCAGGGTGCGCGAATCCTGCCGAAAAAAAAAAAAAATCGAAGCGCGGTCTCCCGCGCTTCGATGTTAATTGGCCCCCGGGTGGCCCAAGTCCCGGGGGCATGGTGGGGGGGGGATAATTTAATGTGTGGGGGGCCTCAAAGGGCCCCCCAAGCCCCGGGGACCGCCACCCCCCGGGGCTTTTTTTAAAAAATGGTGCGGGAGGGCTCTGAGCCCTCCCGCAGCCCCGGGACCACCACCTTCCCGGGGCTTTTTTTAATAATTATTAAACCTGTGTGGGGGGCTCCAGCCCCCACACGCCCGGGACCACCACCTCCCCGGGGCACTAAACATTTTAATATGGGGGTCCGTTACGGACCTCCAGAGCCCCGGGGACCACCACCTCCCCGGGGCTGTGTACTGAATGGGAGGGGGCCGCGCGGCCCCCTCCTGGAGCCCTTGATGGCCCTGGGGACCACCACCCCCAGGGCCGGCTCCTGCAGTGTCCCGGGGTGCCTACCCCCGGGACACTGTAGTTGCTATGGCAGGACGGGAGCCTCGCGGCTCCCGTCCTGCCATAGCAAACTGCTTTGGATATTGGAAGAGAGCAGGGAAACCTGCTCTCTCTTCCAATATCCAAAGCGATTGCTTTTCCACATGGGGAGCAGCATGTCAGCTGCTCCCCATGTGGAACAGCAATGCCGGCTCCCAAGGGACGTGGGGAGCCGGCGGGACTGTGGGGGATTGGGGACCCCCACAGTCCCCAACGGAGAGGGCCAGCCCCGGGGGATGGGGTCCCCGGGGCAAGTAGTGGCCCGGGAGGGGGCCACGCAGCCCCCTCCCCAAAAAAGAGAAAAATTTAAAAAAAAAAAAATGGAAAGGCCGGCCCCGGGAGATGGGGTCCCCGGGGCCTTAAAATGGCCAGAGGAGGGGGACCACGCTGCCCCCTCAAAAAAATAAATATAGAGGCCATGCCCCGGGGATGGGGTCCCCGGGGCCAATACAGGCCCAGGGAAGGGGAGCCACGCGGCCCCTTCCCGTTTTTTTTTAAGGTAATTTAAAAAAAGGGGTAAGGCCCTGAAGGATGGGGTCCCCAGGGCCCAAAAAAAGAAAAAAGGAAGGGGGCCACACAGCCCCCTTCAGGGAGAAAAAAAAAAAAAACGATCGGGCCCACAGGCCCCGCCCCTTCCTTCACCACTCTGCAAACGCGCCCCTGGCGCGTTTGCAGAGGGGAACGATTCCCCTTGAATACTGGGGGTCCCAGGGGCCAACTAGCCCACCAGGTACCTCCAGTATGCGCCAGAGGGCTGCCTTGCAGAGAGGTGTACAGAGGCCACGCCCCTTTTACACCTCTCTGCAACGCAGCTCTGTGGCGCTTTGGAGGTATATGGTGGGCTAGTTGGACTCCGGGGACCCTCAGGATTCAAGGGGACTTAATCCCCCAACTTAAAACGCGCCACGGGGCGCGTTTGCACAGTGGTGAAGGGAGGGGCGGGGCTTCAGGTGACATGTGTGCAAACAGGCCCCGTGGCGCGTTTTAAGATGGGAATTAAATCCCCTTCAATACTGAGGGTCCCTGGGGCCAACTAGCCCAACAGGTACATCCAGAATGCGCCACAGAGCTGCGTTGCAGAGAGGTGTAAAAGGGGTGTGGCCTCTCTACACGTCTCTGCAACGCAGCCCCTGGCGCATATTGGAGGTTCCTGGTGGTCTAGTTGGCCCCTAGGGACCCTCAGGATTCAAGGGGACTTAATCCCCCAACTTAAAACGTGCCACGGGGCGCGTTTGCAAAGATGTCACCTCAGGCCCCGCCCCCTCCCTTCACCATTGTGCAAATATTCCTCTAAAATCAGCCGAAATAGGAATTCCGATTTACTCACCTGTTATAAGGAGAGACCTCAGTGCTGTATCTTTCAGCCCAGTACTGGTCCTGAAAAGTAATTTTAACCGTACTTACCAGTAACTTGAATTTCCTTCCATAGGCTAACATTGACTGGTTTCACTTGGAAATTCTTCTAAGTGTGGAGTTTTGGAACTTTAAAATATTCCTCTAAAATCAGCCGAAATACGAATTCCGATTTACTCACCTGTTATCAGGAGAGACCTCAGTGCTGCATCTTTCAGCCCAGTACTGATCCTGAAAAGTAATTTTAACCGTACTTACCGGTAACTTGAATTTCCTTCATAGGCTAACATTGACTGGTTTCACTTGGAAATTCTTCTAAGTGTTGATTTTTGAAACATACAAATATTCCTCTAAAATCAGCCGAAATCCGAATTCTGATTTACTCACCTGTTATCAGGAGAGACCTCAGTGCTGCATCTTTCAGCCCAGTACTGGTCCTGAAAAGTAATTTTAACCGTACTTACCAATAACTTGAATTTCCTTCCATAGGCTAACATTGACTGGTTTCACTTGGAAATTCTTCTAAGTGTGGAGTTTTGGAACTTTAAAATATTCCTCTAAAATCAGCCGAAATACGAATTCCGATTTACTCACCTGTTATCAGGAGAGACCTCAGTGCTGCATGTTTCAGCCCAGTACTGATCCTCAAAAGTAATTTTAACCGTACTTACCGGTAACTTGAATTTCCTTCATAGGCTAACATTGACTGGTTTTCAGCAAAAAAGTTTCAAAGTGTTGATTTTCACAAACTACAAATATTCCTTAAAAATCGACAGTATGACTTAAACGCATTCTTTCAACTGTTTACAGGAGATGCACCAGTGCTGGATCCAGGATCCAACACTGAGTAAGAAAAAGTAACGATAACAGTTTTTACCTGCTAAGTGAATTTCCTTTCATAGGATAACATTGGTGATTCTATGAGAAAAAGTTTCAAAGTGTCAACTTTTAAAATACAATAATATTCCTTAAAAATCACGACTGTAACCAAAACGCTTTTACTCAACTGTTTACAGGAGATGTCCCAGGACTGAATCTAGGATCCAGTCCTGTGGTTAGAAAAGTAATCCATAAAGTAACTAATTGCATTTAACTAGAAATTCACATTGAGCTGAATGTTGCATTGTGTTTGAAAATGTGTTGCCCATTGCAACAACTGTAACTACTGTACTTAAGTCTATTGCCTATCTGCAAAGTATTTAAACTAAAGTAATTCATTAAGAGAAAGTATTTTTTGTAATGTAATGTATAATGTAATTACAATGTAATTTAAATAATAAAATATGTAAAAAAAAATTGTTTCTAAAAATATAGTAAATCAGTATTTTAAAAATGTATATAACAATTAATACATTTAAAAATTGTCATTTACAAAACCTTTGAAATTCACTGAAAAAACCGTAGGTTTCAGACATGTTATAGTTACAAATTAGCATTTAAAAAACCTTTGAAATTCACTGAAAAAACCATAGGTTTCAGGGACGTTATAGTTACAAATTAGCATTTAAAAAACCTTTGAAATTCACTGAAAAAACCATAGGTTTTAGGGACAGTTATAGTTAGTTGGACATTGCACTCGTACAAAACCCGTGAAATTCCCCCGTTATAGTTAGTCCAGCTAACTATAACTCGCGCCTCGCAATGCACTGCTGATGACGTCACATATTACATCACTCATGACATGGTCAGTGACATCACTGATGACATCACTGATGACATCTCAAATGACATCACTGATGACATCACTGATGACATCATCCATGTGATAATTTCATGCATCTTCTCACACCCTAATATAACCTTTGATACACCCACTCTAAAGTACAGACTGCCATTCGCAAAACCATAGACACTCCAACACCAATAACTACATACCCACTCACTGATTCTTAGGTCTACGCACACATCCACTCACTCACCCGAACAGTCACTCATATTTACGGTCACTCAGTACAGGACTATCATATGCACTCATACTCCTATATAGACACTCAAACACCGCCACTCATCCATAGAGGTACTCACACACCTAGTCAGTCATGCAAATAATTAAACACACTACCATTTACTCACCTATACAGTTATACACACACCAGCTCACTTACTCATACAAATACTAGCACATTCTTACGCTCTTATACAATCACTGATACAAGCACACACTCATCCATACAGCCACTATCACAATCAGTCACTCTTGCTTATAGCTATTTATATACTCCAACACACAAATATACTGCCTTTCACATATGTAGTTACTCACACATGTACCACTGGGACATACATTCACTCACTAACACACTCTTACACACACTTACCCACCCATACAGTCTATCACAGATGCACTCTTGAAACCATCCACCCAGTGAATCACCCACTCACACATCTATGCACAGAGTCGCACACACCCCTCCCACACAAACACTCAGGCACCCATACAGATACTCACACAAGCATTCAATAACTCATATAGACACTCATGTAGCTATTCTCAAACACATGCAGCCACTTACACAGCAACAGACAGACGGATACAGACATTCACCCAGTTTAGTCACTAACCCATGCATTCAGTAAGATACGTTAAATCACTCACTTATACAGTCAGTCACGCACCTACTAAATCATCCATACAGACACTTACACACCCACTCATTCTTCAATACGTCTTTTCCTATATATATTAAAAATATTTAAACTTTACAGAAACACACAGTCACTGGATGATGTCATCAGTGATGTCATCAGTGATGTCATTTGAGATGTCATCAGTGATGTCATCAGTGATGTCACTGACCATGTCATGAGTGATGTAATATGTGACGTCATCAGCAGTGCATTGCGGGGCGCGAGTTATAGTTAGCTGGACTAACTATAACGGGGGAATTTCACGGGTTTTGTACGAGTGCAATGTCCAACTAACTATAACTGTCCCTAAAACCTATGGTTTTTTCAGTGAATATATATATATATATATATATATATTATCTACTGGCGGTCGCCAGTAGATAGTTATAGTTAGGACCTATTATCCATAGGAAATCCGTAACATTCTATTCCCAATAACTTTGGCGTCGTTTGACGAATCATCGCGAAATTTTCAAAACTAGTGGGGCGCTCCGGTCCGCTCCTGTCTGGAAAGTTTCGGGGTGATTCATCAAGCGGGGCCGAGAAAAAAGGGGGGGTCCCAAAACGTGTTTTCTCCATGTTAATTCCCGTAGGAAATTTTAGCCACGGCTACAGCCCGAACTGCTGAACGGAATTACACCAAATTTGGCAAAAAGGTAGCGCTTGGTTTAGAAAGCGACCTTTTTTTTAAATGGTGTAAATCCGTTCAGTAGTTGCGGAGAAATTCAAAAAATAAGAGTGAAAAAATCAATTTCCCATAGGAAACTTTATGCAAGGCTACAGCAAAAACTGCTGAACGGAATTACACCAAATTTGGCAAAAAGGTAGTGCTTGGTTCAAAAAGCACCCTTTTTAAAAATGGTGTAAATCCGTTCAGTAGTTGCTGAAAAAATCCAAAATAAAAGTTTCGATATCTATGGCCGCGGTAAATCCGCGCACCCTCCCGACCACGAGCTGCATGCTAATTGGCAGTCAACACTCCAAACCAGGAAGTGTTGGCAGCCATCTTGTTCCTCGGTAGAACCGAGGAACAAGAAAGCAGTAAAACAAGTGCGCAAAACGCAAAAAGGGGGCAGGGTAGAAACACCCTGACCCCCTAGGTCTGCTCAGGGGGTCCCACAAGGACCCCCTGGGCAGCAAAAAGCATTTTTATTTAAAAAAAAACGGCGGGATGCGCTTAGGGTGCGCGGATCCCGCCGATTAAACAAAACACAAGAAACAAGTGCGCAAAACGCACAAAGGGGGCAGGGTAGAAACACCCTGACCCCCTAGGTCTGCTCAGGGGGTCCCACAAGGACCCCCTGGGCAGAAAAAAGCAAAAAAAAAAAAAAAGACCGGCATCGTGCCGCCCCGCCCCCTCCCTGCAGCAGTCTGCAAACACGCCCCCTGGCGCGTTTTAAGAAGGGGATGTAATTCCCCTTGAATACTGGGGGTCCCTGGGGTCCAACTAGCCCACCAGGAACCTCCGGTATGCGCCAGGGGGCTGCGTTGCAGAGAGGTGTACAGAGGCCATGCCCCTTTTTTCACCTCTCTGCAACGCAGCTCTGTGGCGCTTTTTGGAGGTACATGGTGGGCTAGTTGGACTCCAGGGACCCTCAGTATTCAAGGGGACTTAATCCCCAACTTAAAAGCGCCACGGGCGCGTTTGCACAGTGGTGAAGGGAGGGGCGTGGCTTCAGGTGACATGTGTGCAAACAGGCCCCGTGGCGCGTTTTAAGATGGGGAATTAAATCCTCTTCAATCCTGAGGGTCCCTGGGGGCCAACTAGCCCACCAGGGACCCCAGTATTCAAGGGGAATTCAAGTTTATGTCACCATGGATTCTAGTGTCCAGGGGGTGATGAGGTCAGAGAGGGCTGGGCTGAAGTTGGTTCAGGGTCCAGTTCGTCAGTAGAGAAAGGCACTACTTAAGATGGTAGTCTTAGGAATGTCAATCTTGAAGGTCAGATATTTCAGCCAGCTGTTGGTTTTAACTGAGGTCGTGATGCAGGTGATGTTGTCTTGGTGAATGATGGCTATGCCACCTCCTAGTTTGGTGACTGTGTCGTGCTTGGTTATTTTATAGCAGGGGGGTGTGGCGATGGCTATGTACTGGGAAGTAGTAGGGTTGAGCCAGATTTACGTGAGGTAGAGCAGTTTGACGCAGAGGTCATCCAGTAGGTCCCAGCCTTCAATGGCGTATTTGACCACAAAGCGGATGTTGAGCTGGAGGCATTTGAGTGAGCAGTGTGCTTTGGAATCTTTGGTTCATGAGGCGGGCTTTGGGGTGTGTGGTGTCTATCGAAGAAGTAGGTTTTTGGGGAGGTGCATGAGAAAGCTCCATACATCAAGGTGGGGAAGGCGCTGGCAGAGGTAGAGAATGGGCAACCAAGGTTGAGGGAGAGGAGTTCATGGGCTGATCAGCGGCGAGTGGGGCCAGAGTCGGTGGTTGAGGGACCAGGGTTTCTGGAGCCGGACGCAGGCGGGGCTTGGATGGGTTCAGATGGGCTTGCCTTTGGCACGCCATCTTTAATTAAGCCCAGAGGAGGGGGAGGAGATCCAGGGAGTGGTGGGCAGGGCTAGTGCTCAAGGAGCAAAGGGCCAGAAATAGTGCAAGAGGCACGAAAACAGGAGATGAAGGCAAATAAAGGTGAGTGAAAAAGAGGAAAATAACAAAAAAGAGGCAAAACAGGTAAGAGGCAGACAAAAAGCAAGCAAAGGACGAGTGAGAGTGAGAGAGGCAAGAAGAGGCAAAAGAAACCAGAGAAAACTCGGCATATGACAGAGACAGAAATGGCAGTAAAAGTGGGAGTGCGACAAAAGGAGCAGATCAAATGGGAGCGACAGACAAGCAGATCAAGTACGAGAAAGACAGTGTGAGGGAAGAGGCAAAAGGAGAGCGAACAAGCAGTGAAAAAAAAACAAAGGGTGAAAAGTGCAAAAAAGGGTTACCAACTACACAAAACAGAAGTCAAGAGGCACAAGTGGAAAGGAGACTGGGGGGCCTCATAGGAGCAAAAAGGTGGTTCTAAAGGTCTGGGCTTGGTTGGAGGACTGGGCACTTCAAGAAGGGAAGGCAGTCCAGCAAGACTACGCAGCACCTTCTAGTGGGATCAATAATGTCTGTGCCCCCGAGGGGGTCTAGAACATTTCTTAACACTGTTCGCCGAGGCCTGATAATTCATTTTTCAGATTTTTCCTGTATCTTTTTTCCAGTTTCAATGCCATTCGTGAGGCAAACTTGGCCTTCTCTGCTTATGAACATATGGACCAGAAGGGCATAAAGACTGATCGGCACACACTGACCAGATGCCTCAAGGTAAGGATGCAGCCTGACTTTCTTTTCTAGTTGGACTGCAGGCTCTTTATCATAGATGAGTCAGAAGCCACTTAAGTAGGAGGTCATTGTTTTGTGCCATGTTAGGCCCTTAGTTGCAGCCACTATCTCAATACTCCATCAGGGCTCCACCCTCTCGTCCTCTGTGATTAACTACCAGGCTAGCCCAGCACAGAGAACAAAACATTCCAGACTGTTGAGGTGAGTGACCCAGTGAAAGCTCGAACCTGAAGCCTGGCCCTGGCCCAGCTCAAGGTCCTATTGGAATCTCAAACCCTAACAAGGCGAGCTTTCCTGTGGCTTCTACCTGCCTTCCTCCCTCTACCCAGGATGTGACATTAGGCCAGAACTGGAACTTGGGAACCAGGTTCATGTCTTGGCATAGGCCCAACATTCTGTGATTCTGGGCAAATCACTTAATCTCCCCATGCCTATAAACCATGCGATTGTGTAATGTAGCTGGTGCTCATGTAAAGCACTCGATTACCTTCAGGTCAAGTTTGTGCCACACTCCAAAAACTGCAGAAAAATTCACTGATAGGTCAAAACAATGACTTAACATAGGGGAAGATAAATAGATATACATTTGCTGGCTGATATTCTTACAATGTGTAACCAGAAAACCTGGATAAATCAAGGCTTCGTTGCTTAAATTCTTTTCTGTTCATTATCGCTTATGAAAGCACTTTCAAATATGTGAGTTTATCCCTCCTGTCTACGACACGCACTGCCACCCAGGTTCTTGTTGTAGCTCTCTTTTTGGTCATTATATTTTGTGGCTGTCGCAATTCTCCCTTCCCCAAGTTGTACATCTCTAAGAAATGTTAATAAAGAATTACAACATAAATATGTGAGTTCAGACTACCAGTGGTACAAAACTACCACTTTTAATTAGTACTTCTCAGTGCGGTGCTGTAATGTGCCCTATTATTGCCAAAGCTACCACCTGTTAAAGAAATACACTTTTTAAAATTTTGGATAGACGTTATTATATTTTATGTGATGTTGTATGATTTACATAGCAAATATTTTCAGGGCCTTGGCTCGGCTCCCCCTGGTAATTTGTTGGCTTGCCCCCCTCTACAAGGCTGGATTGCATTGTCTTGGCACCCACTCTCTACATTTCACAGTATGGCAAATATTCACACAGCCCTTGAGTATACACACCTCTCTGGTAAAGGTCACCAAATTATTAGTCACATAACAAAGTTCTGGAGTGTAAACACAAACATAGTTGCTATAGCGTGTCCACCACGGAGAGAGCCATGATTGAAAGGAATGTAGATTTTCTCCAGCTTTGATGGACAGAAAATCAGGATTTCATTAAAGACACAGAGGCAAATATTGTTTCAATCTTCTTTAATTTGCTACCACTCCGCAGCCTCTTAAAAGAACGTAGAACACTTGACAGTAAAATTCCATTCTGATAAAAGGGCAGAGCCCGCTGACATCTTCCGTCTTTTTTAGCTGGCTGCACATCACATAACTATTTAAACATATTCTTCCAACTTTTCAAAATTCAACAAGTATCCATAAGACCAAGTCCATAATCGGTTTCCATGAACGAATCTCACTTCTGTAACTCCACGAAGCTTCCCATCATAAATGACTCTGTCTTCTCTATCCACTTCCTCTATTTTTGGCCACAGCCTACTAAATAACACATTCATTCACATATAAACATGGTTGGGGACAGGGTGGGAATAATATTAGCCTCTGTTTCCTTAGTAAAATTCAGATTTTCTGTCCCTCAAAGCTGGGGAAAATCACATTTTATGCTAAGACCGTAGGCTAACATTATTGCAAATTCTCAACAGCTTGAAGTAAAATCTACGAAAAACGGCATCATTTGACCAATCAGCACACCTCAATATGTATTATAATGCACCTCCTAGCCTAAAAGCTTGCGAAGCAGACGCACCCCTTACTGAATGTGCTCCAAACAAACTCACATCCACACCTGAGTTACGCATCACCTCTTTCACCCATCTTGCCTGAGTTGGAGATGTCACACCTTTATGAGGATACCAAAAGGAAATTAATAATTGACTCGCATTCACCGATCTTAATTGTAAGGTCCTTCTCTCATACTCCTTCACACAACGTACCCCACACAAATTTTCATGATCATAGAAATATGGATAAAATATTATCTTCAAATTTGTCTTTGTTCTTTTATTTAAATAAAAACACACACCTTCCGGTGAAAAGATCCTATTTGAAACCTCTACAGCCCTAACATCTGATGCTCTTCTAAAAGATGCTAAACATATCAGAATTGTTAACTTCTGAGATAACAACTGCAAATCTAGTAAATCACTTGCACCTAATCCGTCCAAATAACTCAACACCTTGGTCACATTACAAACTGAGTTTTAGCTTGAAACCAGCGTTTTAGAAATCCTTACACTCCTCATAAGTCTCTTCAGCAGCACGTCTTGAACCACTGTAATGCCAATAAATAGAACATGACCAGTGACAATAGCTGATCGATGAACATTAATTGTTCTGTAAGACAATACCTTTGCAAACATTTCAGATAAACAATTCACTACCTCCACAATATTCACTGAAATTGGATCAAAACCCCTCTCCAAACACCAGCAAATCAATTTTTGTAATGCCAATCTATACATTTTTTCGAGTACCTGGCACCCAGGACTCCTTGATAAGATTTGATGCTCCTTGTGAAAGTCTTGGCACCCCACAAACTCCCCTGAAATTTTCCATGCCATCAACCTACCTTCCAGTACCAGATTGTGCAACTCCCCTGTTGGACCCACCAAAATATCCAGAAATACCGGCAACTGAATCAGATGATCTGCCGACATTTCCAAAAATTTGGATACCAAACCTGAGACTTTCAAAGAGGTGTTACTAATACCACCGTCTCCTTCCACTTGCGAACCAGCGCAGCTACCTGAGTTAGCATTGAAAATGGAGGGAAAGCATAACCCTTGAGACCCCTCCAATCTTGCCTGAATGCATCTATCCCCGCTGATTCCGGGTCAGGACGCCAACTGTAAAACGTTTTCAACTGGGTATTCAATCTGTCTGCAAATAAATCCACCTGAAAAGGACCCCAAAGTTCCATCAGCATTATGAAAACCACTCTGTCTAGAGCTCAATTGCTCGAGTTCCTGTAATTCCTTGAGAACCAATCTGCTTCCAAATTGCTCAGTCCTGGAATATGTTCTGCCTGTACTACAGTGTTCTGCCTCAAAAATACTCGTAAAGCACCTTGCCAAATCTGCTAGATCTTTTGATTTCGGTCCTCCTAACTATTTTCACATATCTTACAGCAGATACATTGTCCATCCACAAAAGAATCGAACACTTCACCCTGTTCTTCGTAAAACTCTTTAGTAGAGAATACCCTGCCAGAAGCTCCAAACAATTTGTGTAAATCGCCTTCCGCCCTCTGATCATATTACTCCTGTTGAAACTGCACCACAACATGCTCCCAAACCTGTCAAACTCGCATCTGATTCTATAATCATCTCTTGCAGTACCCCAAAAATGTCTCTCCCCACACGTCCATATTTTTTAACCACCAACCAAGTTTCCTCTGAAAGCACAATTTCCTCTGAATATCTCAACCCTTGCCTCAGTTGTTTGGTCTTCAATCTCCAAAGAGCATAATGATTCAAAGGTCCTGTAAAAATAGCTTGAATTGTAGAGGACAGCAAACCTACCACTCTCGTCAACATTATCAGCAAAATCTTCTCCATACTTAAAATATTCCTTATCTCCTTCCTTATAAGTTTCAACTTCTCCTTTGACAGTTTCAGTTGTCCCTCTACTGTGTCTCTCAGAAAACCCAAAAACTGAGTCACCTGACTTGGAATCAAACATGACTTCTGTCTGTTCACCACAAACCCCAGATCCTCCAACAATGATACTGCCACAACTGTATGTTCCAACACCTTTGATCTCTCCTGATCCATTACAAGGATATCGTCTAGATGGATAATCAGATGTACACCTCGATCTCTCAGATATGCAGCCACTGCATTTTTCCACCCCACCTGAACTGAAGATATTTCTTATGGGGTTCCCAAATCGTAATTGTCAGGTAAGCATCCTTCAAATTGAACCTTGTTAGCCAATCCCGTGTTGGCAGAACATCCCTGAGTAAATGCATACGTTCCATCTAGAAATGGTGATACTCCACCCAATCGTTCAAACTCTTCAGGTTTATCACTGGCCTCATTCCTTTGTCCTTTTTATCTGCTAGGAATATATTGCTCACAAAACCCTTTTGAGCTCCTCTCACCTCTACAATAGCTCCCTTTGCTACCAACTATCGAACCTACTAATTCACCAGATCTGTAAGTTCTACATTGAACCATATAATTTATTGAATATAACCCTGTACTGGTTCCTCCACAAAATCTATGCGATATCCTTTCACGGTTTCCAACACCCAAGGATCTCCTGTTACCCGGGACCAATTGCTGAAAAACTGAGCAGGTCTGCAGCCCAGTTTTTTGGGGGTAACAAAATGGTCTAGACTTACCTGATCCACAAGTGCAATGTTCTCCATGGATTCCTCTCCCTCTAGCTTTTTGTTTCTGAGGGTAAAACCCTACAGACTGATCAGAGTTTGATTGGTCTCAATCCTCTAGTAAACGAGGTCCTCATAATGCCTTGTCCTCTGCCGGGGAACCGACCTCTCGTTCGCCTGGCCCAACCAAAAACACGCCTGTCAAATACTTTTTTAATCTCTGAGATTTTTTGTAGAGAACTAAAAGCGCCCAGATACTTACACATCTCCTTAATAAAGGCATCCCCAAACAGTAGGCCATTAGCCGCTAGCCCTTCCTCATTACTGGCTAGCTCACCAAACTTAGGGTCGATTTTTAGTAGGATGCTTTTCCTACGTTCTACAGATATATGACGGTGTTGCATTACCCAAGAGACATACAGCTCTCTGTATCCAACTCTCTTAATTCCTCAACATTAACACAATCCTTCTTCACATAAGCCTCCTCTGCCATATTGAAGATCTAAGTTAATTGACCTGTTAAATCCAGCTGCTTGTCCTGGCATATCCGGAGGCCCTTATTTAATCTCTTCCTGGGATCTCATCCTCCCTTGCCAGTGAACACTAAAATCTTGGCGAACAAATCAGGAGTCTGCATAACATTGTTTGCTAAATGAGGCCTTTGACATTCTAATCTGAGATGTAATCTAACGTCTTTAGCAATCTGTTTCCTTAACCAAGCCTGCACATACTCTGTGACATGCACTGCTGGTGCCCATTCTGGTGAGAGCAGATGTTTTATCAACATGGGGTCAAACATGAATTCCCCAAAAGGGTCAATCAAAGCACCATTCTCCCCATCCAAACTTCTCACCGATTTGCCTGATTTGTGTGTCACATCCCTATCCTCTTTATATGTATCAAAAATCTGATGAGCAGCTTAATTCAACCTCTGCGCTCCCAGAAGACTCCTCACATTGCACAACTGAATGTTTGCAAGCTCTCATTGTATCTTTTTTATACTTTTCTGGACCCTTACGCTGGTCCTCGTGTGTGTTCTCAACACTACCATGTTTTGTGCAAACTCAAAAGCCACTTTTAGACTTAGTAAACTTCCCTCTCTTAGACTGAGTCACATTAGAGTCTAAATGTTTTCGTTTTCTACTCACTTTCTTCCTTTCTTACTCTGAGAACCTTCCCCAGCCGACCAAAACCTTTCTCTTTCAGACATTATTCTCTTTTCTTGTAAAAAGCCTCCAATTTCCTATCTATTTTGACATTTACACAAGACAAGTCTTGTGTAAACTTCTGTAGCATATCTCGTATCCTATCTTCCAATGGCACATCCTTGCTTCCTAGATCACTTTTTTCTGCCATCTTCTCGAATAGTCTTACAAGTAATGAGACAATTCTGACACACCTTACCAGCTTATTCCTTTTTAAGAAATATTTTCTAAGAACAACTCCTATTCAACAGCAAAAATAAACCCCTAAATCATACAGCCGTAGCTCCGTTAACATCTGAGTAACTGATCTATTCCCACTAAAAAGGCTTTTTTCAAACCGTCATGTAGCCCAACCTGTCAATCAACTTCCTCCTATTTAGATAATGGAGAATTACCCAATCCTCTAAATGGCTGCCCGCTCTTAACGTAATACGTGAGGCGGGCGTGCCATACACAGTCCTTTGCCAGTTTCCCCTAAGACACTCCTTGCCACATAAAGACTGTATTTTCAAAATGGAGATCTGACCGCCCGTCGGCGCAATCTCCCCCTGCGATGTGATGCAGCCTGCGCCTGCTTAAGCCTAACCGAAGCCGCTCAGCCAAAGGCAGCAGTCGCGTGTCTTTGCACGTGCCCCTCAATGCTACAGATCACGCGTGCGGCTTCGAAGAGGCATTGAGCCTCTAAGTCCGAAGGCTCCTCTAGGTTTAGAGCCCTTGCACCCAACGGTCAACCAACAAAGCTAGCGGTACCTTTTCTTTAGTTTCTTTTCAAACGATTTCTGAAATAAGTCATAGTAATGATCCTCTTTTACTGTAGCACTTCAAGACCCAGGCATTAAATTAAAAACCTACGCATACCAGAAAGTAATCCGGCACTCATTATAAACTCTCTTCATAAGTCCTATCCCGTAACTTTATTAACATATACCCTGAAGCCCGAAAAAAATCATACTAAATTAGTTCTTTACCCCAAAAACCAACATATATACACCTAGCGGCGGCTCCTCCGCTATGGTGGAGGAGCGTTGCCCCCCCCGCCAGCACTTTTAAAAGTGTGAAAAATAAAACGATAATAAAACAGGTTTAACTCCTTCGGTGCTCGTGACGAGACCAGCTCGTCATGAGTCATGGTGGAGCTGTGCTCATGACGAGCTGGTCTCGTCATAACGGCGCCGCTCCGCCCACGCGTGATTAATTCCCCGCCTGTGCGGGTGAATTAATCAGTGGGCAGGGTCGTGACGAGACCAGCTCGTCATGAGCACAGCTCCACCGTGACTCATGACGAGCTGGTCTCGTCACGAGCACCGCGGCGCCGCGCTCACCCCCCGCCACCCCGCACCGTGGGGGAATTACCCCCACAGGGAAGGGGTTAAAACCCATTTTATTATTGTTTTATTTTTCCTTGTGCCGAGGCTTGGGGGAAGGGCCAGGGTGCTGACAGGCTGGGTGGGGAGTGCTAGGCACTGCCTTCACTGGGCATGTGGGTTTGGCCGGCCATCTCAGGCCGGCCAAACCCACATGCACAGTGACCCGCTCTCCAACCCCAGCTGCATTGCTGGGGTTGGAGAGAGCAGGCACAGGCTCCCAGTCTGTACTAGAGCGCAAATCATTGGCGCTCAGGCTAATCCTAAAGCTGCTCTCCTGATGAGAGCAGCTTCAGGATTTGCCGCAGGGCAATGGCCTGTGCCTGCCTGGCAGTTGAAAGGAGAGGTCAGCAGAAGAGAGCCACGCGATCATGGACGGTGCAGGTAAGTTATTTTTATTTATTTTTTCCATTTGTCTCCGTGGTCCCCCACCTCCCCGAGCCCATCCCCTGCCCCACCTCTTTTTCTTGACACAAGCCTCTCCTGCATACGGATCAGAAACCAGACACAAGCATTGAACTTATCTGCTAGAGTGGCAGCTAAAAAAAAAAGAAAGAACACGTCAGAGGGTTCTGGCCTTTTATTAGGAAGGAATTTTATTGTTAAGTGTTCTAAGTTATTTAAAGAGGCTGCTGAGTGGTAGCAATTAAAGGAGTTTGCAATAATGTTAGCCTCCAGTCTTGACATAATATCTCTACTGTGTGACTCATCAAAGAAAGGGTTAACCCCGCCATTTGCATATAAAATTTAAATTCACAAGGCTAATTCTAACAGACTGACATTATTCTACCAGTATGTTGAGGGTAATATTTTTGGCTTTGGGAATTCTAATTATCACTTTTGTTTTAACGTGTTGGTTTGATTTAATCTTGTCAATTTTTATCTGTAATGATTATATTTTGATTTTAATTTTACCCAATTATACACATGACTGACTGAGACACACCTCGTCGCTTTAATAATTTTCCCTCGCGCACAGGAAAACCCACTCAGCTACACTCTCTTTACATGTAACCACTTTGCAAACGACTGACTCGCAACAGCTCAAACTTCTTTATAAATAAGTGATGCTCCGACAATATTTCCCAGTTTTCTGTCAGAAGGGGTAACGATGGAGAGTAGGAATAATGTGAATGAAGGTTCGAGTACCCTCAGTAGAAACATTGAACAAAGCTGAAATGAATGCTGACGTGGACCAATCCCCAAAATGGCGTGACTTCCTTTTGCAGCACCTATGGGCTCTCCCAGTAGCGTAGCGAGGATGTTACGGGTCATGGTGCAAGTAGGAAAAGTGGACCCTTAGACTGCTGTTGGGGTACAGAATACAGCAATTCTCAGGGTTAAATAGGTCCCCTAGGCTTCGGGGCCCTGGTGCCACTGCACCTGTTGCATCAAGGTAGCTACGCCCCTGGACACCTCCGAAGAGACCTCCTGCGCTCTGCGAAGGCTCCTGGTAAATTCTTTACTTTCAAGTGCTGCTTTTTGTCAGTCGATTTTTGCCAAGAATTAGCCACGGATAATTGGAGAAGCTCATATTTAACTTCAGTAATGATCGAACCAGTGAGATATGCAATTGCATTTTAAGCGCTCGAATCATTCCCGGCCTCAAGAGCGGTGATCATGAACGCCTCTGTGCGGATCATAAAAAAGGCAGCCAGCACAGGCACTTTTTGTCAATTTTTTTTCATCAAATATTGACACTGTTCCTGCTCTGAAGGAAAACAGAGCTGGTTGTTTTTTCAGAACAGTAAATACACTCATTTGAAATAACTTCTGTTTAAAAGCTACTTAAAGCTGATCTCTGGGTGCTGTTATAAAATCATTATACCAACAGCACAGACCTATAACCTTATAATTACACCATGGACGGATCTGCACAGAGGTCAGGGGCCTGGCTCTGAATGTATTTTCAGATTAATGGACATCTGGAGTGCTTTTCCATGATGTTGCATAGCATCCACTTCACATGATGCCATATGGCTTCCACAGGGTGGGCGACTGATGGGAGCCTGTGAGCAAATAGCACAAAAGATGCTCTTGGGACATGGACTGGACATTGTCAGTTACCTAATTGTCTCACTGCTTTGCTGCAACAAGCTTATTCAGACATTGCATGTCTTTGCTAAAAAGATTGAGTGGCCGATTCCGATTCCGGCCGGAAATCTCTCCGACCGAGCCGGACCCGGAGAGAATTGCGACCGAATCGGACTCTGGCAGTCCGACCGAACGAGTACGATGCGCACGCATGCTATCGGACTCGAGTCGGTCGGACTCCCATTGAAGTCAATGGGAGCCTGTCGTACAACGCGTACGCGGGCTCCCATTGACTCAATGGGTGCGAGGCGGTCAAGGGCGCCCCCTACAGCGTGTACGCGTCCATGCGCATCGCGGCGTACATGCACAGGTAGGGGGGACTCATGGGTCCCCCCTGTGTGTGACTCGCACGCCTACGCGTACAGGGGGGTCCGACGCGGAACCCCAAAGTCCGGGTCCGACAGCTTTTTCGAGCCGGACGGCGCGAGTCGATCGGACTGCTCGCGGCGCGCATCGTACTTACCCGGCTGGGAAACGTCTCCATAGCGCGGTGCGAGTCGTGTCAATGCGAGTCGGTCGGAGCGTGTTGTAGCCGCGTTCGAGTCGGTCGGCGATTTCGCGGGTGCTTGCATCGTACTCGCTCGGCCGGACCCGCGTACGATTCGGTCGGTAAACAGGGCTCCGAATCGGATCCGGTGAATCCGAATCCGATTCGGAGCACTACCGGCCGAGATCGGAATCGACCCCTAAATATCTGGAAATCGTTTTTGTACCGACTTTCGCAGGTGGCTCCATTGTACAAGGTTCTCTCTACAAGCTCTGCCTACTTTGGTTTTACTTCTATTCTTCCCACTGAGCAACATCAGATAGAGGTAAGGCCACTGATTAATTCAGTATTGGACTATGGAAATGGAGTGCCTGTCGGGCTGCTGCCATATCCAATGCAGTAAATGCAATACATTCAGGATGCCATATCTTAGACTTGGGGCTAGTCAGGAGACCATTTGCCTCCGCTTAGATGCTCAGTGTATTGACTCCAGGTTAAGTGGAGAATTAATTTCAAACTCCTGTTCTTGGTTTTATGAACTGAAACCTTATACTTCTTTTGTGGTCCTTTTATGTGGACACAAGTCTAGGGGATGACCAATTTTTGGGTGTTTGACACAAATTGTGTACTTCCCTTCCATTATAGATCCACTACCGTCCTAAAGATTTGATGTCGAAGAAGAAAAGGTATAGGTTTTTATTTTAATAGCTTCGTTTGTTGGCCTTTATCTAAGATGCCCATTTCTCTCTGTTCTTGAATGCTGATTAATTATTTGCCTAAATGTGAATAATTAATCAATGCGTATAACACTTTCACGAAACAAAAATAGAAATTGGAAGGCATAATTGCAACATGTACATGAGAATTCGTATTTGCACAGTGCTTTTGTTGAAGAGAAGAGCTTCCTTTTGTTTTGTGGCTGTGATTCAGCGGAGTCTGAATTAAGGATGTGTTGCTTTGTTCTAACCTGTTGCATTATTTCTGGTGGATTGTCAGTGGCTATCGTGATCTTAGAATTCTGGGAGAGGTGTAAAGTTGAATCAGTTTGTACAGGTAGTTAAGGTCTTGTGTACTAAGGGGAGAACACAGACCAGTCTGTTTTTGCACTCTGAATGGTTTGAAACCTCGCCTTCATTTTGCACTGCGACTGATGTACTGATAAGTTGCTGAATAAAATACCCATTCATGGGCAGTTGCAGAAGGGAAAAATGGAGGGCTTGGGGGGACAGCAGCCTTCAAGCCTTTTATTCATATTCACTGAAAGTCAACACTTTTTTTATTTTTAAGAAAGCCTCGATTTTTTTTTTTTTTAAAAGCACTGGCAAAGCCAATATGTGTCGCTTATTAGACCTATTGGAGTTGCTAATCTTTTCATTTTTATTCATGTTGTATGGATGTATGACATAACCACACATGGCATTACTAATGTTTACCACGCATATGCCTTTACAACGCATGCCTTTATAACAAAAATGTAAGTATATTGCAGGTAAGTATTTATATATCGCCAGTAGGTACTTATAGTTAGGACCTAGTTTCCTTAGGAAAAGCATTTTTTTGACTTGGCTATAACTTTGGCGTCGTTTGACCAATCTGCATGAAATGTTGCTAAAAAAGTGTCATGTTGGGTACTATTGATTGGGAAAGTTTGGGGGTGATCTGTTCAGTGGAGACCGAGGATTTGGGGTGCAAAATAAGGTTACGATTGTAATGTTAATTCCCATAGGAACCTTTAGCCACATCTACAGCCGCTAAACTGACTTACACTAAGTTCCTTTCGCTTATTTGCTTATTTGGCCTAAATCCGTTCAGTAGTTTTTGACTAATTTAAGCAGAAAATTAGAGAGATATCTCTGGCCGCAAAGCCTTCTCAAACAGAGATGAGCTCGTGCAGGAAAATGCACTGCTGTGATTGGCTGCCAACACTTCAACCAGGAAGTGTTGGCAGCCATCTTGGGACTCGGCTTGAAGCCGAGTCCCTGAAAAAAAGTAAAAAATAAAGAAAAGGGGGCAGGGTAGGAATTTCCCGACCCCCTAGATTTGGTTTTAAAGCATTTATTTTTTTATTTTGCCACAGCGTCGCGGTGGATCCGCAAATCTGGGGCAAAATTTAACTAAAATGTGTTTTCTCCGGCGCGTCTTTTTTTAAAGCCCCCAGGTGGGCCAAATCCTGGGGGCATGAAGGATGGGGCCTCATGGGGCTCCCTTCTTGGGTTTATTAGAAGCCCCAGGGAGGTGGCAGTCGCCAGGGCTTCTGATAACAATGAAAATGCGGGGGCCCACTCAGCCCCCCTCAGCCCCGGGGTCCATCACCTCCCTGGGACACAGTGTTATTTTTTTTATGCGGGGCGGCCCTGTGGCCTCCACTGCTGCCCCGGGGACCGCCACTTCCCCGGGGCACTTTTACTTACAAATGCGGGGGGCCCACTCGGCCCCCACGCTGCCCCAACGATTGCCACCTCCTCGGGGCACATTGTATTTTTTTTTAAATGCAGGGGAGGCCGTATAGCCTCCCCCGCTGCCCCGAGGACCGCCACCTCCCCGGTGCACAACCACTAATTAATTTTTTTTAAATCCAGGGGAGGCCCTACGGCTGCCCCCATGCAGCCCCGGGGACCGCCACCTCCCCAGGGCACAAATGAAGTAATGACGGAGGTCCGTTGGGGACCCTTTCCCCGGGACCACCACCTCGCCAGTGCTTCCTACTAGCGGCGAGCAGAGAACTCCGCTCCGCTCCGCCCGTGGAGTGTGCTGAGATTTGCCTACCCTGCGTTCCGCAGAGAAGGCAAATCTCTGCACACTCGGCAGTGGAGCGGAGTTGGCCAGCCCCCGCCTCCACCCCCCCTATTAACAATTAATTCTACATTAATTAAAAGTAAATTAAAAACAACTTACCTGTACTGCGGCGTCCCCGGGCTGCCCTCCTCCTCGCCGTCTCTGGTAATCCTTGCGAAAACTGCACATGCAGTAAATTAATGTAGAATTAATTGTTAATAGGGGGTTGGAGGCGGGTGGCGGAGCGGAGTTCCACGGAGTTTGTTCGCAACTCCGTGGACCTCCGCGTATCCCCGCTACGCCAACTATGCCCAGGGTTACTTCCTACAAGATGGGAGGGGGGCCTCGCAGCCCCCCTCCAGGAGCCTTGCATGTCCCTGGGGACCGCTACCCCCCATGGACGGCTCCAGCAATATCCCGGGGTGCCCACTCCTGGGACATTGCAGTTTGCTATGGCATGGTGGGAGCACCACTCCCACTATGCCGTAGCAAACTCTGGTCCGCTTCATGGGAGCGAGAGCATTGAAAATGCTCTTGCTTACATGAAGCGGAGCAGAATTGCTTTTGGAGAGAGGGAGCTGCATTTGACCAGGTCCCTCTGTCCAAAAGAAATGCCGGCTCCCGCAGTAGGTGGGGAGCCGGCAGGGACCGTGGGGGCCTTGAAGCTCCCCCTGCGGTCCCCAATGACCTGGCTATGCCCGGGGGATGGGGTCCCCGGGGCAATATCGGCCCAGGGAGGGGGGGCCGCGCTGGCCCCCCCTCCCCTTTAAAAAAATGATGAAGGCCTAGCCCCAGGGGATGGGGTTCCCGGGGCTGAAATCGGCTGGGGGAGCCCCCCTCGCGTTCACATTTTTTTTTAAAGGATCAGGCCCCGGGGGAATGGGCGACCCGTGGCCCAAAATGGTCCAGGGAAGGGGGCCCCCTCTTCCTAAAATTTTTTTTTAAACAAATGCTGCAACTTACGGGAGGCCCGCCCCTTTCTCCACTACTCTGCAAATGCGCCTCCTGGTGTGCTCCTGGTTGAGGGATAAAGTCCCCTTGACTTCTAAGGGTACCTAGGGGCCAAGAAGACCTACTGTTACCTCCAGTAAGCCTCACACAGCGGGGTTGCTGAGAGGTAGTCAGAGGCTATGCCCCTTTCTCCACCACTCTGCAAACGCGCCTGTCGGCGCACTGCTGGTGGGGGATGAGGTCCCCTTGCCTCCTGAGAGCTTAATGACTAAAGTGAACTTCTTCCCCCAAGCAGCAGTGCGCCCAGAGGCACGTTTGCAGAGTGATGGAGAGAGGGGGTGTGGCCTCTGACTACACTCAGCAATCCACCTGTGTGGGCTTGCTGGAGGTAACAGGAGGGCTAGTTGGCCACCAAGGACTCTCAAGAGCCAAGGAGACTTCATCCCTCAAATAGTAGTGCACCATAATCATAAACTCTTACAAATACTAACACTCACTGGATGGTGTCATCAGTGATGTCATTTGAGATGTCATCAGTGATGTTATCAGTGATGTCACTGACCATGTCATGAGTGATGTAATATGTGAGTTCATAAGCAGTGCATTGCAGGGCGTAAGTTATAGTTAGCTCAGGTAACTATAACTGCTGAATTTCACTGGTTTTGTAGAAGTGTAATCTGACCCTAACTATAACATCCCTGTAACCTTTGTTTTATATATATATATATATATATATATATATATATATATTCCTTCATGAAACAACAATACCTCGCGCTCTCAGAAACGAAGACCAATTCTGGGGAAAGTAAACTGGTTTATTCCATCATAAACCAACGTGACGCGTTTCGCCTGACGGCTTGATCACACACAGTGCACGATAACAAAAGCCTCATTACATACCCAGCTGACAAAACAAACAACGGACACAGTTATAACATTGGCTCAATAACGTTAAGTAACTTGGTCGCCATCTTGTAACATGAATAATTACATCAAATCGTATGTATTGTTCATATGTTTGTGTCACAATTAGAAGAAAAATCGTAGGGTGTCCGGTACCGGTCCCATAAACAGTAAGTTCTAACATGGTTCTTGCGAGTGAGGTGGAGGGCACAGTGCTAGAAGTGAAGTAGCATAAAATTACTGGCCAGAGTGATCGCGCCCTGCCTATTGCGCGCTGTTAGATTAGGAAAGGCGAGACACGCATTCTCCCTCATGTGCTATTGAGTGTTGAAAAGTACGCGTCTGCCCTCATGCGGCTAAGAGTGGGCGTGTCAAAAAATGAGATATGCGTGTGAGACCAAAGTGGTTGCAAGGAAATAAGCAAATAAGCACTCTCCACTCACAATATACAAAAATAAAATCTGAATGATTAAACAAAAAATGAACGTTGTCCACTCACAGCGTGTGTAGTAAGATGATGTCGCCATGGTGGTGCAGCTGACTACAGGCATTAGTCACCGGCCAAAAAAAGTGGGGAGTCCCCCCTGGTTGGTGTACCTCCCCTAGTGGGTTTTAAACATCACCATGATAATTCACCTGGAGGTGAGCGTTGGCCTCCCACAGTGGTTAAAGATTAAATCTTAAATCTAGGGCCAAGTGTCACCATAGTGGTATATTGCTAGACGCAGACAATAGCCACCTACACCACATATGTATAAGGACTGGGACCAAGTGTACACCGACACCCAAAGGACAGTCAACTGTATTGAAAGAGGCATGGAACACCCAAAAAACGCAGCATATATGTGAAGTGTAACAAAATGGTAAAGAAAATACAAAAGAAAAAGTAGAGAAAAATATGGAAATTCTACATGGTAGATAGATAGATCTTAAAAGTTAATCTTAGCTGCGACATTCAGGCATGACTGGAGAATGATGCCACGAAGAAAAGGGTAGGGACCAAACTTTTCGATTCCAGCCGGTATGTCCCTTCCTTTCCTCCTGTAAAGAGAGAAAAGATAGACAGTAGGGTGTTAAAAACACAAATAATGCAGATAAAGTACAAACAGCTACATCATTATGACATATTAATAAATAGCACTTGCACATAGCTGAACATAAAACCAAACAGTTCAAAATGCATTGATTATCTTGTATAAGACAGAGTGACAGAAACTACAGATACTCCAAGTACTCATGAGCAAGGGAGTGTTTCCCGAAACGCGTCGAGCTGGTGATTGATTTATTAAAACTGCTTTCTAAAGGAAACTGTGTCCACAGTAGCTGTTCTTTATCGGAAACGGCGTTTGTTGTGATATATATTTATATATATATATATATTTATATATATTTAACCTACTGGCAGTCGTCAGTAGGTAGTTATAGTTAGGACCTAGTTTCCATAGGAAAATCATTCACATTTTTTGACTTGGCTAAACCTTGCCGACGTGTGACCAATCTGCATGAAAGTTTCCAAAAAAAGTGTCAAGGTAGGTTCTGGTTGTCATGGAAAGTTTGGGGGTGATCCGTGCAGTGGGGAGCGAGAATTTGGGGCCTGAAATAAGGGTAATGTAAATTCCCATAGGAACCTTTAGCCACACCTACAGCCCGAACTGCTGAACGCACTTACACCAAATTTGGCAGGGAAGTAGATGTTGGCTCAAGGAAGTGTCTCTTGCCTATTTGGTGTAAATCTGTTTGCTAGTTTATGAGAAATTTAAGTAAAAAATTAAAGTGCTATCTCTGGTCGCAAAGCCTTCGCGAACAAAGATGAGCTTGTGCAGGGAAATGCACTGCTCTGATTGGCTGCCAACACTTCAACCAGGAAGTGTTGCCAGCCATTTAGGTACTCAGCTTCTCAGAGTCCCCCAAAAAATAAGTGAAAATAAAGAAAAGGGTGCAGGGCTGGAATACCCTGACCCCCAAGCCATGTTCTTGGAGTCCCGCTGGGACCCTGCCATAGCATAAAAGCACTTAAAAAAAACAAATTGCTGCGATATTCATGAATTTGCGGGAAAAAAAGAAAGCGCGGGCTCCCACGCTTGCTTTTAAATAACCCCTGGGTGGGCTAAGTCCCAGGGGCTTGTAATAAATATAAGAGGGGGCACACGGGGCCCCCACTCCTAGGGTTTATCAAAGCCCTGGGGACTGCCACCTCCACGGGGCACTTTCTATTATTAATAGGGGTGGTCCACCTTACCCTCCAGCAGCCCCGGTGACCTCCACCTCCCCGGGGCTATTTCTTCTTATGTGGGTGGGAGGGCCTCGCAGACTCCCCTGCCCCGGGGACCGCCACCTCCCCTGGGCACTTTTGTTTATTAAATAATGTGGGGGAGGCCCTATGGCCTCCCCCGCTGCCCCGGGGACCACCACCTCCCCGGGGCACAAACAAACTAATGAAGGGGGTCCATTGCGGACACGCTGCCCTGGTGACCACCACCTTCCTGGGGCAAATTTGAATATGGGAGGGTTGCCACGGGAGCCCTAGATGGCCCTGGGGACTGCCACCCCCGAAGGCTGGCTCCAGCAATGTCCTGGGGTGCCCACCCCTGAGAATGTGCAGTTTGCTGTGGCATGGTGGGAGCACTGCTCCTGCCATGCCATAGCAAACAGTGTGCTCCGCTTTGAGCAAGCGGGAGCCAAGCGGAGCACACTTTGCTTTTTACACACAGGGAGCTGCATTTCAGCAGCTCTCTGGGTGTAAAAAGCAATGCTGGCTCCCGCAGGTAGCGGGAGCTGGCCAGGACCGCGAGGCCCTTGAGGCTCCCCCACGAGGTGGCCACCATACCCTGGGGGCTGGG
The DNA here is from genome assembly GCA_963921515.1 of Calotriton arnoldi. Lineage (NCBI taxonomy): Eukaryota > Metazoa > Chordata > Amphibia > Caudata > Salamandridae > Calotriton > Calotriton arnoldi. The sequence continues at coordinate 3,972,869 of CAWUFW010000447.1, read as the reverse complement.
GTCCTCAGGGCCAAAGTTAGTCCAGGGAGGGGGACCAAGCGGGCCCGCTCCACATAAAAATAAAAACATATTAAGGCCTGGTCTTTAAAAGGTACCCTCAGGGGTTCTACCTAGAAGTGTGCTATGGGCATGTCGGGCAAGGATGACGATAGAGGTGACCCTTATACAGAGTTATTATGCAGAAGATGGTAATCCTGCTGTGATACTGAGCATTCTCATGCATAATACCTGAGGCTAGTTTTCGGAGAAAACCCCACGACAGTCATGTAGCACCTAACTAGGTAAAAGGTCAGCGTCAGACCTGTTATGTAGAATAATGGTAGGGCAGATGTAGGTAAAAGGTAGTGTATCTACCTAGGCTTATGTTGGGGTACATTGGGGTTCATAACAGTTGGAGGATGAAGTCCCCTTCGCTGCTGAGTGTCCTCAGGGGCCACGAAGACCTCCTGTTACTTCCAGTAAGCCCCACACAGTGGGATTGCTGAGAGGTGGTCAGAGGTCATGCCCCCTTTCGCCACCAACCTGCAAACACGCCTCTCGGTGCACTGCTTGTGGGGGCATGAGGTTCCCTTTCCTCCTGAGGGCCTCAGGACTAAAGTGGACTTCATCCCTGAAGCTGTAGTGTACCAGGAGCTGCATTTGCAGAGTTGTGGAAAAGGGAGCGTGGCCTCTGATGACCTCTCAGCAGTGCAGCTGTGTGGGTCTTACTGGAGGTAACAGGAGGGCAAGTTGGCCACCAGGACCCTGAAGAGCCAAGGGGACTTCATCCCCCAACTAGTAGTGAGCCAGGAGAGTGGTGGGGAAAGGGGGCGTGGCCACCGAAAACCTCTCAGCAAACCTACTGTGTGGGACTTACTGGAGGTAACCGGAGGACTTGTTGGCCCCCAAAGACCTTCTAGAGCCAAGGGGATCTCATCCCCTAAGTAGTAGTGTGCCTGGAGGTGCGTTTACAGAGTGGTGCAGAAAGGAGGCGTGACCTCGCACTTCTCCGCAATCCTTCTGTATGGGACTTACTGGGAGTAACAGGAGGGGTAGTTGGCCCCAAGAACGTCCTTGGCGTCCAACTACCCCTCCTGTTACCTCTAGTATGTTGCATACAGCGGGATTGCTAAGAGGTCTTCGGAGGCCACGCCTCCTTTCTCCACCACTCCGCAAACTCGGCTCCTGGCCCACTACTGGTTGGGAGATGAAGTCCACTTGACTCCTGAAGGACCTTGGGGGCCAAGAAAGCCCTCCTGGTACCTCCTGTAAGACCTACAAAGCGGAATTTCTGAAAGCTGTTTGGAGGCCCTTTCCCCTTTCTCCACCACTCTCCAAACGTGACTACTAAAAATATCAAAATTCACTGAAAAAAACAAAGGTTACTGGGACATTATAGTTAGGAATTAGCATTTAAAAAACCTTAGAAATTCACTGAAAAAACCAAAGGTTATAGGGACGTTATAGTTAGGCTGACATTTCACTCATACAAAACCAGAGAAATTCAGCAGTTATAGTTAGCTGAGCTAACTATAACTTGCACCCCCGCAATGCACTGCTTATGACCTCACATAATAATTCACATATGACATGGTCAGTGACATCACTGATGACATCTCAAATGATATAACTGATGACACCTCAAATGACATCACTGATGACATCATCAGGTGACTGTGAAAGTTTTTTTAAAGTTTGAGTGTTAAATACATATACCAAGGTGTATTGGTGAATCAGTGGGTGTATAAGTGCCTGTATAGAAAATTCAGTAGGTGCGTGATATTCTGTATAAGTGAGTGATTAGGTGTCTTGGTGAATGTATGGGTGAGTGACTCAGTTATGCGAATGTCTGCATCAGTCTGTTAGTTGGTGTCTAAGTGGCTGCATGGGTTGATGAGTGGGTACGTGAGTGGCTGTATGGATGATTGATTGGTTGTCTGAGTACCTCTATGTGTGTCTGTATGGGTGGGTGGGGGTATGTAACTGCCTGAATGGATAAGTGAGTGGGTGAGTCAGTGGCTGTATGGGTTAGTGAGTGCATCTGTGAAGGGCTGTATGGGTGACTGAGTGTGTGTATGGCTGTGTCGGTGAGTGAATGGATGTGTCAGTGGTATATGGGTGAGTAACTGCATATGCGAAAGGCAGTATAGGTGAGTGTTGGAGTATATGAGTGACTGTATGTGTGACTGAGTGATTGCGAGAGTGACGTATGGATGAGTGTGTGCTTGTCTCAGTAACTGTATAGGTGAGCGAGTATGTGTTAGTATCTGTATAAATAAGTGAGTTGGTGTGTGTATAACTGAATAGGTGAGTAAGTGTCTGTGTGATTGACTTTATGGGTAAGTGAGTAGGTGTGTGAGTAGCTCTATCAGTGACTGACAGTGTGTGAGTGGCTGTATGGGTGTATGAGTGGATATATTAGTGGCTGTATTTGTCAGTGAGTTGGTTATGAGTGGCTCTATAGGTGAGTGTGTGCTTGTCAGTGACTGTATAGGTGAGTATGTGTTAGTATCTGTATGAATAGGTGAGTGGGTCTGTGTATAACTGTATAGGTGAGTAAGTGGCTGTGTGATTGACTTTATGGGTGAGTGAGTAGGAGTGTGAGTAGCTCTATGGGTGACTGACAGTGTGTGTGGCTGTATGGGTGTATGAGTGGATATGTCAGTGGCTGTATTAGTGAGTGAGTTGGTGTATGTGTGGCTGTATGGGTGACTGAGTGGATGTGTGTGTGGTCCTATGAATTAGTGAGTGGGTGTGTAAATACGCATATGGGTGTATCAAAGGTTTTGACAATGCTAGTGTGGAAGTTGGAGTGGTGTATGAAAGTTTATATTGGGGTGTAAGTGGGTGTGTCATCAGTGTTGTCATTTGAGATGTCATCAGTGATGTAATATGTCTAAATATTGCAATATATATAGCAACTGGTGATGTTTAAGGACATGGCTTGACATTTGCAATAACAAAGCATTCTAGATAATGTGTTTTTTTGAATAACAAACCATAATCAGTGACTGTAAATTGTGAATGTGAAAAAATTACATTTCAACTGATCAATCAGTGCATCAAATCATTTAAGTATTCACTGATTTCATTTTAAAATCTTTACAAAATACCCACTTGGATGACAATTCCCACCATGAGTCCTGTTTCATTGTTGAGGTATTTCATCGCACCATCTGTCCTTCCTCACTGTTGATGTATTTAGCTTTTAAATACCAAACGAGTGACCACCCTTGTATAAGCATATAATAGACTCGTGTGGCGTTGAAATGCGTTATGCTGTACGCATTGCCACAATTAAAGACCTATTACCAATGATTGGCTGGTGGGCCTGTTTTCACATCACCGAAAGGTGCAATACGTGTTTTCTTTTGAAATATATATGTATATTTTACCTACTGGTCCCAGTAGGTAGGTATACGTAGGACCTACTTTCTATAGGAAAAGTATTTTTTTACTTGCCTATAACTTTGGCGTCCTTCGACCAATCTTCATGACATTTTACACAAAGCTTGTCAAAGTAGGTTCTCTGTGTCATGAAAGTTTGGGGGTGATCCTTGCACTGGGGACTGAGAAAATGGGGCTAAAAAAGGGTGCGTTTGTAATGTTAATTCCCATAGGAACGCGCTGTCGAACCTACAGCCCGAACCGCTGGATGGAATTACACCAAATTTGGCAGAAAAGTAGATGTTGTTACGCAGATTGTGCTTTTTGTTATTTGGTACAAATCTGTCCAGTAGTTTTTGAGAAATTTAAGGCAAAAATTATAGATATATCTCTGGCCACAGATATTTTGCGGTGGTTTCGCGATTAATCGCAGTTGTATGCGCCATCGGAAATGCTGTGATTGGCTGGACGAAACCTGAACAGAAAGTTGCGGCCGCCATTTTATCGTTCGGTAACGGTTCCCGGGGCTGAAAATGTATGTGAAAGCTAACATAAGGGGTCAGGGTGGAGATACTCTGACCCCATGTTTGAGAATTGGGTGTGTTAGTGACACAAGCTATGTGTCCAAAATAGATTTTTCTCATTGCACCTGATATTTGAGACAATGATGCGACCACCAGCTCGCCCCCGAGTACCGTCGCAGAGACGTTGTGAGTATCGCGGCGACACTGCAAATATTGATGGAAATATAATAAAATAGATCAGTGGATCATTAATACACATAGTATTATATTGAGATTCTGATAAATGTTTTTATAGAGTTATTTAGATAGAGATGTATCTAGTGTGATGGTTCAAATTAATGATATAGTTATAATTGTTTAATGTGGTGGTGGCTATTGAATTCCTGCTTTTGCTTTGCGAGGATCACCATTACCGACGTCATCGCGAACTCCTGCCTCACCGCAGAATTGGAAAATAGGTTATAGAGATGACTGTTCTAGAAATACATTAGAAAAATATGATTTTGAAGTGTACAGTAATAAACCCCTAGTGTGTAAAATACTGTAATATGTGTGCATATATGGGTTTTTCACTTTACGGAAAAGGCTCGATCGTCGCAGTTAGCAGCGTTGTCGCGACTCCCTGAATAACTGCGAAAGCGGCAAATAGATCTTGAAGATGGATTTTAAAGAAACTTATTACCAAAACATGAGTTTAAATATATTTTTAAAGAAGAATGCCTATAGTATTTTGTGTAGCGCAATGTGTAGAATGGATTGTTTTACTTATTATTTTTGGATGTGCTGGTGGCAGTTGAATGTCTGCTTTTGTTTTCCATTGTCGTGACGTATTTGAGACCATTGTGACGTCGCCGCGAGGATTCCTAAAAACATTTTTAAAAATGGATTCCTATAAAAAAAAAAAATATTTCAGGTACTAGGGTGGCTCTAACAAGAGCCTTTGTGTTGACTATGTGTATATGACAGCTACACATAAGACCGGATGCAGAGTTTCAGGTTACTTAGAAACACCCTGTTGCCTTTGTCTGTAAAGTGCACTACATCATTTCTATAAATTCCATGCATGTCAAAACGTAGATTGTTTTTATAGATACAGCCTATGTGATGGTCTCTGAGGAATGCAGAAACAGTGTTATTAAAATGTTTCCTGACTTTGTCAATCTGTGAACAGAATTGATTTGACCACTTCCATTTCTGTCTTTGGCATTTATTAGAGTACAGCAAGACAGTGTGAGGGAACAGCGACATCAGTTCTGCAAAGGTATCTTTCATTAGGATTTCCAAACCTACCCCATTGAATGTGCCTAGGACATTGCCAACACAGTTCTCAATCATGAGGTGAGGACCTCAACAGTCCACAATCGACTTAACCAAAGCCAGCAACTGATGAAACTTTAACCCTCTCTGGCCAAACAAAGTAATCTCCACATTTGAAAAACCCAAGTCCCTGTCAATACCTCTGTTGTTTGCAGCCTCTTTAGCTCAATAGACATAGCTGTGGCCCACAATCCACACTCTAAGCATTTTGAAGTGAAGGAGCAATAGCAGTCAGGAGAAGGCTGGAGCTGAATGAGGTAGTTTTCCAAATGATAAACAGTTAAAATGGGTGTGCTTTTTAATTAAAAATAAAAAAAAAAGATATATTTCATTAGATGCTGTCAACATGAAAGTAAATAAAATTTGGTAGTGTTGGATGCCTTAGCAAGAAGTCCTATTATTGGCTGTTGTTTAAAAAAAGAAATGTAATACAGACATGGATATGTTTTTGAATCTGTGGCGTAAACCACACCTGCTCTATGTCATTTGGAAGTAGCATGTTCCTTCTAGAATGTGCTATGAACTTGTGACCTGCTGGTTCTACTGGGTTGCTTGGTACACTGAGCTAAGAGTGTATTGGAGGGGAGGGGTGTTAAAGAAACACAATTTGTTTTTAAAGTTAAGGACATATGACACAATTTAAGTAATGGCAAACTCAGGACTATGTAATAAACTGTTGTGCAGTATTTACATTTTTAAAAACTGAAGCTAAAGATAGGTTTGGACTCCCGGTTTGTTTCGCGATTACTCCGCGATCATCGCAAAAAGATCACGAACACGAGGAGACAGGAACCTCGTTTTGAAAGCGAGGGAAAGGGTTAACAGATGCTTACAATTCACAAGTGGAGATGCAGTAGTCCAAAATGAAAGACATGATTTCATTTGCAACCTTTCTCATGATCATAGAGTGGAAAGTTGAAGAGGTTGCCATTTTAAAGTTGCTTTCTATGAGTGTGGTGTACCATTCTTGTGCTTAGTTTTTACAATCTGAACAGTGTCAAAACTATCCAGAAAGAGATAAAACAATATAATCTACAAACCCAATTCACTGGTATGTATATAACTTTTTTATTATTTAAAAAATGTACATTAGGAATAAAGATATATGTGTTTGATTAAAAATTGTTTTACAGTGATGCAAAAAAATATATCAGATGAACTGTATCTGGCAGCAGATATGTGTTTAAGATGTTAGTACTGTTGAAAATTACCATGGACAATGTCTTTAAAATGACAGTGTTTTAAATGTCTAAGAATTATGTGCAGAATAGATACATCTATATTTGCATTCTGGGAGTTGTGGTAGTTTTAGTCACATTATTAAACAGGAGTAGTGTTGTCCGAAATAAAAGATAAGAAAATGTGCTGCGTCTGTATATGAATTATAAAGTAGTAATACTTGTTAGGTATGTATTAGGAAGTGCTTGTCAATGTGGTTTTTAACTTATATGACCGGTTTGCATATACTTAGATATACCTAGATAGTGAGATATGTTTTTTGTGGTTATAGATAGTTATATGTACGATGAGACTCTTGAGTTCACTTCAAGATGCAGAGAAGTATATATGTTTTGGGAAAGATGGCCTGAAGGTGTATATCTATTATGAAATCACATATATGTTTACATAGTGATCTGTGTTCTTTAAGGTTCTTTAAGGCTGTTGAAAATGTCATGTATATGGTGAGCTTGGTGTATTTCTTCGAACATGATATGTTTAAAATTGAGGAGGGTTAATAGTGCAGAATGTCTCTTGCGAGTTCTTGTGCTAACTTCACTTGGCGTGTAACTTTTCTTTGAGAAATGCTGAATATATGTTTTAAAGACACAAGAAATATTTACGAAATGATGTAGGTATGCCATTAAGAAAATGGTTTGTGCTTTAAAAAAGTGAGAATTGTTGTTTTCAGATTTAGAAACTTACTGATGCATGTGCACGCTGAGTAACAGAGCAATGTATGGTCTTCGAGAGCCATGTATGCAATTATATATCAAGTGTGATATCTAGACTTATTCAATCACCCAGGCACTACACATGCACTCCTCCGATCACGCAGGCACTATTTATGTACTTATTGAACTATGCAGGCAACACCAATGCATTTATCTCATCACCCAGATAGTAGCAATATAGTAATGCATATACACAGGCACTAACTATGCAGATGTGGGGCCATCGATGTAGTTCCTACATACTCAGGGAATCATTCAGGCACTACCTATATTCTGAAGGAATCACCTAGGCACAATCTATGCACTCATCCAATCATCCTGGGTGTATTGTTGTACTCAACCACAAACACATGTACTTACAAGTTTTAGTTAGGACTATGTACTCTTTTAGAACCATCTGATGAATCATACATGTATATATCACACGTGGCCCAATTCTGGGTGGATCGGAGGGAGTGGGAGCAACTTTATGCCCTCTAAAGGGCAAGGGACCAAGGTTCGTACTCTCCCTTTACAATAGCGTTTCCACCAAAAAACGAACAGGCCCTTAAATCATCAAGTCCACTTTTTGTGGTCTCATGCCACTTCCACCTTATTATATAGGTGTACTTCCGTTGAAGGAATGTTCAGGCTACTATTTGATTCCAAAATTATTGGACCAGCACCGTAGTGTGCTAAAAAATGTACAGGATGGCCTCACATACCTCCCAGGTGTCAGGCTTCATCATCGGCATCCCACGTTCGCCAAAGAATGCTCTAATGGCGAAGGAGCCCGTATTATGGGCTGTGATACAACTATTAGTAGGAAACTAAGGTGAAGAAGAAAAAGGAACAGAGGGGGTTTTTTAAGTAAAAAATCCCTACCACCTGCCGGCAAATTCTGCAATCATTATTCATTGGTGATGGAGAGTTGATTAAAAGCACGAAATCTAGGACAATAATAGCCCTGCTATGGTGCTCATTGTCCGCTAGGTCGACATGTTTCAGCCTTGCAACGGCCCCGTCCGGGGTCCTGGGCTTTCTTCAGGACCGTACTCAACCCAAATGTGATCCTATAATATTTCCTTAAACGCAGTGTTCATTAAACACGCATACGATACCCGAATGACCCTTTGTCCACATCGGGTTTCATCCAGATCTGTGGGAACCTTATCTATAAAACATAAATGTGAAATATAGTGCAGTGAACATATATATCTATGTGGAGGAGTGCTGTTCCAAATTAAAAAGGAAAAACGAAGGAATCACTGAGTGTGGTGTATTTTCTATGTCGAAATAGTTTCTGGGCTCTGGGGTTCAGCCCTTTGCTGGCACCTGAGGGAGCGCACCTGGATTGAACCCAATTGTGGAAAATATATATATATATATATATACAATCACATTGGTCTGATCATTGTTGGCAGACAGAAACATCTTGTAAAAGCATTCAGCATGCGGTGATCCTTCAATGCTAAGCCGTGATCGTACGCATATAAGGTCATGAATGGATTACATGCATTAAAAACCACATAAAAACCACACCCGTGTGTACACACACTCTCGCCTTCCGAGAGGTTATAAACAAAACTAACTGTCGAAATACGTTGTGTGCTGTGACCATGCATGCAATCCCTGTCCGTGCATCCGTTTCTTCGATAGCAATAGTTATCAATAACATGTCTTACCCTCACTGATTAGTAATAATGCCTCATGGAGGGCACGAGCCAGAAGAACCAGTAATTGAGACGACTACAGAGAGAGAGAGACATCATGACAACTCCTGGGTAGTTAACTTCAGTAAACTACCTTTGGAAAAAACAGAACTGGAGATCCTGAACAAAGGATTAGGGTTTGTACCGACCCCCAAAATGTACAAATTCAAACTGAGAGTGGATAAATTAAGTTTTTTGTTTTGGTTTGAGTTTGGTACATTGAAGTGCGTGCTTGTAGTTAGGGAGCTAGGTTCATCTGTAGATTTAAAACTGCAACATAACATAAAAATTATTTTTGTATTATGTGTAAGCCAGCAGTAAAGTAGTTGGTACGTTGGCTAGAATAAAAATTCAGATATACTTATTTTTTTTACAGAACAATATCTGTATAACTATAGACAGAATGCCTACAAAAGCTTGGAGGAAAAAGGAACAGAAGCAACTACAGTATCTATGCAGAACTGAGACACAAAAGGACAAAATGAAGAAAAAGTGGTGAAAGAAAAAAATAACTACTGGAAAGAGGACAAAGTCATTTCTTAAAAATATATGTGGACATTTTTAAAGATTACAAAGTAATGAAAATAAAATTTAGACTATGAGAAAGAAGAACAGTGGACAACATATATATAACAAGAACTGAAAAGAGTGTAACAAAGATGGATACACCTTAACCAGGAGACAGAAGCAGTTTAAGGAGATCAGAGCCAGGATGTTTCGTAGTAGAGTAGTTATAAATATACTGAAAACTATGAAAAAGTATAGAAAAAGGAGAGAGGCACTAAAACAGAAAGAACGAATTGAGAGAGTAATTGATAAGGCCTTTGCTTTGAAGGTGAAGCTTTTCATTTTGGTTATAAATAGAATTAAGACTCTTGACAAAATGGTGTTGTGCATGAGGAGACAAAACCAGAAAAAAAGATTAGTGAATAGAATAACTTTTGTACAATTTTTAGTGATGAATGCATACATACTTCTAGTACAGTCTTTCTTTACTGAAGAAAGCTATGTCCTGGATAAGAGATTAGTTCATGCTATTGATTACAGAGGACGATGTTATGAAATGAAGAATGGCACTTTTATAATGAAAGAGGAGAACAGGTACAAGGAAGGCGGAGTCTGAGGCCTGTATAGAAATGGAATTGTAGTAGTGTTTGTAGTATTCGATAACAATCCATTGATATATTAAGGACATTTCTACATATCGTTCCAAGGCAAAGTTTAAAACAGAAAATACATACTTTACAAGGATTGGATCCTTGCAGAAAGCATACAAATTTGCAGGGACACTCAATAGCTTGTTTACTAAACAAAGCGTGCCAAAGCACCTTTCATCCTTTAAGGATATTAGCTGTACACCACTCAACAATACGAACTTTAGTTAGGAGGCTGTACTATGTGAAAACTCTTGCTTTATGTTTAGGAGAAATTAATAGAGCACTTTTGCATGGTACTGTGGCAGACGTAGAAAAGGTTTGTGGTGATGTGCAGTTTTGTTTCTTTGGTCCTTAGCCCGATTCTAGGGAAAATGAAGTTGTTAAGAGGAGGAGTTACAGAACAGGACACAGATATTACAGTTGATAGTTTTGAAGAAGAGATTACAAAGTGTAACACATGGTGGTCTAAAAAACAGATTATGTTTGTATATGTTGTCGCTGCACTCACTAGAAGATTTAAATACAGACGACTTATATTTAAATAGTGAAAAAGTAAATAATGATAACTGTCAGAAGTTAGCTGTGTATTTGTAGAGGAACGCTTTGACTTCACAATTCAGCAAGTTATATGTAAGTAGTGTTACAATAATTTAAAAGATAATAAAATGAACAACACAATTTGTAAGATAATAAAATCCCAGCTAATGTAGAAAAACTATGAAGAGCCAAAAATAAATCAACATTTATGATTTTTTGCAGCATTGCGAAGGGCCGCTATGGACTGCTCTCCAGCACTCACTACAACTACACAATCCATGCAGTATGATGCCATCTGTGAAAACTGTGGAGCCAAATCTTGAAGTTGAGATTAGACCTCTGAAGGGACTCAGGTGTTGTTGTGGGTGCTAATGAAATTGAGGGTCCTTCAGCCCTGCGTTGCTTTCTTGCTGCTTTTACACTATTGCTTTGGTATGTTTTTAGATGGTAAAGCATGGACGTAGTCCTGCAAGAATATTTTTTATTTGTACCCCTTGACAATGTCTTGTGACATATTGTGCATTTTGCAAATCTGCTCACTATGAACACCTCTTAGAGAATGTTCAAGATAGATAAATGGGCGTGCTCTTCTTATTGTTTTAGTTGAAAAGTGTATTATCCAATGGCATTACTTTATTTCCAGTGACATGATTTTCTGTTTTGTTTTTGAATTTTTTTTAGTGGTTTTGTAAAGTTGTAAGATTTTTTTGTTCTTTTTTATGGTAACAAAAATGGCAACTGGGACAGGAGGAATTGAAAAAATGTGCACTGAGAAATGTGCAAAAAATATAAAAGGGCAAAAAATAGCATGTAGGATTTTTTGTAGCATTGTGAATAGCTGTAACACACTACTCACCAGCAGCTATAACAACACTACAGCTCATGCAATAAGTGGCCATTCTTGAAAAACTCTGGAGCCATATGTGTTGTAGTAGTCTACACCTCTGAAGGGACTTTCTAGTGGGAATTGTTGTTGCTGCCACTGATGTAGATGGTCCTCCAGCTTCCCTCTGCTTGACTGCCAGTTGGAGACTTTTTCTATGTTATGCTTTAAGATGATAGAACATGGACGCCATCTCACATGAATATTTTTTGTTCGTCCTTCTAGAGAGGGTCTTGTCACAGATTGCGCATTGCACTAGGTTTGCAGCAGTTTTTGATTCCCCATATGTTTGGGCAACAATGGGTAGTTTGATGGTGTTTGGTAGTTATGTTCTATTCGTGAGTTCAGATGTTGAAAGTTATTTTTTGAAATTGTTGTTTTTGTCAAATGTGTTGTTAAAATAAAGTTAAACCATTATGTTACTAAACAGCTAGACTCAAACTTTGTGTAAAATATGTTTATATATCTGTTTTACACTTTGTCATTTGTATTTGTGACTACTGATGTCATTGCGACCTCCGGTGTTGCTGTGAAGAAGGAAAATGCATTTTTGATGTAGTTATTTCGACAACTGAAAACAAAGGGGAACGTTTAATTAGTATCTTACTAAATAGCTACATTGAAACTTTATGTAAAATATGTCTATATATGTGTTGTACAATTTGTCAAAAACACCCAATATTCGCAGTGTGTCCTTGGCAATTGCACTCATAGAATCAGACAGGGACTACTTGTGCAATCATCAAGTACATCATTTCTCCACCACCCTGCAAATGCGCCTCCTGGCACACTACTAGTTGGGGGATGAAGTCCCCTTGGCTATTGAGGATCATTGGGGGCCAACTACCTCTCCTGTTACCTACAGCAAGCCCACACAGTGAGTTTGCTAAGAGGTCTTCGGACGCCACGCCCTCTTTCTCCACCACTCTTCAAACGTGTCTCTGCACACTACTGGTAGGGGAATGAAGTTCTCTTGGATGCTAAGGGACCTTGGGAACCAAGAAGCCCTCCTGGTACTTTCTGTAAGTCCTACACAGCGGGATTCCTGAGAGCTGGTGAGAGCCCCTCCCTTTCCCCACACTCTGCAAACACCATAGCTACTTAAAAAAAAAAAAAAACGTAAGAATTCACTGAAAAACCAATGGTTACAGGGCCGTTATAGTTATGAAATATAATTTTTTTTTAAACTTAGAAATTCACTGAAAAAACAAAAGGTTACAAGGAAGTTATAGTTAAGCTGACATTTCACTCATACAAAACCCGAGAAATTCAGCATTTATAGTTACTGGAGCTAACTATAACTCGTTCCCCCGCAAAGCACTGATTATGACCTCACATATTACATCACTCATGACATGGTCAGTGACATCACTGATGACCTCTCAAATGACATCATTGATGACATCACTGATGACATCATTCACAGAATCTCTGACACACCCACATATAACCTTTTATACAGCAACTCCAACTTTCACACTACCATTCTCAAACCCATTTACACATCCGTACGAGTACTTACACATCTAGTCACTGATTCATAGAACAACACACACCCACCCACTCAGTCACCCATACAGGCACTCACACAGCCACTCACTCACTGGGACAGCCACTAACATATCCACTCTTACAGCCACTCGCACACTAAGTCAGTCACCCATAGGGTTAGTCACACACCTATTCACCTATACAGTTGATCACACAGCCACTTATCCGAACAATTACACACACACTCACACACTCATACAGATACTAACACACACTCACTCACCTATACAGTCACTGACACAAGCATACACTCAACTATACAGCCACTCTCACTTTCACTCACTCACCCATACAGTCACTCACATACCCCATCACTCACCTATACTGCCTTCAAATAGCTAGTTACTCACCCATATACTACTGACACATGCACTCACTCACTGACACAGCCATACACACACTCACTCACCCATTCAGCCCTTCACACACACTCACTAACCCATAGAACCACTGACTCACACACTCACTCATTCATACAGGCAGTCACACACATCCTCACCCACCCACACAGACACTCATAAACCCATACAGGTACTCAGACAACCAATCACTCACCTGTACAGAAACTCACGTACCCACTCACACACCCATACAGCCACTTAGACACAACTGACAGACTGATACAGACATTCAGACAACCTATTCACTCACCCATACATTCACTGATACACCTAATTACTCACTTGTACAGTCAGTCACGCACCAACTGAATCATCCATACAGGCGCTCATACACACACTGATTCACCAATACATCTTGGTATATATATATTGAACACTCATAAACTATTTTAAAACACTCACAGTCACTGTATGATGTCATCAGTGATGTCATTTGAGATGTCATCAGTGATGTCATCAGTGATATCACTGACCATGTCATGAGTGATGTAATATGTGAGGTCATAAGCAGTGCATTGAAGGGGTGCAAGTTATAGTTAGCTCAGCTAACCATAACTGCTGAATTTCTCTGGTTTTCTATGAGTGAAATGTCAGCCTATCTATAACAAATCTGTAACCTTTGGTTTTTTCATTGACTATATATATATATACACACACACACTTGCCTACGAAATGCAAAATACATTTTCGTTGTAAAGGTATATATGTGGTAAAATTTTACATAGTAAAGGCATATGCATGGTAATGGGTGTGTGGTAAAGATATTGTGTGGTAATGACTGCTATGTAAAGGCTGTTTCCTTGTCGTACAGCATTTTGGCTGCTGTGCAGCATGGCTATGAAAACAAGCATTGGTAAATGCATTAGGTTCTGGCTACATGATAAATAATAATCTGTTTTTTGTTGTAAGTTGTAGCTTGCTGAGTAGTTGTATAGTATAAGTTACAGAAAGTCTGTTAAAGGGTTATGACTTGTTTATGTACATAAAGAAAATATATTGTGCTGTTACTAGTAGTATAGTGCAGGTAAGTAATAGCAACATTTTGACAAATGAAATAGGGAAATAATAGAATTAATTGATGTTATAGCAATATTATGTGTTTAGAGTAGTTCTGACAGCTATTGGGCCCGGTGCAACTACACCTGCTGCACCATTCAAATCATGCCCCCAGTGCCTGTTAACAGCATGTGTGACTGCCTGTTTAGTAGTAAAATATAGCAATATTTAGTGTTTAGTGGAGTTCTGACAACTTTTTGGCCCGGTGCCACTGCACCTGCTGCACCATTCACATTGTGACCCTAGTGCCTGAAGGATAAAATATAGCAGTAATCGGTTTTTATTGGGGTGCCTGGAGCTTTTGGTCCTGGTGTCACTGCACCTGCTGCACCATTCACATTGTGACCCTAGTGCCTGAAGGATAAAATATAGCAATAATCAGTGTTTAGTGGGATGCCCAGAGTTTTTGGTCCTGATGTCACTGCACCTGCTGCACCATTGAAATCATGGCCCTGTTGTCTGCAAGGTAACTGCACTTGTGGCTGCCTGTTTAGTAGTAAAATATAGCATAGCTCTTGTATATTAACTTTATTTTTAACATGTAATGTTTATTACAACATTTAGAGTATGAGCAGAATGATCAAATAGATTAAGTTAAAAAAATTAATCCGATAATGCCTACAAAGAGCAAAGAAAGGTACTGGTGCATGAATAGGAAATGCCACAAATGTTCTATGGCTAAAGCATCTGCTTTACACAACTAAGTAATAAAAAGCAAGCATTCCAGCATACTGTTAGAAGATGTCTGCATTTTCCGTGGGAAGAGATCTTATCATGAGTGAATGGGGCTTAAACAGTGTGAAAAGCTTTAGTAGAAGTATCGTAAATGCGTGCAGCCAGGGGAAGTTAACAAAAAAATGTTCCACACAAAAGCGAATTAACACAGTAATTTGGCATTGGGAACTGATAAGAGCCCCCTTTTAAGATATAATAAATACATGAGATTTCAAGCGAAATCTAAATCGGAGTGCTGACACAGCTGCCATGCATACAAAATAGCATGCAAAAGACACACAGTTGATGGACGGAATACAGAACAAATCAAAACATTCACCCCAGTCAAGAGATCTGGGTTAAATCCATCATTCTTTTGCACACCATGCCACCCCAGTTTAGACCTGACCATATGCAAATCAGTCTTGACCCAGTGCCTCATGGGAACAGTCCAGCCAGAACTGCCAATCCAGGTCCTCCCTGAACAGGAATCAAGCATCCTAGGACCGGTTTTGGGTTTCACCCCTCATCAACCAGAATAGCTTGAATCCAGTGGCACAGTGAGCCCCCGACCCACGTCTGCACATACCCGGCGTACTTGGGGCGAGAATGTAAAAGACACACACTTGATGGGCGGAATACAGAACAAATCAAAACATTCACCCCCAGTCAAGAGATCTGGGTTAAATCCATCATTCTTTTGCTCACCATGCCACCCCAGTTTAGACCTGGCCATATGCAAATCAGTCTTGACCCTGCACCTCATGGGAACAGTCCAGCCCGAACTGCCAAGCCAGGTCCTCCCTGGACCAGAAACAGGCATCCTATGACCGGTTTCGAGGTTTCACCCCTCATCAGCCAGAATAGCTTGAATCCAGTGGCACAGTGAGCCCTTGACCCACGTCTGGGCATACCAGGCGTACTCAGGGCGAGAATGCAAAAGATACACAGTTGATGGACGGAATGCGGGACAAATCAAAACATTCACCTCCAGTCAAGAGATCTGGGTTAAATCCATCATTCTTTTGCTCACCATGCCACCCTAGTTTAGACCTGGCCATATGCAAATCAGTCTTGACCCTGTGCCTCATGGGAACAGTCCAGCCCGAACTGCCAAGCCCGGTACTCCCTGGACCGGAAACAAGCATCCTAGGACCGGTTTCGGGCACAGGGTCAAGACTGATTTGCATATGGCTGGGTTCAAACTGGAATGGCATTGGGAGCAAAAAAAAAATAGATTTATGCCCAGATCTCTGTACTGGGGTGAATATATGACATTGTACTGCATTCTGTCCATCAATTGTTCTTTTTGCATTTGATTTGTCACCACGAGTGGGACGGGTATGCCCAGACGTGGGTCCTCTGCTCTCCATGTCACTGGAGTTAAGTTATCCTGGCTGATGAGGAGCAAAACCGTTCCTAGGATGCTTGTTTCCAGTCAAGGGAGGACCTGGCCTGGCAGTTTGGGCTGGACTGTTCCCATTGGGCACAGGGTCAAGACTGATTTGCATATGGCTGGGATCAAACTGGAATGGCATTGGGAGCAAAAAAACAATGCATTTAGGGCCAGATCTCTGTACTGGGGTGAATATATGACATTGTTCTGCATTCTGTCCATCAATTGTTCTTTTTGCTTTTGTCACCCTGAGTGGGATGGGTATGCCAGACATGGGTCCGGTGCTCTCCATGCCACTGGAGTCAAGCTATCCTGGCTGATGAGGGTGAAACCCAGAAACCAGTCCTGGGATGCTTGTTTCCAGTCCAGGGAGGACCTGGCCTGGCAGTTCGGGCTGGACTGTTCCCATTGGGCACAGGGTCAAGACTGATTTGCATATGGCTGGGTTCAAACTGGAATGGCATTGGGAGCAAAAAAACAATGCATTTAGGGCCAGATCTCTGTACTGGGGTGAATATATGACATTGTTCTGCATTCTGTCCATCAATTGTTCTTTTTGCTTTTGTCACCCTGAGTGGGATGGGTATGCCAGACATGGGTCCGGTGCTCTCCATGCCACTGGAGTCAAGCTATCCTGGCTGATGAGGGTGAAACCCAGAAACCAGTCCTGGGATGCTTGTTTCCAGTCCAGGGAGGACCTGGCCTGGCAGTTCGGGCTGGACTGTTCCCATTGGGCACAGGGTCAAGACTGATTTGCATATGGCTGGGTTCAAACTGGAATGGCATGGGTAGCAAAAAAACGGTGGATTTAGGCCCAGATCTCTATACTGGAGTGAATGTATGACATTGTTCTGCATTCTGTCCATCAATTGTTCTTTTTACAAAATAGCATAGGCATTTTTCTTTTTAGTTATTGATCCAAGATGGATTGGTAAATAAAAACAAGCATTGGCATAGCCAATAGGTCTCGTCTTTGGGACCTTAGAAGTGTTTAGTCATGCAACAGTTGATGTTGTTGCACCAAGAATATTGTGCTGGATAACTAAACACTTATAAGGTCCCAAAGGCGAGACCTATTGGCTATGCCAATGCTTGTTTAATCTTACTCTGCCATGCAGTAATATCACACACCGGCTTATATTGGAGTGGAAGTGCACCAACCCATTACCATTTGGAACTAACTGTCAAGTGGGATTTAGAGGTCCACCGTTGGTGTGAACCATGCACGTTTTTTAACTCTTCTTCCCTCTACAACACTATTAATCACTGCCGAAAGACCGCTGCAGTATGCTACTCTAGTTACTACTGTACAACTAGAAAACGCTTCCCAAAAAGGCATCCCAGTAAATACATTTGCAACCAGGCATTCCTCCAACTGCAGTGTGGTGCCACTACCTTCCAGGGTCGTAGAGACTCTATTGAGTGCCCCTGGTCTTTTGCACACATTATATATGTGCATACTAAATTGTGAAAAGTCAGTAATGTTCCCAAAATATCAGAGGAAGGGATCATAAGTTCCTCGCACCCAAATGGTAAGGCCCCACCAAAGGTCTCCCTTTGCCTTTGAATAGGGCGGCTGTGCTAAAATGTATAAACCCCATTCGAAAGGCTGCCTTTATACTCCAGGTTCCTCACAAGCGGCGATCTTCACTCTCACATTTGATTATCATTATTCGAAGCAGCTCGCAGTGGAAGAGGAGAACGTCGCTAAAACACGAGGATGGCGCGAGGGGACTGGGGAAAATAACACTAAGTAATGGCTTCTAGCATTACAAAATACAGGCTTGACGCAGAAAGCAGCTTGTTTTAATTAATAATATGTCTTATTTATGGGTCGATTATGACACTGCTTAGCTGCAGACACACGGCCCCCTAGGAGCCCTCGACCCTATCGGCCGCCCGATGCCCCTTACCGGTGACACGCCGAGGTGAGCCCACCCAGTGCCGAAGCAAGGCAGGCCCAGCCCGTGTCCAGAGATGGCCACCTCACTACTTTTTATTTTATTTTAATTTTATGCGTTTTTATATAGCGCGGACTTTACCCGAAGGTGTCAGAGCGCTTCACAATAGGAACAGTAACATTACATGAGGAGAAAATTACAAGTGGGCATGTTACAAAAGCAAACGACACATTACCTGAGGAAAAAGTGACAATGGTGCATATAACAAAAGCAAACAAGATACAAGAAGAGGTAGCAAATGATACGTTACAAGAGGAAAAAGTGATAAGTGTGCATGATACATAAGAAAACAACAACAGATATAGAGAGAGACCCCTTATTACACAAAGGGATTAGAGTACCATTTCATAGATTAAAAATATGCTATCCCTTAATGCAGTGGTTCCCAAACTGTGCGCCGCGGCACCCCGGTGCGCCGTAATGAGGTGCCAGGGGCGCCGCGCGCACTATGTGGGAAATTGCAGCCGCAGCGTTGGGGGAGTGAAACCGTTTTTGTCAACATGATAGGACGATTTCGCATCAATAGATTTTTATTAACAAGAATTTCATCTGTAAGTACAACTTGCCTCTGCAGTCACACTGACTTCAAAACATACATGACGTGCTTAAACTCCATTGGTGACCAAGTAACTGCTAAGCGTTTTCAGCTAGGTAAAACGGGACCTGGACGGAGTAACTTCATTCATTCATTGTCTGCTACCAACGGCCCTCAGCCGTCCGTCATTCGGCGGGGCTTGGACGCAGTTTAATGGTTAATGCTGTGTAACTTGTGGTCGGAGCATGAGTGAAGCAGCGGATAAAGGCCCAGCCGTCATTTGCTTTAATGAAGGGATTTGTGGTTTTCCGGTACTGTTTCGAACTGTGCGTGCAGAAACTTCGCTCAAGGTGAAGTCAAATGTATTGGTGGCAGCCCGGGGGTGGTTTACGATATTTGTGTGCCTGAGTGAGGTAAAGTTTAAGTAGTAAGTAGCCAGCTGAACGCTCAGTATTCTAGTTAGCGCCGCAAGGTCTGAGTGTGATTGGTAAAGGAACTGCCCACACGGGATGGCTTGCGATATTTCCACGTCTGGGTGATGTAGAACAACTCCGGAGTACGCTATGTTTTTGGAATTACCCTCTGGGTCTGAACGTGATTTATCCCGAACCATGTTATTCTGGGTGTAGGAAGAAGACTTTAATTTGGATTGGTCTGATCAGGACCTATTAACCTTTACATGGGGCCTGTCACTGCACATCACCATTAAAGTAGCGGCTTGAAACACAACTAAAGTTGCCGCCACGAATGCCAGGGTCAGCACCAGACTCGCAAGCTCTACAGCACACTTACAAACACGCTCTGACTCATGCTCATTTTAAACTCACTCACTCACACTCTTTCTCACTTCCATACTCACACTGATTCAGTGCAATGCACTATCACTTTCACTCACTTGCGCTCATTCTCAGTTTCACTCGTTCTAAGTCACAATAGCAGTCACTCACTCCTGTCTCTCGCTCACTTTCACACACATGCTCACACACAAACACACACTCATCTGCATGCACACAACATTTGACAGATTATTTTTGCACTTCCATGTAGCTGCCTGCCCTGGTTCACTCCAGCTCCTCTCTTGCTAGCGGTGAATGAGTTCTGAAGCCAGGCACATAGCTTTCTCCGCATAGGCCTGCGCGGCGGCGAGAAGCCTTTGTGCAGGTACTGAGACGCATAGTCCTGCACCTACATGCGTCACTCTGGGTCGGTGTTGGTGAAGCCACTCATAAGGAGCCCGCCTTTTTAGTATAAAAATAATGCTGGTGATACTGATTACGACAGACCAAACTCAATGTTCCATTTTCTCAGAGCGGGTCTCAGTACCAAAAGCTACTGAAAGCAGCAGCTGGCATAAATAAGGGTTTGGGACCAGGCACTCTGTTGGGGAAAAAAACGATGGATTGGGATGCAGCCAAAGTGATTGCCAGTGGATGAGATTAATAATTCAAGCATTCCAACCATTAGAATACCTTCATTGCGTCCCAATTACTTTAAGGAAGACAACAGGAAGTACTCCCGAGGTCGGGCTTACATATACCGGTCCCACCCGCCCACCGGTAAAAAAATGGTGGGGTGCCACGGCCAACTGCTGATTAGGTCAAGGGAGCCACAGGTCAAAAAAGTTTGGGAACCACTGCCTTAATGTATACCTAGGAACAAGTAGTATCATAGAAATGCAATCCTATTATTCCACTCCAAACCTGAAAGTATCTGTAATACAACTCCAAATAAATGCCACGTAGTATTTTTATTTAAAACATTAGTCTCCAATATACATAACTTAAAAATTTCACAAATCATGTGACATATTCTTTTCATTAAAAAACACGATATACCTAAAATACAATAAAAACCAAACACATCATACAAAATACATTTTCATAGAAAAGATAAAAGAGAGAAAAAAGAAAAAGGATGATGACAGTACAATTTATCATTAATATTGCATATCACTTGAGAAAAATAATCACTAGGCCTTGATGCACTTAATTTTATCACATCTAAAGAGCCAAATGTCCCCCTGGATTATGCAGTAAATTTTGCGTCGACGCGTTTCGATGGCTTCTATTAATAATCCATCTTTTTCAAGACCAAAGTATGTTCTAATCTCTCTGTGCCCTTCTTTTTATGGCCATTGAAAGTATCCTGTTCTTAAAATCAACTATATGGAGGACCAAGGCTCTTCTTTGTGCTGTAATATATCTCTAAAATTCAACGCACCTCTCTTTCTGATTAGTGCTTGCAACTAACTCTCGCAGTCTTCTTTGCATATATTGAAGTCCTGAATAAGACTCGCCTATTTACGTAGTCTTCCTGCTCCTCACTACTTCATAATTCTTTGCTTAAGATACGGTATGGAAACTTCAATAATTGTGTTCCCAATCTATTTGTATACCGAAACTGTGGGACCACGCACTGCAAGGTTCCTCACGATAGTTGTCACGGTAAGCTTCGAAAAATATCGCTAGGGCCTCGTACGTCCTTCCTGTCGTTCGTTGTTGGAGTGGAATAATAGGATTGCATTTCTATGATACTACTTGTTCCTAGGTATACATTAAGGGATAGCATATTTTTAATCCATGATACATAAGATACAAAATACAAATTGAGGTATAATACTGCAATAAGTGGCAGTCACTCAGAACACACTGGGAAGGCACTTCTATAGGCATGGAGTACAGAATTTCCTATAGTGGAAGAGCTTCCTTGAGGGAGTAGAGAGGGCGTGAATTAGATTTGGAAGTGTCTTTGAAGAAGTAGAAATTTGAGGTCAGTTTTGAAGGACCGGGAAGAGGTGGAGGTCCGGAGCTGAGGCGGAAGTGAGTTCCAGATTCTCACCGCGTTGCCTGAAAAGGATTGGGCCATCGATCTTTCCTTTTTGAAAGTGGGAGGTTCAAGCAATAAACTTTCCGCATTACGTGATGGTCTAGAGCCTCCAGAGAGTTTCAGTTTATTGGCCAAGTAGCGAGGAGAGGAGGAGTGCAAGGCTTTGTGGGTGATGCAGGCAGTCTTGTAGATAGATCTTCCCTCGTTGGGAAGCCAACGGAGGGAAGATAAAATGGGTGTGATGTGGTCGCTTCTTTTGGTCCCATATATGAAACGAGCTGCTGAATGGAGAACAGATTTAAGGGGGGACAGGTGGGATTTGGGGAGGCCAGTAAGAAGAGAGTTGCAGTAGTCCAATCTAGAGAGAACCAGCGATTGGACCAGGGTTTTTTGGTCTTGCTCTGGGAAGAAGCGTCGAATCCCCCAGAGAAAGCGCAGTTGGTATCGAGCAGGGTATACAACCCCGGATATCGGTGTCTGGCAGCGGGGAAAGAAGGATGCGCTAGCGGGGCGGGGCTGACCGAGGTTACAGTGGGCGAATGGGTGTAATGGAGCCACTCACGGAATGCTGAGGTCTGGGCAAGAGCCGATGCGGATGGCAGAGGAGCTGGCCTTCCAATGACCAAATCTCCAAACCCAGCGCCCCTCCCCCCCCCACAGGCTCAGTGCCGCGGCGCCACAAATTGGCGCACAACCCGCAGACGGATCACGGGCGGAGCGGCCAGCAACGTGCGGCATAACTCTACAGCTGCCCACATCGCCGGAGCCATGCCTGAACCGCAGCCCAGAAGCCACCGCCAGGCGTTGAAGGCAGCGCCACCCCCCGCACGTCCGAGACCGAGCACGCGGCTCGCCCCCAGGCTTAACCGGGGAGGGTACAAAATGATACCAGGGTAGTCCAACAACCCTTGCATGGGCGGCAGATGGGCCCAAGTGGGAGAACATTATGCACAACCACATTTTTAATTCACATCTTGGCGAGACCCCGGACCTCCCTGGGGTACTTCCGGCGCCACTGCACTACTGGTTAGAAGGCGGTAATCGCCCCCTCCCTGCGACCCCGCTAGTCACGCACCGGCACCCAGGGAGGGGGGATGGGGCGAGCAAGTAGTCCGCCATACCAATAACCCCCAGCAGCGACTTCGCACGAGGCCCTGCCTCGAACCAGACTCTGGGAACTAACTCAACAGAGCAACCCGTCCTCCTCTCTCACAGCGGAGAGAGCACCTGGTGAAGTTCCGATGCGGGCAGGGAATGCCCGGGTTTCGAGAGGGAGAGACCCCGCGTTTGAAAGCTTTAAACTTTGAAACCTAGTGGGATCATACTAGTAATGTATAGCAAGTTATTAACCAAGTACATTTCTCTAGAATGCAAAAATTAGATACCTCGGCAAAGAGGGAAAGTTAACAGTGAAACACTGGGGAAGAAGAGGCAAGTACAAATGGTCATAAGGCTCTAATAACTGTGCAGGCGTCACCCATTCTACATACAGGTGTAGGTAAATACTCGCGCCTTTGACGACTCCAAAGGCGCTAATGAGACCTACCGACAATCCGGACATCGGGCCGTAAAGTACAAGTATTCATAGAAAATGGCAACTTCCTCTCCGCCTTTCAACATGCCTCTCCACACCCAATGACAAGCGCCCATTGGGGGTGAAGTGACAAAAATATGTTTTTGAATTCATAGACCATCTTGAGTATAATATCTGTGTAATCAGAGAAAAACTATTTACCCAGTAAACAATACACAGAAGTCAGTGTTCAGCTTTAAAGTTTTGAGCGTGCCTATTCAATATTAGTTTAGCTACCGGATTCTAATAATAACATTTGGAAGCTGTACATGAAGCAGCACAGCTAGCAAGAAACATTAGGCCAAAAAAGAAACTGTGAAAAAAGGGAAATCCGACTGATTTGTGTGACTTGCGGTCTCAGCGGACTGGGGTGGTTAACTCAGCTGCAATAACACAGCTGTTCCAAATCAACACGACGTTAACCCCAATTGAACCGATCGAGCCCTCGCCTTCCTCCTGAAGCTTTGAAGGGATCTGCAGATGTGGAACCTCGGGAGCCGCTTTCCCGCCTCGAAGGCAGAGCTAGAGTTGCGCGCCGCCCAGGGCCCATTCACTGCCGGGCACTAAACGCAGGCGTGAATACCACCCGCAGAACGTGACAACAATGCACCCTATAATAAAACAAACTCAGGAGAGGGGTTATAACTATATAGGGAAATGGCATGAGGGAGGAATCTTGGAATTCGAGGCTGGGTAGTGAGTGATACGAACCAGATTTCTGGGCGCAGATGGAGCGGGTTGCACATGGCCGTGCCTGAATGTGTAATGTAAATACGGTGCTCATGTAAAGCGCTCCAATACCTTCGGGTCAAGTTCGCGCTATATAAATATGCAAAAAAAAAAAAAAATGGCTGCAGCTGCACTTCAATGCCAAACTTCCCAAGGTTGGGGGCAAAATCAATGGCTAATGAGACGGGGGCAAAATCAATGGCTAATGAGACCTACCGACAATCCGCAACACGCACAATATACTTACAGCACCTTCAAACATCACAGAGAGGTGACTCACCCTCGAGCAACTTCCACTTTTGCAATCTCCCGGTCTCATCATCACACACAGCGTTTCCCTTGTGGGAGCGAGCCAGGGGCACCATGTGTTTGAAGTTAATTACAAACATATGGTGTCAAAGCTCGCTCCCGCAAGGGAATCGCCAAACGTGCACGCGTTGCCATTGAAAGCAATGCAACGCGTGCACGTTTTTAGGGCGAAAAGCCAATCGATTGCAAAAGGTCTTTTTCCTAAGCAGCGCATGCGCGCTGCGTAGGCGAGACCTAAAAAGGAATGTGAAAGTGTTGTAATAAAACAGAATGTAACAGGGTTGTCAGTTAGGCGTGGGGGAGCTGCAGCACAGCAGGTGAGGGGAGAAGCAACACAAGCGAAAGAGAAGCACATTAACCAGTGGGCTGGCAGGAGGGAGAAGCACACAGAGGCGAGAGAGTCTAAAACCAGTGCAGGGTAGCTGTTGAAGCACATGGGTGAGAGAATATAACATGGGGGGGTTTAGAAAATGACACGAGGGGGAGCTAAAACAAGAAGAAAAAAGTAGTTCCTTAAAAGCAGCCAGTAGAACCATAGAAGCCAGTTAATCAACGTGATGGTAAAAAGGCTATGCTTTATGGGAAGGACACATACAAGACTGACAAGCTGGGATGTGAATAAGAAGCAGGCATATAAGAGTGAAAGTAAAGCCAACCAGTGGTTGGCTGGAAGCCCCTGTGTGTTTTTGGTAAGCACACAATATGTCTTTCGCAACCTGCTGGTGCTGCTAGACCTATCAGCAGCATTTGATACGGTTTCACCCCCATCTTGCTCAGTAGTCTTAATCAGGCCGGAGTGCGTGGTACGGCACTATCCTGGCTACGATCCTTTTTGGAGAAGCGCTCCCAACAGGTGTTTTTTCGCCCTTTTCTGTCATCGCAGAAACCGCTAAGGTGCAGCCCGCTGCTCTTTAACATCTACCTCGCCCCATTGGCTACTCTGATTGAATCTTGGGGCATGAAAGTGATGTCTTACGCGGACGACACACAATTGATGTTCTCCTTTAAAGAACACTCGGTGGAGGCTTTTCACAATTTTAAGGCATGCCTAAAAGACATCTCGGTGTGGATGAATAAGAACTGCCTGAAATTAAACACAGATAAAACGGAAGTCCTGTTTTTTAGCCAAGCGTCCCCTCCTCCGCCCATTCTGTGGTGGCCGTCAAAACTGAATCCACCCACCTCGGAATCAGCCAGAAATCTGGATATCAGGCTGGATAAGGAGCTCTCTTTTTCTGCCCAGATATAACATATCTTGTTCACATGTTTTTAGATGATGAGGGCAATAAGGAAATGTATACGCTTCCTGCCGGAGGAACATCGAAAGACAGTGGTCCATGCATTGGTCATGTCTCACTTGAACTATGCAAACAGCCTATACTTGGGGCTACCTGCATACTTATTGCACAGGCTACTAATTATCCAAAACTCCTCAGCAAGGCTAATCAGGCAGGTACCTTTGTGCCACCACATCTCTCCGCATCTGAAGCAACTTCATTGGCTCCCTATAAGCAGGAGGATAGAATTCAATTCACTGATCCTTGTGTTTAGGGCCACCAGAAGCTTGGGACCTAAGTACCTCCAAAAGAGGCTGCAGCTGCAACATCAAAAGCGAGGCTTGAGATCCAACAATCTAAGACTCCTGAAAGTCCCACTATACCCCAAAGCGCTACTGGGTGGTAGATTGTTCGCTGAGCTGTCTTCTAAACTATGGAACTCTCTCCCACTCCACCTGCACCTGCTGGAATCAAACAGAGAATTCTGGAAAGCTTTAAAAACCTGGCTCTTCAGGCAGGGATAGTTGGCACACATGACCCACACGAGACCTCTCCGCTAGCGCCGGGACACCTCCGCTGAGGTAGTTGTGTGCTCCAGAAATCCTCATTCATTCGTTCATTCATTCATTCATTCATACCTTGCACTGTCTGGTAGGCTAGACCTAAAAATGAATTTTCTCATTCATTGAATAGCAAAGGGGAAGCAAGAAGACTGTGGGTAAAGGCCTGAGTGAGACATGCAATGTGCCAGGACTCTGGGTTTCTGATGCTGTTTTTTGCCATTTTCCATTTGACTTAAAATGATCCTTGATGTCCAGGGATCAGTTCAGGCCCGCAAGAGGAAAATGAAGCCAGATAAATTCTTAACACATCTAATTTGCACTCCAGGGGAGCAGAAATGCAGATAGCTGGTGGACACAGAACAAAACATCCTGTATGAAATTTGCTTACAGTTTCATGGAAAAGAGTTTTCTCATTTTGGTAATTTCAAAAAATCACCAAAATTGAGATTCACTCAATTGGGGTAGTCTAGCTAGTGTTGTCCGTTTTGGGAATTCCTTAAAATGAAGTAACATTTCTCCTTCACTACAAAATGATATATTTGTTTTCCCACAAGAGGTCCATGTCTGATAATCTCTGGGAGGCATTTAAATAGAGAAAATCTAACATGGCTGAGAAAGGCCATAGAATGACAGGGGGTGGCTCCTTTTCAGGACTCTAAGCCCACCTTCTATTTGCCTACCTGGAGCCACCTGGAGACCAAATATTCTTTACATTTAATCAATAATCTTTACCTATCTGCAACTACCATCTCCCATAGAGTGTAGGTGTAATCTTGATGTCTGGGTTGGGCCTTGATTAAAAGTACAGGAGGTAGGAAATGGGTCAGCCGGTGTGTACAGTAAGCCAGTCATTAACAGGACCTCATCATCTTTCTTTTGAAAAATTGCTACCCTTTTTGTAAATTTCTTTATTGAATTTTTTAAGTTAACAACAAACAAAGACGCTTGCACATCATCCAGGAGGGGAAAGAGAAAGAGACATATGTACATCACCAACACGCTAGGTGGATAGCATCGCTTAATCAATTAATCATCCCAAGTATGAGTGAGTTTCTAGGCCATAGAAGTTTAGGTCTTGGAGCATACGTGTGCCCATCTCATAGGGTATTAGACAAACTAGCCCATGCAGTGAGGGGGGGCATTAGTCAGCAGTGTCTGATTCCATGGACAATAGGTAGGCAGGAAAGTGTTGCCAAATATCCATAGGGCGCGAGGCGGGGGCTGGAGGCGTGCATAGTCTTCGCCCACCCTCTGCACCGGCTGATGCTCCCAAGCCAGTCAGAGGGAGCAGGTGGGCGGGCGCTTCTCCAGTGTAGTGCTATCCCCCGCTTACCCAGTAGTAATGCCAAGGATACCAGGCGGCGATTAGAGCGTGGTTGAGTGTAGCCTAACAATGGCATTAGGGGGTCGGGCTTTAGCCCAATATCTGTCAAGGCAG
The DNA here is from genome assembly GCA_963921515.1 of Calotriton arnoldi. Lineage (NCBI taxonomy): Eukaryota > Metazoa > Chordata > Amphibia > Caudata > Salamandridae > Calotriton > Calotriton arnoldi. The sequence goes on along the minus strand of CAWUFW010000447.1, from coordinate 3,945,113 downwards.
AGATGTGTGCAAACACTGTAAAAATTGTTAATGAGTCTTCTTGGGAGTGGCCATATAATTAAGTTTCCCTTCCAGGCTAGAAATGTGTATTCACTTTAAATATGCCTGAGCTGGGGCATAAGGTAAATATGTTTTTCTAATATCTAAAGACGTAAAATATATGTAAAATGAATCTTTTTAAGTGAGTCTCCTAATGCAAAATTCAATATATGCCTGCGGCTTTCATCAGATGTTACTTACTAGAAAGAATAATTCGGTGAAAAAAGTTTGTTTTTTGTAGGAGAGATGGATGCAGGTTAAGCTGCCTGCCACGTTACAGTCTGAAGTATCATTTCCAAGTCTAATTTTTCATGAACGAGAAAACTTGTCTTGCATCTCCACCCATGACTGATACATTGTAAGTGGCCGCGTTTCTAAGGTTAGATTACAGTTATTACAATAAATATGCCATACCTTTGAAAGCCAGCTGCTTAGTTATCGACGTGTGACAAGCCTACTCCATGTTTCTGAAGCATTAGCGAAAGGCAGAAGCTGTGCCACTTGAAAACTCTGCACAAGCCATGGAGGTTTACAGAATTAAAACTAAAAATACAGAGCAAAAAACAAAAGCCACGTTCTGGGGAAAAAAGTGTCAAACTTGGGGTGTCAAAAAAATACAAGGCGTTTCCTCACATTTGTAGCTCACTGGGGGGCCTTACGTTATCTTACTTTAGAAAAATACTACATCCAGATCTGAGGAAGAACTAGCTTGTATTAGAGAGCAGTTGGAGGAAATTTGTAAATAACACGTATAGTCTATAATTTCCTGTTGATTGAAAACATGCCATGTTGCATTGTGTTATGCTAAAGAAAGTTGATCTACCTCTATTTGATTGTGTTTCAACCAATCTATAAAAATAATTTGTTTCCAGCACTTTGAAAAAGTTACATGTTCTTCAGCCATAACCACTGCTATAACGCCACAATACCCTCCAATTTAGAAGCTCGGTTGTCCAGGAACTCCCAACAATTGTCTTTTGTTTATAAATGTCCTCCACCGCCCATTTCATCTTTATCACGTTGAGGAGAAGGCCTGTTTCCTCTGTTTTTTGGGGTCAGTTAGACCTATGTACGAGTTCATTGACTAATTCATCAGCTCAGTTAACTTCACCACTACTACAAAAGTCTATTTAATTCTCACTTGTAACAAGGATAGTCTATAACGTATTACTATATATAGATCCCTGGCCTCTGTAATTCACACTTATTTTTTTATATACCTAGATGGCTTCTAGTTATGCTGTTCATGTGAGATGAGCTTGAGAGCCCATTCAGGTGGCCTATTATCTCTCTGCATGTCTACAAGATGTCAACTGTTAAATGTTCACAAAGCATCTAGTACCTACCCTGGTGAAAACACTTGCGAAAATAGACCTGGTCTTCGTCAGTAACAAACAATTGCTTTAAAGCTATAGTCCAGTGCAGTGAGTCTTATTCAACAAGCCATCTCAAAGGGTAGCAATTTAGGGTTTCTGATTGACAAAAATCGTTTCTTAAACTCTCTATGAGAATATGTTGTTGTGACCATGGAGGATTAACTCTCTTTTGGTTCTTTCTGAAATGATAATATTGAACACATTTTTCTCAAACCGATTAGACTATGGGCACGGTACATCCAACAGCATTGCTACGGTCCAACAGATATGGCTATGGAGATTACAACATACTGCAGTTGAAAGATTGAGGCTCTGTTACTGCATGCTTGTCACGTCTCTCCTGGCTTTCTATTGAGGAATGAATGAGTTTTAAGTTCCGAAGCATTGCTCTTCTGGCATTTTAGGGAACGCCCTCCCTACTTTCATGAGTACCTGATTTTTTTAAATGCTAAACTTTAGGAAGACTATGGTCAACCTTTGACAGGCAATTCACCGTACAGTCTTTTGCAAAGCCTATCTAGGAGTTAGAGCATTGTCTGTTCCAAGCTTTGGTACTCTTTCAATCCACAATCTACAAAGCAATCTCCTTTCTGGGAAGGCTTACTGTTAGAAATGGGGGTCTGTAGTTGGCAGTGGTATGCACCCTGTCCAAGTGGGGAGCCTTCCTTCTAGTCAGAATGAGGGGTAACCGCTGCTCATCCCCTTCGTAGCTTGGCACAAGCAGTCAGGCTTATCTCAGAGGCAATGTGTGACGTATTTGTACATAACACGCAGAGTAACACAGTGAAAACACTACAAATGGACACCATCCCAGCTTAGAAAAATAAAGTATCTTTATCTAAACCAAGCAAGACCAAAACAACTAAAGCCCTTGGAGGAGGCAATGCCTCAGTTCTGGTGCACGTAGAAGTGTTGAGTTGAATCCAGGCCATAGGGGCAAGCGATGTGTAGAAATTCAAGACAGTTCTGGTCTGCGGGTGATGTGTCGATAAAACTTGCTGCCCAGGTGCAATGGAAATCCAGATGCGCTGGAGGTCGATGCGGTGGCAGCAAACAGGCGCTGCATCAATTTCTTCAGCCACAGTCCAATGATGCATTGATTCTTTCAGCCGCACAGCAAGGCCTGCATCGGAGTCATGGCGGGAGTCTCGGACTTCGAAGACATGGTGCGCTGAACTCGGGTTGTAGCAGTTTCTTCGGACTACGGGAAGGCGCTGCGCCGATTTCTTCAGCCGCATGGCGGTGGTGCATGAAAATTCTTCCTGCACGGTGGTGCTGCGCCAGAAAAACAGGTGCTGGAAGGGCGCTGCATCAATTTTCAGGTTTCTTGTAGCTTTTTGCAGCAGGAACAACCTCCAAGAGCCCAAACTGGAATTGGCACCCCAAAGCAGGTCAGAATTCCCAGCAGTGGAGTTCAAGGATGCTGCAGGTGAAGTCTTTGTGTCCCTGAGACTTCTTCACAGGAGGCAAGCTCCACTTCAAGCCCTTGTAGAATATTCTTAAGCAGGATACAGCAAAGTAAAAGTCCAGTCCTTTCCATTGCCCACAGACAAAAGCAGCAACTGCAGGCAAACCCAGCAAAGCATCACACTTCAAATGGATGGTACTCCTCCTGACAGCTCTTCAGCTCTTCTTATTCCAGAAGTGTTCTAAAAGTCTGGGGTTTTAGGTCCTATACTTATGCCCCTTTTGGCCTTTGAAATTGGCATACTTAAAAAGAATGTCTTCGTTGTTTACAAGGTCTTGCCTTGCCCAGTCTTGGCTCCAGACACACTCCAGGGGGTGGAGACAGCATTGTGTGAGGACAGGCACAGCCATATTCAGCTGTCAGTGACAACTCCTCCCACCACTGTAGCTCAGGAAGACCCTTCAGCATGGTGAAGGGCCATCAGGATATGCAGGACACACCTCAGCTCTCTTTGTGTCACTGTCTAGATTGAATGCTCAAACAGCCCTTGTCTGTCTAAACCAGACATTGATTCCATAAGCAAGCGGAGGCATAGGATGGTAAAGCACAAAAATGCCCACTTTCTAAAAGTGAAGCAAAATGATAGAATGCACTCCTGTTTTTGAGTTTGTAGTTTCTTTTTACTCACTCCTAGTTGTGTTGTGGCGTGCGATCTGAACGGGGTCTGTCTCAAAGTCCACAATGTACGTTACGAATTATGTGGCACATGTTCTCGTGCCACTCAGTCGCACTGCCTGGAACAAGAACTTTGCTATTCACAATAAACCAAAGTTCGTCATATAATCCATGTATAAACCAAATGTATTCATCCATTGTAATCCAAAAATCCATGCCTTATTTTTCATCCACTTCAGAGGTAGCGATAATTCACATTATTTTCAAATGCCAAAAACATGCTCATCCAGGCCTTATTAGAAGCACGTGAGAATTAACTATTCGTTCTGGGTTAGCCATCCTTTTGAACCCAATGCATTTCGGGCTGTATAGCCCTTCGTCGGGGGTAACTAGAATGATAAATAAAACATAGAAATATTCAACTGTCCTGTTCCTCTGATATTGAATCACATTAATCAAAAACATACCATTAATGAACAAATTGCCATACTGTTTGCTGTGCCACTTATTAACATAACTTTTAACCGATCATGACAAATTAATATATAACCAATTGTGACAAAATAATAATAATACCAACACCCCTCTCCCTACACCAACCCCTCCGGTATCTGTTCCAAATGTGATAAACATCCGACTATTTAATTGTACCAAAACAACAATAATACCCCTTTTCTTCTCACACTCATTGCTCATGCCTTCTACCAATATCTTCGCTCCATAACCAGCAGCTTAAACCAATGAATCACTACCTTTTGGGCCATAACAAACAACGCCATCGCCTCCTCCACATTTGTTCCGTCCGCCATTACCACTTCCTTCTTCACCTTCGAAATCTCGTTTGCTATTCATCACGTGGACATCATTTATAACCAAATACCAGGGAAGTGTGCTCCTGGCCCCGTGTCCCAATGACCCAATGCCGGTTACGCCATTAAACGTAAGGGAATACTCACCCCGTTTCGCTAGTTAATACACACCCTGTTCAACTGGTGCATACAGATAATACCCGCCCACAATTATAATGCTCACCCCGTTTCGCTAGTTGAATCTAGTTAATACACTCCCTATTCAACTGGTGCATACAGATTGTACCCACCCACAATTACAATGCTCACCTCATCATCATCTCCCACCCATAATGTACAAAATGGAAAAGACAATACATCAAAAAGCATAAATAAACCAAAAATGAAAAAGTCATCTCATATTTGAACTGTGCCATTAACTGATAATGTGCATAACTCCCTTATTCATGAATAATCAACTTATATGTCCTTTGAAAAATATATGCAGTTCCACAGGTACAGTTCAAATCTAGCTGTATAGGCTCCCTTCCAAGAAATCGATGTAATGCTCCTTGCCTCTGAAGTGTTCCTCAATTATGTCTTTTCTTTCCATGTTGTTCAATTTCTTATCTTTTGGGTGCAAACTGTGGCGGGACAGATTAATGTGATAAACATGAAGCAAAATAATAGAATGCACTCCTGTTTTTGAGTTTGTAGTTTCTTTTTACTCACTACTAGTTGTGTTGTGGTGTGCGATCTGAACGTGGTCTGTCCCAAAGTCCACAATGTACGTTACGAATTATGTGGCACATGTTCTCGTGCCACTCAGTCGCACTGCCTGGAACAAGAACTTTGCTATTCACAATAAACCAAAAGTTCATCATATAATCCATGTATAAACCAAATTTATTCATCCATTGTAATCCGAAAATCCATGCCTTATTTTTCATCCACTTCAGAGGTAGCGATAATTCACAATATTTTCAAATGCCAAAAACATGCCCATCCAGGTCTTATTAGAAGTACGTGAGAATTAACTATTCGTTCTGGGTTAGCCCATCCTTTTGAGCCCAATGCATTTCGGGCTGTATAGCCCTTCGTCGGGGGTAACTAGAATGATACAAAGAACAAAAGCCGCAATGTCGGAGAGAGAAGCGACAGAACTTGCCTCCTCTTACTGCACCTACCCTACTACCGCCCTAAACTCCAAGATACAGGTTATCACTGGCTTTGGTAGAAACTGCCTCCCACCCAAAACGTCAAAACCCCCAGCCTTCCTCTCCTCTATTCCAAGGGCTCCCCCAACGGAGAGATTCAACAACGAGGGGAACTCCACCAAATGCATGCTTATCAACTGCAGATCGGCCACGAAACACGCAACGGAACTGGCAGAAACTATCCTGGCCCACGACATTGACATCACGTTCATCACCGAAACATGGATGAACAAATTGTCCCTCCCAGATATGGACAGGCTTGTACCTCCGGGTTTCCAAATCCTCAATAAAGACAGAAAAATACAACGAGGAGGGGGTTGTCGCAATCATCCATAAGAGCAACATCTCCATATCGGAAATAGACTCCCTCAATTACAACTCATTTGAATGTCTAACTGCCTCCATTAAGATGAGCGGCAACAAACCACTATTTTGCCATCTCCTCTACCATCCCCCTAGGAAAGTCTCCGCTTTCGGTGAACACCTCTCTGACTTGATAACCCACTGTGCACTTCAGGACTCTAACAATATGATTCTAGGTGACCTCAACTTACACTGGAACGAGGTGAACAACTCGATGATACAAACCTTGAACGATCTTCTACACAACAATAACCTAATCCAACACTGCACAGAACAAACCCACAACAAAGGATCAATACTGGATGCCATTATTGCCCAAGTAGACACTGTCTCTATAGATCGTATCCTGCCTGTAGACTGGTCCGACCACCACGTCATCCTCTTCCACATAAACCTAATGACTCGTTGCCGGCACCACACACAGGACCACACCCACTGGGTGAGAAATCTAAATCAAATCCCCTTATTGACCTGGAAAAAGAGGTAAGCATACTCCTCCCCATCGATACGGACATTCTCTCCACAACCGAACTCACCTCCCATTACAACACTACTATGACTGCCATCTTAGACCAACTAGCCCCGTGCAAACAAAAAAGGGTAAGGAACACCCCATCTAGATCATGGTTCAATACAAGCATGAACTCTGAAAGAAGAGAATTAAGAGCTAATGAAAGACTCTGGCGGAAAAACCCGTCCACAATTCACCTCAATCGACTCAAATCAGTACGCAGAAAATACAATAAACACATCAAGGATGGAAAAAAGGCCTTCTTCTGCAGTGCTCTTGACAACGCAAAAAACAGGCCGAGAGAACTCTACAATCTAATCAGACAACAAACCTCCAAGCCCCCTGCCTCATCATTCCAGGCCTCCAAAGACCTTTGTGACAACTTTGCCATTTTCTTCAAGGACAAAATCACAAAGATTGAAATCTCTCTGGGTGACTACCCCCCCTGCAGCATCTCGCTCGCTGAGATAGAAGGCACTACACACAAGCTCGACCCAAATAACTGGAAATCCTTTAACCCCATCTCTGTAGCTGAGATCGAAAAAATGATCTCCTGCTCCACCCCCTCCTCTCATATCTTGGACCCCATTCCTGGCAAACTGGTCAAAAAGCTTAAAGGCACCCTAGCCCCGATCTGGACCACGATCATAAATAGCTCCCTGAGAACTGGAGTCATGCCGGATTGTCTCCAAATCGGCCAAGTCACACCACTATTAAAAAAATCGGGATCGGACACCAATGATCTTAACTTCAGACCCGTCTCCAATCTCCCCCTCCTAGCTAAAACCCTGGAAAGATGCGTCCTCCTTCAACTTACCGAGCACATGGACAGCAACAACCTCCTCGACTCTCACCAATCGGGCTTCAGAAAAGGTTGCAGCAAGGAGACAGCGATCCTGAATGTCATAGACGACATCCACAAGTCCCTTGATAGGGATCAATGCTGTCTGCTCGTACTCTTGGACCTATCGGCAGCCTTCGACACGGTGGACCACAATCTACTCGTTAAGGCACTGCAAGAAAGAGTAGGAGCGGACGAGATGGTCCTAAAATGGTTCACCTCGTTTCTACAGAATCGCACCCAAAGAATAAAAATCAATAACTTCTTGTCCGACTCACACTCCGTCAGCAGGGGTGTACCGCAAGGATCAGTTCTCTCTCCGCAACTCTTTAACATCTATATGGAACCCCTCACCTCCATCCTCAAAAAAACAAACATCCCCTTCCACCTATACGCTGACGACACCCAGATCTATCTCGAAACCTCCTCTATGGAAGACATTCATAGACTAAACCACACTCTAAGGGAAGTACAGCACTGGCTAACACTCAACCACTTGAAACTGAACCAGGACAAGACAGAAATCCTGCTAATTTCCAATAAGGAGCACAACCCCCAAATCACAGAATGGATAAAAGCAATCGATGCCCTCAACTGCAACCTCACCCTGACCGACTCAGTCAAATCACTGGGAATCACTCTGGATCCAAAATTGAACATGACCAAACACATTAAGAACTCCGCCAAGAGCGCATTCCTCAACCTTAAACTGCTCAACAAAATAAAACCATTCATCCCTCCCAGTGATCTCAAACAAGCCACTCAGTCCCTGGTGCTTTCCAGACTGGACTATGGGAATGCAACCCTCACAGGAACAGCAAAATCCCACTTAGCCCCTCTGAGAGCAACTCTAAATGCAGCAGCCAGAATGGTCACCGGAGTGAAGAAATTTGAACACATTTCACCGGCACTCAGAGATTTAAAATGGCTCCCAATTGAAATGCGTGTCAACTTCAGAACTGCCTGCCTCACGCACAAAGCCCTGCACACTGGGAAGCCCGCCTACCTGGCCGCCAAACTAAAGAAAGCCGGCCAGACAAGGACCCTCAGGAGCTCAAACACCTTACTCCTCATCCCCCCGAAAACATGCAAACAAAAAGCCTCTTCTCGATCCTTCTCTGGAAATGCTCCAAGAATCTGGAACTCCATCCCAATCCATATCAGGACTAACCCCTCCTTTGTAAAATTCAAAAGGCAGCTCAAAGACCTTCCTCAATCGCTCCCTGCCGAATGGATAGCTGCCGCTTGAATGCTGACTCTTGTGTATATCACCCCTTTATTTTGTAACTTTTTGGATATTAAGGCTGCATTCTATTCTGAGACTCTCGACTCGCAGCGAATCAATATGTATACCATTGTTACGTTCTGTATTGATTTTCCCATCACTTTTGTTGTAAAGCGCTCCGATACCCTCGGGTCTGGCTAGCGCTATATAAAACTCCTAAATAAATAAATAAATAAATAAAACATAGGAATATTCAACTGTCCTGTTCCTCTGATATTGAATCACATTAATCAAAAACATACCATTAATTAACAAATTGCCATACTGTTTGCTGTGCCGCTTATTAACATAAAATTATGTGCATTATCGCTACCTCTGAAGTGGATGAAAAATAAGGCATGGATTTTCGGATTAAAATGGATGAATAAATTTGGTTTATACACGGATTATATGACGAACTTTTGGCTTATTGTGAATAGCAAAGTTCTTGTTCCAGGCAATGCGACTGAGTGGCACGAGAACATGTGCCACATAATTCGTAATGTACACTTTCTAAAAGTGTCATATTTGATCACACAATTCAAAAACCACCTTCACTTAAAGATGTATTTTTAAATTCTGAGCTCAGGGAGCCCATCCAAATGTCTATCTCTTCCCAATTTAAAGTTGCACTTGCAAAATGTTATAAGGCAGCTCCAGTGAGAATCTATGGGAGAGACAGGCCTTGCAGAAGTGAGAATCGAAATTGGCAGTATTTCACTATTAGGACATGTAAAACACACCAGCGCATATTTTTCTTTTTACATGCACTGCATCCTGCCCGTGGGGCTACCTTGGGGCTACCTTAGGGGCACCTTACATGTCGAAAAAGAAAAGGTTTGTGCCTGCAAGTGGGTGCATTTGCCAGTTCCACATGGCAGTTTAAAACTGCACTCACCAACTCTGCAATGGCAGGTCTGAGACAGGTTTACAGGGCTCCTGTTGCGGGTGGTACAACCAGTGCTGCAGGCCCACTAGTAGCATTTGATTTACAGGCCCTGGGCACACACAGTACACTTTACTAGGGACTTACCTGTAAATCAAATATGCCAATCGTGGATAACTAATCAGAACCACAATTTACATAGGGAGCACTTTCTTTTTAGCACTGATCAACCTCATCTGATTGCCATCCAGAAAATGTATTCTTTTACTTTGACACAGGTCCAAAGGCAGTGCTGTTTGGAGTTTGGATTTCGTTTTCTTGTTAGCTAGATTAACCAGTCCTCATCTTTTCAGCAACTCTCTGGCCAATTTATCTTAGAGGAGGCAGAGCTATAATGTGGGGTTTGCTTGTCAAAGGATGCCAAGGATTTACGGTAGCAGTCTCATCAACTGGCGCCTGGGGCATGTAAGGCCTGTAGATTGCGGTGGGATACAGTATCCAGCCGAGGCTAATATTAGGGCTTACTCTCTGGGGGTTTTTCTGCAGCACTCAAGAAGAGGAAATATTAGTTAAGCTTGCAAATTTTGTTCATTTTCAGTAGAGACTAGTGGTGTGGTCACACCAATCACAGTTCTGATGCCTAATGTTGAATCAATGGATTTGGCTCAAAATGTGGTGGGGGGTTTAACAGCGGTTATGTGTCCGGATCACTGTTTCAGCTTCTCTGAGGATGCAGTGGCACACTCGTTGTCACAGTGCTAGCATAATGCTTTCAGAAATAGGCCATAAATAATGCTCACCCATACTAACTCGTAAGCCTCGAGTTGCACTGACCATCCTATCCTTTTGGTGGTGTGAAAGGAACTCCAGCCAGTGTTTGAACGTGTTCGGGTCACTCATGTTTCATTGTTAGTTGGTTAGTTCTAGTCTTGTAGTATTGTTCAAGCTGTGTCAGTGTATTCGCCATTGTTAGCTTTTTACTTTGATCTTAGCTAATATTTTTTCCACGTGTTTTTGCATTAGCCTAAAGTAGGCACAGAAAACAGTACATAACAGCACTGTAATAACAAAAATAAATATTTAATAATTTATTTGTACTACTTAAAGTTGACTAGACTGGTCTTGTGCCCATGACTTTGCCACCATCAGACCAGTATTGTGCCAGTAATCAGACTTCCATTATACTGTTCTTGTGCGGCTGATAATACGGCCACTCTGCAGCATGTGGACATAGAATAGTGAGTGCAGACCCTTTCACTTTTTGCAACCTGAACATTAAAGTAAGTAGTTTGACATCTGACTAGATCCACCTAAACGAAAATTGTGTCCTTAATAGTAAATCAATAAGGCGTAAAATCCAAGGCCATTCAATGACATGGGTGCAGTGCAATGACATAAAAGTACCTTTTTTGGTTTGCCTTTCTTAGTACTTATGCTATTCATGGTGAACATGTTGTATTCTTTAAAGCAGAGGAGAGGATGTGGTGTTACAGCCATAGCTGCCAACTTTGAAACTGGGGAATCGTGTTCGAGTCCGAAAGTCAGCTCAATATCCTGCGATTCTGGTCAAATCCCTTTATCTCCTCCTGCCCCAAAAAATTAATCTGACCTTGTGTTATGTAACTGGTGCTCACGTAAAGCACGTCAATGCCCTTGGGCTGAGTTTGCGCTGCGCTGTATAAAACGGCAAAAAATAATTAATGGTCTTTGGGTTAGCCTCCTTCAGTCATTGGCTTCATCTGCTCTGGAACCTTCAGCCATTGGTTTGAGACATTGTCAGTCACATGTTGGATTATCCCACAGCAGTATTCGTATGAGACCGTAGGAATATTTTAGTCTTACCATTTATTTATTTGTGGTTTGGGTATGTCCTCTCACCTCCACTGAAATGCAAGCAAGACTATTTTGCTTTTGTATACGTTCACTCTCCAGGTCACAAAAAGCATTGGCAAAGCTACGCCATATGTCAAATCTGTTGGCTTTGCTAATGCTTGTTAAGCTTTCTCACTGTAAAGAAGCCACTGGGTGAGAACTTGTAAAGCACACGCTGCTAACTGAATTGCATAGTAGCACTGGTAGTATCCACTAGAGTAAAATCGGTCACAAGACCACTGAGTCACCTTGATTGTAAGGTGGGTGAATTGAAAAATGGGGGAAATAGGATGCACTCAGTCACTCAGCTACTCTTATTCTTTTACGTGATTGATACCCGGATCACATAATTCACATCTAGACACACTCTGAAATGTAAGAGGCAGTTGTAGGAATGTATCTTCATGGAAGCTTGAATGCCCTAGCTCCTGGCCTTCAACCGACCCAGGTCATAAGCCTGAACCTGGTATTCATTTCCTCTATCTCAGCTCTCTAGGTTTCAAAATCCAGTCAGCATCAGCCCTACACTCTATGTTGACCTTATAGAGTGCCACAGTTGTGGCTGGCCCTAGAGCATTCTACATATCAAAGCATCCGTAAACTGTCAAAGAAGTAAACTCCGATTAACTGTGCTCTCAAAACGTAAACAGTTAAATGTTGCACAAACACATACCTGGACTAACTGGGTCTAGACACACTGGGTCTGGTGTACCGCTTACACCACTGCCAAGCAGTTTTAATATACAAGCATTCACACTCAGAAGTGTAGTAAGGTTGCCATGGGCTCTCATGTAAGCAAGAACCAAGCCCCCCGCCCCCTGCCACAGTTTTGTAGCAAAATATAGCCAGAGGACCCTCCTGTCACTGCACCAGTTACACTATTGATAACTATGCCCCTGTCCCAACCATAAACCTTATGAAAGGTGCAAAAGGTTTTCCAATAATTATTTGAACGATACCGTTTTTGACCCATAACGATAAGATATATCTCAACCGAATGCAACATTGTGGGTAAAGGGTGTATTAAGTTTATCAGTCTTCCCGATCCTTGCATTCTAAGCACAGTAAACACTAGAAACAACATAAATGCTACCATGGAAGCTGCTAAAACAAAAATGCAGAGGACATGAATTGATTGACTGCATTCTCGGTCCTGTGCCACACTTGTGACATCCAGAATATTTTAAGCAGGCACTCCACTACTTTTTGATTGCAAGCTTCTTCCATGTCTTCTAGTTCACTACTGCCTCTGTGTCAGCAGATAAACTCGTCAACCTGAGCCACAAAGTTCCAAATATGACATGGACGAAGATGGACCGAGTCTCTGCTACTTAGTCTCAAGCTCTGTCTCTATCCTTCATAATTCTTTGAAAGGGTAGCGTGGCAGGGTATCAAGGTCAAAAATATTGACCAACAAGATTATTGACTGCAGAAAATTGACTACCACTATATCATTAAGGTGAGTACATATAGGTTAAAATGACAGTTACTACTCTTCACTCCACATCTAGTTTTACAATATGCACATATCAGGATATCAAGTTTCTAGTTTCTCTAGATTCTTAACTGCAGAATATCGACTAAGACTATATTATTAAGGTTAGTATATATATATATGTATAGATTTACCATTCTTAACTACACAGCTACTTACCTTGATGATGTATATATCTTTCCATATAATGTTACTGTTAGTGTATATATATAAGTATAGATTTGCCATTCTTGACTACACAGCTACTTACCTTGATGATGTATATATCTTTCCATATAATGTTACGGTTAGTATATATATATATATATATATATATATATATATATATATATATATTCCTTTCCGCATAGTCCCGTTTCCTGACTGTTGGGCGCCTCTCTGGTGGTGCGTGTAGAGTACGGCAGGACCAAGCCGTTCCAAATGTCGCCACAATATCCCTTTTGACAGGGATTAGTCTCACCGCACTCGCTGCTCCGTTTAGTAAAAAACAATAATGCACCAATTATCCATTAGTAGTTCAAGGGTGTTTAATTTCCAAAAGCTGCCAACACACAACCCCAACGCGTTTCAGTCTCAGCCGAGACCTTGCTCACGGGGAACAATCGACAAACACCGTACATATATATTTTTTTTTTGGCCCACCATGTGTCTGATATTATGCTTACGCGCTACATAGGTGAGCACAGGCACAGCAGTTCTGTATCTTAGAAGACCGGGTGCTGAGCAGCTTATTTCGCTCACAACCATGTAACTTTATTGATACTGAGCAGTGGTCGATATGAGTGTTGTTTATACAGTTGACGACATCTCCCACTTGGGGATCTATCTTATCGTTGATACTTTCATTATCTCATATTTGGCACTGGTCATGTATAGGTAACAGCTCTCTGGCGGAGGTATCTAGTGACCTTGGGACATCTTCACGTAAACGCATACACCGTACAGTTTCAACATTGACACCTTATCAGTAGTATGTTTCATAGACACAGTTTTATACATAAATTTTTAGTTGATAGAGAGATGTATTAATTATCAACTTGATTAGATGATCATAGGCACAGCCGTTCTGTATTTTAGAAGACCGGGTGCTGAGTAGCCTATTTCGCTTACAACCATGTAACTTTATTGGACAACATATGTATGTTTTACATAAGTTTTGTATTAACATTTTTGTCGCTAACCATCAGCATGTCCAATTTTGATTTCTGTCACTACTGACTGTGTACATCGTTTTGAAATCTGTATTTTGTAACTGACTGAGTGATATATCTACAATCTATGTGCTTAGTACAACAGGAATGTATTGGTCAGTTAATGTTTGCTTTACTTAGTCTTTAACCATTCCAAGATGGCTGCCGCTAATCACAGGCATGTCCATTTTTTATTTTTATTGCTATTGACTCTCTATAATTGTTGCCCTCATTTGTTGCACGGTTCACGTGATCAAGCTTTCAGGGAAAGCGAAACGCGTTGTGAATAAACACAGCAGTGGACATTACGATCACAGAGTCCTCCTTTTCTGAGAGCGCGCGTAATAGTGGGATTTACGTAAGGATTGATACAGCCGGTGTGCTCCGCCGGCGTGCGCGCCACTCTCCATGGGTCCCATGCAGTCCAGAAGGAGTGCGTTTGCGTTTGATATATATATATATACAGGAAATCTTCTCATTAGTGAAAAAGATGAGAGGGACACAGCGGAGCACGGTGAGGCATCTTTATTTATATCTGTGGCATGACGCATTTCGGACGAATCCTTTCTCAAATGCCAAATGTTAAAACTGCTGGGTAGACTGCTTAAATATCTGAAAGTAGTCCCGCCTCATCTTCGAGTGAAGTGAGCACACCTGACCCACGTACACGCTGGAACCACCCTTGCAGTTTGGAATGGAGAACTGCATTTCCCATAGTGCAGCTCGATGTTCAGCCTGGGCGGGAGGTTCCTGTGGCCTGGAATTGAATTACTCACAGTAAGTGGGGGGCCAATTGGGAGTGTTGGTCAGGTGGAATGCAGCCCAAATATCAGCAAAGGTGCCTCACTTGCCCCTACTTCCAGCCGCACTTCCCCACTTTGGGCAGAACCGGAGACGACGGCACAGTGTCCACGTCCCTCCATACAGTGATGGACTGCACTTGTCAGCAGGTCATTATCCCTCGTGGTTTGTATGGCGGTCCTCAGCTGCCAATCCCTCGGTAAATTCAAAGTGTTGCCACCGTTGCCTCTGATGCTGAGAACACTTAGCGGAAGGGTCCCTCCTGCTTGCCGTAGGCAAACACGCCAAACATGAACAGGAAATCTTCTCATTAGTGAAAAAGATGAGAGGGACACAGCGGAGCACGGTGAGGCATCTTTATTTATATCTGTGGCATGACGCGTTTCGGACGAATCCTTTCTCAAATGCCAAATGTTAAAACTGCTGGGTAGACTGCTTAAATATCTGAAAGTAGTCCCGCCTCATCTTCGAGTGAAGTGAGCACACCTGACCCACGTACACGCTGGAACCACCCTTGCAGTTTGGAATGGAGAACTGCATTTCCCATAGTGCAGCTCGATGTTAAGCCTGGGCGGGAGGTTCCTGTGGCCTGGAATTGAATTACTCACAGTAAGTGGGGGGCCAATTGGGAGTGTTGGTCAGGTGGAATGCAGCCCAAATATCAGCAAAGGTGCCTCACTTGCCCCTACTTCCAGCCGCACTTCCCCACTTAAGGTTAGTATACATATATATATACAGAGTTACCATTCTTAACTACACAGCTACTTACCTTGATGATTTATATATATTTCCATATACTTTCTTTGAAAATATACGATATCTATATATTCACACGCTTACTATAGAGAGAGATTCTAGAGTCGATATTCCTGTAGATCAATATTAGAAACTCGATATTGCGATAAATCACTTCTGAGAGAAACCTTAGAGTGTCTACCTTTCGTTGGGGAAACATCACCTGCCCTTAGAAAGGGTGACAGGTGACTGAAGACACCATCATCTTCTGCACCGGAAGCACAGCCATTTTGCTGTAATATTCTTTGCCTGAAGAAGCGTCCCATTCATTGTTGACCGCAGTCTGCAGCAAGCAGCTCCTCAATTTTGTTTCGTAGAGGGCCCAGAAAATGGCTTCGCTCTGTGGCGAATAACGAGTCGAGTTTTCTTGGCAAGAACCGCGGGCCTCAAAATTGGATGGTAATTGTCAGCATCTGTTGGGTCATCTGGCGGGAGTAATGTAGTAATGCCTACCTGCCTTGCCAGCCGGCGCCCGTTCGATGCCAATCAGCGCACAATGTGCGCGTGAGCTTCCGCTCTGATCTCCGCTGTGAATTCATTCTCATA
Organism: Calotriton arnoldi; assembly: GCA_963921515.1. NCBI lineage: Eukaryota > Metazoa > Chordata > Amphibia > Caudata > Salamandridae > Calotriton > Calotriton arnoldi. Next base: position 3,929,046 of record CAWUFW010000447.1, on the reverse strand, counting down.
ACCTGGCTTGGATGTTGACCATCCGCTGGGTTTGTTTTTTTGCTCTTCCCTTCCAGAAAATCTTATTTTATAAATCGTGGTGCGTGCTGTTGAATTTTAGTGCCCTGCGACTGGTGCTAATCGAGAGCAGAGGTTTTATGAAAATACCTGCTTACGCTCGTCGCACCTCATTATGTTGCTGCTTATGGACTGCCATGAGGCAGCAGCCATTACAGCTAAATCTGAGGTTATTTGACTTGTTGATTACAGTTCTTATAGTTGGTCCCCGGTGCAACTCCTAAAAATAGAGATTCTAGCGGCCGGTCAAATCGGATGAAAAGTGAGTGACATGCAATTTTTTCTTCTCCTCACAGCGCAACTCTGTTGATTTATCAGTTTGACAGTGTCCAGAGCACACACTGTAAATGCAATGGCGTCTAGGTGCTCTCTTCGTACGCCGAGGAGGAGAAAATGATTGCTGCACGATAAGCTGTCCTAGTTGGGGGAAGGTTCAGTCCAGTTCTAAAATGGAAACGATGGTTGCAAAGCCTGAGGTGAGGTGGTGGTGGGGCCTTTGACAGTGAAGGCTACGCGGCTCAAAATCCGATCTCTATGATGAGTCAACCGAAGCAAGAGTTTTTAATATCATTAGAGGGTCCTTGACAGTCTTTCAGGATAACTAAAAACTATTTAAATTAATTGTATAAAAATGTGTCTTGAGTGGATATCCTGAATTTCTCTCCGGATCTGACTATTTGTCTTGCTCAAAGTACTGAATAATCAAAAATTAAAAGAAAGGGGCTGGGGGTTGGATGTATTGAGAGTGGGACCACTCAACTTCCAAATGTAAACAAAATAATCAAAGAGGAAGTGGAGCCACTGTGACGTCTCTCCTGAGTCCTTACCTGGGAATCCTTAGGATTTAAAAAAAATACTCTCTTCCTCTAGAGCTTCCATTAGAGGCATACATAGTTCATCTTTCTGTCCTCACCCAGAACACCTAGTGTGTCTGGGTGGGCTCAACCTCTCAGAAGAGGGAGCACTTCTAGAAGGAATTTCAAGTAGGATCTGTTAGGATAATACAATTACCTCTAGTAGCTGGAAAAATAGATTTATTAAGTCTCACCTGGTTCTAAGGTAAGGTTAAAAGCAAGTGGGATGCCAATGGGGACAAATTAAGGAACCCCTAACATCATCCGTAATAGTGCTTTACATGTTTCAGCCACCTCAGACTTCGCCGGGTCTTGTGGCTTTCCTCGGGACCTATAACTTGCAGATCCCTGTTTAGTATAGTCTCTGTGTACGCTATTTGCAATATATAAGCTTTTTAAGTAAGAGCGAGAACACACATACATTCATGAATAACACACACTTATGCACTCGTAGGGTCCAAATGTTTTTGGCCTGGTACCTGTAAGTATGGAGAAAAGCACAATACAGCAAGATGGAAAGGTAACAAAAACGTTGTCTCCAGATACATTGTCCTAGAAACCAGATGCCACCTCACCAGTTGTGTGGCACTGCAGATATTGATAAATGCTCAATGGTGTTATGGTAATATTGTTATGTTTCATATAGAGGCCCTAATATAGACGCGTTTATATATGCCGTATATGGTCATATTCGCATATGCCCTATTATGGTCATAGTCGTATATGCCCTATTTTGGTCATAATCGTCTATACCCTATTATAGTCATGATCTCCTATGCCCTAATATAGGCATGATCTTTCACCTACATTAGTTCCCTACAGTACACAACGAGCTCTGAGGGTTGAACGTTATCTAGTCTGTGGTTAGAACACTGCAGGGTTTTTCCCGAACACAGGCCTACAATGTACTCATAAATTATGCATGAGCATTCACCAGCTACATCTCCCGCATAATATATATGTACAAAGTTCACCCCGGACATCTTCCTCATGTCTAACAAAGACCAATACAAACCATACTGAGGGACGAGATACTTTAGGGTATAAATACACCACATCTTGCCACGGTGAGACAGAGGGAACCGAGACTTCCATGCTGACACACTGACCAGAGAAGCTGAGGCTCCTGCATGCAGTCGCTCCAGCTGACAGCGGTCTAACACAGCCCTTGCGGGTGTCCAACTCGAGACCAGGACGGGGTCCCACACTCTCTCTATTCAGGTAATGGGGTTCGACTAAATCCTAGAATGATTCTTGGCTCTTAGGCTTTTAGACCTACACACATACTAGGTACACTTAGGTACATCTAGTTGGGCATCGCAGGAGTACGCGCACTTTTGGGTGACATTCTATTACGCATTTTATATTCATGTATGTATTCATGATTATTGCAATATGGTAGAACTGTATTATCCTTTCACTTTTATCGTACTGCTGATAATATATCTCTGCTATTGTCTGCTGATTGCTGCAGCACATATATTTTACACTAGAATAACAACTGTCCATAAATACTTATTGAAACGCCCAGACTGTTTATTCTGTGTAACTCTCTGAGAGAAACCGAATAAGTAAGCACGAGTGACTGAGCGAAAAGTAGTACATTGTTTCCACGATTCTGAGGGATCAGGGTTGTCATGATCTAAGGTTGCCAGAAACTAATCTCTCCCCGATAAGAGGAGATTCTAGTGGCACTGTGAGCTAGCTAATGCAAATCCGGCTAACATACGCGGTGGGGGTGCACAGAGCCAGTCAGTCACCAAGCCCACGGTTTATGTTATCCAAATGCGCAGGTCCTGCAGGGGTACTATAGGAACTACACGACAGACTCGTAACTCTCACGCACAATAAGCCAATATCCATAGTGTAAGCCAGGCTTCTCCAACCATTAGCTCCCAAGCTACTGGTAGCTCTACAGCTAGCTGGAAGTAACTCTCCTGTGTGTAGCCAACCCCACTAACTTAGAAGCTATAGTTTGGCTGAAATAATTTTCGTATGCCAAAATTTAGAGTGTATTTGAGATGAAAATGTGTTTATTTTCAGAACTAATGAACTGAGATTTTAAGGAAAATGACTGCATTTCCAAAATATATTTAAAGCTGATATTTGAGTGATAAATCATGTTTCATTGAGGAGACATTTTACAAATGTTATTACCTTGGTAGTAGAAGCATTGCAGCTATAGCTTACCCATGTAGAGACATTTCGTACTGACGAAGCCTTTTTATATATTACTGCTGGCAACCATGCCTGATACACCGAGGTGATCGCTGGTAGGAAACTGGTAGAAACCTTGCATACGGTGGCCACTATTACAATGCTAATAATATTAGTAGCTTTCAATGAGTTTCATTGAACTCAAGTAGCTCTCATTACAGAAAAGGTTGGAGACTCCTGGTGTAAGCCATAACAGGCTATTCCAACCAGTATATCTCATGTGATCAAAATATAGTGGTGTGACCGTAGTACAGAATACAAAAAACTTACATGCACAATCATTTAAAATCGTGGTGTACGCCTTGGAAGGCTATGCTAGCCAGTAAGCTCCCACGTGCGTAGTGTGTATTCTCACGTACATGCAAAACCTGCTGAGTCAAATAGAAAATAATGGAATAAATACCTCAATGGGGGCTCTTAGGACCCAATAGGATATATTGGAGAAGAGCTGACCATGTAGTCATACACTGTAAAAGTAAAGTAAGTAGAGAGTCAAAACATGTTTTATAGGGTAAACCAAGCTTCCTCACCACTTGAGTACCAGCACTCACTTCTCAAGGGTTCTGTCCTGCCAGCACACCTAGCGATGCCTCCAGTCCCTGCATCTTACCAGACAGTAGCTCTGTCTTGGTTTTCAGATGCCGAACCAGTGTGGTTGGTAATGGCTCCACCTCCTGCGCGTGTGTCTGTCACGTGGGCGGGTCATGCTATTTTCTCGGCCTATCGGCCTCATTATATTTTAGAAAATGGCCCACTGGACGTTTTTCTTTCCGTCCACAATAAAATCTTAAAAAGACACTGTCCAAAGTATGGCTACGGTTAACAGTGTTTTAATATATGTCAAAATAATAGTGTCCCAAAGATTCCTAAATCAATGTCTGTGTGTGATTTTAAGACTTGTGTGATCACCGAAAAAGACAAAATGTTGTGTCTCGATTTTGAGCAATACAGTCAAGAACCAAAACACTGCTAAAACTGGAAGCCAGTACATCTCTGGTGTAAGGGCATGCAGCCCTGCCAAGTACCACGCATCAGGCGTTAGAGTAACACATTCAGTGTGGTGGTCCGCATCACCGCACTGAAATGCAAAGTCGCACATTATAGTGCCCCAGCTGTCAAGCCGGAGCGCTCTATAATGCACCATAACTGAGCTGCAGTGGCAGAACGCTGTGTGCGCTGCTCCCTGCGGGCTTCAGGGGCTGGCTCATGATCTGCTCGCAGTTCTCTCTGCTACAATGCATTGTAACTAACACAGGACACCCCTCCAAATCCCCCCCCCGGGCCCTTCAACATGCACCATTACTGACGTCACAGGAGTCACTGCCCAATGGCTTTGCTCCTAACTAAAACACGTACAGTGTAATTCTGAGAGCCACTATAATGGGCGGGGGTGAGTCACGAAGTCAAGTGGGCCGCATTTAAATTTTTTTTGGCTGCAGTTGTGTCAGTGTGTGGGCAATTGCATGGCAGTGCGGCTCCTTCTTGCTGCTCGCACCACGGCGGTATGGATGAGAATCAATTTCCTGTGACCCAGTGCCACATGACCACGGAATCATGCGGGGCTGGCGTTGGTTGCCGCGCCGGGTGTCCACGACGAGTCATTGTGGGCCGGCCACAGAGGAGGCCCACCTGTTTCCGCGGTGCCAACTCGCCTCGAGAAGTAAGTCCCTGAGAGAGAGTGAGCCGGTATTAATCTGTCTTAAAGTAAACTTGCTCTTGTGCTATGTCTGGTAATTATTTGTTTTTTAAAGACTAGAGCCTTACTGGTGCAACTGAACTGAGGTAGCGGGCGGCGTGCCGGACACCGGGGCGGTTCAACTCTCAGCTATAATCAATTACTTTTACACTGTGAGCTAAGTCAGTGAAAGTGTTTTTGAAATAATACAGCCTGCCGGGCTACGACCTAGGCTATGTGTGCTTCAGCCTCTCCTGAGGCTTGCCCAATGCTGTGCTGTGACTGCTGACTGTAATTATGAAGGCTGAGATCTGAGTTAGGGCCTTTCACATCCTACAGGCTCGACCCGGGTCACACGTGGGACAGAGAGAGCAGCCTGGCCAGTGATGCTCCTTTGCATTGATTGATTGCCAGCGAGGAGCCCAGGGCCCAGTCAGCGTATTAAGGCTGGTGAGAGCTGGCAGGACTCATTGTTTTTCTGCCGGCCTGCCCTGCGACAGGTGTCCGAGTCTATGGCAGCGCATGTCCCCTCCTCAATTTCCTGCCTGTGCCCCAGCCCGGGGCCCTTGGAATTGTTACTGTCGCCTGGCAACACTAGAGCTTGGGAGCAAGTGGTGATTATCTTCAAAAGCCAGGGCAAGCAGGCTTCTTTCCAAACAGCCGCACAGTGCAGCCACCAGTTCTGAGAGCTCCTCTCACGGTCCAGCTTACGTCCTGATTTGAGACGGATAGACTTCAACAGCAGAGCGAGAGTATGCAGCTGGCTGAGCCAGTGAGTGTGTGACAGACAGAGAGTCACTTTCTCACCATCGACATGGGCAGCTCCTTAACTTTTTATTTTTCCCCAACCCCACCTAGGTGCAGCAGTTAACAGCTGTGTTGTGCCTCTGAGTTCACAAAGGCACTAGCTTAGTGCCCTTCCATTTCTGGTGCTTTGCAGCAGTTAACTTCTTAGAGTTTCTCGTTGCTCAGATGGGTCTAATTTCAGATATTTTTATGTTTCCCTCGTCTTCATTGCTTGATTTTGCTCGCGAGAAAGTGTCACTCATAGTCGTTGAAATGTCACTCATAATTACACTGAAAATATGAAAATGTCGCACATAGCAATCTGAAACCTTGTAGTAGCTCTGGGGATGCGTTCCTCAGAATGTGACATATTCCGAATTTAACAAGGTATTCTGGTTCACTAAGGGACAACCATTGGACGTCATTGTTTAATCCTGTGTTATATGACTGCAAACAATAAATCCAGCATTGTTCCTTCTAAAAATAATTTCTTTCTGCCTTTTCATTCGGGTGTTCTAAAGTTTCTAGGATAACCCATTTCCGGTCATTCACTCTAGAAGCGCTCCATCCCCTGCGAGTGTAACCTAGGAGTTCTGGGTGGGGTGAGGGCTCGATTATGAAGCATGCGTTTAGCGTAAACTCTATCTGGTGAGAGTCTTTTTTTATAAAACCCTAAGGATTCCCAGGTTAGAAGAGGCTTCCCCAGAGGCTCCACCTTCTCTTTGATTATTCTATTTGACCAGCTCATCTGTGCAAACATACACATTCACCCACTTTATTTGGAAAACTAATCAAGCAGTGAGTTAGTCAAAAATATCTGAGTATAAACAACCTAAAAAAGTAAAGAATTAAGGGGCATATTTACAAGGGCCTTATCTCCGCTTTTTTGGCTTTAAAAGCCAAAAAAGCGGAGATAATATTAGCGCCCTATCTACAAGGGGATGCTAACATGCAGTAGCGCATGTTAGCACTCCTTTCCCGACGCCTCGCTTTGCATCTCTAATGAGATGCAAAGTGGGCGTCACTAGGCAGTACAACCTTGAAAATATCGCTGATGTGCACATCGCAATATTTACAAGGCGGCCCACGCATTTTAGCAGACGTTAGTTTTGGGCGAAAACCGCTGTTTTCGCCAAAAACTAACGTCTGCTAAAATCCTGATTCATGTATGTTTAACATGGGGGGTGGATTCTTGTGTTAGGACCACAGGGTTGTATCATCAAGCATATCGCCGTTTTGCAGGGAACATCGCTGGAAAACCAGCGATGTTCCCTGCAAAACGGCGATTTCCCCGCTATCGCTGGAATTTACATCGCCCTGGAGAAACACGTTGTTAATAACGCTCTAACAGGGCGTTAAATTCCAGCGATAGACGGCGATAAATACAAAAGCGCTAAGCACGCTTTGCGTTATTCATCGCCGTCTGTTGCTGATATGCCCCTAAGGGGCATATTCACAAGGGCCTTATCTCCACTGTTTTGGCTTTAAAAGCCAAAAAAGCGGAGATAATATTAGCGCCCTATCTACAAGGGGATGCTAACATGCAGTAGCGCAACTTAGCACCGTTTTTCCCGACGCCTCGCTTTGCATCTCTAATGAGATGCAAAGTGGGCGTCACTGGGCAGAACAACCTTGAAAATATCGCTGATGTGCACATCGCGATATTTACAAGGTGGCCCACGCATTTTAGCAGACGTTAGCTTTGGGCGAAAACCGCTGTTTTCGCCCAAAACTAACGTCTGCTAAAATCCTGACTCATGTATGTTTAACATGGGGGGTGGAGTCTTGTGTTACGACCACAGGGTCGTATCATCAAGCATATCGCCGTTTTGCAGGGAACATCACTGGAAAACCAGCGATGCTCCCTGCAAAACGGCGATTTCCTCCCTATCGCTGGAATTTACATCGCCCTGGAGAAATGCGTTGTTAATAACGCGCTAACAGGGCGATAAATTCCAACGATAGACGGCGATAAATACAAAAGCGCTAAGCGCGCTTTGCGTTATTCATCGCCGTCCGTTGCTGATATGCCCCTAAGCAGTGGCGTAGGTAGGCCTCAGGCTGCCCGTGGCGGCCCCTGCGTTTGACGCCCTCGCGGGGGGGGTGCCCGCGGCCGATTCTTGCGACGGCCGCAGGTTAGAGAGGGGGGAGGGGGGCCGGCTGCCGCCCCAAAACTCGTGCCGCCTGGGGCGGTCCGCCCCACCGCCCCCCCTAGCTACGCCAGTGCCCCTAAGTTTGTTGTGTTTCGAAACATGAAGCAGAAAAACTATTCCCGAGTTACCATAGAATCCACCTGGAAAGGTCAACTTGGGTTTAAAAATACAGTAAAAACCCTGGAATGTGTTTTTGATTCCATGTCTAAGGAAGCACATAGCATACGGACTGGCAAATATTTTATGGATTCTGTAGGATACTCCGTTAGACTGTCCAACTTGGCATCAAAGTTTGGGCTGCAATAGGTGGGGCAAATGTGGTTTGTCATACCTCCCAGGGCATTGGTCTGTCAAAGAATCAGATCAAAAGTCTTCAAAGATCAGTGATCAGTCTCCAAGAATCATACCTTAAACATTAGATGGTAGCCTGTATCAGCCACCCTAAATAAATTACACTGGCTGCCAGGAAATATAAAGAGTGAGGTTTAACGCTGCTTCGTTAACACAGAAGACCTTTCCTGACTTGACACAGATTAGACAACAACCGTACTGCCTCCCATCGCTCTGATCTGGACTAAAGCTATAGGAGCGTGTGCATGTAAAGCGCTGTATCTTTAGCTGAAATGGGGACATTTATTTAAATGAAGGGAAAATGCAGCCCTGAAGTCACTTGTTACAGGAAACACCGTCTAACTAGAGTATATAGTGGCCGGATGCACTGGTAGGCTGTAAATGCTATGGAAACTTTTTGGTTAAATCCGACTGAATAAAAGGGAAATGCGGAACATTAAACAAAAAACAAATCCTAACCGCTGAGGCAAACTAAAGTTGTCTCCTCCTCACAAAATATTCCATTCGCTTGATATTTCTCCCCGCAAGGGACTGAAGACTCACGGTTTCTCTTTAGATCAAGGGCTCTGAAAACATTTACAGGCTGCCCCTCTGCCTCATCTCAAACTGGAAATGCATATCTACCATCCTGGGCTTCCACTATTACGAAGCTGTTACCAGCAAAAGTAACTGGATTTTCCGTATAACTTTTATATATTCTTGTTTTCTCTTTCTAAGAAATTGTTCAGCTGTAAGGACATTGTATGCAACTTATCTCCAAGTAAATAATTGAAAAAATATTTCCAATACAAGTGAAAAATCGCAGTGGCAGCTGGCACAGATCAGGGGTGGGATGTGCTGGGGGGTAGACATTTTTTTTTTAACTTACCTCCTTGCTGCCGCGTCTCTGCTCGTCGTCCCTCCTCGTCATTGCTCTGCTCCGGCCAGAAGCAGGAAGCACCCAGGCTCCCCTGAGACGATCACAACGCTGCAGTGAAGTTTTGTGATTGGACTGAGCGCCGTGGTTCGGCGCTCATACGGGGACTGGGGGCTTGGGCATGTTCTCCATCCAAGCTATAATGCAGCCTGTGTGGAGAACATGCAAAGTGCGCATGACGGTTTGGCTGGCCTGAGATGGCCAGCCAAACTATCATGCGCACCGATAACAGAGCATACCACTGCCCGTGGGTGCCTGTTATCCCCCTGGCCGCGCCCCATGACTCCAGGAAACAAAATAAAACAATAATAAACCACAGTTTATTATCGTTTTATTTTTATTTATTTTTCGCTGCTGAAAGGGGCGAGGCCGCTGAAAAGTCATGAAATGTACTTATTTTTCTTGGAGTGGGAAAGAAACGGGTGTAACCACGACTGATTTTTCCACAGTAGAACATATGTTGAAAAGGGCGTAGCGAGTGGGATTAAAGTTTCTGTCCAGCACTAATGTGGGAGGATTTCTGATGTTGTACTTTTATTGGATGTGCACAGGTACTCAGCATACACCAGCCTTAGTAAACTCTGAATTGACTCATCCCCCGAGCCTGACACCTTAGCTGCTTATTTGTCCTAATCTTTTGTGCTAGTGGTTTGAGAGTGAGGGAAAATACAAGCAGGCAAGTGGGCACCCCGTCTCATTCACCACCCCAATTCGAAAGCATGGTGATAACGTGTTTTTCAGTCGAAGTCTCGCCCTTAGGATTTGGTTGACCACCATCACCAGTTGAGGAATCTCTTTCCAAAGTTGATCTCACGAAGGACAGCTCACATAAAGTGCTAGTCAACTCTGTCAAAACTTTTTCCGAGGAAGGGAGCCCAGCACTGACTTTCTACTACCATTATATCCAATGCCGAGGAGGTGTAGCACTATTTTGTTATCACTCATTTATCTACCACAAACAAATCCTGCTTGTTTGGGTATACTACAGACGAGTGGAAATGGTATCTTATGGGAATAAATTATTACAAATGTAATTTTCACTGTGAAAATTTAAATTAGATACTGGCGATGTATTTGATTATACAAGGCAATATATTTTCTGATTTTTTTAACAAGCTTTGTAATCTTCACTCTGGGAACAGGTACCTGAAGCGTGCATAGTACAACAGTCTTGACAAACAGTTATACATATATCGCTCAAGATGAAAGCGAAAAAGAACAAGAAAAAATACTGTGCTTTACAGTCCATACAGTGTGTTCCCATTACAGATTACCTCCTGTATGGACTGTGCAGTATTTAAGAAGCACAGCCATAGTATGTAAGAACAACTGGAAGAATGAATAAAGCTTCTAGTTGCTACGCAAACTGTAAATTCAGAACTTGTACAACACAGTATTTTTTCTTGTTCTTTTTCTCTTTCTTTTTGTATGATGTATGTATAACAGTTTGTCAAGAGTGTTTTACTGTGCACGCTTGAGGTACCTGTGCCGAGAGTGAAGATTACCATGCTTATTAAAAAATCTGAATAAATAATGCTTTGTATAATCAAATACATCACCAGTGACTAATTTAAATTTTCACAGTGAAAATTGCATTTGTAATAATTCGTTCCCATAAGCTGCCATTTCCGCTCATCTAGATTGTTCCTTGCCCAGGTATTGTGGGCTCATTTGGGCAAACCCCTATATGTGAATACGGTTTGGGTACACTCATGATTGCCTGCACTCAAAATATTAATATATTTATTAGTATTTTGGCGTCTATGTTGAGCAACGATATCAGCCTATAAGAGGCACATTGGAACGGTGATTTGTTACATTTAAATATGAGTGTGATTGAAGGAGTTCGACATCGCGGGTGACTCTCCCCTGTGTGTAGTACCACTTGAAAGACTCATCATCTCCAGCTGTAGTCATGTTGTATAACGTTGCTGTGTATCCATATGATCCACATACTCGTGATCAGTGCTAATGTCTCTTAGTAACTCATCTTTAGTGATTGGGCCCTTCGGTTTATCTCTAGCCAGTCCCAATAGCTTGTGGAGACACTATCTGGCCAAGTATTTCCGGCGTCTCTCAGCATCTTTGGGTTCCATTGTGTACAGTCCAGCATAATACCATTGGATCCTGTCAAGCTTTTATCTTCATACATGTTGCCCTCTGCATCTATGATTTCAGTAATGTAGCTACGTGCCTGCCTTGCCCTGACTAGTTTCACTAGAAATCTATCTGGTTTATTCCCTGCTTCAAAATATTGCATATCTAATTTGACCAAAAGGTTATTTGCCCTGACTATTTCCAGAGCTCTTACTGTGTCCCTTACCCAATTATCTTTCTCCATAGATTTTGGGACTGTATGCATATATTTGCTTGCCTGTTCCACCAGCCTTAAGTTACCCGTTAGCTGAACAAGCAAGCCATCCCTCACTTTCTATAACTGTGCTGCCTCTGCTATGAAATTACTCCTTAATACGGCATTAAGGGCTTCCCATAGCAGCTCTGATGTTCTCCCCCTTGGCATTAAGCACTAGATATGCCTTTGTGCTATGGCTAACTTTCATGTTCACTGAGTCCCTCAATAGAGCGTCATAAAGTCGCCATGTCCCTCCCAGCCCTCTCAAAGGGGGTCGGGTTTCCCTAAGGTGCAGGTGATTAAGTAGTGATCCAACAGTGTTATGGGGCCCTGGGTTACATTTGGAACTTCTGATAGTAGTCTTTTATCTAGGACAATGTAATCTATTTAGGAGTAATTCCTATGAGCTGCAGATTAGCACATGAATTTGGTCCCCAATGGATGTTTGAATCGCTATCCATCAACCGGGCCCCAGGACTTCCAATATACCCCTCTCAAAAGATGAGATCACTGTTGTTCCCCCATATCTGTTTTGCATCCTGTCTAGGTCTCCGATCATTAACATATCCAGATTGCCCCGGGGTGTGACAGTCTCAGCCAGTCATGCTTTTAGGGTTTGCACGGTCTCTTTTAAAAACCGATCCTTACCCTGATTTGGGGGATGTAACTGACGCTAGTTTCAATGGCATTTGACCATGTGTGCCCTTCCCTGCTATCCATCTTGTTGATCTATCCCTCAACTGCCGCTTTATATGAAAGCCACACATGCAATGGCTTTCTTCCCAGCAAATGAGAAGTATTGGTGTGAGCAGTTCCTAGACCTGAGAAGGGAGTGATCATTTTTCAGGTGGTTGGTCTCTTGAATGAGTGCAACATTTATGCCTAGCAGGGAGAGTTTGTGCTAGACAGCCAGGCATTTAGCGAGACTATTCAGTCCTCTAAAACTGTAAGGTGTGTTGGTGAGGTTCATGATTTATTTTTACTAACGGTTTTCATAAAACAGTGCAGTATGCTGTCATTCCCTACAGGGCCGCTGGTTCTCGTTGTCATTGTTGTTTAGTAGGTGCCGTCCCATCCAGAGAGAATCCCTTTTCCCCTTAACCCAACACCAGCCCCCACACCCTATCAACACCCCCAACTTGCATTCAACTCCTACCATTTCCTCAGTGCTTTATGTGGAAAACTCTACTGCAACTAGTGTCATTGTAACTAGTAACTGTCCCTAATGTAAGTGTGTTGTAGTGGATGGGTAAACCTATATTGGACCCTAAGCATCAGCATGCGCCGCTGTAGGGTAATCTCACATATGAGATCTCACCTCCTTTAGGCATTGTTTCATGTCTTTTCCCACCAACCCTAGTTCTACCTTTTTGTCCTGAAAAAATATCTTCATGTGGCTCATGGTGAGTTTTGCATCTTCCAGTGCCTGTCTTCAAGGTCTTGAAAGTCGCTGTTCCCATGTTTGGTGTGGCAGGAGGAGCTGTCTGATTTTTTTGGAAGTCCCATGTTGCAGTAAATCCTCGTGTTGTTGTCACATTTAATTCTGCTGTTTCCCATCTTGATAGTGAGGAAAAGGGGCTTAAGGGCACATTTTTCAGTAGACTGTTGGGAGGCATGCTGTATTAGGGTATGTTTTAGAAGTGGTGTGGAAGCCCCGCCCATATTTTTCATTGGCTGGCATCATCGTCCATGGTAAATGATGGCTTCCGATTGATAATGAGGCTTCTTAGTCTCTCCTTGTTACCGCCCTTTCTCCTTTTGGGACCGCCCATCAGGACTCGATCTTTTACTTGCAGCGTTATACTGTCTCCTTCAATTAGTCGGTAAGCACTTTTTTTTTGATTCGCGCAATGACGACATCTTGTTTTGGGGTCCCGTCAGCGCATACAGGACGCAAAAAAATGGCTGACACTGGCACTTTCTAGCTGGCCCATCTGACAGTGATATACTACATGCAATTCCAACAGAGCCCTCACCGCACTGATCCAAAGGGCCCTCACACTGGGTGAGACACAGCCTCTCCCCAAGCAGCGCTGTGCGCGTGAATTTCGCAGATTATAAGGATCTCACTTGAAGTCCTGGCTGATCTGCCGCTCCAGGAGCTGGCGCCGCTCCTCCAACTTCTCTAGTGGGCTCTCCTCCAGGAACTCGTAGGGTGCGCTGCGCATCTCGTTGTCCGCCAGGGAGCGGGAGTAGAGCTCCTGAGGAAAGAGAGACGCACATGTCAGTCAGGGCGAGCGACAGCGCGCTTAAGACGGCCAGGGCGCGCTGGGAGAGAGCTTCAGACGGCCAGGGCACGTGGGAGAGAGCTTCAGACTGTAATGGAGGTTTGAGGTAAGATTTCACCAGACGGTCAGGGCACGTGGGGGAGAGCTTCAGGCGGCCAGGACTCGGGGTGAGTTAACTTCAGGCGGACAGGGGTGAGAAAGTTCCACATGGTCAGGGTCCCAGTGTGAGCGGGCATCAGGCAGCCAGGGACTTCAGGTAAGAAAGCGGGCAGGGGGGTCGGGCCAGATAGCTCTTGCTGACAAGGGGGCGTGGGGTGAGAGAGCATCAGCCAGTAAGGAACCTGGTGTGAGAGAGCTTCAGATGCTCACGGGCACGGGATAAGAAAGCTGCACACAAGAGAGCTTCAGACGGTCAGATGCCAAGAGTAGGAGCGCTTACGATGCTCCCTGGCCTGGGGGTGAAAGAGATTCTAAATGAGGTTGTGATTGGGTGTGGGTAGCATTGATGTAGATGAGGTGCAGTTTTAGACAGGGCTGGTGCAGGTGCAGGCATTGGAGGCTTGAGGGGGAGAGCGGGCAAGTACATCGGCCGACTCGGGCACGTTGCTCTCCTCCCTCACGCTGCCCATACTCTGTCCCCGCAGCTGCTAGCATTCCCACTAACAGACCAGCCGCAGCCCTTCTTGTCTTATTTTAATTGGGCCTGCGCCGTAGATACAGGCACGGGAAGTCGCCTAACGCCATGTGGTTTACTTTGTGAAATGTGAGACGGCCGCCTTACTGTTGCCAACACTGCTTGGAGTCCTGTCCATGAGGAGGAGGAGGTGCGTGAACTGCGCGTGCCATAGTGCCATTATCAGCAACTTCTCCCACCCCCAGTCTGAGCATGCAAGAATGAATAAATACACAAGACAACTTTGTAGTTGGAAAATATTGCTGCAGGTTTATTCCATACAGGAGTATGCAATATGTGGGTCCTACGCCGACGACACCCAGCTGATCCTCTCCCTCACCAAAGACCCTCACACCGCCAAAGCCCACCTCCACGAAGGAATGAAGGCCGTCGCCGAATGGATGAGGACCAGCCGCCTGAAGCTGAACTCGGACAAGACGGAGGTCCTCATCCTTGGTTCCAACCCTTCAGCCTGGGACGACTCCTGGTGGCCAACATCACTGGGAACAGCCCCGCCACCCACCGACCACGTACGCAACCTAGGGGTCATCCTCGACCCCACCCTCTCCATGACTAAGCAGGTCAACGCCGTTTCCTCATCCTGCTTCAACATCCTCCGAATGCTCCGCAGGATCTTCAAGTGGATCCCCACCGAAACAAGAAAAACAGTCACCCAGGCCCTCGTCACCAGCAGGCTGGACTACGGAAACGCCCTCTACGCAGGAACGACGGCTAAGCTCCTGAGACGGCTGCAACGCATCCAGAACGCCTCTGCACGTCTTATCCTCGACATCCCCCGACGCAGCCACATCACACCCCACCTGAGAGACCTGCACTGGCTCCCTGTCAACAAGAGGATAACCTTCAAGCTCCTCACCCACGCACACAAAGCACTCCACAACTCCGGACCAGCCTACCTCAACAGACGACTCAGCTTCTACACCCCCACCCGCCAGCTCCGCTCGACCAGCCTCGCCCTCGCCACAGTCCCCCGCATCCGGAAAACGACCGCCGCCGGCAGATCCTTCTCCCACCTCGCCGCCAAGACCTGAAACACCCTCCCCACCAACCTCCGACAGACCCAAGACCTACTGGCCTTCAGAAGACTCCTCAAGACCTGGCTCTTCGATCAGTAGCAGCACCCCCACCTCTTCCCCCAGCGCCTTGAGACCCTCGCGGGTATGTAGTGCGCTTTATAAGTGACATGATTGATTGATTGATTGATTGATTGATCTTACGGGCGATCCAAGGGCGGGCAGCTGTGCCAACCTATGCTGCCCCCACCCGCCTGGTGAGCCAGCACTGTGGGACACCCCGTCAGTGCTACCTTTGATGATCCTCTTCCGGATCATGTGACACGTTGGTCTGTTCTACTCACGCCCTTTTCAGGGCAGAGCGTAGCAGGGCAAACCCCGGTTGGTCAGGCCCCCAACCGCCCAAAGGACTAACGGGCGCCGTCGCGGTTTTCCAGGAACCTGCCCTGAGGCTCCTGGTCTTTGGCTCTGGCACCCCTACTGTGCCGCGCAGAGGTACCCTTACTGTACCGGTCTGCCGCAGAGGTACCCTTACTGTACCAGTCTGCTTCCAGATCGCCCTGTAACTCCGCCTGCAACACAAAAGGAAAACATTAAAACATTCAGAGTACCCTGTCCACCAGCCAGGACGCCGGGTAAGAGGTGGGGTGGGAGACAGGCGTGGCTGGCGAACAGAGATCGCCAGGAGGGGCAGGGGAGGAATATATGCCCTGCCCCCCATCGCACCGGAAGGACGTCACAGAGGTGACCTAGCTGGAGGGCTCCACAGCCCCTCCAAAGACTAGAGCGGGTGGGCAGTGCCAAAATGGCACTAAAGGGCCGCCCTGCTGAGGTGGCCACCTGCGGGGCCGCGGACAGCCGCATAGTGCCATTATCAGCAACTTCTCCCACCCCAGTCTGAGCATGCAAGAATGAATAAATACACAAGACAACTTTGTAGTGGGAAAATATTGCTGCAGGTTTATTCCATACAGGAGTATGCAATATGTGGGTTATCTTACGGGCGATCCAAGGGCGGACAGCTGTGCCAACCTATGCTGCCCCCGCCCGCCTGGTGAGCCAGCACTGTGGGACACCCCGTCAGTGCTACCTTTGATGATCCTCTTCCGGATCATGTGACACGTTGGTCTGTTCTACTCACGCCCTTTTCAGGGCGGAGCGTAGCAGGGCAAACCCCCGGTTGGTCAGGCCCCCAACCGCCCGAAGGACTAACGGGGCGCCGTCGCGGTTTTCCAGGAACCTGCCCTGAGGCTCCTGGTCTTTGGCTCTGGCACCCCTACTGTGCCGCGCAGAGGTACCCTTACTGTACCGGTCTGCCGCAGAGGTACCCTTACTGTACCAGTCTGCCGCAGAGGTACCCTTACTGTACCAGTCTGCTTCCAGATCGCCCTGTAACTCCGCCACAGCTCTGGAGGCGGCTCCCGTCGCCGCGAGAGCCCCCCACCAAAACAGCTCATTTCCGACCTGCAACCTGCTTTCTAGGGCCTCGTGCATGTCCAGTGGAAAGTGTCCATGCCCACCTGTGGCAATTGCACCCAAGTTTGTCAACCTAACCTAGGCGTACGCCTGGATGGGCATGGTGACAATGGACCCCATCTTTAGCAAAGTAGCCTTTAACATTAGCCTGGAACAGCTCGTTTCTGGTCTGCGAACTTACGCCATGAACTGTTCACTCTTACAGGATGTTCAACGGCCTCCTCTGACTTGGCTCTGTGCCACCTCTGCGGGGATCATCTCGGACCACCAGAGTTACATAGACCCATGTAGTTGCTGATCTCACCAAAACAGCTCAATTTCCAGGCCTCCTGCAAATCTAAGGAAGGGATTCTCCCTACTGGTGATAGATGAACCCCATCTATATCACAGTAGCCCTTGACGTTAGCCTGGATCAGCTAGTATCTGATGAAACCAAAGGCCCTTCTGGCTTGTGAACCTGTGCCAAGAACTAATCCCCCTCCTGCGGGAAAGTACCACTGCCTCACAAGACCGAGCCCCGTGCCCACTCTGGGTGGGCCGATTTCAGACACCATGGCTCACATTGCCCCAACTATTTGCTGCTCTCACCTAGCTGCCATCCTTCTAGCACCGTGTGTGCCTGAACACCTGCGTCTAACGTTTGCGCTGTCCCTCTGCTTTCTAAATCATGACGCAAGGGCATGGTCATAACTGGAAGTATGTGCCAATGATCGAGGGTGCCCTCCCGCCCTTGCCATGCATCCCTTATTCCTTATGGGAATTTCGCCTGCTCAGTTCCCTCTGTGGTGAAACCCCCTCGGCATAACAGCTTAGTTAACATGTCTGCATTAATACAGTGCGCACTGTCTGCAATAAGGTGCCTGACGTTACCCTTGGGGCTAATGTAGGCTCCCACCCTCCTGCAACCTTTAGTTTCAATCCTCCCGTATTTAAAGTGCTTTAACACCATTTCCCACAAATTTGTGGGACAGCGTCACCCTTGCTAGATGACCGCTTCCACAACCAGCCTATCTGCTGGGGCTGTCAGGGCGGAGAATATTGTGCTAACTGGAGCAACCCAAAACCTGCCCATAGAGCAAGGGGCCCCTACTCTGATGCAGTTGCCCAGATATTTGCACTGGACCCATTGGCTTGCTTAACTAAAGCTCGATCCCGTGACCCTTGGAGCTCAATCCAGCTGTGGACCTCGTTTAATTGGGTATCCCTGGAATCCTTGCCCTCCACAACTTCAAGTCCGCATTCAGCTTCCTTTCCAGGCACCTTAAAATGCAGGGTTGGGCCTACCAACCCCACATGACCAGGGGTCATGTGTGTATCACCCATGATAATGTTAGAATCTAAGGTTCCCAGGTTCAAGGATTTCCGCAGCCCTCTTTTGAGGGTCTGCTGAGACTACACTGCCTCACAGCATGTTACCCCGCTACCTCCTGCAGCTCCATTAATGCCCTGTTGTGTCCCTGAAAAGGCACCTGACAGGGTGAACTGTCTGATGAAACCAGGAATAAGTGAAAATAGGCAAGAGTGCCCTCATGTACTTGCCATGAATCCCTCCTGTCTTACAGAATTACACCTGTTCAGCTCCTGCTGAGGGGACTTCCTTTTCTTAACTGCTAACCCCGTGTGCAGACGTGACATTAAATGGGTAACATCCCGGTCTGTGCCCACCTAATGTGCTATGCTGGGAGCAACTAGGCACCCCACATACCTTGTTTCCCTAATTGTTGGGACAGCAGCACCCTATGTTGGCTTCCGGCGTCCCCAACCCACCTGGCTGGTCCCGCTCTCCAGGCGGGGCATTCGAGCTTAACGGAGCAACATGGAGCCTACCCTTGGTTCTAGGGTGCACTTACTGCGCCCAGTAGACCAGTTTGCACCAACCTTCTTGGTTGCTAAACCCTAGTGAACCTCCTAATGGTGTCACATCTGGTTAGAAAGGGTAATGTATTGTGCCCACTATTAGCACCACCGCACCCTATCGTGGAGTGACAACTGACAGTCCACCCTGCAGCTGACCCTGTTGCTTAATACGGCCCATTAATGCCCTTGCCTGTCCTTCAACGGCACTGGCAACATAATGCCCAGCAGTTTGGTGAAGGGGGTTTTGGTCCCAGCGTGCGACCCAGCTCATACTAGTTTGCACAGTCCCGGTTAGCCTAGGTGAATGTTCCCTCTGAGCTCTGTGTGGGGCCTATTTCACACTTAAACAAATGCCTATTCGCATGAATTTAGAGTGATGCAAGATTGGACTGGCGGCTACCATTCTCACTCACGCCTGCATATACTAGGCTCAGAACACGGAACACTTGCTCTATAATCCCTTGGATACTTATGTCCAGCTACGCCAATCGATAATGGCTCTGCTTGATCATACTGACCGAAGACACATCAACCCTGCGGGAACCAGGTGGGGATGCTAACCTGCCCCCAAACTCTGCAACAAACATGACCAGCTGCCCACCAACAAACCATCCCCAGCACCCGGGGGCATGCCGCCATTCCTTGGCTTGTACACCGACGAGTTTAAGATTAATAATGGTATCGAAGGACCCATCTCTGAGGGCATGCGTGCAACACTATCCACTGCCTCACCCTAGTCACTAAAACGTTCTTTAATACATTGTGGCCGGATTGAGCATTAACTTTAGCTTACTGCTCCAGCCCATTTCGACCCCAACTTTGGTAGTAGCATGCCCTTAATGGTACGTGACCTTCTACAAGCACTGCGCAGAGTTCCCCATGACCACTGGAGACTCCTCTGGTGACGCATGCCCCCGGTGAGGGTGAAGAGCTCATCCTTTCAAGGAGTCAGACCTCGTTATACAGCGAAAGATGCACGTGGGGCACTCGAATAAGACAAAATAACTATTCTTTGCAAAAGAGAACCTGTCCGTCACTATTGTCTATCTTGGGACAGAAGAAGAACCATGATATTATCACTGATCAAATCCGATGTCATATTCGCTACCTCTGTCATTCTCATAAAATCGCCATATCTGACTGACACCGCACTCTCATCCTATGCTTTGTGTGATCTTGGCCCACTTTAGTGTGAGCAGAGCACCGCGATGCATAATTGGCTTCATGGTCGGTAATGCGCAAGTAAACTACCCCCCTCCATCAAGTTGGGTTGCACAGTACATAGTAATGGGTGCAGTGGGCTAGTTACTCTCCTGGGGCCCCAATGCCACTGCACTTGCAGTGCTAATGAAAGCTTTGTCGTTTTGGCTGTGTCAACTTTGTTGCCTGCCCCCCCTACAACCTCATGGAAATAGTGCTGAACTCTCGCTTACTACACTGCGGAGTGAGCCCACTGTATTCACCAAAGTTCTTCACAATTCCGCTTCTACTAATTGGGAACACGTTCCCCCATGGTATCTTGGCGCTGCATAACATGTTTATTGTTACTCAACTCCATGGTACTCGCTTTATCGACCTCAGAAGGATACATGCTGAGTGGACCTACCAGGATCTGAACCTGTGACCGAGACATTGAAACAAGCCACTTTCTGTTCTGCCACTCCCCAGGCCTGTGGAATAGTCTCCCAGGGCCGACATCTGGCACTTGAACCCTTACTTGGACGGGCCTGAGCTGGAAACCCAGATCTAGACAGCCTGCCAACCCGCTGACCACGTCCAATACCAGAGTGTCACACATCCACTCCGTAGCCTGGATACTAAACCCGGCATAGATGTATCAGAAGACCTATCTCTTGGCGCCTGTCTACCACAACTTTCGCTGCGTGTCCTACTCTGTTAAAATCCGGGCACAAGGTAGCCTGCCCCGCTAAGCCCACGAAGAAATCGCAAGACACCTCCAGCAAACGCCTGGCCAAGCAAACACTACCGGCCACCTCACCCCCGTTAACGTACCTCTCATTGCAGTCGTTGCGTGAAACCAAGTCCACAACATGCCAACACAGGTTTGCCCCCAAATGGCAGTACGATTCACGATGGGAAACATGACATGAGAAAGAACACCACGTCCCCGCAACACTTACTTCCAAGTAATGCCCACCGCGATGGAGAGCACAGACCCCTGTTGCCGAAACCCAAGGAACGCAAAGCAAGGAGGCCCCCAGCGAAATATTTCCTAGTAGTTCCATATTTGCCAAAACACTGAATTGCCCGTCAATATCAGTGAAATATAATCCTGGTACTATGGCATATTCCTAAAAAGCACTTTACCAATGTAATTATCCCTTGGTGCTAGCCGAATAGGTGTATTACCCAATTAAGTTATTTTCCTTCATCTTAGAAAGAGGACGGTTGTATGTGCTAACCTGCAAGTCAAATCTAGGCAGCACTCGCAATAACCACCTGAGCTACACTCAGACTCGGTCCTACAGCGATCTCCGCTGGAGGCGGTCAATGGGTATACCATCAGTAATATCCATCCACTTTATTTTATTAAGGAGGAGCGCAGGCTCAAAGTGTTCCAACCGCCCCCCTGGAAAATTCCATTTGACAGCAAGCTCCTAGAAGCTTTCATCGGGTGACCGCGCTCTACAATGTTGAGAAACACCCGCCAAAACCGATGTATTCCCTTTCTCAGACTGCGCAACCGCTGGCCCCCGCTCCAGCAAAGGTAAGTCATTATGTCAAAATTAATAAATAATTACAGGACCTTGAGCAGTGTCTGCGCACTAGGCCAGATGTAAGGGCTCACACAGCAATAAGATTGCTATGTGTGACATTTTCATCATTTCCGTGTAATGGGTGATATTTCACCAGCTATGAGTGACCCCTTTTCACAAGCATAGTCAAACAATGAAGACGATACAACATATTACTATCAGAAAATGCACCAATCTAGGGCAACCACATCCTTAAGCTGCTCCTACCCCTGCTGCAAAGCACCAGAAACGGGAGGGACCTGAGCGCTGTACGTTTGCCTTTTTGGAAATAATGGAGGGCAAATAACCGAAGGGACTCCCACGTCGTGTCTACCTCTAGGCTCGAACCCGGTCCCCTGGACACAAGTCCGCCACGCCACCAGGTGACCTACACCCCTCCCATAAGCTCCTCCCACAAGTGCTGCAGTGTGGCAGCACATCCTAAAGCTCGGACTAGGGCCGTACTCCCTACACATCAGCAATACCTGTCTCTTATTCCAATAAAGGAATATGTGTGTTCAGCCGGTCCATCCTTGCCGCTGCCACCAACAACCCCGGGCTGCATGTGCTGGAGGGTCGTCTCAGACCGCCCGACCTGCTGCCGCTGCTCGTGGTCCACCTAGGGCCAGTGACATCCCAGAGGCTCCGGGCCGTAAACATTAGATTTTACTGCAATTAATCGTGTGCACGCTTGATTAGCGATGATAAATTGCACCCGAACTTCTGCTTACTATTCACATCAGGCATAGGGTGAGGCCCGGACGAAAACGCCACGCGCATGGCAGTCGCCATCTTCTGCCACCCATACTTAAAACTTGAGCGCCAGGCAGCCTGCCACCCATACTTAAAACTTGAGCGCCAGGCAGCCTGACGCCGCCGAAAGCCCCCTCGCACCGCCGAACACAGAGCATCACCCGGCCCGGCTCCATCCCGTCGGAGGTCCGCAAAATTGGTGCGCCCCGGTCCGAGAACGGCCACACGGCCCGCACAAGCTCACCCGCGGGGCGATCCAACGGCAGTGCACGCAGGGAAAGATTCCAACATGTGCATACCTTGCCCATGGCCCCCCACAACATAAAGTACCCCAGGCCTGCAGGATGGTGCAAACAAGATATTGTCGAGCTGCGGCAGCCACTCCTCATTCCGCAGTATAATGACGAGTGCCGCAGTACGAGGGGTATCACACTAACAACCAACAGAATGTGACCCCCGCCCGTCTAACTAGCCCTGAGCCAGCATGCCGCTTCGCGGCGCGTCCTAAAGCTGCACATCTCTGGCAGGGGACAAGACCCACACCGGGGCACCAAGCGGAGGGGGGTAGGTAGGCCGACTCACGCTCACACCGATGCTCCCACCGCAACTCCAAGATGAGTGTTGTTCTGACCCTAACGGTCAGGCCCATTGAGCCCGTTGCTCTCCTCCCTCACGCTGCCCATACTTTGTCCCCGCAGCTGCTAGCATTCCCACTAACAGACCAGCCGCAGCCCTTCTTGTCTTATTTTAATTGGGCCTGCGCCGTAGATACAGGCACGGGAAGTCGCCTAACGCCATGTGGTTTACTTTGTGAAATGTGAGACGGCCGCCTTACTGTTGCCAACACTGCTTGGAGTCCTGTCCATGAGGAGGAGGAGGTGCGTGAACTGCGCGTGCCATTTCTGTTGTGTGGAAAAGTAATACGGCGGACAAGCATCTTTTTTTTGTATTTATTCACTTTTGTAACAATGGCGTCACGCCGCACTGCATGCCCCCATTAATACAAAAGTGTCTTACTTTTACACACAACGGAAATGGATCTCTTCATAGCGCAGCTATTAAACTAGCATTATCCCACTTGGAAACCTCTTTTAAATCCTTATCCACACACACATCATGCATATAGCTTTAATTGGCAGGTAGAAGTTTAAATGCTGACCACTTACACACATAATTAATTGTACTTGTTAAGCCCATCCCCTGGTGACGCAACAAAGATAGGTTGCATGTCTAACACGCCGTCGCTGCACCCCCCTGTTGCTTGGGTGTGTGCGCCCACTGCCCACCAAGTTAAACCTTCCGGTCCGGTGATTTGCTTGTTTTTCATGGCTCATTTAGAAAATCCCCTGGCGTGATAAAGGTGACCGCATAAATATTTGCATTGCCAGGAACGTCTCTCGATCGTTTCATCATCAAAGAAGATTTCTGGCTGTCCCCAGATCGTTAATCGTTTAATCACTCCTTTTGAAGTGTAGATGTCAGTCGTTCCGGCGAAGCATTTGTGCCTAATATTGCCTTTATGTATTGAATCCTCTGTACTGAACGAAGTACTCAGTTTGTGTGATTTGCCTGGATCGCTCTATTCTATGCAGTCAGAAGTTTGAAAATATTTCAAGACGTTTCAGACAGTTGTTTTTTAGTAACTTTTTTTTTCTCAGTATGGATAGAGGAACATTGTCTTTTTTATTAATTTGTTGCAGCCACACGAAGTGGATTTCAGGCCCATGGGAAGAGCCCTGGTGTCACCACACCCAGTTGCACTTGTTGATTGTCTTGAAACTCATAAAATAGCATGTGCTTTTTCAGGACTGAAACATGTGCTGTCACATACTTTACAAGTATTCTAACCAGGGCTTAAAGTGGAATGAAACAACTTGGGTGGGGGTCTCTCCAAGGGACGTAGTCGATGTAATTAAGGGCGTGGCTTAAAACAAATGAGCTAAAACTCAGTGCTCAGCATAGCGTGCTGCTCATCTGGTATATTGCTGCTTCTGTGATTGCACTGGATGACCTCTTTGACATACAGTAATTGGCACTAAGCTTGAATGGTGTGATGCATATTATAGAATGTGGTAGATTATGTTGGTGGTATGTGGGATTAATTGTGGGTAATGTTTTGATCTTTCATTAGCAGATGGTCTTAGCATTGTACAAAAAGAGACTCCTAGTTAGAATTACTCTTGTGGAAGGAAAAACAGAGAGGTCCGTGGTGGTCTGTTTTTACAATGTTGCTTACCGCAAATTAATAAATCAACTATGACTATGTGAGCAAATAAATGCACCAGTTTGACAGTAAAGCATATGTTTAAATCGGAAACAAAAGCAACAAGCATTGGCAAAGGTGATAGGTCTGGCCATCGCAAGAGCTATTGGCTTTGTCAATGTGCTTTAGCTATGTTATACAGCAGCATGGCTGCTATTCAGCATGGCTAAAAGTTCGAGAAACAGGCATTTGCAATGTAATAGGTTTTGCATTTGCAAGAGTTTGAGCTATTTGCATTGTAAATGACAAGCGTAAACATGCACTTACTACTTATAGTCCTTGATTAGGAGAAGCAAGGCTGGCAGTAAAAGAGGCGCAGTTACTGCCAGCCTTGCTTCTCCTAAGCAAGGACTATAAGTATAAACTGCGTGTTTACGCACTGCTTGCAGGTTTTTAAAACACATAAATTAAAAGCATTGTCATTTATAATGCAATAGCTCAAACTCTCGCAAATGCAAGGCCTATTGCATTGCAAATGCTTGTTTCCCCTTGGGCTCACCTGTTTTAGGCCCCTCCCCCACTGTTTATCAGTGTACACAGGAGGGCTTCAGACCTCCGCAATGAGGCTTGCTGGCTGCAACTTTTCTTCATTAGTGGGGCGTTGCGCTTCTGTCCCACTGCTCTTGTGCAGCTCAAGTAGGTGGGTTTGGGTGCACTCCACCCACATGTGGGGGTGGGGAGAACCCACTCTGTCACCTATAGTCAAATGGGTACAGCCAGGGCCGGTCTTTAGCATGGGCAAGCTGGGCTCATGCCCAGGGCGTCTACATTCAGAGCGGGCCCAAGGAGCTGTCTCCATGCAGGTCATGCAGCAGTCTCACTCAGAAATGGCTCCAGCAAGCCAGTCCACAATGTGTTTAATCCTTCTTTTTTTCTTGTACAGGCTGCTTGTGCCCATTCAAAACCTCTTGCTCTCCCATCTCCTTACCCTACCCCTCCTCATTTACAATTTGCAGGAAGGAGCTGAGCTGTGGGTGATTCAGGTGAGAATGGGGGAGGAATGGGCAAGTTTGTGTAATCAAATGAGGTCTGCCCCTTAAAACAATAGTCCGACCCTCCGACGCCACACCACCTACCATGTGGTGACATTTTACTTAGTAGCAGCAGCAAGGAAGAAATGGGCAGATTTGGAGGCAGCCGGACAGTGAAGGTCTTAGTCGGGAGCAGCCGAACATCTATAACAGTAAATTTGAATTATTGTTTTCTAAA
This sequence comes from Calotriton arnoldi, assembly GCA_963921515.1. Taxonomy (NCBI): domain Eukaryota; kingdom Metazoa; phylum Chordata; class Amphibia; order Caudata; family Salamandridae; genus Calotriton; species Calotriton arnoldi. The sequence continues at coordinate 3,903,435 of CAWUFW010000447.1, read as the reverse complement.
CATGAGACATCTTACATCGTTCTGGCCACATAATGCTGACAAATAGGAAACTATTATGCTACTCGATTAGTGGTATTTTATTAAGCTCTACCATATCTCTTTGGATTGTAGCCATTGAAGTTTTGTTGCTCTTCAGTATAAATACAGAACTTCAAGTACCAGGATGGAAAGAAAACGCACATTTGCTAAATTAATGGAGATAATGGTTTGCTCCTTGCATATCACAAGTTACAGGCTACAACTAGGATGAAAAGTGGGGGACTAAGGTCTCCACATTTGTTTCTGCCCAGGGCTCTATCTAAGCAAAGGCCGGCTCTGGGTGCAGTTGGGGAAGCCGGTCTCTTTGCCCCAGTCTTCTCTGCTGTCTCCTGTGGTTGTGCTCCCTCAGTCACTCTTCTCCGATGGGGGAGGGGCACTGTCTCCATGTGATGGCTGCCACGCAAACCAGCGCCTGTAGGACTTTCATAGATCCTCAATGGATGCTCCTTTCAAGGTGGGGCAGGCCCTGGAACCGCCCAACAGTCTCTGTCTCACTTTCTGAGAGAAGCCACCTACTCCACTCGTGCCAAGCCGTCCCACTTGCTTTGCCCTTTATGCCTCTGGAGAGCTCCCCATTCCTGAACTCTGCTTCATCGAGTCACAAGGCTTGCCAACTCAGCCTTGAAGGCTGGGCCCCACCTATCCATGCACATGAGAGGTACTGCGGATAACTTCTCCCGCCTAGGGGAGCATCCAAATACTCCTTTGGACCTCTACCCTGGCCCATGAAGATACACCTCGCTCCTCCAGGGCCTGCCAACTTGAGGGGACCCAGAGATCTTTCTCTCTGTCAACTCTGTTGGGCTTTGGGCTGCAGCTCTCGTTCTAATCCTCTGCGGGGTGGGGCACCCCCTTTTCAGAACGTTACATGGTCCAGTCTGATTGTCTGTCGCCAGTGTCTGGCATGTGCAGCGGATGTGAAACTCTAAACCCAAGCATCCATTGTCATCTTACGCAAGGCTAGGACCCCGCCTGCAATTATTTTTTAACCCCATCCTTGATAGGCAAGTCGATGTGCAATCTCCCCCACTAACACATGTCCTGGCTAGGCTAGGGAAGACTGAGTGTAAAATGCCCTTCAGCATATATGAGCTCTGCCTGGCCTTTATACCAACCCGTTGAGAGGTTTGCATAAGTGGGTGGGCCACAGCCTGCCCAATTTTGCATAACGTCATCATCAGTTCTCCTAATGTGCTGTGTGTTTTTTTTAAATCATTTTTATTGGCATTTTTCCTTAGAAGTACAGTACAATAGCAGCAATTGCAAGTAGAGCATAAGATTCATTGGTGATACAGCTTGTCATGGAGTAAAATAACAGCTTAGTATGTGCCTCACTGAACAGTTGTAGAAGTGACCGTGTTGATTCGAATAGATGAGTGAGGCGGGGTCTGAGTCCATGCAAGGTAGTCTATGAACTGTACTGGGAGTCGGGCGCTCGCCTAATGTGCTGTGTTGTTCTTTTTTTTATTCTCACTCATCATGTTTGAAGACATGGAGTAGAGAGGGACTGTGTGTTTACTGTGCATGTGCCCTAGAGACTTGCAATCTGCAAATTGATCAAGGGTAGACAAACTTTTTCAAGTAAACACAATAGCTTCCTTCAAGGGGCCCTCAACTCTTCATGGGGCCCTGTTTCAGCCCAAGGCCAATGAATATCTGTGAGATATTTGAACTTTAAGGTCTCCTCTTCACAGTCTGTAGGGGGTGGTCAATTTCCACTGCGTCACTGAGGTGATACTCAAAGGTCATTTTCGGTTTGGGTAGTGGGTCTAGCACAGATGGCGGTTCAGCTGGGATATTTTTCCATGCTCTCCCGTTGTCTCATTCTAAAGTATGAAAGAGTTAAAATAGATTAAGTGAGCAGTGAGTACTTCATCTTTCTGACCACCTCTGTAATCCATGTAAGCATTGAGCTAGGAGCTGCACAACTTGGAAGCATGAGAAAGGCAAAATTCCAGGTTGTGTTTTGCACACTGTCCTTGCTCCTAGCCCATAGAAACACTGTTCTCACTGAGAGCTTGGGCAGGGCCATTGTTAGAACTGGGGGTCTCTAGTTGGCAGAGGTAGGTACCTTTGTCCAAATAGGGACCCTTGCTTCTAGTCAGGGTAAGGGGGATACACTACTAAAATAACCCCTGCTCACCCCCTTGGTAGCTTGGCACGAGCAGGCAGGCTTATCTCAGAGGCAGTGTAAAGCATTTGTGAACATATACAGTAATATAGTGACAACACTACAGATGGACACCACACAGGTTGTATATCAAAAATAAGTATTCTTTATATAGACTTAACACAAGACCACAAACGACAAAAATCCACAATACTGTACTTAAGAATGGTAGAAATAGCTTAGTTCTCTTTAGATGGTAAGTGCGACACATTGTTCAATGTACCTTTGGATGCATAACGTTATACAACGAAAGTGTTGCAGGGAAGGTGATGCGTCGGTTCCTTACACGCAAGAACGGTGATGCGTCGGTTCCCTACTGCTGCGCAGGGGACTGTGATGCGTCGGTTCTTCTCGGCGTGGGGAGGTGATGCGTCGGTTTCTTACTGCGCTTCCGTGGCGATGCGACCAGCAGCGCCGTGATGCGATGACGATCCGATGCAATGCAACAAAAATGGCGTCTTCTCCTTGATGCGACAACTACGAGGCGATGCGTGCACGCCCGGCGGCCGTGCGGCAACTCTGCGAATCTTCTGAGCCGCGACAGGCCCTGCAACACGCGACACGCTTCTCCGGTGATGCGACGGCATCTGCTGCGACGGCGACACTCTTCTCCGGCGATGCGAGGCGCTTCGGTGATGCGATACGACAGCGGCAGCGGCGGCACCCTTACTCAGTGATGCGACGACAGCGGCTGCGGCGGCGACACGCTTCTCCGGTGATGCGACGGCGTCTGCTGCGACGGCGACACTCTTCTCCGGTGATGCGAAGCGCTTCGGTGATGCGATGCGATAGCGGTGGCACCCTTACTCAGTGATACGACGACAGCGGCTGCGGCGGCGACACGCTTCTCCGGTGATGCAACGGCGTCTGCTGCGACGGCGACACTCTTCTCTGGTGATGCGAAGCGCTTCGGTTATGCAATGCGACAGCGGCAGCGGCGGCACCCTTACTCAGCGACAGGCCCTGCGACACGCTTCTCCGGTGATGCGACGGCGTCTGCTGCGACGGCGACACTCTTCGACGATGCGAGGCGCTTCGGTGATGCGATGCGACAGCGGCGGCACCCTTACTCAGTGATGCGACGACAGCGGCTGCGGCGGCATCACGCTTCTTCTCCGTGAGTCGCGCTTCCAGCTCCCTGCGACACGCAGTCCTTCAGAAGGCCCAGCACAACAGCAGGCACTTCAAATTCCCAGCAAGGGAATTCAGGGGAGCTAGTTGGTGAAGTCTGTTGTCCCTGAGACTTCAGCAGGAGGCAAGCTCAATCTTCAAGCCCTTGGAGATCCTTTACTAGTTGATGAAAGTAGCACAAGGTTCCTTTCTCCTTTCTTTGGCAGTCAGGCAACCACTGCAGGCCAATCCCCCAAACAGCACTCATCTTAGGGATAGTCTCCTCCTTCAGTTTCTCTCTGGTTCCTCTCCTCAGCAAAGGTTCTTCTTGCTTCCCAAAAGTGATCTAAAGTTCTGGGGTCTGGGTCCCCCTTTTATACTCAAATTCTCTTTGTTCTCTGAAGGCAGAGAGGCCTCTGCCTAGTCCAAACCGGTTCTGGTCAGTCCTGGAGCACTTTGTTTACAGGACTCCTTCTTTCCTTTGACAGTGTAGGCCAGGGACATCAGACGCACCACAGGAGGTGGAGCCAGCATTGTGGAGGGAAGGCACAGCCCGATTCAGACCCCAGGTGCAACTCCTCCCACCACTCTAAATGGAGATCTCTATTCAGCCCTGTGCTGACTCACCCCTGTCTCCTGGAATCCCCCAGCCCCTGTCACTCAAACTCCAGACAAGGAATACACAACCTAGCAGAGGCAGGCTTGGATAGTTAGGCAAGAAAATACCTACTTTCTAAAAGTGGTATTTTCAAACACAGAATGTTAAAACCAACTTCACTAAAAGATGTATTTTATCATTCTGAGTTCAGGCATACTAAACTCGAATTTCTACCTAGTTCCCTGAGTCAGTTAGGATTATAGGATGTTATAATCAAACTGCCCATTCTGGCCTATGGGGAACAGGTAGCCTTGCAATAGTGAAAAACGAAAATGGCTGTAATTCACTATTAGGACATGCCACACACAGCAGGGCATGTCCTACCTTATACTTACAATGCACCCTGCCCTTGGGCCTACCATAGGGGTGTCTGATATGAAGAAAAGGGAAGTTTTAGGGACCGGCAAGTGGGTGCACTTGCCCAGTCAACATGGCAGTACCAGACTGCACACAGGCTCTGCAATGGCAGGCCTGAGACACACTTTTACAAGCTGCTCCGGTGGGTGGCACAACCAGTGCTGCAAGCCCACCAGCAGCATTTGAGTCACAAGCCCTGGGCACAACCAGTGCACTGTACTAGGGTCTGACAGTGAATCAAATAGGCCAAACATGGAGTCACTAATCCATACATCAATTTATCATAGAGAGCATATGCACTTTAGCACTGATCAGCAGTGGTAAAGTGCCCAGAGTCATAAAACCAACAAACAGGTCAGAAAAAGTACAGGAGGAAGGCAAAAAGTTCAGGGATGACCCTGCAAAAAGGGCCAAGTCCAACACAACCCCCTTCCAGCCAAAACGCAGGGTAGACCAATCACTACCTTGATGTGCTTCCCTGCTTTGGGCGATAGAACCTGGACCCTGGCCCGCAACAGCAGGGGCATATTCCAGTTCTACGCCAATCTGAACCTATCTGGATCCCTCTGTCCATACTCTCAGGGCCCACCAAGCTAACCCATGGGGAACCCTTCTCCTCACCTGTGGACACCATCTGTGCAGCACCTAACCTTAGCTTGCTCACAGGTGTGTCCCAACAGACAGACAGCAAGCCACAGTGGCCACTGACAGGGGTCAGTGATGAGACCCAGGCCTTAAGCCTCTCAGGGCTCTCAAACCTCTGTGGCATCAGAGAGCGGGGGGCAGTAGCCCCAGGTGCTTGGCACCCTTTGTCCACTCTCCCTCCTGTCTGGTCAGGTATGACATCCTGACACTTACCTACCAGCCCCGGGCATGTACCTGGAGGCTGGACTGGAGACTGGGGTGGGCTTTCCCACACCCGGGCCTCCTCCTCCTCGTTGGAGCTCTGTACCCTCCCACCTGGAGTGGTACCCCCTTCCAGAATTTCCAGGGCACCTGTGGCAGGTGTCCTGCACAATTCGCCCACCAGTTCAGGGGTTCTATCCTGCAACTGGGCGTCCAGGTCAGGGGGGACACCCTGAACCTGGTCCTCCAATCTAGGGTCTAAACCCTCCAGTTGAACCAGGGTCAGAGGCGAGGACTCCCTCCCTCTGCACCCCCTTGCAGAGTACTGCCCCCTCCCATCAGGAGCGGTACCCCCAGAAGACAAACCGGTCAGGACACTGTTTACAGTTGTCCCACCCTCCAGGTCAGACAACACCTGAACCTGGCTTCCCAAACCAGGGACTAAACCTTGCAGCTGAGCACCCGCCTGGCGCACCAGGACTTCCTTGGGAGCACGCATGCCCCCCCCTGAGGGTGACACATAATTCATGTGTTGTGTGACAGTCTGCCTGGCGCAGATCTCCCGACCCCTGTCCCTCTGACAGTGTGTGAAGATCCCCCAGGACAGAAGTGGTGTCACCATGGTCCTTCACCGGTGACTCAGCCCTTCTGGCTGGCCCCTGACCCACTGGTTCTTCCACTGGGGACTCTTTCCCCATCTCACCCCTCACTCTGGACTTCTGCACCCTCCACTTAGCAGTGGCACTGCCAGACACCAGAACTGATGGAGGCCTGCTTACAGACACTCCCAGTTCCCCAGACACTAGGGTATCCTCCTCAATGGGCGGCCCATCAGGACAGCCTAGGCTCCCTACCTGGTGTTCCCTTAAAGAACCATCCAGGCCCTGAGACTGGGTTTCGGGCACCTTGGGACACGCAGCCCCACACTCACTCCTTCTCCACTGAGACAGGACGTGAGTCCCTACACCCCTCCCACTAGACTGGGACCTAGCTGGGCTACTCTGAACCTCTACCCCCACCTCACTTGGTTGGGAGAAGCCTGAGCCACCTTCTTTCGGATCACTCCCAGATACCTCTTCAGATCCTCTAACACGCAGCCAGAGGTCTGCCTCCTTGGTGAGCTCCCTGGGGTCAGAGAACTCACTCTTCAACAGGTGTTGGCATAGCTCTGGAAACCAGGGACTTACAATATGCTCTCCCACAATTGGATCACACAGCCCCTTATAAGGGTTAACCAAACTATCCTCCACCTCACCATCCAGTGCCTCGCACACGTACTCCACACCACTCTCTTGAGATTGGCAAGACAGTATCTGACTGTCTCTGTCACACAACCCACACTCTTCTGGGTGGTCTTCACACTCACACACCAGGATTTCAACCCTGGGGGAACCCCTCTCCCTGCACCTCTCATCTAGAGTCAGTAGAGTGTCCCTCCCACCACTAGGACCATGAACCCCTGGGCCAGTTCCCTAATCTATCACAGGAACACTGTGCACCACCGGAGCTACCTTACGTCCTTAAACCTCCTGGCATAAATCAACCCCCTCTAAGTCAGGCGCCACATCTCTGGGCGTGTGTACTACTCCCTCAGCACTGGATAACTCAATATTGCTGCCACCATCTGAGCTGGATTCCACCTCCAACTCAGCAAAGCTCACTCTCTGAGCTACACACATTTCTTGTTGCTGGGCCGAGACACTCATGGCCTCAAGCCTCTCGAGCTCTAAATCAAGCTCCCTCATTCTCAACTCATACTCCAATTGCATCCTCTTTTCCTCTAGGGCCAATTTCCTATTCTCCAACTCCAACTGCCCACCCATCTTGAGCTTGGCCAGGTCCATTTCGTGCATCCTACTTTTCTCCCTGTCCTCCAGCTCCTCTGGGGACAGGCCCTTGGCAGAAACACTGCTACCTGCTAGGGAAGTTACTCTCCTCCCCCCTGGACCCAATGGCCCTTCCAGCTGCTCATCTGCATCCTCAGCCCCTTCCACAGGCTCAGGGGTACCTCTTGCTTCCACCCAGGCCCTCAGCGCCTTTTGGAACTCATCCTTCTTGGTGAGACCGGTCATAGCAACTTTAAATCTACTGCAAAGTGCTTCAGCTGTCTCACATTGTAGCTTTCTAGTTTCTCCTCCTCAAAATCCCAATCAATAGATGCAATGGATGCTGCTTTACTCATGGTGGCTAAACTTGGCAGTTCTTGGCAAAAATAGAAATTCCCAGGAAAAACAATCTACCAAAAGTATGTGGTTGCGTTTTGGTCTGCACTCACTAGTAGTGTTCACCAATCACTGTATATGAGTCACAAATGCAAGTCCAGAATCCTCACCGCTGACCACCAATGTTAGAACTGGGGCTCTCTAGTTGGCAGAGGTAGGTACCTTTGTCTTCATAGGGACCCTTGCTTCTAGTCAGGGTAAGGGGGATACACTACTAAAATAACCCCTGCTCACCCCCTTGGTAGCTTGGCACGAGCAGGCAGGCTTATCTCAGAGGCAGTGTGTAAAGCATTTGTGAACACATACAGTAATATAGTGACAACACTACAGATGGACACCACACAGGTTGTATATCAAAAATAAGTATTCTTTATATAGACTTAACACAAGACCACAAACGACAAAAATCCACAATACTGTACTTAAGAATGGTAGAAATAGCTTAGTTCTCTTTAGATGGTAAGTGCGACACTTTTTGTTCAATGTACCTTTGGATGCGTAACGCTATACAATGAAAGTGTTGCAGGGAAGGTGATGCATCGGTTCCTTGCGTCGGTGCCCTACTGCTGCGCAGGGGACGGTGATGCGTCGGTTCTTCTCGGCGTGGGGAGGTGATGCGTAGGTTTCTTACTGCGCTTCCGTGGCGATGCGACCAGCAGCGCCGTGATGCGATGACGATCCGATGCAATGCAACAAAAATGGAGTCTTCTCCTTGATGCGACAACTACGAGGCGATGCGTGCACCCCCGGCGGCCGTGCGGCGACTCTGCGAATCTTCTGAGCCGTGACAGGCCCTGCGACACGCTTCTCCGGTGATGCGACGGCATCTGCTGCGACGGCGACACTCTTCTCCGGCGATGCGAGGCGCTTCGGTGATGCGATGCGACAGCGGCAGCGCGGGCACCCTTACTCAGTGATGCGACGACAGCGGCTGCGGCGGCGACACGCTTCTCCGGTGAAGCAACGGCGTCTGCTGCGACGGCGACACTCTTCTCCGGTGATGCGAAGCGCTTCGGTGATGCGATGCGACAGCGGCAGCGGCGGCACCCTTACTCAGTGATGCGACGACAGCGGTTGCGGCGGCGTCACGCTTCTTCTCCGTGAGTCGCGCTTCCAGCTCCCTGCGACACGCAGTCCTTCAGAAGGCCCAGCACAACAGCAGGCACTTCAAGTTCCCAGCAAGGGAATTCAGGGGAGCTGGTTGGTGAAGTCTGTTGTCCCTGAGACTTCAGCAGGAGGCAAGCTCAATCTTCAAGCCCTTGGAGATCCTTTACAAGTTGATGAAAGTCGCACAAAGTTCCTTTCTCCTTTCTTTGGCAGTCAGGCAACCACTGCAGGCCAATCCCCCAAACAACACTCCGCTTAGGGATAGTCTCCTCCTTCAGTTTCTCTTTGGTTGCTCTCCTCAGCAAAGGTTCTTCTTGTTTCCCAAAAGTGATCTAAAGTTCTGGGGTCTGGGTCCCCCTTTTATACTCATATTCTCTTTGTTCTCTGAAGGCAGAGAGGTCTCTGCCTAGCCCAAACCGGTTCTGGTCAGTCCTGGAGCACTTTGTTTACAGGACTCCTTCTTTCCTTTGACAGTGTAGGCCAGGGACATCAGACGCACCACAGGAGGTGGAGCCAGCATTGTGGAGGGAAGGCACAGCCCTATTCAGACCCCAGGTGCAACTCCTCCCACCACTCTACATGGAGATCTCTCTATTGAGCCCTGTGCTGACTCACCCTGTCTCCTGGAATCCCCCAGCCCCTGTCACTCAAATTCCAGACAAGGAATACACAACCTAGCAGAGGCAGGCTTGGCTAGTTAGGCAAGAAAATACCTACTTTCTAAAAGTGGTATTTTCAAACACAGAATGTTAAAACCAACTTCACTAAAAGATGTATTTTATCATTCTGAGTTCAGGCATACTAAACTCGAATTTCTACCTAGTTCCCTGAGTCAGTTAGGATTATAGGATGTTATAATCAAACTGCCCATTCTGGCCTGTGGAGAACAGGTAGCCTTGCAATAGTGAAAAACAAAAATGGCTGTAATTCACTATTAGGACATGCCACACACAGCAGGGCATGCACCCTGCCCTTGGGCTTACCATAGGGGTGTCTGATATGAAGAAAAGGGAAGGTTTAGGGACTGGCAAGTGGGTGCACTTGCCCAGTCAACATGGCAGTACCAGACTGCACACAGGCTCTGCAATGGCAGGCCTGAGACACACTTTACAAGCTGCTCCGGTGGGTGGCACAACCAGTGCTGCAAGCCCACCAGCAGCATTTGAGTCACAAGCCCTGGGCACAACCAGTGCACTGTACTAGGGTCTGACAGTGACTCAAATAGGCCAAACATGGAGTCACTAATCCATACATCAATTTATCATAGAGAGCATATGCACTTTAGCACTGATCAGCAGTGGTAAAGTGCCCAGAGTCATAAAGCCAACAAAAACAGGTCAGAAAAAGTATAGGAGGAAGGCAAAAAGTTCAGGGATGACCGTGCAAAAAGGGCCAAGTCCAACAGCCATCATAGAGTCAGGCAAAATTAATTCTCTTGCCTGACCCTCATTGGCTCAGACATGCTGATAAAACCTGTTTTGTGGTTCACACTGGACAGAACATTTGTATTTTGATGAAGTTGTACAACTTTTTTGTTTTAAACCAAAAATAGGAAAAACTAGCTATCAATTATCTTTGTGATTATACCTGGCGTATATTAATGAATATATTACGAGAAAGCAATGAAAGCAAAGACAGTGTCAGGTTCAAATTCTATTTCCAACAGGTATTTATAATTTGTCATGGACAAAATGCATTTAAAGTCGGATTTGTGTTCATTGCATAGAACTATTTTCCGTACATAGGTATCAGACTTTTGATTAGTGGTCTTGGATTTTGAATTATTATAACATCTGTGTATCTAGGGAAACGGAGATTCTTTGAAAATTTCAATCCTCGGTTGCAGAGAAAGGATTTGCTGTACTCTCACACTTCAGGGGATTTGGTTGTTGTCGTTGAAGTCGAGACAGCTCTGCTTATAAGATGAGGAAATGATGCAAAATGACCCCACAAACCGAGAACCGCCACTGGTGGTGCAGAGTCCTGCTCCTGGGAGCTTGTTTCAAAAGGGTCGCAAAATTCTTTGTCGGAAGGAGGTGGTCTTGGGGGACAGATGGACAAGGAGAGATCATCTTTCTCTAATGGGTTATTTTCTGATATGGAGGTGTGAACATAGTCATTCAGCGTAGGAGTCACTGCGCTCTTCAACCACTCAGTCACAGATGGTACTGTAAAAACACTGCCAATTGCTGAGAGCCAAGCGATTGTTCCCCTGATATCAAGCATTGGCTTTAAAACCTCTACTTCCTCACTGGCGTATTGCATGGGTAGAGTCTCATCAGCACAGACTGCAGTGATTGGAGGTTCAAGGCTGGTTGGCCTGGATTTCGGCCCTTCAACATGATCTATGCACACTTCAACAGACATCACCTGCCTTTGCTTTTTTATCCGAATAGAAGAGGAACTGGGTGTATCAGGAAGGCTTAAGCTATCCAACTCCAGTGGTTGAATTTCCCACTCTCCTGTTTCAGAAGAAGACCTGCCATTGTCCGCAGCTGCACTCGACACAAGGTCTTCCTGTTCCTTCTGTTCAGGCTCCTCCAGCGTCATAGGATGCATGCAAGAAGAATGATCTTTGCTTGGATTCACAGGTTGGTGGACATTCACATCTGCTTTTTCCTTTCTGTGGAACTCAGCTTGATCAGTCTCTTTCAATCCTGGAGGCCGGTTTGACTCTATGATTATAGCTGATGAAATGTTATGAGAGTGAAACGCTTTCTTCTCCATGCCGGTAGGAGTCTTTACACTAGGCCCATGGAGACAAGCCTTAGCTATAAGCCCTGGCGCTAGTCTAGGCCTTGGCGATGTGTAGTTCTTTTCCAGAACAAGGTTATTACTACCTTCAGTTTCCTTCTTACCCATCGTGTTTGCAGGCTCGATGATTTTTCCATTGGGTCCAGCCATTAAAGGGTCACACATTGTGTTGCTTTGGTATGGCACAAGCTTTCTCTTTAAACACAAAAGGCAATAGTTTCTGAAATACGAGTTGACTGTTGAAAGACTTTTGCTTTTGACACCATCTCTCTGCTTGCTAACCCAAGGTGCTTCAGCATTTTTTTCATTAGTTTTCCTTGGGGATCCATCCTCAGTTGGCAATAGCAGTGTAACAGGATCTTTGTTGAGCTGCAGTACATCACTGTGAGCCTGCGGGCTACTCTTCCTCAGGAACCTCTGGCAACATTGTGCCTTGGTGTCAAGCTTCGCTTTCTGTGGTTTCTTTGCCCAGAACCAGCAACAAAGAAATATCTTCAATAACAACAGGACAACCAGCACGATCACAATTGTGATGATTGAGGTTTTTTCTATCGAGGGAAGAAGATCAGACATGTTAATAGAGAACCAGCCATGATAATACACCAAGGAACTGTTGTACAGATGGAGAATGATTACTGATACACTAAATATTTAAAATAGACATGGTAAGGATGGAGAGGGGCAGAGAGAGAGAAAATGGACAGAAAGAAGGGTACACACATGGTTTGTAAAAGAGAAGATAACATTGTCAGAAAGTTGAAATGAAGGAATAACCGCGTTAAAGTGAAGAAGAAATCGAAGAGAGCCGGAGCATAGAAATAGATAAATGGAACTAAGCTTAAAGGAAGGAAGAAAGAGAACAAATAGAGATGAGGAAAGTTAGAGATGGAGAAAGTGTTGGATATGCAGGAAAGATTGGGGATTTGTTTGAGGGGGTTACAGAAACGGATATGTAGAATATTAGCAAATAAGTTTGTTTTAGCCCACATTGCAAACTTCTCCACCTCTATGCAAAATTCTCCACCTCTAAGCACTTGTATGGATTTAGTTCCCATGGAAAAGGCAAGCACTGATGCTCTGCATGATGAAAGTTCTCACAGTGTGTCCTTTAAGTCCTTGACATCGCTACATCATCTGCCTATCCTGCAATGATGGTTACATAGAAGGGTAAACCCAAAACGTCACTGGGACCTGGGTATATAGCAGTACATAAGAAAAATGGTCCCAGTACACGATTGCATAGAAGAACCACAAAATTACATTGAATTAAACATAAATTACACAAACCATCTTATTCTTCATGTACAGTGTTGTTTAATCAAACTGAACATACAGTAGTTCATAATATTTTCACTGATATTTATAAAGCAGTGCCCCAAGAGGGAAGGGTGGAGGTAAAGTGAATGAAGTGAGGATAGGAAAGTGAGTGAAACGGTGTACAATTCACATAATCAATTGTTATAAAACACAAAAGCGGCTCATAAAGGAGCCAGATCTTCTTATTGGGTACAAATGTTAGATAGCCATGGTTGTAGACAGGGTCACAGTGATGAATCGCTGTTGGTCAAACTGGCTAGTATGGTTGAAGTCGACGTTTCGACCCCTGGGCCCTCTGACGGACCGAGACGTTTCCTGGAGTTACAGAACGACTGAGTACGGAGCAATCTGGCCCTCCACATTGACCTCACAAGTAATTTTTCCGGGCCCAGGAGATTAACCCTGTGTGGCCCACCCCCAATTCAGGCATCTTTGAGTACGCGCTGAAGTGATTGTTCTCGCCTACTACAGTTTGGAGCCCACGCGCCCACTTGCGTACCCAATAAGAAGATCTGGCTCCTTTATGAGCCGCTTTTGTGTTTTATAACAATTGATTATGTGAATTGTACACCGTTTCACTCACTTTCCTATCCTCACTTCATTCACTTTACCTCCACCCTTCCCTCTTGGGGCACTGCTTTATAAATATCAGTGAAAATATTATGAACTACTGTGTATCCTGCAATGATGACAATACATATTGAGGCTCTTGGAGCACATCAGGATTAAAAAGAAAACTTAAAGGGATCAGAAATGCTGGTAAGGCCATTTTTAGTATGTTATCTAGGATTCTGTTGCAAGGAGTCTTGCTGTAGTGTGAGGAGAATTGAACTAGTATGAGGAAGCTTGATATAGAGTAGGAGGTGGGCAGTGGGTTGACATCCCCATTTTAAAATACATTGAATTACCATTGAAGGGATATAAGTGTGTGATCGGCAACATTCATATGTTAGATGAACCTGGCATGTCACCGACTCTACCTTGGATCTGTTGTCTTTTCAGAAGCACCAACTTGGTGAGAATTCTCACAATTTTTGCAATTGTCCTCTTTCCTTCTGGATGTGTGGATTAGTGAGATGAAAATAGAGAGCTGCCCATGGGCAGAAAGTTTTGTTTTGTTTCAGGAGATACAGTCTACAAGGAAGAAAGCTTGTCTTATGGAAGCGTGAGAGTTATGATCCATGGGCAATCAGTTCGGGTACGGATCATAATTGGTGCATGGACGCGAGATATGTGTAAGAAAAAGAAGTGCAGGCTTGGGGTACAAAATGTTTTATAGAGTATAAAGCTCAGTTGCAGGGTCAAATCTAGTCTATTCACATTCGCACTATGTGACCATTGGAAGTTCTTCTTTTTGATATTCTGGGGAATTTAATTTGTACAATTTTCTCTGATTTACGTTCTCACTTTTAATTTAGGTTTGCTTTCCAGTAGCCACTATTAGTGTGGCAGGACTGTCAGGACTTCAGAAAACAAACAGAACCTGTTTGTATGCGAGGACGCACTTTTCACATGCCCTTACGGTGCATACCTAATAACTTCAAAATGAATTCAAAATAATTTCAAAATAATCTCCATTACTCTCTCGTATTTATCCACCTATTAACAATCCTCATGCTTGTGTATACTTGCAAATCCATATCAAGTTCTCAGTGTGAATTTTAACATGAAGTTTTTCAAAAGATTAACACAACGATAACAATAACAAAACAGTCGACATTTTCTTGTTTATTCTCTGGATCATTTTCTCATTTCTTTGTTACTCGAAGCAAAGTATGTTAAATTTCCCAATGCATTTCGGTGCAACACCTTTGTCAAGGGAATACTGTAAATGATACAATTCAATGTGTAAAGAAACATATTCTCTTCTGTTTTAAGGCACAGTAATATCAGTAAAGTGTAACAGAGGGAGTGCCAGACAACCCCAACAGTCCCATCGTAAAAAATACATATATACATTTGTCCTGCTATCACCATAGTAATCCAAATTACGCACAATGGACACTTCAGAGACACTGTGTGTTAAATGAAAGTGTGTGTGCAGTTTATCACCCAGTATTAAAGTGCAATTACCCTATGAAAAGATATCGAGACAAGACGAGTGAACCAGACTTAAAACAAAAGAGCCTCATAACCCGTACTACCTAAACCTACCACCGGTGAAAAAACGCTCACCTTTGCATGAGCTGAATTGCTTTAATAGTCAACTAATATACGCAATCTGTAAAAAATATATGAAACATGAATCATCCTCAAATATGCCTTCATACAACAAATCAAAGAATCGTCACATACCCCAATGGGGGTTCCAGTGAAGTAACCTATTTGTAGAATCTCTCTCAGCTCCCCTGAGACGCAATCGCTAGTAACCCCCGCAGTCTGCTGCAAATGACCAAAATAGTACTTTAATATAAATTATGCCACAAGGACTCAATCCGATACAAAAATAACTCAAATCTAACGAATCGTACCTGTTTAGAAAATCGTCACCGCAAAACACAGACTTCTCTTTCCCGCGTAATCAATGTTAACCGGGAGAATAGCTCCTCGCTGTTAAATCCCACATCAGCGTCTGACGTAAACACCAAACGGTAAAAACAAAAAACAGACTCTTGACTACCGCGATTACAAAACATGAATCCTGGGAAGAAAGACTCCACCCCGACTCGCCCACTGTAACAACTAATCCAAACATCCATCCATCACAACGTGAAAATACTCAGGTAGTGGGAACAGACTACAGATTCTTTCTAAAATAGAGAAAAGATTCATAAAGCTGAAACTTTTACATAATTTGAACCAAGACTCAAAACAAATTATATGTTATGAGTTCATTGAAAATCCTATCATATAGGTGAAAGATTCTTATTTAGAACAACCAACTTATGATGACATACAGGTAAAAAAACAGAAAAAGCCTGGTTGGAAGTATAGTAATGCGTTGAAGCATCATGAGATATTGCTAGTACTGTACCTGCTAGTGTCTCGCTTATTTCAAAACAGTGTGGCATTTTGCGTGCTTTAGTTCACATCTATGATGAGCCAGAACAACAACATCTACAAAAAATTCATAATAACAATAAAAAATGCAGTTACATGTTTCTTCACAATTTCCATAAATATCCATACGCACACCAATGTTTTCTTCATAAAAAACAAGTCAATTCAATTTTGTCATTCAGTCCACAAGGGATGTGTTTTTAGAAAACGTATCCAAAATGTTTCTCTTTGTGCCAGCTGTCTAGTAGCATCAACATGTGGTAATACTGACACCTTCTCCAATATAGTAAATCGTAACTGTGGTATGGTGTGCTTCTTCTCTCCCCAGTGCAAAGCTAGACACGACTTGATATTAGCAGTGCGAATCATGCTTTTGTGTTCCGTTATTCTAACCTTAACCTTCCTGGTGGTGCGTCCTACATACACTAGCCCACATGGACATTTTATGGCATATACTACCATGCTAGTATTACAGTCAGCAGTGTGTTTTAATTTAATCATTTTCCCTGTATGTGGATGTGCAAAGTTGTCACCTACAATCACATTCCCACAGTGACCGCAGTTGTGACACTTGAGCATACCCCGATTACCAATATCTGGGTGTGTCTTACTCCTTTTCTTAAGAAGTTCCTTAATGTTTTTTGATCTTGAGTAAGCAAATATAGGACGTGCCATAAAGTCTTGTTTGAAGTCATTCTCCTGCTCAATAATTTCCCAACGTTTCTGAATGCTGCGTTTTATTGCAGATGCTGCAGTGGAATACTTTAAAACACAAACCTCCCTAGTTCCTGTTGACTTCACAGCTTTTTTTAAGAGCTCTGTTCGATCTAAAACAAAAGCTTTTTGTTTGGCTGCTTCTAGCTCCGTGTGCGGATATCCTCTTATTATGTATTGATGAGATAAGTCCTCAATGTCTAGTTTGCCCTGTGATCTGAACTTATCCTCCTAATTCTGATGAATTGTGATAACGGTAAGTGGTTTCTGAGAGTCGGCGAGTGAAAACTGTTAAAGTGTAGTGCATTGTTCCTATCTGTAGGTTTTTTGTGCACCCTAGTCACCAGATTGTTTCCTTTTCGTTCAATCAAGATGTCCAAATAGTTGATGGCTGTAGTGCTCATGGAATGTGTGAATTTGATTTGAGAGTGACAATTATTCAAAACTACTAATGCATTTTCTAGTTGTTTCTGTGCACCATTCCAAAGTATCAAAATATCAATGTACCGAACGTACATCAATAGGTGTTGTGTCCACAAATTGTTATGTAAAATGTGTGTATCTTCAAATCTAGCCATGAAAATATTCGCATATGTGGGTGCCCCCGTAAAACCCATAGAGGTTCCTGTCTTTTGAAGAAAATATTGATCCTTCCACAAGAAGTAGCTATAATAAAGACTGAATTGTAGAAGTTCTAACAGAAAAATATTTAGTGTCTCTTCGTAATCATGTTTTAACAAAATCCACTCAACAGCCTCTATTCCCTCCCCATGTGGAATTGATGTGTATAGAGCTGATACATCAATAGTACTTAGCCAAATTTCCTCATCATTTGGTATCGTTACGCTCTGCAATTTGTTAAGGCAATCAGTGGTGTCCTGAACATATGTAACCCAACTTTGCACAAGGGGTTGTAGATAGTAATCTAAAAATCTTCCCAGGGGTTCGTGTAATGACCCGCACCCAGCCACAATAGGACGAAATGGGGGATCATGTGGATTTTTGTGCATTTTGGGTAGCATATACAAATGTGGTCGTTTGGGATACTCTGATGTTAAAAATTTACAGGTATTGTCATCTATCCAACCTAAGTCTTTGGCTTTAGTCAAGATCTGAGATAAGATGGTTTGGAAAGCAATCATTGGGTCAGCTTCCAAGGCTATATAAGTGTCAGTATCCAAGACATGCTGATTTACTTTAGACTCATAATATGTTGTGTTCATTACAACCAACGCACCACCCTTATCAGCAGGTTGAAACGTAAGATTCTCATTTGTAGCCAATTTACGTAAAGTTGCCAGTTCTCTTTGGGTCAAATTCTTCCGCTTGTGTTCTTTTTGGTGTATTGCAACCAAATCTTTCTTAGTCAATAGTTCAAATAAATCAAGAGATTTATGTGAAATGGGAGACATAAAAGTACTCTTGGGCTTAAAAATCTTTTTGGACACAGGTGTAGAAATATCAGTCTGCATATCTTGAGCTACATGGTGAAAAAACCACCGTAGCCTGAGTTTGCGCATAAACTTAAAGTGCAACCTCAGTTTCCAGCTCATTAGTATGATACGTTGGAACAAAAGACATACCCTTGTTTAAAACCGATCATTCCATCATTGTCAATTCTATATCTGAAATATTCATCACTAGTTCCTCTTCGGGTTCCGGCGCCCACCATTCTGCTTTTTTGCTCCCTTGTCCCCTCCTTGTTCGTTTGGTTTTCCAACCAAATGTTCTTCTGGTGGATGATTGGATGTTCGTCCCATTTCTAAAAAAGACCGTTTAGGTGTTCCACTCGTACTATCTATGTTTTCAGGTGTTTCAACAGCCCTAAGGGCGGATCCTATTGGTGGACGAGTAGGCAATGTATCTTGTTCAGTTGCTATACTCTCTTCTGATGTAGATGCATCTGGTTTCTTGAAAGTACGTCTTTGTGCATAAGCATCTGCCCAAGTATAAACTTCGTCCAGTTTATAGTCTATGGTATCCCTCTTAAATTTGCGTAATTTGCGCTCATGTACCTCTTTTGCATGCTCATCAAGCTTCTCATTTAAATCGTTGAGAGTTTTTTCTAACTCATCAGCACTCACTCTTTTTGACAGATCTGTTTTCAAGTCTTGAATCTCTGTTTCTAATTCCTTAAGAATACCTGATAACTCTTCAATAATCAACAATATAAGATCTAAAGAACACTTGTTGAGTACCACAAACCATCTAATCATAAAAGGTTTATTAAATTTAAATAACATTGGTCGTAATGATATACGCAGTCCTCTAGGTATACGTTTAACCTTGTGGTACTGAATGAGAGTGGTGGCGTGAAGCCTTTGATTAACTTCCTTACTAAGTGTATATTGTAACTGCTTTACGAGTTGACTGGTGGAACCAGGTTTAGCCTGAAACGCCCTCGTTTCCTGAATTAATGAGTATATACTTTCTGCCTCTTCAGCTGTATAACCTTTTGTTTCGGCCTGATTAGATGTTAAGTGTGAAATATCATCTAAATCCATCTTTGCGGGTGCTGGTTATCTATATTGGGGCTATTAGAAAAACATCTATAACAATGTTGATAACCTGCACATCAAATATTCACTTTTTTCCAATATACCAAGTGCACAATATGAATCAGTGGTGCAGCCCTCAAGCCTGACTAGCCCCTGTCAGGTATAACAATACTTCAGAAAACAAACGGAACCTGTTTGTATGCAAGGACGCACTTTTCACATGCCCTTACGGTGCATACCTAATAACTTCAAAATGAATTCAAAATAATTTCAAAATAATCTCCATTACTCTCTCGTATTTATCCACCTATTAACAATCCTCATGCTTGTGTATACTTGCAAATCCATATCAAGTTCTCAGTGTGAATTTTAACATGAAGTTTTTCAAAAGATTAACACAAAGATAACAATAACAAAACAGTCGACATTTTCTTGTTTATTCTCTGGATCATTTTCTCATTTCTTTGTTACTCGAAGCAAAGTATGTTAAATTTCCCAATGCATTTCGGTGCAACACCTTTGTCAAGGGAATACTGTAAATGATACAATTCAATGTGTAAAGAAACATATTCTCTTCTGTTTTAAGGCACAGTAATATCAGTAAAGTGTAACAGAGGGAGTGCCAGACAACCCCAACAGTCCCATCGTAAAAAATACATATATACATTTGTCCTGCTATCACCATAGTAATCCAAATCACGCACAATGGACACTTCAGAGACACTGTGTGTTAAATGAAAGTGTGTGTGCAGCTTATCACCCAGTATTAAAGTGCAATTACCCTATGAAAAGATATCGAGACAAGACGAGTGAACCAGACTTAAAACAAAAGAGCCTCATAACCCGTACTACCTAAACTTACCACCGGTGAAAAAACGCTCACCTTTGCATGAGCTGAATTGCTTTAATAGTCAACTGATATACGCAATCTGTAAAAAATATATGAAACATGAATCATCCTCAAATATGCCTTCAGACAACAAATCAAAGAATCGTCACATACCCCAATGGGGGTTCCAGTGAAGTAACCTACTTGCTATTTGTAGAATCTCTCTCAGCTCCCCTGAGACGCTCAGGACTCCATTTGAGAAGTTCTGTTGACCTCCCTGATTCTATTGTAATTTCTTTTTATATATGAAGTTTTCAATGTTAGAAAAAAACATTTAACACCATCAGACATTCCAGGTGATACATTGTTACTTTATACATACAATCTCACATAATAAGAGACGTACATTTGCCACGCTTGATCTAGAATATAAGTGGTAGGAAACCACATATGTAGCAGTCTTAATTTGAAAACCTGTTGTGTTGTAAACTGCAATGTTAAATTCTGCCTACAGCATTCAGCAGATAGGTATACAATAGTTGTAGTTTTAGGATTACATATTCATACATCGTTGACTGCAGATTCGTCTTTAGATTTTAATAGATATTAGTGGACACCAAATATCCCTGGGATGCGAGGGAGTGGACAGTCTTACAGCATACAATCCAAGCTGTTTGTGACAACATGGCAAGTCCATAAGCCAGGTCTTGCAGTTACGGGGATGGCCATGACCCCAAGGACATGCCACATGATGCTTCACCATTAGATATGCAAGTGCAGTGAAGTGAATATTCTCACTTTGGCTAAAAATGCTGCGTACAAGGCCTAGCAGGAAAGCTCTGGAATCAGTTGATATGGGGTATTATATCATATTTGCTAACATGCCAGTACCTCTAGCTCGCATTTATTGATGGAAGAACAAGACCACACATAGGTGCCGAAAGCCTGCATCCCTAGCATGACATCTGACATTCGGAGTTTAGCAGACCACACCCTCAACCCTATTTTTTTCTCTACCCTATTTTCTATTTTCTCTACCCTATTTTCTCCTCCAACAACAGGCTCAGCACCACCCACACAACCCTGATCACATGGTCCGACTACTACATCATACATTTCAAGATACCCGCCAACCAAGCCACTCCATCAGAAAAACCCAAAGCACCATCAAGACACTGGGGCAAAATATCTCAAGAAATCTAGACCAAGACCCTACAGGAACGCCCACCCAACCACACTAGGTTGTGGACACCAAGTTCTTCAATAAATGGCTCACTGACTGTGCCAACTGTAACGCTCTCACCAGAAACCAGACCTACAAAAACAACAAATGACCTAGCAGGTACACGAATGACCTCAGGAAGTTCAAATGCCACTGCAAACAACTTGAGAAACCTCAAGACTCTACAAAAACACCACCGCAAGGTTCACATAGAAAGTCGCCCTCAACCTCTACCACCAACTACGAGATACAAAGAAAAAGGCCCCAACTCTCAGACTGAAAGCCAGCTCCAACAACGGCAACAAACTATTTTCCATCGTCAAGGAGTTCTCCAATCCCGCAGCTGCCAACAATGACATCATCCTATCCCAAGCACGCTGCAACGACCTCTCGAACTTCTTCGAAAAGATTATCAAGATTTACAACATATTCGACCCACATACCGATACAAACTCCCCCAACCAGCCGTACACCTCCTTCATCACCAAACAGCAGATAAGCAACTCGAAGCCCCTCTCAAATGAAGGAACCACTGCCCTGATGAATACCATCAATGCAGGAGCCCCCTCATGCCCACACTTCAGATACAACCGTGGAAGAACTATCATCTCCCCCACACTCACCGCTATCATCAACACCTCCATAACCACCACCACCTTCCCATCTTGCTTGAAAAGTGCAGAAGTCAGTGTCCTATTGAAGAAACCAACAGTGGACCCCAACACCTTCAGCAGCTACAGACCTCAGTCCTGCCTTTTCCAGCTAAAGTCATAGAGAAAGCCATCAATACCCAACTCGCAGGCCACCTAGAACTCCATAAACTCCTAGACAGCTCTCAATCAGGCTTTCACACCAACCCAAGCACAAAGGCAACTCTCATTACAGCCACTGAATACATCAGAAGCATCCAAGACCGAGGAGAAATGGCCGCACTCATCCTCCTTGATCTCTCCACAGCTTTTGATACAATCTCCCACAAGTCACTCATTAGAAAGTTTCAGCACTTGGGTATCTGTGGACTGGCCCTCAAGTGGATATCCTCCTTACTCACTGACAGAAGTCAACGAGTTAGACTTCCACCCTACACCTCAGAACCCAAGAAACTCATCTGCGGAGTCCTTCAAGGATCGTCGCTCAGCCCAATACTCTTCAACGTCTACATGACGCCCCTTGCGGACATCGTCAGAGCCCAAGCCATCAACATAGTATTCTACGCCGATGACACACAGCTCATCTCCCATACCGACTTGACTAGCACCGCCAAAGCAAACTTTGCCTCCTGCATCAGCAATGTCGCTGGTTGGATGAAAAAACAACTGCCTCCAGCTCAACACATACAAAACCGAAGTCATAATCTTTGGCAACAAGCACTCCATCCTGGGATGCCTTTTGGTGCATTCCAAACTTGACCCCACCCCCCCACCCCTGTGGACCATGCCAAGAACCTCCATATCATCCTGGACACCAACCTCTCCATGAGCAGACAGATCAATGCCGCCTCCTCATCATGCTTCCACACCCTGCGAATGCTATGCAAGATTTTCAAGTGGATCTCACTGAACACCAGGCAAACGGTCACCCAGGCTGTTATGACAAGTAGACCTGATTACGGAAACGCCCTCTACATAAGAATCTCAGCCCATGTCCTACACCAACTCCAAACCACCCAGAATGTCGCAGCCAAACTAATCCTGAACATCCAGCGAAATAACCACATCTCTCCACACCTCAACAATCTCCACTGGCCCTCAGTCCAGGAAAGATGTAAGTTCAAGCTACTCACCCACGTCCACGCTTACAAAGCTTTCCACAACAGTGGTCCAGCTTTCTTCAACTAATTCAATCAACTTCTACCAACCCACCAGACACCTTTGATCTGCATCTCAGGCAAGATCACACCTCCCTTGTATCCAGAAGACCAGAAGTGGAGGATGCTCCTTCTCATACCTCGCAGCCAAGACCTGGAACGACCTCCCAAAACACCTCAGAACCTCCCCCTCCCTCATGGACTTCTGAAGAAATCTCAAGGCATAGCTCTTCCAGACTAAACAGGCATGATCTCCTCCTCCCCCTCAGGCCTGCCCTACTCAGCGCCTGGATACCCTCACTGGTGATTAGCCACGCTCTACAAAATTACATAACATAACAGTCTGAGCCCCATCTCTCCAAACTAGAAGGCTAAATGAATAATCTTAAGCCTACTTCTGGGTGAATTACACCAGTCTGTGCACAGCAGAAGGACCAGTACTCCTCAGAGATTTGATGTTGAAGCTCTCCGTTCCATTTATCCCTTACTGTGGGCTGTGATAGTGGTATATCAGCTTGCTTAGAGTTATAAAGCTGTGTCACCAAGTGTTCAGGCGATGCAGCTTCTAGTTGCATTGTTAGAGTTCTTTAGTTAGGTGCCTCAGATGGGAATGTGGGGTATGCATCTCTGATAGATGCTCTCAAGCAATAAAGGAAAATGTCTAGTTGCATTCACATTCCTTTATGTGCAAATTGAGCTAATGTATTAAATACGCCATTCGGTATGAATCTCATTTTAAGGCGTTCAAAATATCGCAAAATAAATGATTTGTCTTGCCATGGTCAGGGATAATAGTGGGTGACAATATGAATGAATTCTGCAAGTATAGTAGCACCAACCTGACTTTCATGCATAGCTTCCTCCACACAAGCACTCTGCATGTTGTGTGGTACTGATCTCCGGTCAATTTTGAGTTGGTCTTCGGAGTACTGCTGATTGCAGTGGAATAGCAAGGGTATTATCTTTCTTGATCACAAAGTGAGGTCAATGAGGAGTAGGGAAGAACCAAAATTATTTGGCTTGTGCACAATAAAAATTGAATTCCAAATTGGTCAAGGCAAATCCACCATTCTTGTTTGGAAGAGTGACTGTTTCCCATTTCAATATGGGATATTTGCCAGCCCAACTAAGGTGGATCGTGAGTGATCTAAGTCTGTTACAAAAGAACTGCTGCAGGGGTAAGTACATTTATTAAATAGGTAGAGATATTTGGGGAGGATTGCCATTTTTTCACGATGGCACCTCTGTCCGCTGGTTGGGGGTGGGTGAGTGGGTGGTAAGGACCACCTTTCTACTTGTGTTTCCAAGTTAGTGATGTGAACCCCACTGTTTTTTTTTTTAATAATGGAGTTTACAGCTTAGCTGATCCTACTTATTTCCAAATTAGTGATAGCAATCTCATGTTTTATCTTTTTTAATAATGGAGTCTGCGGCTTAGCTGACCCATTCCCCAAAGTATTTGACTGGTTCTGGACACCATTCCAGAGGGAAGTCAGGAGTGCATTTGTGAGTGTTGGGTGTAATGGGGAATACTAGTGATTTAATCGAATTAGCAAATTAAAGCTGGATAGGTACCCTTATCGGATATACTCACGAATGATGGGTAACAGGTTATTTTTGGGGTCACAGATTGATATTACCTTGTCCTCCACATATAAAGAGATTAATAGTTTATGGTCTGTAAAATGTATTGCACTATTGGAGCAATGTTGTTGCAGGTAGCAGGCTAGCGCCTCAATTGTGATAAAAAGAATTGTGAATTAAGGGCACCCCTGTCTAGTAACCTGTGTAGTTTCTGTGATTAGCCCATTGTCATGGAGGCATGCCCGTGGGTTTGTGTACGGCAGTGAAATCCATTCTATGAACAGCGTCAACATACCTATCCTTTTAGGATCAGAAAATATAATTATGAAGAAGCAAGTTACTCCTGCCTCCTCCAAAACAGCTAGTAGTTGAGGTGGCAACGATGATCTCAATTCTTTTTTTCTACTTTTTAATCCACAGTTAGTCCACCAATACCAGGCGATTCCCCGGTTTGTAATCCCTGTATTGCGATTGTAATTTTCTCCCTGGTGAAGGGGTACATCAGAAACTTCCTGTGGCCATTGCTTATACAGGCAAGAGCAATGTCATCTAAATACACCTCACGCATTGTGTGGAGGTGAATAAGTCTGAATAGAAATTGTGAAATATTTGTAGAAATGATTAAGCATCACAGCACGTGTGACCATCATCATCTGTTATCTTTATAATATTGCCCACTGCCAATGGTTGTTTAATCATAAATGCCAGTGCTTTACTCTCTCTCCCCCTATACATACTGGCGAGCAGACAGTCACCCGACCAAATGCTTCATTTCTCTATCAGATATTTCATTGTATCCGGTACTTTTGCCCGGATTTTGGCATGGGTGCATGCGTGCAGCATATCCCTTTTCAAGTTCACAATTCTCATGCTCTGTTTCACTCCTTTTTAGGTCGAGCCTAGAGACAGCACGCATACACTGCTCTGCGAGGCATGAAGTAATCCATCTGTGATGTTAGACCACACCCACCACTTTCTATTTGTTCCTTCCAGTGCCTTTGTGTAGTCCTTTCTTTTTACTGGTAGAACACTGCTCTTTGTCCCGCCTTTGGGTGTGTGTTCGATTTCGTGGCGACTGCCCCTATTACAAGTGCCATTACGCTTGAATTCATTTATTGTTTGTTCAGGCACTATTTCATTTGCATGGAATGGCCCCCACACATTTCTTGCTCGTTCACGGCTGCTCTCGTTTCCTTTTAAGCATATCTACCATATGCTCCTATCGGCGAGCGCTACCCGTTGTTAGTTGCCATTGCTCCCGCCCCCTCCCGTTGTCAGTGTTCAGCAACTCCCTCATTTTAGTGCAAACAAACTTTCAAGCATGGTTTTGTTTACATTTAAGAGGGGCACGTCTGCATTTCTGTAGGCACAAGAGAGTGGATGTGAGACTCGAACCCACTTCTCCACTTCCAAAGTCAGCAGCTCTTCGTGTTATGCCAAATCCTCTCAGTAAAAGAATCAGCATCTTTTTGCATCTCTGCGAGCGCTACTGTTGCCAGGTTTCCTTTGCTCCCGTCCCTTCCCATTCTCACGCACCTTAAATGAAGTAAATATGTTAAATTCTTTAAAAAATACAAATTTACCCATGTTTTTTCTGGGATTAATCATTTTTTCAACATTTATTAAAATTTCAGACTACTTCAAAATGGCCTCAGCATTTATGTCGAAACCGGGGCTAGTGCTTTATCCTTTCTCTATTTCCATGGTGACGTCTGTTTAGCTCTGGAAACCTCGAGTTTTCCATTCTATGTCAGGACCGGAGGCTCCGATTATGCTTCTCTATTCTTTACTGCAAGACACAGCAGCCAATGAAAACACAGTAAAACAAAATACCACAATACCCAATAACACTTGCAGATCATGTGACCAACCATAGAGTATGTCCATATAAAGGCACCTTACAAGGAAACAGTGTCCTCTTTCTTTGCTGCTCCGCAGCCAGTTAAGTGCTCACATGTTTTTTTCTCTTCCTTGGATTTAACTATGGCATATGGCATTTAAAGATTTTAACGTTCTGTCTTAGTGCTCTAAGCTTAATTCGAGTGATTGTTTGCTTTATTTGTCACTTTGGTGCATATTGCTAGTTTCTATGGTTTAAGTCTTACCGTTTGGCATAACGAGATTGCTCTCGTCCTCGGAGGCTCTGAATCGAGTCCTCCGCCTTTAGACACTTTCCGCCTGCACTGCACTCCTCGCGCACTTCCTTAGTTGAACCGGGCGATTTCGCCCGAGTTCCGATCTGTGGAGCAGGAGAACGGGAGCGAGGACGCGCATCTTTCAGACGCGCAGTCCTCTTTCACTCGCCCGGCATCGCGCATGTGCGGCGGCCATTTTGGGGCTTATTTCTAGCAATTTACTGATTTCCACGGGCGCGAGCATCAGTTACAACGCTCCGCTTCGTGTATTCTGTTAGTGCCGGCTCCCGCAGACGTCCCTCGCTTTGGCTGCGTTGGGGCTGCATAATCAGCATAGGCTCTGCCTAGAGTGGTAGGCAAGCCCTCCCTCCACACTTTAATTGCTCTTGGTATCTGCTTGGCTTGCCTGGGGTTCCACTCCCCCTGATTTTGGGCTTGTCCCATACCTGAATTCCCCCTTGTGGGTTCTTGCCCCAGACACTTGATTGACATCGTATGATTGGATAATTGGTGGTGGCTTTCATTGATTATTTTCATTGATTTTTTTCATTGATTATTTCCACTCCTCATTGCTCCACAGTTACAATGTCTGAATTTTATTATGACGAGGAGTATTACGATGAGGAGCCCACGGGCTCTATGGAGCAGGAGCTTGTTGAAGCCCTTGATGCTGGTGTGCAACACTCAGTTAATAAGGCATTGGTCAAAGCCATTGCGCCACTTAAACGCCACCTATGCTCCTATGCTCAACAACAAGGCTGGCTCCCACATTCAGGTTCTCGTCCCAAGCCTAGTGGCAAAAAGACCCTCAACCCTCACTCTGCAGATTTTGCCAGGCTGGCTGAATCCATGACTTCTGAGCTCGCTCAGGATCCATCTACCTCGCAGGCAACCATCACGGAGCTGCCAGAGGATGAACCCTCTGATTCCTCTTCGGACCAATCCTCCAGCCAAGATGAGGCGCCTCGTCCCTTGAAGAAGGTTAGGAAAGAACGCCACAGGCAGGAACCTTCCCGACCTAAGCTCCTAACATTTGACCCCACAGCCATAGTGCACCCTAACTCTACAGCCTGGCTCCCACCGCCGGAAGTGGCGGACTACATTCAAGCGCATCTCCGCCAAGCGTTTGATAAAGATGTGCGAGCTTGTCTTCGCTCAGAATGCCCAAGGCCTGATCTTGCGAGTAAGGTAGCCGAGACTCCTGAAGTGGATCCCACGATGGTCACATATTTGAAAAAGTATGCTAAGGACCCTAAAAAAGGTTTAGATAAAGCATGGAGAACCTGTCAAGACAAACTCTTAGATATCACCGGCCCACTCTCAAAGATTCTAGAACTCGGCTTTAGGGCCAAGGAATCAGGGATGGCCATTGACCCCGAAGACCTCATTGGATGGGCTCAACGTGCAATATGTCAACTCGGCAACGCTAACTGCGCCATGTCCGCCGAGCGCAGGAGATCCATCCTATTGAAATTAGACCCTAAGTTAGCCGAACTCGCCTCCTCTGAGGCCGGTCCACTAGCTCAGGGGCTGCTCTTTGGCCAATCGTTCCTCAAGGAACTTACTAAGTTTGTTGCCACGTTCAGCGGCCTAGATAAAGCCCAAGGGTCCCTCAGGCGTGCCTTCAGACCGGTTTTTGCCAGGGCCAGACGTTTCAGAGGGCGTTCGTTCGGCCGGGGCTACAATCAATCCACCCCGAGGGGTCAATACCAGCAGAGAGGTGGTTACCAGGACCCCAACTACTCCAATTCCTCCTTCTACCCTACTCACCGTGCAAGAAACAGGTTCCGAAAAACCAGATATGGAGGCAACCAAGGCACCCAAAACGAGTCTGGAGCTGCAGGTGAGTATTATTCCTTATTCCACGGTAAAGTTGGGGGGCAGAATTCAATATTTTCTGCAGAACTGGCAAACTATTTCCCAGGACGCCTGGGTGTTAGAGACGGTCCGGGGCTTCAAGATAGATTTCTACAGTTCCCCGAGTCAGGGCCCCGCCGCCTCTGTTTTTTCCCCTACCAGATCAAGCCTTTATCTCAGAAGAAATAGACTCTCTGCTTCGCAAGGGCGCGATCGTCATTACAGTTTCACATCCCCATGGGTTCCCAGCAATATCTTTCTGGTGGAAAAGAAAGGAGGCGGATCCAGATTGGTGTTAAACCTCAAAGATTTCAATGGCTGGGTGAAATATCGCCACTTCAAGATGGAGGGAATCCATCTGTTGCGAGATCTTCTCCAGGAAGGCGACTGGTTAGTTCGCCTCGACCTGAAAGACGCCTATCTTTCGGTTCCAATCTTTGCCCGTCACCGCCGACTTTTACAATTTCTATGGAAGGGAACCTGTTACGAGTACTAAGTTCTCCCCTTCGGGCTGTCGTCAGCACCGTGGTGCTTCACGAAACTCCTCAGGCCAGTAGTGGAATCATTGAGAGCGAAAGGGGTTCGTCTGATTATCTATCTGGACGACATTCTGCTCATGGCTCGTTGTCCTCGTCTAGCACTGATTCACCTCAATTGGACGATCGATCTTCTCCAAGGACTGGGGTTCTTGGTGAATCCGCAGAAGTCGATCCTACTTCCAACTCAATCCATCGAGTTTCTGGGATTTCAAATCGATTCCCTATCTTGCCAGCTCCGCCTGCCTCCCCAGAAAGTACGCTCTATCAAGAAGGACTTGAGGTCGATTTTGAACAAGCAACTTGTGTCCTTAAGATCGGTCGCACGAATAGTCGGGCTTCTATCCTCCTCGATCCAAGCGATATTCCCGGGTCCCCTCCATTACCGTGCTCTTCAACGGTTAAAAATCCAGCATCTCCGGAAAGGCCTCGGTTATGCAGATCAGATTCCTCTCTCAGAAGAGGCGAGGTGGGAGATGCAATGGTGGTTAGACCATATGGAGGCGTGGAATGGTCGAGCCCTTTTCTGCTCCAGCCCGGATGTGATAATAGAATCGGACGCCAGCAGATGGGGCTGGGGAGCACGTTGCGGTCAAATAGCAACTGGAGGCAGGTGGTCACCGAGGGAGCTTTCTTTACACATCAATTGTCTAGGGCTTCTCGCAGGCTCTTTTGCAATTTGTTGTCTGTCCCCCCAGAAGACAGATTGTTGCATTTTACTCCGCATGGACAATGTATCAGCAGTTCGCTATGTGAACAAGTTGGGGGGAACCAAGTCTCGGATTCTGGCAGAAATTGCCAAAGACTTCTGGCATTTTTGCCTGCAGCACCGGATCACGGTGATTGCAGAATATCTCCCAGGTCGCAGCAACGAGGTAGCCGATTGGCACTCTCAATATCTTCAAGACTCCAGCGACTGGAGACTCCACCCCAAAATCTTCCAGTCCTTAGTTCTCCTTTGGGGTCCATGCGAGATAGATCTCTTCGCCTCTCACCTCAACAGGCAAGTTCCGCTGTTCTTCAGTTGGCGACCGGATCCGGAAGCGCTAGCCACAGATGCTTTTCTTCAGACTTGGCCAAAGTCCCTTTGCTATGCATTTCCTCCATTTGTGATGATCCCCAGGGTCCTAGCACAGATCCGACGTCAACACTCAGAGTTAATTCTAATCACCCCTCTTTGGAGGGCTCAACCGTGGTTTCCCATGATTCTCGAGTTATGTGCAACCCCAATTCTCCTACCGCAACTCTGGAACCTGTTGCTGGACCCTCAAAAAGCCCCTCACCCTCTGATAGCATCGGGACAGCTCCACCTGGTCGCCTGGTGGGTTTCAGGGACAGATGGAAGTTCCCGGGACTTTCAAGGGACGCTGACCGATTCATTTCTGAAGCCTGGTCAACTAACACACATAAGAGATATTCCTCTGCCTGGAAACGTTGGTGTAGTTGATGCTCTCAACGGGAAGTGGATCCCGTTGAAGCACATGTCTCATTAATTCTTAACTTTTTGGCTTCCCTAGCTGCCTCAGGTTTAGCTTACAGGACAGTCAATAACTTCCGATCGGCCATCTCGGCAGGCCACGTGCCCATAGATGGTAGCCCCGTGGGGGGACACCCCTTAGTATGTAAGTTGCTAAGAGGCATTAGGTTGGTTAAACCACCGTGTCCCAAATATTCTACCTAATGGGATGTTTCGATTGTTCTGAAATTTCTGGATTCTTGGCCTTCTAACAAATACCTATCCAGGAAGCAACTGTCGGCTAAGCTGACTATGTTACTCTATTTGGTCTCTTGCAAGCGAGTGTCCGATGTCTGGGCCTTAGACTTAGCCGGTAGAAGATTTTCCCCTGAAGGTGTCACCTTTTCCATTACTAGACGCACAAAGTGTAATACATCCTCTATCTCTTATCCAGCTTTTCCTACGAATACAAAATTGTGCGTGGTTCAGTTAAGGATTATGAGGTAAGCACAGCAGAATTTCGGTCTGACATGAATGGGCAGCTATTGATTGCATTACAAAAACCATTTAATCCTGTAACTCCAGCTACCTTGGCTAGATGGGTGCGCTGGTTAATGGCTGAAGCAGGCATTGATGTGTCGAAATTTGGAGCTCATTCAGCTCGGGGAGCGATGGCTTCTAAGTCTTATGCATTGGGGACCAGCTTAAATGACATCATGAATGCAGCTGACTGGTCATCGGAATCTACTTTCAAGTCTTTTTATTATAAGCCTATTGTTGATGTAGCTTCTGTGGTGGTGGATAAGCTTTAAACAAGCATAATCGGAGCCTCCGGTCCTGACATAGAATAAAAAATTTGCGAACATACGTGACAAGAATTTTCAATTCTATTAAGGACACGGAGGCGAGGATTATCCCACCCAATTGTTTTCTTATCTGGATATGTATAACGTTATACTACATATGTTTATTTCTTTTCCCCCCCTATTGATTCTGGTGAAGGTTGGGGTGACCTGTGTTGCAGCCTTTTTCCTTCTTGTTTCAGGTGCTGATCACAAATGAGGTCAGACTCTTCATGTTTCCGAAGTTTTTTTCCTGGAGAGATGCTGAAGTTCACTGAATCTAGCTCCGGTTCAGAGGTCTAGCCCCGTTGGGCTATGGATTGCGTTGTCCGCTTGGGGAAGTTTTTTCCAGTTGAAGATGGTTTTATTCAAGATCTGAGTGGTTACCAAGACTTTAACTGTTGTTTTTTCCGCAAAGAAAGAGGACACTGTTTCCTTGTAAGGTGCCTTTATATGGACATACTGTATGGTTGGTCACATGATCTGCAAGTGTTATTGGGTATTGTGGTATTTTGTTTTACTGTGTTTTCATTGCCTGCTGTGTCTTGCAGTAAAGAATAGAGAAGCATAATCCTCGCCTCCGTGTCCTTAATAGAATTGAAAATTCTTGTCACGTATGTTCGCAAATTTTTAATTGTTCTTTAAGCTTTCCGGGAGCTGCTTCGTCAACAGTGTGGGTGATTGGCTGAGGTGGCAGGAGCTCCCTCTGGTCAGTGGTTGACTCGATGCAGTGGAGCAGTGTGCCATACCTTGATTTTCTTGGCTGCTTGTAGATTCTGGAAATCGGTAACTCTCCGGCTTTATCTGTGATTTAGTGCCTATAATGTTCTGGACAATGTCTCACAGTGAATGTTTGTATCACCTTCGGGTAATGTTCGCGCTATATAAAATCGCATAAAATAAATAAATCATGGTTTCTGCTTACACTTCGCTAAGTCACAAAAGGATTGCTTGTTTCACGCTCAAAAAATCATTTTGAAGTCCTCAAAATCACGATGCTTATGGCCCCACCCTGAGCTCCAACACTGGCTTCCTGTGAGCTTTCCATTTTGTACAATTCAACAGCTATCATGTGTAGACGGCGTTAGTATTTTTTGCTTTTACACAATAAAGACATAAACACACATAGTTATGGGAAAAGGAAAAAGTGATTTTTCTTTGCAAGTATGTCCTTTCTGTCACTACATTAGGAAAAGACACCTTATATATCACAATCTGCCTGTGGGTACTGCTGCAGTTGACACTCTAAAATGTATAACCCTCGGCGCAGCTGAGTCACGCCATCCATTGACAGATCACTCTTGGCTGCGCCATAAAGTTGCTATCACATGTATGACGACATGCTCCATGCAAGTGTGTTCCCGCCACTGGTGTCCGTTGACTGTGAAAGCCATACATTATTATAGGGTGAGATAAACCACCCAGGATAAGAACAGAATTTTTGCAAGACAGAAACCGCCCAGGTCTTGTGCAGCAGCTGTCACTGGGAAATCCGGACCTCTCTGCCCTGGTGTAAAGCAAAATTATTTAGAATCCGTTCCATTTTGCAACAGGCATTAATTTTTACCAAAGCTAATTAGTGAAAAGTAGTGTAGCCTTCACCTTAATGGGTCCCAGAGGCAAGTACGAGAAGCTTTTGCTTAACACCTGCTCCACACAGGCAAGTTGCAGACACATAAAGAAATACCCCACTTCCCTTCTTTAAAGTCTAGCATTCAGCAGCTTTTTTGTGGCATTCCCACACCCGTACATTCTTCCAGTAGCCCTTTGAAAAGAGATAAAAAAAAGTGTGGTGTCCGCTGGTCTGTGCAGTATCCCTACCAAACAGAGGGTTAAGGTGACCTTTAAGGCTGTGTCTGGCTGTGACCAATAAATGCAACCTGACCTGTCTGAGTGATGCTGTGGTTAGTGTGCATTTCAAATTAATCAAGCACAAAGAAGCCATTTCAGATCACAATGCAATATTTTAAATCAATGTACTGGTCTGATACAGATGCCCCACATCTACATGTATTAAATATGTATTTTCTGCTCCTTGAATCATACATGTCACTGTAGATTGGGCTCTAATCAACCCCCAAAAGGCCAGTAAAATTCAAAATACAGACTTAGCAATGGTTACCCGTCACATACACCCTCAGATAAAAGTCAACATGACAGGTGCACGTAAACCAAGCTTGAGATTAAAGTGTATCTGACACAAACTGGGATAATCAATAACATAACAACAAATTATAAAGTAATGTGAGAACCTATTACAGCGAAAAGAATGGGCAAGCATAAAAGGTAAAGCAAGGTGGCATATGTTAGGCATGCAAAATATGCTTAAGAATTTTGATGTCCTTATCTAGAAAAATTATTTTTGGGACAAAAATTTAAAAATGGCATCCAAGTCAATACTTCCAAAATAATAATAATCATGGGTCAGCTGAGCCAGGAGTCCAGCTTTGACTCAGAAGAGACCACATTTAATGTGTTTCTAAGAATAGATCTCTCGACTTCTCATGTAATTCTAGCTTCTACATACATAGTCATGTGAAACACCCTCTTCAGGCATGATCTGTCTTTTGAGAGCACAATAATATTTCCATTTGGTTCACAAAGTGCTATTGACAATAATTGATACCTACTGTTTCCCTAATCTCTTAGCGGATTGCTTCTAGTGAATTGGAAGGCAAAGGGCAGGTTGGTATGTGATGCACCCCTGTTGCTTTAAGAGAAAACACATTTGTACATTTTATTTTATTTACTGATCCAACTGATCCAAAAAAAGCGTCTTTATCATTTTATAGGCATGTGCATACGTGGTGTGCGTGCCTGCAAAATAACGCGGGTGGCCACTTCAAAGGTTTTTTGTTTTTACTTTAGTCATGCTGAAGAGCATCAGGGATGCTGTGCAGCGTGGCTAAAAACCATTGGCAGTTCACAAAGGCGAGACCTATTGGCTTTGCCAATGCAAGTTGCTTCCAGGGCCTGATTTAGAGTTTGGTGGGCGGATTAAGAATTGTTGCATGGTGGAGTACTTCACTGCCTCCATGGCGACGGTACCAAATTTAGAGATGTCTGCCTGCCCATCTGGCATCTCTTGCATTTTCAGGAACCTATGTCATGGCAGTTCCTGTAAATGTACTGAAAGTTTAAGGTATGGCGCAGTCATTATGACAGAGACGTATTTCAAAATTTCAACCGTTTTTTTTACTTTTTAAAACAAAATTCCAAAGCGGGATCCTGCTTAGAGTATTATGCCAAAGGTCATTCTCTTTCATCAGCTGGGTTAGTGTGTGCCTACATTTTGTGCACTGCGTAACACAATGCACCAATCCGCTTATCAGTACCGGTACTGCAACAGTAATTAGTGTGTGTGCCTTCCACAACAGATCTTGTGAAGGTGTCTCCCTCAGTATTGATGTTTGGAAATTTAGAGCAAGTTGTGTTTTCCAAATTATTAAGCAATAAAAGGCCTCTCATATTTGATGGAAAGGACTTCCCAAAAGAGACAACCATCCAGTGCTTAATTTGAGCCGGTGCTTTCCGGTGCTCGTACTGGTACTTAATTGTCAACACAGGCGCTTGTGACAGTCTGCCACAAGAGGGCGCTGTCTGGAAAATTTAGAGATGACCACAACAACTGGTAATTTTTTATTCAATGTACAATAAAAATGACTATTACCTGCCGCCTATGCTATTCTTATAGATTTGGAGGCCTGAAATTGTCCGAAATGTCACACTTGTAGGAGTGTGAAGGTTATTACTTGTGTGTTTACTCTCATTGGCAGCATGGCAGGGGCAATGCGTGGTGCAAGCTGCGTAGGCCTCCTGACGAGAGCCCTGGCACTTATGTTTTTACAAATTAATCTCTGTAACCATCATGAAAATTTGTTGGACATTGCACTGTGGCGATACGGAGACGGTGTTCACTGCCTCCTTCACAGAGGACAGAGCAAATTAAAACTGATTACAGTCAGTACTATAAGTCTCTCCGGACCAAACTTCATTCGCTGCTGCCACTATCAAACCACTGATCGTTTTTTTGGTTTTCTAATTGCACTGTTTCTACTCCCATGAATATACTGGCACTACCACTTCCAGGACTGTCTCCATTACTCCAAGTGTAGTTTACCAATATTACTAAAGTCGTGTGCCCAACGTTGTGCCTGCTGTGGCATAATACTTCTGCAGCCAGCTTTGTGGACTACTTTGGGGACAGCTGCTTGTGCAAAGACGTGCTAAGAATATTGCTGACAATATTATTACCAATATCATGACTCCTACTTTTCCCAATAGTACCATTTTTACCTCTCTTATAATTAGTGCAGCAGCCTTCTGGCTGAATAAGTGCATTACTGCCTAAAACAACCTGGCAGAAAGTTGACAGACTGCAATACTGCTCCATTATAGTTCTTTTTTAAAACATCTGTGACTGCTCCCTTATCATGATATCCCAGTATTTTCTGCACTAGTTGCCAAGTATCATCATCGACTAGCAATGATTAGTGTGGAACCCTAAACTGAGGGATCTTATACAAAAGCAACTGCCACAACTGACATTAGTACCACCGGGTAGAACCCAAAGTCCGACTACTGACAATACAACCATCCATCCAGTGGTCAAATTAACTTTGTTGTTACCTGTACATTAAATTATTCGGTTCAGCAGGAGGTGTTGGATGAGAATACAATTCCAGCCAGTGGCGGTACGTCCATTGAGGGCGTTGGGGCGTTGCCCCACTAATGCCACATGGCCACAGCATGGCCACATTCTTGAAGTTAACGAGGAAGAATGTTGTTAACTTCACCGTCCTGACTCGAAATCGGGCCGGCCGGAGTCAGTCAGGACGCGTCGCTGAAGGGGGTGGGGCAGCACTGCAGGGTTGGGTTTGTTACTTTGTTCCTTGTTTGACTGACAGCAGCTGAGCAGCAGGGCAGGCCCAGTGCGCATGTTCGGGTTTGGGCTGGTCATTTTTCTGACCAGCCCGAACATGCACACTAGTACTAGCCTGCAGTGCCCCCTGCATTAGGAGAGGGAGCGAGGGAGAGGGTTTCTACTGGCCAGTGGCCGCAGCCCGGGTCTCCTATGGGCGGGGACAGTCCCTGCTCAAGCCAATCCTGGCGCTGCTGGAGCAGCGTCTGGATTGGCTGAGAGGGGTTGCCGTTGCCACCAGCCACTCACGAACAAGGCGCCAACGCGGAACCCGGCCCGGGCCAGGAGCACACAGCAGAGGCGGCGCGGACCGTCACGTCAGGTAAGTTTTCAATGTTTTTTAAAACTTTATTTTTGAACCCCCCCCCCTGGCTCCCCCCGCGATTAGCCCGCCTGCTTCACTCGGAGCCCGCCTGTGCTTTGATGGGCAGGTGCAAGGCCGTTCACAGCTTTGTGTGTACACTACAAGCCATTTGGTACTCCGCTGTCTGCTTACCTTGTAATCGGACTGGAGAAGCAGCAGCTCAAAATGGATGATGTGTTCAGTTTTTTAAACATAGAAACGAGTATGTCGCATAGTTATGCCTCGTTTGTTGTCTAACATTTTGACTGGAAGGCTTTGCTGGATGGCAGCTGCACTACTGGTGATGTAGCTATAGAACGCACATTCACAAGGGGTTTCTTGGTGCTATTGACAATCTGGTCATTGTTATCCATCGCTTTTCACTATGATACTCATTCTATCGATCTGAAAACTGAATGTCCCCACCTTCATTGGGCACTATGAGCTCAGAGTCAAACAGTGATCCTTACGGTGGATGCATGTAGTCCGCTGAACCACCAGAATCAGGCGATCTGGAAAGGCAGCAATTACATAGGGGGGATGTAAAGCATAGTGAAGATCTCAAGGGATGGGGGTGCAGTGGTTAAAGAATGCTGCTTTGACTACATTGTAATGTTCACCTGAGTGATAAGACAGCTTGTTGTCGAAACTGACCCCCGGACTCTAAATCAGTTGCCACGTTATAGAAAATGTGCGCTGGTGCACAAAAGCAGTGCAAACTCATCATACTCGCCATTTGCTGCTTCAGCAATAGTGAACGGTGCAAACAGATGTCGATCTAGTCCATATATCGTTTTTATACTTGTGAAAAATGTTTTTTTTAAAACCAAGGGATTGTGAATCTCTATATCAGACAAGAATTGCTTATAATTCATTTTTAAATGCATGCTAGAATGCTAGATGAACAATCTTTTGTAATAGAAACATAGAGCAAACTGTTTTGCACTTTATTTTGCACCTCTTATTAGATAACATAACAGAATAGTGTGTAACTGGATTGTGTCATTACCTGTTATGCAGGCAGCAAAAGTGATTTAAATTGGGTTTGTCCAGTTGATTTAAGAGCAGTGCAAAGTTTCAGTGTATAGCACCTAGTGTGATTGAGAGAGGGACGCTCGTGCTGTATGGGCAATTGAAGAGCATCAGGGCGGGTAGCCGGACTCAGGTGGCAAATCAGTGATGTTTGAGACAATTCGACTGAGCTGATTAGACGTCATGAATCGTAGAACAGGTCACGAGCAGCCTGTGGCCTGATGACATATCTCCGGACCCTCTGAGATCCTGGTTAGTAGCAGGCAGCATGCCATCTCTGTCTGTAAAGTAGCCTAAAGTGTGGCTGACGAACCTGTGCGAGTGGCAACATACCATCTCCAGTGTCACTGAAGATCTTGCACAGTAGGCTTCCATTTGATTTTAGGCATTGTGTTAAAAAAAGCCCTTATTTTGGGTCAGGCTAGCCGGAACCATTGCTCTACCGCTGCGGTCTCCTCCCATGCAACTTAAAAGCACGTGCTGCCAGAGCCCTGGCTCCTAAATCTCACAGCACCAGTCCCAAGCTACATTCCATGTCCTTAGTAGTGGAAGAGGGGAGGAGAAAAAGTGTGAACACTTGGAGGAGAGAGAAATATATGGAAAGAGTGACGGGGAGATACAGAGGGAAAAGAAAAGACAAACCACAAAGAAAGGAGAAAGGGGCCGACTAGAGTGAGGAAGCAGAGAGAGTAAGCAAGAGCAAGACAGGTAAATAATGGGAGGTGGAGAAAGAGAGAGAAAGAACGAAAGAGGAAGGAGGAAGAGAGGAGAGAGACAGAAGTGATAAAGAGAAAGAATAGAAGATGAAGATAGAGCAGGAGAGAGGAGCATAAAGAAAGAAAGAGACAGAAAGAAAGAGGAGAGTTAGAAGGATAGGGGAAGAGAGAAGAGGAGTCGGGGAAGACGAGAGAGAGAGAGAGAGACCAAGTGCTGCGATTTCTGTAATAAACACAGGATGATGGACGGAGTGCTGAAACTTTTCAACTACTCACCCCCAGTCAAGACATCTGGGTTTAATCCATTGTTCTTTTGCTCACCATGCCACCCTAGTTTGGACCCAGTCATATGCATATCAGTCTTGACCCTGCTCCTCATGGGAACAGTCCAGCACAAACTGCCAGTTTGCTATGCTTGCCCTAAGTGGGACGGGTATGCCCAGACGTGGGTCCCGTGTTCACTATCCCCCCCAAAAGATACATGCTAGCCTGGCTGATGAGGGATGATACCCCGAAACTGGTTCTAGGGTGCTTGTTTCAGGTCCAGGGAAGACCGGGACTGGCTATTCGGGCTGGACTGTTCCCATGGGGAGCAGCGTCAAGACTGATTTGCATATGGCTGGGTCTAACCTGGAATGGCGTGGCATGCAAACAAAATGGATTTAACCGAGATCTGTGACTGGGGGTGAATGTTTGATTTGTTCAGCATGAAGACTGAAGGTGGGGAGCTGGTTTCTGGCGTGTTAAACATGTAATACTCCCCTGTGTTTGGTTTCCAGTTCCCTGGGCGAGGCAGGTATGCCCGTTAAACATGTGGGTGCTGCTGAGCTCATGTCCTGGGCTGGGAAGCTTATGTTCAAGGCTATTTTTCAGCACCTTGATCCTTTTTCATGTTTCCATATTGCCTCTTGGAGTCTTGATACAGCACTGTGGCTAATAAAAAAATGCTTCCTTTGATATTACTCAGCAATGCATTGTATCTCGAAGTCTGTTATGAAGCTTTGTGGTTATACTGAATAAGCAGCTGCCTATGTTATATGACATCTCTTTATTAATGTAATAACTGCACTTTCACAATTGCTTTATTAACCTTCTTGCTTTCTCAAATTTGCTTGAAAATGCACCATTTGTCCACTATTTTTTCAAACCCCCCCCTTAAGGTTGTTCGGGCTCGCTCGCTACGCTCGCTCGCTGCGGTGCAGTACGACAATTTTACACCCACCACTTTCAAATGTCACCAGCCGCCACTGATTCCAGCCACAGTTCAATACAACACAATACTGTAACCCAAACCATTACTAATACTACTAGAATGCCACTATCACCATTAGTGACATTCCTAGTTCCTAGTGATGCTCCTACAGCTTGACAAAGCGCTACTGATACTACCACATCCCTAAGAATTACATATAATTGCAGCAGCTTTTATGCTATTTCCAGCACAATTATAGCTGTTACGTTGGCCCTGCTGGACCCTACTGCAGCAAATTTCTTAAAGGTTTATTTCACGTTTGCACTGAAGCCCTTTGTGATGCCATCATGGAACATGAATTTGGTTCTCATTTTAGTAATGCGTACCCCATTTTAGCCAATGCACATCTGTACTCCATCTGAGCCAATGAACAGCTACCCCTGAAAATGTTCTTTCTGGTCACGATCACGTCCGCTCGTTACATGAGTGATTTGGGGGAAACAGCGTTTACAACGTTGTTAAAACAACGCAATACTATTACAACGCGGTCGTTACAACGACCGCGTTGTTAGTACGCAATACCTTTACATCGCAAGTCATTGCAATGACTTGCTATAGGGGGCCAAAGGTATTGGATATAAAATCCAACACCTTCCCTGCTGTTGCGCAAACTGGAGTAGGAATAGTAAATAATACTATTCCTAAGTCCAGCGCGCCCCCTAAAGCAAGTAGTTGTAATGACTTGCGATGTAAAGGTATTGCGTACTAACAACCGCGTTGTAATAGTACGCGATGTTTTAGCATGCGTTGTAACATGCTATATTCGTGATCTGCAAGCCCTCTCTGTCCAATTTCCTTATACAATATACTTTCCAGACAAGCTGGTGTTGAGAACTCGAACTGCATTTCTGCTGAAGGTAGTAACACCTTTCCATTATAGATAGGCTATCGCTCTTCTGAATTTCTTTGCCCTGACTCAGTCCTTGAAAGAGGAGGAGAGGCTGCATTGTTTGGACCCCAAGAGCGCCCTCAGTTTCTACAGTGATTGTACCAAGGACCATCTGGTGAATGATCAACCCTTTGAGGGCTTCACAGGAACAAAGAAGAGCAGGGCAGTACAGAAAAGAACCATCTCTGAATAGATAGTCCTCCACATAAAAATCTGCTGAACACTGTCTAAGAGGAAGCAGCCTGATGGATTGAGGGCTCATTCCAATCGAGCCAAGGCTGCTAATACAGAGTGTGCCTTGACAATCACGCCCATCAGGATCGGTATTTTGCCTTTTTGACTCAATCCACAGACACTCCATCATGGGAGGTACTGTTTTAGTGTCTGTTCACAAGGTGGGAAATCTGCGGTTAGCAGTATCCATCAGAAGAACAAGCTACTTCCCTTCAGTAACGCACTTTCTGGTGGATACTTTGTCTAACTCCAGATTCCTCACTGCCCCTTCCACCTACAGTGCTTAATTTGTAAAGGAGTGAGTGATGGTGCCCAAACCTCTGCTCAGAAGCCTGAGGCTCATGCAATTAAATGTTGGCATGCCCAGTGCAAAGGCTAGTAGTCCTGAATCCACCTCATGCTTATTTAATCCACTACCAGACACTCCATGCATCTTTATCTCACTCTTGCAGATTTCTGCTTCTACCCTGTATGATGTTTTTCCATCTTTCTTCTCCTCCATCTTTCTGCTTTGTATCTTTTTCCCTCTATAGCTGTCTGTAAAATGGCTAAGGTAAGAAAAAAAGTGCTGGTACCCAAAAATGAGTGATAGTTGCCCCTGCCGGCAACCACCAGCTCAAATTAAGCACTGCACTTCCCTGTTTCTGTGAAATGGACGCTTTTCCCATCTAAAAAGGACCCAACATAGAAATCTGTGCACTGGTCAAGCTAATTTACTGATGAGCTCTGAGTCAGAGGGTGCAGATAAGCCTTAGAAAGAGACTGAATTCAGTTCACCTGGGTGCTTCTTATGTGTGGCCCACTTTCCACTTCTGGAGTGAAATGACATCAGTGCGGAGCCACATGACACCACCTAACTGCATCGCAGGAGTATTGCTTTTTAGTTTCCAGATCCAGTGTGATGCCAGAGGGAATATTCACCAGGGAAGAATATTCGGTTAGCTAGAGTATCCATTACAAAGAGCATTACCAAAGGTATGTAACTTGTTCATCTGACCGCTCTCAGCAAAATGTTATATTTTTAAGAAGAACGTAACAGGGGTGCTCCCTCTTGCCACAGTTATTTGCCCTATACCTGGAACCCTTCATGCAACATTTAATAAAATCTCCCACTATTCCCTCTCTCACTTTGCATGTAGTTGAGTGTAAAGTAGTTGCTTGTGCAGATTATATTGCTATCTATAATCCCGACACATCGACTGCCATTCCAACAATCAAATTGGAACCATATTCTTTTGGGGTAACTGGTGACACTGGGTCTTGAGGGAGTGGCTCTGGAATGACTTTGCTCCTTTCTCAAGGACTGAGCCTTCTAGGTCTCCTCCTCCTCGGCCAGGTCTAATTCTCACACCTCTCCCTGTGGAGTTCCACAGGGTTCAGTGCTGAGCCCTTTGTTATTCAACATATATATCTGTCCTCTAGCAGAGGTGGTTGAAAACGCTAGGCTGTCTCTTTTTTCCTATGCCGACGACACCCAGATTCTGTTCTCCCTCTCTCCGATGAAGGGATGCAGGCCCTCTGACCTTAGTTTAAGCTTGAGTAAGATCTCTCGTTGGATGCAGCACAATTTACTTAAATTCAACAGGGACAAATCCGAAGTCATGATACTAGGCAAAAGGCCCAATCTCTGGGGGTCGCAGCACTGGCCCGTTCCCACTCCTTCTAGCAGTGTTAAAAACCTGGGTTTCATTGTGGATGAATCACTATCCATGAAACAACAAGTAGCCAATGTGACGTCCACCTGCTTTGCTGTTCTCAAGTGGCTAAAAAAGATCCTATGGTTGATCCCTTTCTCAGCTCAGAGGTCGGTGATCCATGCCCTCGTGATCTCTAGACTGGATTATGGCAACGCCCTGCCTTTGGGAGCCAACATAGCCACTATCCACAGACTGCAACTCGTGCAAAATGCAGCTGCTAGGCGCCTTTATCGCCTTCCCAAGTGCACCTCAGTCTCCAGCATTCTTCGTGACCTACAGTGGCTGACTGTGTCAAACCGTATCCAGTTCAAAGCCCTCTGCTATATGTTTAGAGTTAAATCTGGATCTGCTCCTAAATACCTCTGGCATTTAGTTCATCTTTTCCTCCCCTCCTCTCCCGGCCCCTGAGATCCACTCTGCCGACTCGATTCGTGGTACCTAAAACCTGATTGGCTCGCATGAAAGGTCGTTCTTTTTGCTACTTAGGGTCAACATTATGGGACGTCCTGCCAGCGGCCTTGAAGGATTCAGCATCCCTCCTCGCTTTCCGTAAGGGCCTAAAAACCTGGCTTTTCTAACTTGTGCTACAGCTTCTCCCTTTCCACCCCTTCTCTCGCCCTGCGCCGGGAAACCCTTTGGGGTAGCTGTGCGCACTGCAAGTTCCGGAATAATAATAACCTCAACACTTTGGTCAAGTGTCAGGTTATTCAGTTAATCATATGAAAATTCAGATATTATGTAATCACCACTCAGAACACAGTGCACATGCTACGTTCCTGCAGCAACCTATCTTGAGGTGACAACATCAACAAAGGTTTAGTAAATGTCAAGTTAAATTTAAATTTCTCAGTTACCATTCTCATTTTGCCCAAATGGGACCAGCATCCCCTTGGCTTAATCAGGAGTTGTAATCTTATAAAGATGAGCATCCTGGCAAGATTTCTTCATCTCTTCTGAGCCTTACCCCTTACGGTCCCCCCCTGATATTGTCTGTAGGGTCGAGTCATCCCGGCGCCACTTTGTATGCAATTACAAGAAACCACATGGGGCTTTATGCTATCTTCAGCTGCCCTTGAATTGGGACTGAGACCTGCCATGTATCCATTTTTATAAGTTGGCGATATTCTAACTTAGAATATCCCAGTTGTTAGTATTCTTTTCACAACCTTGGCCCCTTCAATAACTTTAGAGTGATTTATAACCTCATACAGGATCTTTGATCCCTCGCGTTTTAAGAGTAAAAGATTTATAACCCTCTCAGTTTTTACTCATATTTGGAAACATTTATCACACTGGTGTCAAATTTCCCTCATCATCTCGTATACATCTCATCTCATATATTGCATTATGGTCCTATCCTTTTGCCCAATTTCTCTCAAGATGCTTATTGCCCCACAAGGTCTTCACATCAATACGTAGTCCAACTGTAAGAAGTATTAACTTTTGCATGTTTGGCTATGTCTGCATTTTGTCTTCGGCCGTATAAACTTTTTAGAAACACTTAAGGCCTTCCTGGGTAGTTGGGCAGACCCAGCAACATCACAGCGAAACCACTTCCACCCCATGACTGTGGCTCGGGAGCCTCTCCAAGCACCGTGTCACCCCGAATGGAGTCTGACCGATGTGTGCTCAACTTGGTGGAGCGGGGCTGAATATTCTCATCTGAATGCTTAGCAATTAGGCTATGGTCTTTCTCACTGAATTCTTACACCAAGGCACAGGCCCGGTTCTAGTGGGTGGGCCGGGTGGGCCAGGCCCACCCAAACATGAGCCTGGCCCACCCAAACATGAGCCTTGGGCGTCGGATTGGCAAGGCGGGCATTCGGCCCGTACCTGAGGCCCAGTGCCCGAGGCTTGATGTGAGCCGTTTTTCCCCCCCATCAGTGGCTCTCCTGATCCGAATTCAAGAGGCTGCTGCAGCCTCTGCGCAGCCCAGCACAGATTATCGCGGCCCATTGTCACATATAGAATGACAATGGGCCAAACCCAGCAGTCACAGCATGTGGCGGGAGCTCCCGCCCTGGCTTTAGGGTATGACAGTGAGGCCTCACCACGGGA
Source organism: Calotriton arnoldi (assembly GCA_963921515.1). NCBI lineage: Eukaryota > Metazoa > Chordata > Amphibia > Caudata > Salamandridae > Calotriton > Calotriton arnoldi. The sequence continues at coordinate 3,859,233 of CAWUFW010000447.1, read as the reverse complement.
GATGCTGCTACTGCGGGCCAGAGTTTTCACTCCCCTTGGAACAGGAAGTGATGGGGGTAATAAACAGGGTTCTGCTCCCTCCCTCCTCACAATGGATGGCTGCAGTGGCCCACCCAAATGCACCCATGGCCCACCCAAATAACAATTGCTGGAGCCGTGCCTGCCAAGGCAACCACCTGAAGACCAGGAATACTAATTAAGGGGAGGTGTATGGTTCTCAAATCGTCCACCTCAGACCTCTTGCTCCAAGTCCAATGGGTTGTTCGCCCTTGTCTCTGACGGATAGGTGACACTACCTTTTGAAGTAGTAAAACCGATGAACTGATGGTCTGATGTACAAAATCATTTTATGTTTGCAAACCCTGCGATTTTCAAAATCACAAGGTTTGTGACTATCTCGTTTTAAAGTTCTAAAAACCCCGTTTGTGATTCAAAAAGGTCTTTCTGAATTGCAAACTCATTCCACATTGAAATTACGAGAAGAGGTGTGTGTGAAACGGGTGTCCCTCCTACTTGTGATTAACAATGAGGTGCATCAATGACGTGCAACTACAATTGCAATCTCATATCATATAAAACTTATCTTATAGGGGTGGTAACTGATTTGCAAGTGGATGTTCTCCCTAATTTACAGCTTCCTTTGTCTGGCGGCCTCAGGGAAATAGGTAGTGGCCCCGGAAGCGCTGCGTGATCCTCCCTGATGTCTTCCCAAACAGAATTTTTTGTAAACTACCCTGTTCCTTTAAGAACACAGGCTGCTTTAAAAAATCGTTTTCATTTTAGAAAGCGGGCACAGGTATGGTGGTCTGCTCTTCCTTGCAGGCCTCCATCCCGGTAATTGTAGCCAATCATAGATGGTCACAAAGGGCGATTTGCCCAGTTTATATTCATTAGGCAGATCATTTCGCGAGGCCCTGAGACTGGAGGTTTTGTGATGTGACCTATTAGTACATAGGTTGCATCCCAAAATGAAAGTTAGTGCTCAAAAAGTCGGTGCGCAATTTGCATCCACTATTTGCGGCCTGCCTTTTTGTACATCAAGCCCTAGGCTCCTAAAAGGATGTTAAGGATTTAAACCATCTTGGAAAGGGTTGGACATAGGGTTTGTGACCATATGTCAGGTCCACCAGGGACTTAGCTTTTCTGGGTATATTGCATCTTGATCTCGTAGATAGGAGTGCACCTCCACCCACCAATGGGGCAGAAACCTGACAGAGAGAAAGAGCGGAATTCCTCTAGGTCAGGGGCACAACTGGACAGCTTATCAAGGATAGCCATGAGAACATCTACACTAAAGCTGAAATGATAGAGGAACAGCAGATTTTAAAGGATTGTAATGCCTCAAATATTTTAAAGGTCTTGCATGCCTCAAATATCCCCTTTTGTGCTGCACTCTCAAGTTACAATCAGTGCCACCTGCTTCAGGAAACAAAACATGCATCAAGGTGATCTTGAGAAAATCGGGATGAACTAAGACAGCCTTTGACACAACCAGTAATAACCAGTGCAGAATCTGGAAATGCTGCTGGAATCCTTCAAAGCCACCAAAAGTACAAACAAGAAACAGAGTACAGAAGAATTCAAATTACTAAGCTTTCTGTGCCATCGGTGTCCACTGGCAGCCCTGGGAGGGCTAATATGTAAATGAATCCCATTGAAATGAACCCCTTCACCACGTTTGTGTTTGGACACGTCTGTTCTTTAAAAAAAAGTTGTTCAAACAAATGTACATCTTTGGTCTTTGCCTCTTTACATACCTATTTGCACTTACAAACCTATGTTTTATTCAGCACCACATTGTCACTATATTAACTTCACAACATCAGTCTTGGCTTGTTTTGTTGGATGTAATAGGCTCACCTACACCTGTGAGGTACCATTTTTATTGTCAGAAGTGTGGGAATGCTAGGTGGTGGGAATGCTGGGCGGTGGGATGGTTTCTGATCTTCACAAATTCCAGAGCTTTCCGTCGCAGCAATGTTCAGAAAACCTATGCTTATTGAACAAAGGTTTGCCATTTGCAGGGCATTCTGTTATAGAAGTGGTGGCATCCATGCATGGGACCTCACTCAGGACTCCCCTGGGGGCCTAGTTTTCAGATATTTATTGGTTCGGCAGGTTTTCATTGGTGCAGGATGATTCTAGGCTCAAATACTGAAGCTACCCACATCACCAAATCAACTCAATTCCAAATGTTTTCATCTGCCATCCACGGTTGCATTCGTGGGCCTTTCCTGTCCCAGGCTAATGTTTCACCTCACTTGTGGGGTGCAATTTTAATGGAGGTTTGTGGAAAAGCAAGATAATAGGTCATTTGCTATCATCTACTGACCTTCTCTATATTTTTGACTTCCTATTTATTGTAGGTCAGTGTCCACAAAAACACTTTTTGAAAATCACTTGGCATTATGTGTAATCCAGAATTCAAAGTGGTATAAATTACCCCTATCCCCACGTTCTAGGCTTCAGAAGTGCATAGCTTTCACTCACTCCTCAACGTCAATTCATAAAACGTTTCACTATAAAGTGCTGCATGGCCTCTAGAGAGTGAAAAAACACAGCTTGATTGATGGCTCTGGATATCTCGGTTTTTTTTAACAAACACTATACATCTCTGCAACAGAAGAGTCTGATTGAAATAATTGTATATCATATTTGTGTATTGGCCTTCTGTGCAAAAAGATACAGGTGAAAACCTTGTTACCCATTGCTCCTTTTCCCTGCTTGTATTCACTATTTTAAAAATTAATTTCTCTGGGAAATAGTTGTGCCTCTTGATGACTTCTAAATGTTGTCTACTTTTCAGCAATGTATAGCTTTCTGAGATCTCCAATAGTTTTCACACTTGTTTCGACCACAAATTGCAGGTAGGTATAAATAACCATAGACAATGACATCTGTTTTGTAATGCTAAACAAATCCAAACAGCATCTGTCTCCTTGCTGGGGAACAGACACACAGTTCCTGCCTATTGCAATTTTTCACAAAAGAGCTCCTTGCTGGGGCATAGACACCTAGGGCCATATGTATCAAAGTTAGGTTTTGCGATTCTCAAATAGCGAATTTTTGAGAATCGCTATTTGAGAATCGTAAAACGAGATGTATGTAGGATTTGCAAAACAATTTGCGAATCCTACATATTCCTTAATTGCGAATCGCAAATTGCGATTCGCAATTAAGGAAACCCTCCCCATTCATTCCTATGGGCCTAGAGGCCCATAGGAATGAATGGGAAGACATTCTCAATTTGCGATTAGCAATTAGAGAATCGCAAATTGAGAATGCAATTTCAAGGTTGCAAGGGTGTCAAAAGGACACCCTGTTACACCCCTGAAATAAGCATGGGTGCACAGGTGGCACACATACATGCCCTAAGGGCATGTATGTGCGTCACATTGCACTTTGAAAAATGTAAAAAAGTGAATTTTTCTAAGAAATCGCATATTACCACCAACTTGAAGTTGGTGGTAATTTGCGATTCCTTAAGGCCAAATTGCACTTTTTTGGTGCTTCTTACATTGCATTTAAGGAATCGCAATTTGCAATTCCTTAAATGCATTCGCAAAATAGGGAATCGCAAAATTTGCGATTCCTTATTTTGCAAGGCAGTTTTCCTTCATACATACCACTAAGCCAAATTGCGATCGCAAACGCTGAAATTCTGCGAATTTCAGCGTTTGCGATCGCAATTTTGTTTGATACATATGGCCCCTAGTTCCTTCCTATCACAATGTTTCTCACGAAGAGAGAAGAATTGTGCGTAGGATGCCTAAAACCATAGCTGCTCCAACCTTAACCCTTTGGAATTTAGACTACACCGCAATGTAACAAAATGGTGGTAGGCCACACTTTTGCTGCATTGAGTAGTGGAGTTTAGGGAAAAGTTAATTAAGTCCACCAAATGGAACTGGACTTTTCTTTATATAATGCCCACAATACTTGTAGTAGTAGATTCTGGAGAATATGATTCTGGTTCCCTGGATCAAGAAACAGAAAAGCTACTCATTTGCTAGAGCTTCCTACCTCAGTTGTATAACCCCACCTCTGTTGGTGAATTCAGCTTCCTGATATAACTCCCAAAGAAATTGGGGTACACTGTCCGTCTGGTCTTGCATCCAAGCTAATAAAACTCTTAGTGCCAAGCATTCTGAAGAGCTGCCAGATGTTTAATCTAGGAGACCAGGGAGCCCGAAGGACTGCGTATGACAGCTCATTAAAACGCAGTGTCTGCCTGCTCCTAGACGCTGACACCCTAGTAAAAATGAATGAGAGTGATGTGGATACTCTGACCAATTGGTATGCAAGAGCTTTGTGGTTAGACAACCAGCCTCAATAGTGCTTGTGAGATGAGATCTAAAGTCTTCAAATCATTGACTTCCAAAATATTATGATCATTGTCCAACATCACCAGTATTAAAGCTCAACTGCCCAAGAAGCTGGAAATTGTTTTTAAGTCTAATGGGAAGACAAGGACGAAGTTCCAGCACCGCTGCAAGGAGGATGTGATCTCCTTGGCTTCTGCACATGCTTAATACTCCTTGCATCTTTTTCATCTCCGTAAGTTCTCTTCACAGTGAACTTCTACAAGGCTGTGGAACTCTCTTAAGCCTTAGTTTGCATCCTTCTCTGCAATAAAGAGAAAGTTCTGTGTGACTCTGAAACAATGTAACTCTTTAACATGGAGTTCTGGCAAAATTTCCCCAATCGCCCATGGTGGAATTTTTCTCCCGCAAGGCTCCCGAATATGCAAGTGTGATTTGGCATCCCCTAGTGCGATTTATTAACGTGGGCGGTCGCTGTCAAAGGGCTGCTGTTCGAGTAGATTTGCTGCTGTTAAAGTAGATTTTCTACTCGAGTGGAAGCAAAATCAACTCGAATGGCTGCACGCTCTTGCACACCGCATAGTGCCATTCATGCTGATTTTCAGTGCTGCTCATCTTACTGGCGCTAAATTGCAGCGCAAGCTGCATATTTAGCCACCCATTGGCAGAATTCCATGGAATCTCATGGAGGTTTCCTGTAACTCCACGAATTTCCGTGGAGTGTAACTCTGCAGGTTCCGCCCACCCCTAGTTTTTACCACATATACTCTCAATCACCCTACTTGACATAGATTTCTCGTTGGATTGAGTCCTGAGATGACTGCCAGTGGAAGGATTATGGGACCAGATGTACTAATGCTTTTGACGATCATGAACCCTCAACTGTGCAAATTTAGTGTGCTTTGCAATTCCAAAAATAATTTGTGGTGTACCAAAGTGACATTGAGACTCACAGACATCTTTGCCGTTTGCAATGTTAACATTGCTTCGCACTGAGAGTTGTAAAGCAAAGCAGATGAAAATTTGATGTCTCCACCTTCCTCCTTTGAACTCACAAGGAAATGTATTTGAAGCAACTTTTTTATGATCTGCTTGCATCGTCAATGCTCCTTGATCAATCTTTTGTGATGTGACACTTTTTTACAGTGGATTTTAACCTCTGTTAATGTTCTACGGTGAGGGCAATAATCTTTACATATCCTGGCTAGTCTAAAGTATATGTGTCTACATTTTACCTTTTGACTTGCAAGTATTGAGGTCCATCTTCCAATAAAAGGTTTGATGGATATTAATTAATACTAAATCAAGAGACCTGGTCTACGCCAAGAATGGATTTATAACCAGACTTCCTACATAGATATTGATAGGAATAAGTCATAATAAGCTTAAGTTGATGTGGACTTTCACATGACATATTTATGTATTAAAAGTTGTTGCACCCATTTATATATTATCAAAGTCTTATAGCACTATTATTTGGCTAGAGTGCCTGAGGTCAGAGTTTGTTTGAAGTTTCTTTTTTGTTAGTTTTGCAGTGCTTCATATCCACATCCCATAGCTAGGCCTTTACTTTTGCTTCTTATTTAATGATTTTTTGGGGAATAATTTACATCACTATATGTACTATGCAGTTGAAGGTGAATGCCCATGTCTATTCGATTTGTCAGTGGTCTTGAACAGCACCAGCCATGAGTTCATTCTGGTTCATCTCCATCAAACTGCTGCACGTGACCTAGCCCATATTCTGATTAGACACAATCTATAGCAATTTGTTTTATGTTATTATCAGAATCCTAATTGATGGGTGGATTGACCAGGATTACGTTTTTCCGCTTGCTTCTGGTCGTAGGTCGTTGAACTCAGCATAACTTTCTCTGAGGACTGAAATGCCCCCTGCATTTATGCATGCACCTCTGCTCTAAGTTACCCAGGAGTGAGCCTCTGGTGTTTGTGACACTTTATCACTATCTGCAGCGCACATGACAATCGGGTGTGTATGCTGAGGGACCATTGTATCAGTGATTTAGACGGTGGGTGGGATTCTGTAGTGCGGCGGGGCACATTATGTGCACCTTTTTAATCAGGCGTGACTCCCGTCAGCCCACTATGCAGTAGTAGACTGTCTAGGATGGCAGTGACTGGGATTACAGACCAGGCTTTTTCACCTGTAACCTGCAAAGGAAGAGGTGCGTTCTGTCCCAAGCCCTTCTACGATGATCTGCCAGTGCCTTGAAGACTTTTCCTTCACGGCATCCAGTTTTTCCAAGGTGGTGCATGTGTATATGCAGTGTGTGTGCGTAGTAGAATGTGTAAGGAGTCTGTGTCATGGTTGATTGACCACAGCAGATTCCATTTTGGATTTCCTCTGTGGGGGTAGTGAACAAAGTGGAAGATGGGGGAAGCATGCCAGATGAGTTCTTATTGGTAGACTTCTTCAAAGTAATCCTGAAGCTTTTGATATAAACCAGACTCTAGGACATAGGACGACAGGAGGCATTTTTCTGTTCGAAGTGAACAAATATTCTTTGCCCACATCAAGCTTTCTTGTTCCCTCTAAGGTTTTACCCCATCAAGTTGGTGGGTTCAGTGTGTGGGGGCATCTCCCTCTTCGGTGCCAGTGTTTTGAGTTTCTCTGAGCGACAGACTCCACGTCGCAAACCTTTCTGCTGTCACTTGAAGACAAAGGCTGTGCCTACCTGGAAGGGCTAAGACAAAGGAGTTGGACTGCTTTAAGCCAGCCCCATAAACTCTGCCTGGTAACATAGCATAAGAAAAGAGCTGAATCCCCAAGTCAATGTTCCAGAAATTCTCACTGACCGGTGCCCAGGCACCACCCCTGCAGTGTACTGAACAAACTTCTATGATACGGGGCTGGTATCTCTGACTGCGAGCTTCCCATCCATTTATTCATTTATCCATAGCTTTGTTCGAACATTAGATAATTAACATACAAGCAAGTACCATCCATTGACCATAATACCAATAAATTGCGAAGTCAGAGTTAAAACGATAACTTCTACATAATTAAAAGATACATAACAGTGTGCTTTACAAAGTGAGCCACATTACCTAATTCAGAAAAGCATAAGTTTCATGCTACAGAGAGCATGCTTACGAAAAAGAGAAAGACTAAAACAGACCTCCAGTACATTAAGCATTAGGAGATATAACTGGATGGGTCTGACAATAAAAGTTCCCAAAAAAAGGAAAATGAAGCAAACTCTATGGGGATCTTTCGTCGTAAGGACATACAGGAACAGTGGAGGGCTCGTACTGCTCTACAGGAAAGCAGAGCTGGCATCTGATTATCCCCAGTCTAAATCAGGTTAAAAGCGTCCTATCCCATGAGGTTGTCACTAGGTCAAGATACAGCTTCAGACCTGGTGAAGTTTGAATCAAGGTATAGTCTCGATTTTGAGGCTTAACTAACTCCACCACCTCCCTTTACCGCTGCTAAGATTCATAAAATACCTTATAATCCAAAATCTATCCATTTTAGTTAACTCTTGTAGAAGATGGTGGGTCTGCCCAATGTAGTGCACACTTTATTAATATAATCTATCAAAGTAATCCAATAACCCTGATCACAGGACAATCGCCAATAACCTCTTTATTGAACGAGGCATGGGGGTTGCAATAGATTCAGCACCACAGTAACAAAGGCGCCAGGTTAATCTGGTTTTCCACATAATCAAGTCCAATCTCTTGGTGGATGGCATAGGTAGAACAACTCGGAGGGCGGCCTAGAAGATGCTTGCAGACTCTATTCGCCTCAGCCCGTCAGGCCACTGACCTTAAAGTACCCCACAATCAGGAGCCGTAAATTAAAACAGGTAAACACTTTCGTCTGTTCACTTTCTGAAAGGGGACAGTTGGCTTTTTTGTCTGTGGTTGATGCCAAATTAAAAACGAACCCAACGAAATTCTTAAAGCAAAACTTGCCCTCACAATACCAGCAGCAAGTTCTCCACGAGGGAGGGGGGGCATCGCCCCCCCCCCTGCCTGCCGCCAGCCACGGGTGAGAAAAATAAAATGGAAATGCAATTATTTTATTGCCTTTTTTTTTTTTTTATTGATGTGCGCACCGCAGTGCCCCTGAGCCAAGAGACATGCGGGGCGCGTCCTCTGCTGCAGATTGGCAACCTGAAGGACTGGAGCAGTGGGCGGCTGGATGCTCCAAAGTGTGCATGTCAGTTTGGCCAGCTGTTTTACGACGTGCCTGACATGCGCACTTGGAAGCTCTCCATCCCGAGCTGTCTTAGAAAGCTGGGTAGAGAGCAAGCACAGGCCTCCAGAACCTGGAGGAGCGTGCAGCCAACCCGCTTCATCCAATCCTGACGCTTCTCTCATGCTGGTTAATAGCATGAGAGCAGTGTCTAGATTGGTTAGGGGAGCGCCACAGCAGACTGCAGTCTCAGAACACGGAGGAGGACGTGCAGCAGTGGGTAAGTACCTTTTATGTTAATTTTATTTATTGTAAATGTTGTAATTTTATTTTGTACTTTTGGAGGGAGGGGTTGTTATATTATGGGCTTTTGGAGAGAGGGGGTGTTTTATTTTGGTCTTGTGAAGGGAGAGGGTATTTGAATAAGGGCTTTTGGTGGGAGGGGTTGTTTTATTTCGTTTTTTTGGGAAGCGGTGGGGCACTTCACTCACTCCACCACTTTTTAAGGTTACCAGCCGCCCCTGCCCCTTTAACAGAGTGCTTCGCACAGCGATCCAGGTGACTGGCCCCACTGATAACACCTTCCCAACAGTGATGAAGGCAAAAAAGAGAACTCAAGAACAGATGGACCCAAACGTCACATGCATAGAAAGAAGTCGAATCACTGGAAACACTACGAAGCATTGCCTATTTTCTGTAGTTGGTAGCATGTTCTCGATATTGTAGCGGATTTACTTGTATAGCATTGTCTCATGAGTAGAATGGAGTACTTTTTCATATTTAAGATAAAGCAGTGGCTGGACAATTCATTTATTAAGAATTACTTTGTTACTGACTTCTGAATCTCTTACTCTACATCACCTTCCTTAGTAAGCCGTGGAATGTTCGCCTCCCTACCCTGAGAGTCAAGTACCTAATGCTCAGCTTTGCATCACATAGTAGGTCAGTCTGTGAACATCAGAGGTAAATGGCCCAGTGCTCACAATTGGAGCCCAGTAGCCCATTCGTGCCTTGCGACTCCCGAACCGGTTTCAACACTTGCCAGCTCACCGGCTGCTGTCAACAAGTTCTTTACTGACTCAGGTGGCACCTTTGAAAAGAGTACACCAGTGCCAGACATTCCCTTTCAAAGCATCCCTGCCGTCTCATTGAGCCACTAATGCCCACTTCTTATTCAGAAAGATATCAAAACGCGGCTCCTTCCAGTGCAGGGCACCACTCGTCTGTTTTCGCCTTCCTACCCTTGGTTTGTTATTGATTTGACTTTGGCAGTGACAGATGACATCTGTGGTAACCTTGCGCTATTAAAGATTAGTTACAGTTTCTTTAGCAACAAGAGTCCATATGGCCACTGCTCAAGTGAAATTTACACAGTACAACTTTATACTTATTACGACAACCGTTGATGTACTGCAAACAGCTTGCAAATAGACCCAAGTAAGGAATTACTTGCCCACATAAAAAAAAAAATGTCAAGAACTTTGTTTCAAAACGAAATGTAATCCTTTCTGCTGCCTTGAACAAATACCACAGGAAGATGGCGGCTGGATTGAACTGAGTACTCTAAGACTTAGTGGTATTAATCGAAAAGGAGAAATGAACTAACTGGAGTTGAGAAGTGGATGGCCTGTAGTTGAATTGTGAGACTGTGCCTGGATTGACTCCAGCTCTATCGGCCTATCGGAGATGCCCTTATGGCAAGTCTTCCACAGCGTGTGTGTGTGTGTGTGGTGTGTGTGTGTGTGTGTGTGTGGTTGTGTGTGATGGTGTGATGAGGCTCTCTGGGCATAGTTTGCAAGATGCAATAGAGCCCAGAAGTGCTCCTTCAAACTGCAAAGGTGAAGTGCCTAATTTGTAGAAGAATAGATGCCCAGGCCCAAAGTTTCGCTTAGAAGTCCGCCAGCAGGGGGTAGAATACCAAGACTGTGTAGTCTCGACTCCCCCTCATGCCTCTATAGCCCATAAACAGACACTCTCTGCCTCCTTATCTCTTTCTTGTAGGTTCTTTTTGATCCCTGCTTTTTCTTTCTTCATCACTGTTTTTCCATCATTCACTTCCTCTTTCTGTTCCTCTTTCCGGTGAAAGTCTGATGCATTCCCCAAAAATGGGTGCCGGTGGCCCCACTGGGTCAAATTAAGAACCACCGAGGTGGCCCTGTTGCCGGAGGTGGTATTTGGCAAGATGTCACTTCACCATGGATGGCACGCATGTTTGCGGCCGCTGCTTTGACGACCTCGCTCGCCAGGCATGCCACAAACACCAGTCTCATCTCTCAAATTACTGATGTGCGCAAGAGTAGCCCTGGACAAAATGCACACCTTTGGCGGCCTCCTATCACCTCCCCGTGTACGTGACTAAAACAATCCGCTAAGTCACATGGGATTTTTTTTTTTAAAGTCTTCATTCAGTCCCTCTCACGAGATTCTTAGATTCATCCATGTCTGACAAACGATTCTGTGATACACTTTCAGTGTGTAAGCGCTGTAAATTTGTCGACAGAAAGTTTTTCCTGCCTTACCGCCCTCCTTTCGTTTTTAAGGTAAGTTGAACAATCCCTTGGTGATAACCTGAGCTCATGTTCTCATTCAACTCAACGGTACGCGTTTGTTCAATGTCGGAAGAATGGAGTGCTGAGGAAACCTGCTGAGATCGGAAGCTGTGATGCACAGCTCTCCAGGGCGGCTTATACCGTGCCGGCAGCGAAAGGCTTGGGGCAAACAGAACTCAATAAAGAAATACAACAAACATTGGAGGCTGTTCATGGAAAGAATCTGTATTATTTAGCCAACAACACGTCTTTGGGAATACAATATGAAACATGGACATTTCTATCCAAATGTCCTTTTTATTAATATAAAACTTGTTTCACCATTATCAACTTGAGAAAAATGCTTTCTTACCATCTAGTCTGCCATTGTAGGTGACTCGTCCACGAGAGTCTTTGAGAGAGCTGGGTATGTCTGATTCCAGCATGTCATCCTACCGCGATGATGCCAGCAGCAGGTATCTTTTTTGGATGCCCCCTTCCGGGAGCACCCATCGATCAGATGGGCGCAGAAGCCATTCCAGAGGGCATTGTCCTAAGGCATTGAGAAAAGATGTGCACTGGCCAGACCATACTCCCCCCCCCACCACCTTAAGCCATGTCTGTGATGTCACAGAATCTGTCTCCATGGCTACATCCTGGTCTGGCTTTACCTTTGCATCAGCCCACTGTGTAACAGTGGCCATTGTACCTCACATATATCTGTGTGGACTGTAAACAGTAGGTAAAAGTTTGTTTAGTGTATGAGAAGGACAAAAAATGTAGACTATGCACATGTCAGCGCGCAAATTTGTCTTAAATGATCATACCAAAGCGTTCCAACGGCTAGGAGCGAGAGCAGTGTAGTCCTGATACAGACTTTGGTGCTCCCCGATTGGACCAGTCGATAGCACATTTGAGATCGAAATCAGTAATGAATACTGAGGAATTTTCATAAGAAGTGCAGACACCAGTTATAGTTTGAAATTCATAGGCTAGGTACATGAAATAGGCCAACAATAGGTTTAGCAGCAAAAGTGTAGAATTCAAAAGTACAAAGAACTCAGTAAAGTTTTGTATGAAAGCAACATAGATTTGTCTTCTAAGGGTGAGGAATACGGTTGAACTAGAGTACAGAAAAGTATGTCCTTTTGTACGACTTTAGGCAATGAGTTTCATACAGTAATACACAAATACATGGTTCTCAGGATATGCACCAATGAGGAACAAGCAGATAGAATTCTTTTTACTACAAAATACATTTGAGGATTCTCTCATCAAATTATTAAGTGAGATCTAGTTGTTTTCACACTTTCAAACATACTAGTTGATACACTATACAGGGACAAGCTAGGACAGTTTGAATGTTCTTGATGGAGCACAGGGCAGTAAAAAAGTCTCTGGGAATGTTCTTTATTGTCACAGCAAGCTTGTACTTCTTTATTTAGAACGAGAAACAGTTCTACTGGTCATCACGTGACATACTACGACAGTGCTTAAAGTTGGAGGACAATGTAAACACGGATTTATTCCCGAGCATGAATGACTTTGCGAACTCCACCCTCCTTTTAGAGGAGTAAATCAAACACAAGGCGACTTTGCATAATCATAGCTCTCAACGCAAGCAATTATTTGTTGATTACGGTTAACGCTCCTGCTGTGTTAGCAAGCTGATCTACCAATGTGGGCAGCTTTCTAATCTTCACATCGTTTAATGTCACTCCTATACAAGGTATAAGTGCTCCAAAAATATTGCCAAGAATCTGCTTAAAAAGTATGCTTGTTTCGCCCTATGTATTGCTCAAGGGAGAACGTCTAGCGCATTGTGATAACTCCTAGTGAAAACTAAAGCTGCGTAGGAACTACCTACCCAATTATGCGGTAATTGGAAATAAGAACACTTACTGCATACATAATCGGGTTTTATGTCATTACAACACATGATTTTGCCACGCATCCTTCACTATGCATGCCTTTACCACGCATTGCCTTTACCATGCCAATTCCTTTTTGAAGAAAGAAGGAGGGGCCGTGTGGCCCCCCTCCTGGGCCATATACAGCTCCAGGGACCACCACCTCCCTGGGGCTGGCCCGTGCAGATGAAAGAAGGAGGGGGAAGCGCAGCCTCCCTCCTGGAGCCAATAATGTCCCTGGGGACCACCACCCCCTAGGGTCGGCTACTGCTTTGTCCCGGGGTGCCCACCCCGGGACATAGCTGTTTGCTTTTGCCTGGCGGGAGCTGTGACATCTCCAGCCAAACAAAAGCAAACACTCCGGTTTCAGCGGGCGGGAGCTGTCAAAGTGCTCCCGCCCACTGGAAGTGGAGGTTTCATCTCTTTCCCTGCCCGCAGACATGTGGGCAGGGAAAGAGATGAAAGATTGCGCTCACATTTCCAGCAGCTCTCTTCACGCGAGAGCAATGCCGGCTGCCGCAGGAGGCGGGAGCTGGCTGGGACCGCGCGGCCTTGAGGCTCCCCCCGCGGTCACAGGGCGAGGAGAAAGAGGCAAAATAAAGGTAAGTAAGACGCAGAATAAAGGTCAGAAATGAGCAGTAGAATAAGGGTCAGCAGTGAGCAGAAAGAGGCAAGATAAAGGTGAGAAACAAGCAGAAAAGCACAATAAAGGTCAGAAACTAGCAGAATTAGGCAGAATAAGGGTCACAACGAGCAAAAAGCGGCAAAATAAAGGCCGGCAACGAGCAGAAAGAGGCAAAATAAAGGTGAGAAATTAGCAGAAAGAGACAAAATAGAGGTCAGAAACGAGCAGCAAAAGGCAGAATAAAGGTCAAAAACCAACAAAAAGAGGCAGAATAAGGGTCAGCTATGAGCAGAAAGAGGCAAGATAAAGGTGAGAAATGAGCAGAAAGGCAGAACAAAGGTCAGAAACAAGCATAAAGAGGCAGAAAAAATGGTCAGCGACGAGCATAAAGTGGCAAAATAAAGGTCAGCAATGAGCAGAAAGAGACAAGATAAAGGTGAGAAATGAGCAGAAAGGCAGAATAAAGGTCAGAAACTAGCAGAAAGAGGCAGTATAAAGGTCAGCAATGAGCAGAAAGAGGCAAAATAAAGGTCAGCAACGAGCAGAAAGAGGCAAAATAAAGGTAAGAAATGAGCAGAAAGAGGCAGAATAAAGGTCAGAAACGAGCAGAAAGAGGCAAAATAGAGGTAAGAAGCGAGCAACAAGAGCCAGAGTAAAGGTGAGAAATGAGCTGAATGAGGCAGAATAAAGGTCAGATCCGAAACGAGCAGAAAGGCAAAATAAAGGTGGGAAATGAGCAGAAGCAGGCAGAATAAAGGTGAGAAGCAGAATGAGGCAAAATAGAGGTTAGAAACGAGCAGCAAGAGACAGAATAAAGGTCAAAATACAAGCAGAAAGAGGTCGAATAAAGGTCAGCAGCAAGCTGAAAGAGGCAAATAAAGTTGAGAAACGAAGAGAAAGAAGCAGAATAGAGGTGAGAAACGATCAGGAAGAGGCAAAATAAAGATCAGAAACGAGCAGCAAGAGGCAGAATAAAGGTCAGAAACGAGCAGAAAGAGACAGCATAAACGTCAGAAAGAGACAGAATAAAGGTGAGAAAAAGCATAAAGAGGCAGAATAAAGATCAGAAATGAGCACAAAAAGGCAGAATAAAGGTCAGAAATCTGCTGAAAGAGGCAAATAAAGATCAGAAACATGCAGGAAGTGGCAGAATAAAGGTCAGAAATGAGCAGAAAGAGGCAAGCTAAAGGTGAGAAATGAGCAGAAAGAGGAAGAATAAAGGTAAAAAACGAGCAGAATGAGGCAAAATAGAAGTCAGAAACGAGCAGTAAGAGGTAGAATAAAGGTCAGAAATGAGCAGAAAGAGGCAGCATAAAGGTCAGAAACAAGCAGAAAAAGGCAGAATAAAGGTGAGAAACGAGCAGAAAGAGGCAGAATAAAGGTCCGAAACAAAGAGGCAGAATAAAGGTCAGAAATGAATTGAAAGAGGCAAAATAAAGATCAGAAAGTGGCAGAATGAAAGTCAGAAATGAGCAGAGAGAGGCAAACTAAAGGTGAGAAATGAGCAGAAAGGGGAAGAATAAATGTCAGAAACGAGCAGCAAGAGGCAGAATAAAGGTCGGAAACGAGCAGCAAGAGAGAATAAAGGTCAAAAACGAGCTGCAAGAGGCAGAATTAAGGTCAGAAATGAGCTGAAAGAGGCAGAATAAAAGTAAAAAATGAGCAGAAAGAGGTAGAATTAAGGTCATAAACGAGCAGAAAGGCAAAATAAAGGTGAGAAATGAGCAGAAAGAGGCAGAATAAAAATTTGAAACGAGCAGAATGAGGTAAAATAGAGGTGAGAAACTAGCAGAATGAGGCAAAACAGAGGTCAGAAACTATCAGGAAGAGGCAAATTGGATGTCTGAACGAGCGGCAAGAGGCAGAATAAAGGTAAAAAATGTGCAGAAAGTGGCAGAATAAAGGTCAGGAATGAGAAGAAAGAGGCAAAATAAAAGTCAGAAACAAGCATAAAGAGGCAGAATAAAGGTCAGCAGCGAGCAGAAAGAGGCAAATACAGGTCAGAAATTAACAGAAAGAGCCAGAGTATAGGTGAGAAACTATCAGAAAGAGGAAAAATAGAGGTGAGAAACGAGTGACACAAGGCAGAATTAAGACCAGAAATGAGCTGAAAGAGGCAGAATAAAGGTCAGAAACGTGCAGAAAGTGGCAGAATAAAGGTCAGAAATTAGCAGGAAGAGGCAAAATAAAGGTCAGGAATGAGAAGAAAGAGGAAAAATAAAAGTCAGAAACGAGCAGCAAGTGGCAGAATAAAGGTTAGAAATGAGCAGAAAGAGGCTGAATAAAGGTTAGAAACTAGCAAAAAGATGCAAAATGGAGGTAGGAAACGAGCAGAAAGCAGCAGAATAAATGTCAGAAATGTGCAGAAAGTGGCAAAATAAAGGTGAGAAACGAGCATAAACAGGCAACATAAAGGCGAGAAATTAGCAGAAAACTGAAGAATAAAGGTCAGAAACGAGCAGAAACAGGCAAAATAGAGGTCAGAAATGAGCAGCAAAAGGCAAAATAAAGGTAAGAAACAAGCAGAAAGAGGCAAAATAAAGGTGAGAAATGAGCAGAAAGAGGCAGAATAAAGGTCAGAAATGAGCAGAAAGAGGCAAAATAGAGGTCAGAAGCGAGCAACAAGAGCCAGAGTAAAGGTGAGAAATGAGCTGAATGAGGCAGAATAAAGGTCAGATCCGAAACGAGCAGAAAGGCAAAATAAAGGTGGGAAATGAGCAGAAAGAGGCAAAATAAAGGTGAGAAATAAGCAGAAACAGGCAAAATAAAGGCGAGAAATGAGCAGAAAACTGAAGAATAAAGGTCAGAAACGAGCAGAAACAGGCAAAATGGAGGTCACAACTGAGCAGCAAAAGGCAAAATAAAGGTAAGAAACAAGCAGAAAGAGGCAGAATAAAGGTCAGAAACGAGCATAAAGAGGCAGTATGAAGGTCAGCAACAAGCAGAAAGACGCAAAATAAAGGTGAGAAACAAACAGAAAGAGGCAAGATAAAGGTCAGAAACAAGCAGCAAGAGGCAGAACAAATATCAGAAAGAGGCAAAATAAAGGTCAGAAGTGAGCAGAAAATGAGCAGAACCCATTCAGGTACACAAGCACCCACTCGCAGAACAACTCAGACACTTTCGCAGCCACTCACAGATCCATTCAGACACTCGTGCACCCACTCACAGATGAACTGAGATATGTACACCCACTCATGCACCGACTTACGGAATCACTCATACTCACTCTCACCCACTCAGAGACCTACTCAGAAACTCATGCACCCACTCACTGACCCACTCAGAGACTTATGCACTGCCTCACACAGCCAGTGAGACACTCACGCACTCACTCACAGAGAGAGGGCCTGCTGCATCCGGCCCAGTCAGGGTTCAGAACCTCCCACAGTACCGAGTCTGCCCTGGTGGAGGTTTCGGAGGCAATTAGGGAGTGTCTGGACGCCGGCGGGAAGGCAGCATTAATTTTCCTCGACCTGTCGGCGGCGTTCGACACTGTCCCCCACTCTCTCCTCCTCTCGCGTCTAACCGAGATCGGTGTGTCGGGCGCTGTTTGGGGCTGGCTCAGGTCCTTCTTGGAAGGACGGGCTCAGCAGATATGGCTTCCACCGTCCTCTTCTTCTTCCCAGGCAGTGACTACAGGAGTCCCACAGGGGTCCTCCCTTAGCGCCCTTCTTTTCAACATCTATGTCACACCTTTGGTGTACCTGGCAGAGGACCTTGGGGCTAAGGTCATGGCCTACGCGGATGACACCCAGCTTCTCTTCACTTGGGATAAGAATGTGGACTCTGTTTCCTTTGCTCAATACTGTCTGTCTTCCATTTTTAATTGGCTAGCTGCCGCACAACTTAAGTGCAACGAAGATAAATCGGAGATTCTCCTATATGGAAAGTTTCATTCCAATTTTAGAGAAGCTCTTTGGCCCCCTGAGTTCCCTATCCCCACTTTTACAGGGAAGCCCGTCAAGAACCTGGGGGTGGTTTGAGGAGAATCTTTCCTTTTCTACACAGATTAGGAAACTTGCCGGGACCAGCTTTGGCCTTTTGAAATCTCTGAGGAAGTTCCTCCCTCTCCTGCCTAGGGCGGCGAAAGAAACTGTCATCTGTGCCCTTATTCTGTCTCGGCTGGACTACGCCAACGCCCTCTATGTGGGCATCCCGGGCTATCTGTTAAAAAACTCCAGGTAGTCCAAAATGCGGCAGCCAGACATCTTCTTGAGATTCCCGCTAGGACTAGCATGAGACCCCACCTGCGCTCTCTGCACTGGCTTCCCGTAGCCGAACGGGTCAAGTTTAAATCTCTAGTTATGGCCCATTGCGCTCTTCATGGGCATGGCCCCATCTATCTGCAAAAACGCTTCTCCTTCTACACTCCAGCGCGACATTTGTGTTCCATGTCCCAGCGCCTCGCCCAGGTCCCCCCTTTAAATGTCAGAGGCTTGGAGGCAGCTCTCGAGCTCGGAAAGCTGCTGCTGCTTGGAACGCTCTCCCTTTCGCCCTCCGGAACATTCAGGACCCGCTGATTTTCAAGAAGAACTTGAAAACATATCTCTTTGCATAAATCTCAGATGTTTGCCCACTCTCGAGTATCTGTGCGCGCTACAAATTAAATTAACATAACATAACTCACATACCCACTGAGACACTCATGCACTCACTTACATAATCACTCTAAAAGGTTACAGTTTACAGTTAGGAAATAACATTAAAAAACAAGCATTTGCAATGCAATAGGTCTCGCATTTACTTGCGTTTGAGCTATTGACATTGTAAATGACAATGCCTTTTATTTTTGTTTCCGTTTTTAAAACATAAATAAAAGGCATTGTTATTTACAATGCCACTGGCTTAAACTCACGTAAATGCGAGACCTATTGCATTGCAAATGCTTGTTACCAGAGCCAGTGCTTCTTCCCGCCCACTCTACGTTCCCTCACTCGCCCCTGTACACACAGACACTAAATAAGCATGAAAGCTATGAATACATAAACCCAGCTCCTTGCCCTGCGTTATTTCCTGGAAAAGCCATCAATTATCCAAATTGGTTGTGTAGTGGAAAAGGAAAACGAGGGACCTTCCCACCACAGTTAATACAAAGAACATTTGAGTTTACTCCATTGTACCTTGCTTAATCTCGTGGTTCATCTGATGGCAAGAGAACTAAGGCTGTAACCTTGCACTGTAAGCATGCACTCTGCAGCGCTCTGAAGTGAGCTCATTGTGGAACGCGGCGCTATAAAAAGAACCACTAACATTCAGACTAACCCCAGAGTAGCATGTGAATCTATATAAAAACATGAATACTTGCACAATATATTCACCAGCAGGAAACGCAATATTACACTTATTGGTGAAAAGAATTAGCCGTATATGACTCACTGGTGTACCGTCGCCCATATAAATGTGATATTTCACTGTGCACCCGCCCATATACCGTCTGGGTTACCAACCCACTTGCTTGCGCGTGTCTTTTAGCAATTCGTGCAGAAACCTTTAAAAGTACACACACATTCCCATTTTTAAGTCGGTTTAATCGTACAAAAAAGTCATCAGAGGCGCAAGCTCGAAGGAGGACAGACCAATGGACTCGTCTTAAAAACGTATTAGCTGCAGCCGGCAGGTGCACCGAAGGGTCACTTTACGAACCTCGTCTCCAGTTAAAACTTTCAGGCTGACACGCAAAGCAACAGCCCCGGTACACCGATATGCACGGTTGCTTGCTAGACGGGTACTGGTTAAAAGGCTGCCATGTGCACTGTGGTATAATGAACGAGTCCCAGCGCTGCTGCAGCCCCCGCACATTGATCTGCACAGATTGGGAGCCGTGCACAACAAATGCACTATTATAAAGCCGAGCACCAGAACAAAGACTTCCCGGGGTCTCCTTGCACCCCCGGCAGAGAGGAGGCACCGCTGCCGGGGCTCCAGCTCCTGAGAGCACCTGCCCAGCCGGGAGCCATTCCCGGAGATGGGTCTACGGGCACCGCTTCTTTTTATGCTGGATCCCCGGGGACCACAGAGGGTGTGTTCAGGGGCCCAAGCCATGCTAGGCATGAGGGCCCGCATTCACCAGATCTCCGCCAAGCCGAGCCCGGCCGCTTACCTTCTCTGCTGGTTCCCCCGGCTCAGGGGAGAGAGCTCCTTCCCCGGCGGCGCTCGCACCTTCCATCGCCATCTTCCTGCTGTAGAGGGTCTGCGAACAGGAGAAGGGTAGAGAGGCAGGGATAAGCACACCCCCGCTGCAGAGAGGAGGAGGAGTAACCCGCTCACTGCCAGCAGTGACCCAGGCTGCCACTATCCCGGACGGAACCAAGCACACCGCACACGCGCGAGAAGAGAGTCTGAGAATAAACACAGCCACATTCAATAACAAGCACGCGAGTGGTGCGCGCGACACAGCTAGACATCTGTTTTCCATTATCGCGCCCGTGTCTGGGCACGATAATTCAAAACAGATGTGGCCTGTGCGGGTAACCGACACCAATAGGCCGTGGTCGGAGCAAAGGCGGGACATGCACCCGCCTTTGCCCAATTGCGTGCTGTCTTTATTTGAAAGACGCACGCAAAGCCCATTAGCATGTAAGAAAGAAACAAAACACATGCACGAGCGTGTAGTGAGCTTGGGCAGCTTTCTGAAGCCCCTTACTAAAAGTCGAGCAAGCAGCGCATGCGCACTGCTCTAGGCTCGACCTAAAAAAAGTGTCGGCAAAAGTGAAAGCGTTTCACTTGCGGGAGCGAGCAGCGCCAGGAGCGATAATTGCTACCATATGGCGCCGCTCGCTCCCGCAAGTGAATCGCCAAACGTGCACGCGTTGCCATTGAAGGCAACGGAACGCGTGCACGTTTTTGGCTGAAAAGCCGAAGCGATTGCTAAAGGTCTTTTTGCCTATGCATGCGCGCTGCGTAGGCGAGACCTAAAGATAGAAATTCACTGAAAAAAGGAGAGGTTACAGGGACGTTAAAGTTAGGAAATAGATTTTGAAAAATTGTAGAAATTCAGTGAAAAAACAAAAGGTTACAGTGACGTTATAGTTAGGCTCAGATTTCACTCGTACATAACCATAGAAATTCAGCTGTTACAGTTACCTGAGCTATTTATAACTTACGCCATGCAATGCATTGCTTATGACCTCACATATTGCATCACTCATGACATGATCAGTGACATCTCAAATTACATCACTAATGACATCATCCACAGAACCACTCAAATACCCACTCACACCCCATGCAACATCTCAATCACCCACTTACACACTCACAAACCCATACAAATACTCCTGCACCCACTCACTCATGCATAGAGCCACTCACACACCCATTCACTCACACTTAAAGGCACTCATACAACCAGTCACTCACCGATAGATACTCATATACCCACTCACTTACTCATACAGATACTAACACATGTACTCAGCCACCTAAACAGTCACTGAGACAACCACATAGCCTCCCATAGAGCCTCTCTCACAGTCACTTACGCACCCATGCAGCCACTCACACACCCACTCACTCACACATACAGCCACTCACACACCCAGTCACTCACCCATACAGTGACTCATGTACCCTCACAGTCACCCATACAGACACTCTTCACATACTCACCCATACATCCACTCATGCACCCTCTCATTCACCATTTACAGCCACTTACCCACTCACTCACCCATACAGCCACTCACACAGCCACTCACATACTCATCCAGCCACTGACACAGCCACTCGCTCACCCATACAAAAACTCACACAACCACTCACTCATCTATATAGTCTCTCACATACCCACCCACTCACTCAGCCATACACCACTTACACACCCACTCACTCAGCCATACAGACCCTCACACAGCCACTTACTTACCCATACAGCTACTCCCACACCCACTTATTCACACATATAGCCACACACACACACACACTCACACAGAGATAAAGACATTCACATAATCTATGTTTTAAAGTAGAATCACTCATTAGTAGTACACAAAGTAAACTAATTACATTTTTGTGATACCTTAGTATATATGTTTAACACTCAGAAACTTTTAGAAAACACTCACAATCACTGGATGATGTCATCCGTGATGTCACTGACCATGTCATGGGTGATGTAATATGTGAGGTCATAAGCAGTGCATTGTGGGGCATAAGTTATAGTTAGCTTAGGTAACTATAATTGCTGAATTTCTATGGTTTTGTATGAGTGAAATCTGAGCCTAACTATAACATCTCAGTAACCTTTGGTTTTTCAGCGAATATAAGGGTATTTTTAAGGTTGGTTGAGTTTAGGGGTTGAAAAGGGAATGAATATATATATATATATCTCCTGCTGGGAACCAGAGTCCCGAGGGGGTGGCGCGTCAGCCGGCGGAGCGGCCGGCAGGCAATTCAAAACACCAACAGAGTAAGACGCGCTCTCAGAAACGACAATGAAAAGTCCACAAACACCGATTTATTCCATCATAAATCGCAAAACGTGACGCGTTTCGGCCGGCAAACGGCCTTGATCACACAAAGTGACACAGTGAGACAGAGCCCTTTACATCTACAAAAGATAAAACAAAAATAGGACTGCACCGTAGGGTATGACATGGACATCAACATAGGACTAGTATCCATATTATGGCCGCCATCTTGTAATGTTGAAAATACAATGATCGCAATTAATTATTCATGTGCTTCAATGTGTCTCATTAATGCTGGGTGCCTAAAATACATCCCACAAGTAGACGTTTTAAATGAAGACGTTTGTACATACTACAACATAGCCAAAAGTGCATTGAGTTGATGTTCTTAACATAGTGTCTGGGCACTTATGGACGCACCATTACATGGGAAATTTCCCTGTAGGTAAGAATGATTGCGCCCTGTGAGGGATGGTGCCGCAATGGATACCTCTACCAGATAAGTATAGATATACGTCACACAGATGTGCTGTACAAAACAATCCTCTCATAGTGCTGTTACAGGACATCTGCGGACCTGTTGTAAACAGACCTTTATGACTATATATCAAAGATTAGTAAAGACATAGTGCCAGAACACAACACAGTCAGTGATGTCTGGATCACATACAATACTTTACCCATAGTGGGCTAAGAAATTTAGAGTACCAATGGGGCAAACGTGATCACTATTGGGAACATCATTGCTCGACATAATAGAATCACAGCATTTAGAGAATACTATCATGGCCGGTTGTACCAAGATACGTATGCAATCATATTTACAATAATGTTATAATAGCAGTAGGAAAAAACACATATACACCATGGCTAATGTATAACACGCTGTCCCACATGGGTTGCAACATGCTGAGTGTCATAAGATTTCAAGGCTACGTCAATATTACAACAGTGAAAACTTGTGATACATATTAATGAAAGAAAATCAAAAGAAAGAAAGAAAATTCCTTAGCTGGGGTGACCAGAACATCAGGAAGATGATGCCATGAAGAAAAGGGTAGGGAACCCAAGTAGAATTACTGGTCCAGTCCAGTAGGTCCCTTCCTTTCCTCCTGTTAAAAAGATAGAAAAGATAGAGTTAGATATCTTGATGACAGATGGTTAAAATATACTATATATCGGAAGAGCCACGCCCCGGTCCAAGATGGCCGCGTAAGACCTCGGCTCCTTAGTGCCCGTCCCCCAACCCAAAGATCCTGTTACCTATCCTGGCACTGAAGCGTGCCACTCGACGATGGAGCAATAGAGACGCTCCCGGCGACACCTCCGGTCCCTCTGTGACACCGGAGACCGGAGATATCATCGCCGCGTATTGCGGCCTCCGCGGAGCCTGAGCCTGGGACTCAAGTTTGGGCTGTGGCCGGGACGCAGCTGCACGGCGCTGGGGTTGCCGACCGGAGGTCGCCGTTCTCGCCCCATCCCCTGGGGCGCGTCGGACGGCGGTCGCGGCGGAAGATTAGAGGCGGAGGAGATGAGCGGGGACGTGTTGGTGAGGCCCCCCCGTTCCCCCGTATATGGAATAAAAGAGACAGGCACCGCGACGCCGACACAGGCTGCGAGGCGGCAAGACGGCCACCGTGAGGATATACTGCCGGGGTTGCGGGGGTGAGAGGGGGGCTGCTGTGTGCGTGCCCTTTCCCCCCCCCTCCTTCCTCCTGCGGGCAATTGAGACGGAGGGCAGGCTCAGGTGACCAAGAGGACGGCCACTCGGGCTGTATGCCGTAGAAAGCCCTGTCGCGAGATTGGGGCCCCAGGGGGGGGGGACGACTGATGGTGGCCCCACCGGCAGCTACTTCTGGACCCAGAGTGCCTGCAGAGCTGCTTGGGCAGCTGTGAGGAGGAAAATCGTTGACAGGGGGAATACTGGCCACGGAGCACGGTGGGTACCAGATCCGCAGCGCATAGATCGCTTTTCAAGACTGAGATAGCTGCACTGCGGGGGGACTTGACCGGCCCCCGTTTTGACCTGTCCTGGTGGACACTGGCGGAGCAGTAAAGACACTGAGAGCCTGCCACGGAAGAATTGGCCGAGAACAGTATAACGCATTCCGCGAGGGAGACGGCGTTGGCGTGCCACGATCACAGCTCGTCAGATGGCGACTAAGCCGGAGGTGGACAGGCACCAGCCGAGATCATCTAAGGGGGTGAGACAAGTCCAGACCAACAAATTGGACCGATACACGATGCCCAGGGGTTCCCCTACAGACTTACGACACACTCTGCCGGCAGGGGGCGAATCCTCTGGTCCTACACTTGAACCGACGCTGCTCGATGTGATGGCAGCGATAGATGGGGTCAAATCATCACTGGGACAGAAAATGCAGTCGCTCGACAATAAGTTAGACACGGTCACTATAGAGGTCAATCTTATTCGAGCAGACCTTACGAAAGTCAATGAAAAGGTCAAATCACTAGATATAAAGACTGCCAGTCTGACCGACGATGTGGCATTGCTCCAACAGGAAGTGCGGGAACTTAAAACATCTCAAGACCTGACCATGCGTAAGCTGGATGAGTACGAAGGAAGAGCCCGGCGAAATAACGTACGAATTCTGGGGGTGCCCGAAAAATCTGAAGATCCAGCTCCAGACCTGTTTGTTGAAGACCTTATCCTCACGCATCTCAAGCCCAAGGGACTGAGTAACTTCTTCACAGTTGAGCGGGCGCATAGAGTCCCGGGAGGGCGCCCCAAGCCTGGTGCGCCCCCGCATCCGATGATTGCCAGGGTTTTGAATTTCAGGGACAGGGACGCAATCCTGCAGGCGGCCCTTTTGGGACCCCCTCTGAGGTACGAGAATGCTACCCTCTCTTTCTTCCCAGACTTCACGCAAATAGTGCAGAAACAACGCCGGAGCTTTCTCGGAGTAAAGGAAAAACTAAGGGATTGAAATATGCCATGATGTTTCCGGCGCGGCTGAGAGTGGAGGTCGGGGGGAGAGCCTGGTTCTTCGATAACCCGGAGGCGGCTTCGGACTGGATCGACAACCGTCCCCCTGGTGTGTCGGGAGAGCGGGACCGGGGCGGAGGAGACACACTGCAGGCGCAGGAATGAGAGCGGAGATACAACACTTGGGACTAATGTACATTGTCAGGTATTGGGGTTTCGACCCATAGATTGGAGGCCGCACAACCCCAGGGACAACTAACACTTGAATGGAGGGAGTTGGCTTCAGTGGAGATCATTTTGTATTGGGTTGGGGGGGGGACGGGGCACCGGCCTTCCTCCTCTTTACTACCTTTAGTTAAATAGTAGATTTAGTGTGTGGGGCGACAGGCACTCTGCCAGTTGGGGATGGGCAAATGCCACGAGCAGGGGTGCAGGGAGGGGGGGAGGTGGGGGGGATATGTTGCGAACATTGTTTTTAAAGTCATTTTGTTTGTAAGAATGTTTGTAGGCTTAATTGTTTCGACAACATCGATTGAAAATGCAATGCAGGTGACATTTCTACACCAGTTTTATGGCGAACGTTAGACGGAGATCGGGGATTAGCGTGATGAGTTGGAATGTCAATGGACTGGGGGACAAAATAAAGAGGGGGATGGTAACTCAGTTTATCAGACGACATGCCCCGGATGTGGTACTTCTGCAAGAAACACATTTAATTGGGAATAAGTGCATGGCCCTACATAAAGGAGGTTATAAACTTGTGGCGCACGCGGGATTTACCACGGGGTCAAGGGGGGTTGGTATATTGGTTAAAAACTCATTCCCCCTTCTAGTACAGGCCACATGGTCCGACAAGCGGGGTAGATATGTCGGGATATCGGGACAATGGGAGGCGAAAACAGCCACGTTTGTTTCAATCTATGTGCCACCTGGCTTGCAGTCCGACACATTTCAGGTCTTAGGTTCAATTTATTTGACGCTACCCTTACGCCACATGGTGCTGGGAGGAGCCTTTAACGCGGTAATAGATGGGGAAATAGACAGATTTCCGGCTCGCACACTAAGACCCGCACAAAGGTGGCTACCCGATTATTTGGACACAATGGGGCTGGTGGATGGCTGGCGGATATGCAACCCAGGCAAGGCGCAGTATACACACGTGTCATGTGCACACCAAAGTTTGTCGAGAATAGACTATGTACTTGTCCCGGCTGCACAGGCTCATGCCCTCCGGGAGGTTCGCCATCTGGGTAGAGGCATCTCAGATCACTCCCCTGTATGGCTTAGCATGGAATTTGATCAGATGAATGCAGGTAGGATAGCCCCTATCAACCCTTGGCATTTGAGAGACCCCTCCACAAAGAAGAGCATAATCACGGCTACTGACAGGTACTTCCGGGAGAACCAGGGTACGGTGGACTCAGCGCAGACGCTGTGGGAGGCATATAAAACTGTTATCCGGGGGGAGACTGTCTCTTTGATTGCGGGGAAGAAGAGGGAACGGCAGGCTGAACTGGAAAAAGCAGAAGAGGAAGTGTTAAAATTAGAAGAGGAAATGGCTCGGGCGGTGACCCCTGAGGGTCTTCACCATTTGAAGTTACGGCAAGATGAGTTCAATAGTATTGCCAGAGATAGAGCCAGGACGCAGAGCAGAGAGGTTCAGAGCAGAATATATGAACACGGAGATAAAGCGGGAAAACTGATCGCTTGGCTGGATAGAAGGGAATGGGCGTCGAGGCTGGTGCCTGAAATACGGGGGGAGGATTCCAGCACCATCACGGACCCGCAGGCTATAGCAGATGCGTTTGCACAACACTATCGCGCGGTGTATAGTACGGCGGGTAAATTTACAGAAGCGGACAACAGGGAGATGATTAGAGATATCCAGTTGCCAGTCCTAGCAGATGACAACAGAGCCTATCTGGAATCCCCACTCACGGACGATGAGGTGGCGCAGGCTATCAGGGGAGTGCATTCCGGGAAGGCCTCGGGGCCCAATGGCATTCCAGTCGAGCTTTATAAACTGAGGTCCGATAGACTCGCCCCATATATCCGGTCCATGTTCGAGGACAGCAGAGAAAAGGGGCAACTCCCATATGACCAACGTGTGGCCAACATTGTGGTCATATACAAGGAAGGCAAGCCTAGAACAAGTTGCGCGTCCTATAGGCCCATTTCATTGCTAAACGTAGAACCCAAAGTCCTTGCGAAGTTACTGGCAACCCGACTGACAAAAGTTATCGCCACCCTGATCCATCCGGATCAATCGGGATTTATGCTGCACCGCAACACCGCCCTCAACTTGAGACGGTTACACGGAGTACTGGGTAGAACTCCCACAATTATGGAACCAGCGGCAATTGTGTCACTAGATGCCACCATGGCATTTGACATGGTTGAATGGCCTTATCTATTTGCAGTACTGGACAAACTGGGTTTCGGTCCGGAATTCACGGGTTGGATACGCCTTCTATACTCCGATCCGATGGCCAGAGTGGTGGTAAACAATCGCAAGTCCCCCGATTTCTGTCTGAGCAGGGGCACTAGACAGGGTTGTCCCCTGTCCCCGCTCCTTTTTGAGCTGGCCCTGGAGCCGTTCGCGGCTTGGGTCAGACACGACCGTTCTATATGTGGACTGCGATGGTCATCAGATTGGGAAGATAAAATCTCTCTGTACGCCGACGACATCTTACTCTATCTCACCAACCCAAGAGGGTCACTGATCCGGTTTTTGGATGTGTTGGCAATCTTTAGGAGATACTCAGGCTTTGCGATAAATTGGTCCAAATCGGTGTTATATGTCCTGAGAGGTGACCCGCCGGTCATTCCAGGCAATTGCCCGATTCAAATAGCCCTCGAAGGTTTTAGGTATCTTGGCATCTACATAACATTAGACTGGAAACTTGGCTATACCAACAATTTGAGCCCTCTCCTGTTGCGACTTAGGAATGACGTGATGCGCTGGAAGGCCCTTCCGCTCTCCATGTTGGGTAGGGCAGTACTTTTTAAAATGATGGCTCTGCCTCGGTTCTTGTACGTGCTCCAAAACACGATGGATCCGGTCCCTGCGTCTTATTTCAGGGAAATTGAGTCTCTCCAGAGACTGCTCCTTTGGGATGGTAAACCCCGTATGGCGTTCTCCAAGCTTACTCTTAATTGGTACGACGGAGGAATAGGGCTGCCAGATCTACGGAAATACTACTGGGCATCCCAACTGGCGGCATTCAATCACGGGATTTACAGACAGCTAAATGATCCCGGGTATGCTATGGATAGGTGGCAGCTCCCCGGGGGAGAATACACCAGAGCGCTATATGCTAGGCCCCGCAGATTCCAGCTCACAGGACCCACGGCGCATGCCGTCCAGGTATGGCATGCGGCCAACAGGCACCTCAAATGGGAAGGCAAATTTACACTAGCCACCCCACTTTGGAATTCGGAGAAATTGGGAAGC
Organism: Calotriton arnoldi; assembly: GCA_963921515.1. Classification (NCBI taxonomy): domain Eukaryota; kingdom Metazoa; phylum Chordata; class Amphibia; order Caudata; family Salamandridae; genus Calotriton; species Calotriton arnoldi. The sequence goes on along the minus strand of CAWUFW010000447.1, from coordinate 3,830,871 downwards.
CTCTGGAAGTCCAAGGGATTTGACAAGTGGGACCTAATCGGGATCTCACGAATAAAAGACGTCTGGGGAGAGGGAACAATACATACATTTGACTCACTCAAGCTGCAGTACAACTTGAACGATAGCGAGCATTGCCGCTACCTCCAGGTTCGACATGCACTGCTTACACACATCCCTAGGGGCACTGCCCTTCCAGACGCTTCTCCCCTAGAGGATAGGGTGCTAGATGGACATCTTCCGGAGAAGACCACTTCTCTAATATATAGGAAACTAATAAACAACATGGACGATCCATTGCTTAATATAAAAAGACACTGGAATGAGGATGGCCTCGAACTGGACGAAGAGGATTGGCAGGAGGCGGTCTCCTCCCCGCGGGTGGTGGCTATACAGACGAAGCTGAGGTTGGTGCAGTTAAAGGTACTGCATAGAATATATATCACAGGACCCCGTCTGGTTCGAATGGGTCGCTCGGACAGTGGAGAGTGCAGAAGGGGCTGTGGGGAACTGGGGACATTTATGCATATACTGTGGAGCTGCCAAAGCATAAAAACATATTGGGGGGAGATCCACCACACGCTGAGGGCGGTCCTAGGGATAGACCTGCAGCCAGAGGCCCGTCGATGCCTCCTAAATATCTGGGAGCCGACAGACCTTAACACCTACACAACACAATGGGCTACTCTGGCATACATGGTGGCAAAGCGTAATATCGCCCAACTGTGGGGGGCTAGCCAGCCACCCCGGATTGAGAAGTGGGCAGAAGATTTAGATTGGTGAATGTTTAGGGAGAAGTCAGTATACATTGCCAGGGGATGTCCCGGGAAGTGGAGCAGGGTATGGGACGCTTGGAATCTCTATAGGGGGGACATCTGTGATCCACCGGACCGCTTGAGAGGAACTGAAACACACGCATCCCCTTGATCTACCAACTGTATAACTGTGTATTATTTTGAATTGTATGGAATGTCGTTGAGGAAAGATGGAAATACCTGCTTGTATAACTTGATGTGCATTTGGTCGAGTTGTTTAATAAAAAGAAATATAAAAAATATATATATATATACTATATATCATAGTAGTACATCTATAAAACACAAGCGCAGTACCACGAAAAAAACGTCTAATCATCATGTAGGTGTATGGCCATTTCCTCATCTATAATATGCCCCCCAGGATAACGGGTTCCCAGGTCGATGATGTACCTAGATTCACGTTTCCTGAGTTGCAATACCCTGTCCCCTCCTCTGTGCTTAGCAGTTATTTGTTCGATAATGAAATACTGGAGTTTGGAACTGTCCGAGTAGTCATGTGTCTCAAAATGCCTCGCTATAGGGTAATGCTGGTCCCTGTTGTTAATGGCCCTCATATGCTCTAGTACCCTCTTCTTGGCCATCAGTGTGATACTTCCAATATAGCATAGATTGCAGGGGCATTCCAAGATATAAACAACAAAGGAGGAACTACACGTGAGGAACTGTTTGATAGTATACTGGCATTGGTACTCGTGTTGAGAAACTCTTTTCTCATGCGGCTGCTGCGACAAGCTTTGCAATGGCTGCATGGAAATATATATATATTTATATATCCACCTCTAAATCCTAAAAACTCCCATACCACGGAATACCCTTGGGTAAGAGTACGTGGGTCCCGTGCTCACAATGCCACTGGAGTCAAGCTAGCCTAACTGATGAGGGTTGATACCCTAAAACTGGTCACAGGATGTTTGTTTCTGGTCCAGGGAGGACCTGGCCTGGCAGTTCGGGCTGGACGTTTCCCATGAGGAGCAGGGTCAAAAGTGATTTGCATATGGCTGGGTCTAAACTGCAATGACATTGTGTGCAAAAAAAACGATGGATTTAGGCCCAGATCTTTGTACTGGGAGTGAATGTTTGACATTGTTTCAGCATTCCATCCATCAGTTGTTATTTTTGCACTTATAGAAAGTGGACATTTCTCTGCACTTACTGCACCATGTGCCTGACAACCTGTCTCCAATACACGTCTGGGGTGGGTGACAGCTGCACTTTGTGCATTCCCTCTAGACATCCACAACACAGGAATGATAGGTGTGTCCGAGTACCCATCTACATTCATCTGCATTCTAATGGCCTTGCCTGGGCAGGATGGAAGGGAGGGGCTAACACTTCACTTGAATAGGCTGTGTCCTGTCCCTGCACAAAGGACTTGTGTTGACCTGCTGCTCTCTGACTCTGCTGAAGGAGAGATGGACTGTGCCTTCACTCCAAGTGATTTCCATGAGCTTGTTAGTTTGCCTCCTGCTGCTTGAGACTCTGGGCAATCAAAGTCTCTACCACTGCTCCTGTGCCTGGCTCACTGGAATTGGCCCAGATTCTTGCAACACGGATTTTGAGGCATCTCCTGTCTGCGTGTGGCAGAACTGGTGCATCCACCCGGTTGCAGGAGTAAAATCGGAACCAGAGCTTTGCCTCCCAAGATCAATGCATTGGACAGCATATCGCCACCGCTGCAGCTTGGTGAGATCAACACATCCCCTCAACTGCATGCCAGAAACCGGCGCATCGTTCTACACCTCTAGACTCCGGCACACGTCTTCGGAATAGACGTATCGCCTTCACTGTGTGGAGAAGATCGAATCATCTTGTTGCTTGCAATGAGAAAAGGTACTTTTATCACAAGGGCCTACATGGGTCTTGTAGCCAGCTTGCGCTTCCAAAAGGTCAGACCGAACTTTGACTTTGCCTCGGTCCAGCACGACCTAAAGTAACCTTTTTTGCGATTTTGCTTCTAAGCGCTTTTATTGCATTTATTTTTTTAATATTCACTATCTCAACATCTATATGGTTTGTTGTTGTTTTGGTCTTGTCTTGTTTTGTTTATAATATAATAATCTTTTTTTATAAACCTGTATTCAGTCTTTTTGTGGTGTATTCATTGTGTTACTGAGTGTGTTGCAAAATACTTTACACATTGCCTCTTTAGATAAGCCTGACTGCTCTGTGCCAAGCTACTAGAGGGTGAGCACAGGTTGTGTATCTAGCTTACCCTGACTAGAGTGGTGGTTCCTGCCTGGCCTGGGTGCATACCTCAGCCAACCAGGAATCCCATTTCTAACACTATAACAGAAGGGTGGGTTGGAGACCTCAACGGTTCTAACTGTTGAGCGAGTGGCTCCTGTGTCTATTAGGAAAGATACTGGATGTCCGTTAACCTCTCCATCCACATGTGGCCTACCCTGGTCCACGTCCAAGAATGCCCCAAGAATGCACTCCTCCTCATCCTCAGGCACCATCATTGGTCCTGACTGAAATCTGTGGAAGTTTCAAACATCATGTGGACCGAGCCTTTTTGAGACCGCATTGGGTTTTGCAATACCCTATAGCTCAGATGGGAATGTGGAATCCCTCCGTGCTTCTGCAAAGGGTTGAACGAATTCAGCACCATGCTGGACTTTGGGACCTTCAGGACTGATATAGGTGGTGTGGGTATTGGCGGAAGCTCTCACTGTCCCGCTAGACTCGTGGCTTGAGTGTTGGTCATGATTTGGTCCGGGTTGTAACAGCACTCCCACTTCCAATGCCCCACCTTGTTGCAAATGTGGCAAGGGGTAATCTTCTTGAGAGGGCTTATGCTGGTTTCTGGCATATTACCTTGACCTCTTCCCATTCCAGGGTCCTTTCCACCATATGGCAAAGAATCTCCTTTCATTGCCATCCTGAAACTAAGGTCTATTTTGGGACATTGAAGTGGAACCTTAATTCCCTTTGTCCCACCATTCTGTGCTAACTGTGTTTGAGCTATCATATAGTTCTCCCATATGTCTTTATCACGCGTGCCTTTACAATGATTTACATTGTAAAAGCATGAATGGTGAAGGCATATGCGTGGTAAAGGTTTCACCAGTAAATCTAAGTATCTTACAGGTAAGTATAAAATATATATAGAAACAATTTAGGAAATTGTATTTTACTTTGGACTGAGTACTTTGGTCTTAATCAAAATATGGCGTCACAACCATCCTGCTGAAGGCTAGTTCTCGCCTCAGGGCAAACTTGTGGATGGATTTATGTGTGGTAGCCTGGCCGCAGAGAACCAGCCACCACGATATCCTTATTGTGGGGCCAACGACGGAAAAAGGTTTTCGAGTCGGCTTAAGGCACAGCAGGAAATTTATGCAAATAACCAATCTCCCCGGCCTGAAGGCCCACTGGGGTGTTTAATATGGATTTTTGAACAGTCGCAGAGTCAACGGAACCCATGCGGGTAATACTATGCTCGTTATTATAACTACAGGCACCAGCATGCCTTGCATGAAGCCCACCTGTGGTAATCTTAATGGCGTATGCGTTATAAATGCTTGGAGCAGTCATTCCAGTTGTCTCTGATTTTTCCTCTGATGAAGAAGCTGCAGGGCTTTGAAACGCGTTAGGAAATTGTATTTTACTTTGGACTGGGTACTTTGGTCTTAATCAAAATATGGCGTCACAACCATCCTGCTGAAGGCTAGTTCTCGCCTCAGGGCAAACTTGTGGATGGATATACATGAATATATATATATATATATATATATATATATATATATATATATTTTTTTTTTTTTTTACCAAATCCCCCCACCAGGGAGTCACTGGAGCAGTCTCGGTTTAGAAACTTCACTCTTAATAATGGCAGACGCGTTTCGACAATTCCGCCTTTTTCAATGCCTTTGTGCATAACATTATGCTTGCTCCACATTTAAAACATTTCTGTCCTCTTGCCATTGGACAGGGAAAATGCTGTGAGGGAAAGCGGACTACAGGCTGGCCATTCAATGTTCGTTTTTGTGTCCTCCATCGCCACCTGCAATGTTTTTCAATCTTTAAGTGAGTATTCCTGTCAACTCATTTATTTCGTTCTCGTAATGAACGTCCCTTGGTAGAACCAGGTTGTGCAGGAATCAGTGCTTTCTTTTGCAGGTTGTATTTCCACTCACGAAATGTGGGCTCATTGAAGAATCAGTCCCTACCCATACCCACCCAAAAATTACCCTTCCCACCCCAAAACCCATACCTGCCTTAAACCCTAAAATGACCCTAGCCACCCCAAAACCCATAACCACCCTAAACCCTAAAATTACCCTTGCCACCCAAAAACCCATACCGACCCTAAAAGCTAATGTAACCCTTATCACACCAAAACCCTTACCCACCCTAAACCCCAAAAAGCCCCTTGCCACCCCAAAACCCATTCTAAACTCTAAAATTGCCCTTACCACCCAAAACCCCACACCCACCCTAAACCCTAAAATGATCCTTGCCACCCAAATACCCATACCCACCCTGAACCCTAAAATTACCCTGGCCACCCCAACATCCATACCCACCCTAAACCCTAAAATTACCCTTGCCACCCAAAAACCCACACTCACCCTAAACCCTAAAATTACCCTTGCCACCCAAAAACCCATACCCACCCTAACCCCCACAAATTCCTTTGCCACCCCAAAACCCATACCCACCCTAAACCCTGAAACTACCCTTGCCACCCAAAACCCATACCCACCCTGAATCCTACAATGACCCTTGCCACCCCAAAAACCCATACCCACCCTAAACCCTAAAAAATCCTTTGCCACCCCTAATCCCATACCCACCCTAAACCCTAAATTTACTTTTGCCACCCAAACACCCATCCCCACCCTAAACCCTAAATTTACCCTTGCCACCCAAAACCCATCCCCACCCTAAACCCTATAATTACCCTTGCCACCCAATAACACATACCCACCTTGAACCCTAAAATTACCCTTGCCACCCAAAAACTCATACCCACCCTAAACCCTAAAAAATCCTGTGCTATCCCAAAACCCACACTCGCCCTAAACCCTAAAATTACCCTTGCCACCCAAAAACTCATGCCCACCCTAAACCCTAAAAACGCCCACCCTAAACCCTTAAAAAAACAACTTTCCTATATATATATATACATATATATATATATATATATATATTATCTACTGGCGGTCGCCAGTAGATAGTTATAGTTAGGACCTATTTTCCATAGGAAATCCGCGACATTCTATTTGAAATAACTCTCTTGCCGGTTGACGTATCTTCGCGAAATTTTCAAACTTTGTGGGGCGCTCCGGTGCGCTCCTATCCTGAAAGTCTCGGGGTGATTCATCAAGCGGGGGCCGAGAAAAAAGGGGGGTCCCAAAACGCGTTTTCCCCATTCATTTTCCCATAGGAAACTTTAGACACGGCTACAGCCCGAACTGCTGAACGGAATTACACCAAATTTGGCAAAGAGGTAGTTCTTGGTTCAGAAAGAACCCTTTTGTTAAATGGTGTAAATCCGTTCAGTAGTTGCTGAGAAAATCAAAAGTAAAAGTACATATATATCTATGGGCACGGAGGATCCGCGCACCCTGAGCGCACCCTGCGCGCACCGTCCCGATCACGAGCTGCATGCTAATTGGCTGTCAGCTGGCTGTCAACATTCCGATTCAGGAAATGTTGGCAGCCATTTTGTCCCTCGGTAGAACCGAGGGACAGAAACAAGTGCGCAAAGCGCACAAAGGGGGCAGGGTAGAAACACCCTAACCCCCTAGGCCTGCTCAGGGGGTCCCACAAGGACCCCCTGGGCAAAAAAAAGCATTTTATTTTTTTTTAAAAATCGGCAGGATGCGCTCAGGGTGCGCGGATCCTGCAAAAAAAAAAAAAAAATCGAAGCACGGTCTTCCGCGCTTTGATGTAAATTTGCCCCCGGCTCCCGTCCTGTCATTGCAAACTGCTTTGGATATTGGAAGAGAGAGCAGGGAAACCTGCTCTCGCTTCCAATATCCAAAGACAATTGCTTTTCCACATGGGGAGCAGCATGTTAGCTGCTCCCCATGTGGAAAAGCAATGCCGGCTCGCGCAGGAGGCGGGGAGCCGGCGGGACTGTGGGGGGTTTGGGGACCCCCCCACAGTCCCCAACCAGAGGCCAGGCCCCGGGGGATGGGGTCCCCGGGGCAAGTAGTGGCCCGGGAGGGGGGCCACGCGGCCCCCCTCCCCAGAAATAATTTTTTTAGAAGGCCTGCCCCGGGGGATGGGGCCCCGGGGCAAAAGGAGGCCTGAGGAGGGGGGCCACGAGCCCCCCTCCTTAAAAATTAATGAAAAAGTGTGGCCATGCCCCGGGGATGGGGTCCCCGGGGTAGGATTCGGCCAGGGGAGGGGGGCCACGCGGCCCCCTTCCCGTATAATTAAAAAAAAAAAAAAAAAGGGGGATAAGGCCCTGGGGGATGGGGTCCCCAGGGCCCAAAAATAGGAAAAAGGAAGGGGGGCCACACACACTGTGGCGCTTTTTGGATATACCTGTTGGGCTAGTTGGCCCCCAGGGACCCTCAGGATTCAAGGGGAGTTAATCCCCCGACTTAAAACGCGCCACGGGGCGCGTTTGCACAGTGGTGAAGGGAGGGGCGGGGCTTCAGGTGACATGTGTGCAAACAGGCCCCGTGGCGTGTTTTAAGATGGGGATTAAGTCCCCTTGAATCCTGAGGGTCCCTGGAGTCCAACTAGCCCACCATGTACTTCCAAAAGCGCCACAGAGCTGCCTTGCAGAGAGGTGTAAAAGGGGTGTGGCCTCTGTACACTCTCTGCAACGCAGCCCCTGGCGCATACTGGAGGTTCCTGGTGGGCTAGTTGGCCCCCAGGGACCCTCATGATTAAAGGGGACTTAATCCCCCAACTTAAAACGCGCCACGGGGCGCGTTTGCACAGATGTCACCTCAGGCCCCGCCCCATCCCTTCACCATTGTGCAAATATTCCTCTAAAATCAGCCGAAATACGAATTCCGATTTACTCACCTGTTATCAGGAGAGACCTCAGTGCTGCATCTTTCAGCCCAGTACTGATCCTGAAAAGTAATTTTAACCGTACTTACCAGTAACTTGAATTTCCTTCCATAGGATATCATTGCCTGCTTTTTGCTGAAAAAGTTTCTAAGTGTCGATTTTTGAAACATACAAATATTCCTCTAAAATCAGCCGAAATACGAATTCCGATTTACTCACCTGTTATCAGGAGAGACCTCAGTGCTGCATCTTTCAGTCCAGTACTGATCCTGAAAAGTAATTTTTACCGTACTTACCAGTAACTTGAATTTCCTTCCATAGGATATCATTGCCTGCTTGTTGCTGAAAAAGTTTCTAAGTGTCGATTTTGAAACATACAAATATTCCTCTAAAATCAGCCGAAATACGAATTCCGATTTACTCACCTGTTATCAGGAGAGACCTCAGTGCTGCATCTTTCAGCCCAGTACTGATCCTGAAAAGTAATTTTAACCGTACTTACCAGTAACTTGTATTTCCTTCCATAGGAATCCATTGTCTGGTTTTCAGCAGAAAAGTTTCAAAGTGTCGATTTTCACAAACTACAAATATTCCTTAAAAATCGCCTGTATGACTTAAACGCATTCTTTCAACTGTTTACAGGAGATGCACCAGTGCTGGATCCAGGATCCACCACTGAGTGAGAAAAAGTCACGATAACACTACTTACCTGCTAAGTGAATTTCCTCCCATAGGATAACATTGGTGATTCTATGTGAAAAAGTTTCTGTGTCAACTTTTAAAATACAATAATATTCCTTAAAAATCACTACTGTAACCAAAACGCTTTTACTCAACTGTTTACAGGAGATGTCCCAGGACTGAATCTAGGATCCAGTCCTGTGGTTAGAAAAAGTAATCCATAAAGTAACTAATTGCATTTAGCTAGAAATTCACATTGAGCTCAATGTTGCATTGTGTTTGAAATTGTGTTGCCCATTGCAACAACTGTAACTACTGTACTTAAAAGTCTATTGCCTATTTGCAAAGTATTTAAAGTAAATTAATTCATTCTGAGAAAGTATATTTTGTAATGTAATGTATAATGTAATTACAATGTAATTTAAAAAATAAAATATCTAAAAATAAATAGTTTAAAAAAATGTAGTAAATCAGTATGAAAAAAATAAAAATAACAATTAATACATTTAAAAATTGGCATTTACAAAACCTTTGAAATTCACTGAAAAAAACCATAGGTTTCAGACATGTTATAGTTAGGAATTAGCATTTAAAAAACCTTTGAAATTCACTGAAAAAACCATAGGTTTCAGACATGTTATAGTTAGAAATTAGCATTTAAAAAACCTTTGCAATTCACTGAAAAAACCATAGGTTTCAGGCACGTTATAGTTAGAAATTAGCATTTAAAAAACCTTTGAAATTCACTGAAAAAACCATAGGTTTTAGGGACAGTTATAGTTACTTGGACATTGCACTCGTACAAAACCCATGAAATTCCCCCGTTATAGTTAGTTCAGCTAACTATAACTCGCGCCCCGCAATGCACTGCTGATGACGTCACATATTACATCACTCATGACATGGTCAGTGACATCACTGATGACATCACTGATGACATCTCAAATGACATCACTGATGACATCAACCATGTGATAATTTCATGCATCTTCTCACACCCTAATATAATTTTTGATACACCCACTCTAAATTACAGACTGCCATTCTCAAAAACAAAGACACTCCAACACCAATAACTACATACCCACTCACTGATTCTTAGGTCTACACACACATCCACTCACTCACCCGTACAGTCACTCATACTTACGGTCACTCAGTACAGGACTATCATAGGCACTCATACACCTATATAAACACTGACACACCGCCACTCATCCATAGAGGTACTCACACACCTAGTCAGTCATGCAAAAATTTAATCACACACCCATTTACTCACCTATACAGTTATACACACACCAGCTCACTTACTCATACAAATACTAGCACATTCTTACGCTCTTATACAATAACTGATACAAGCACACACGCATCCATACAGCCACTCTCACAATCACACACTCTCACGTATAGCCTTTTAAATACTCTAACACACATATATACTTCCTTTTACATATGTAGTTACTCGCACATGTACCACTGAGATATACATTCACTCACTAACACACCCATACACACACTCACCCACCCAAGCAGTCCATCACAGATGCACTCTTCAAATCATGCACCCAGTGAATCACCCACTCACACATCTATGTACAGAGTCGCACACACCCCACCCACACAAACACTCAGGCACCCATACAGATACTCAGACAACCAATCAATAACTCATATAGACACTCATGTAGCTATTCACAAACCCATGCAGCCACTTACACAGCAACAGACAGACGGATACAGACATTCACCCAGTTTAGTCACTAACCCATGCATTCAGTAAGATAAGTTTAATCACTCACTTATACAGTTAGTCATGCACCTACTAAATCATCCATTCAGACACTTATACACCCACTCACTCTTCAATACGCCTTTCCCTATATATATTAAACATATTTAAACTTTACAGAAACACACAGTCACTGGATGATGTCATCAGTGATGTCATCAGTGATGTCACTGACCATGTCATGAGTGATGTAATATGTGACGTCATCAGCAGTGCATTGCGGGGCGCAAGTTATAGTTAGCTGAACTAACTATAACGGGGAATTTCACGGGTTTTGTACGAGTGCAATGTCCAAGTAACTATAACTGTCCCTAAAACCTATGGTTTTTTCAGTGAATATATATATATATATATATATATATATAATATATGTATATGCATAATACTTACCTAATAGTTACATTTAACACACATATGCCTTTACCATTTATGCTTTTACAACTAAATTCGTGGTAAAGGCATATGCATTCCTGTTGTAATGGCTGCGTTGTAATGGCTGTTTCCCGATGGAAGACAATGTAAACTCAGATTTATGTTAGCATAATCCCAGTTTCTAGTCCATTTAAAGTAAAAAGAGAAACCACTCTCACACAGGGGTAGGGATAGCAAAGACCTAGATTTTAAAACAAACCGCAAGCCCATAAAGGGCAGTACTATCTGTTGAAGATTGCTTGTTCCTTACTTTAAAATTCTCTGACAAGGGAATTATATTGTTAAAATAATTGGAACATTGAATATTTGGAGTTCCACTGAAACAATGAAGTGGCCAAGGGCCATTAATGGCTGGTATAGACCATTTTCTCAAAAGTGTCAATGCTTGTCCTTATGTTCTTTGATCAGTGGGTGCAATGTTCGAATAGTATTAGTAGTTCTGCTCCAGGCTATACTGGCTGTTAATGTCCCTCTCTCTCATTGTAGGCCCTTGCACGCAACTTGGAACATATACGCAGGCAAAGGTACTTTAATGACCATTAGAACATTGGAATGCTGAGCGCTCCATTGAAGATGATGGAGTGCTCCGGGCTTCGAATGGCTGGTAGAAGCCGGGAACATCAACATTCTAATGTTTGTTCACAGCTCTTTGCTGTGAACAACGGCCTCACAGAGCCTGAGGGGATTTCAACCCCGTCGGGCTACATGGGGCCTTTGTTTTACAAATTAGAACATTCTGCCCTCTAGGGCCAGAATGTTCTAATAGCCTTAGAGCCCTTCGTAGCAGGCTCTACCGGCTATTAAAGGCCTGCTCCCTTATTAAAGGCCCTCGCCTTCAGCTTAGGTCTTTAACGCTGGCGCGAGCCTGCTACAGTGGCTCTAAGGCTGTAATATAGCCTTCGTCCGTGGCCTATAATAGTACATTAATATCACCATTTGAGAGCGATATACTCTGTTGCCTAAATAAATAGGGCCACTTTAAGAAATCCTGACTTCACCCAGTGGAAGCGCTCACTTCCCTTTGTTGTGATGCCTCCCCCAGTCCTCCTCAGACCTGAGGGAGATGGGAGAACACAGATGATCCTACTTCTGCTTTGACTGCCATCTCCTCTGCCAGTGTGGGCCTGCAGAGACCCAGATTGAGGAGAAATGAAGAGCTGCTGTCAGTGGTATCGACTCTCCACTCTCAATGTGAGAGCAGAGTTTGTGGCTTTGGGCTGGGAGGTGGTGGGACTGCACAGAGGGTGGTTGGGTGGGCAGGAGACAAGCTATTGTTTTGGCCAGTTTGCTTAAGGGGGAGAGGGTTTGTAGATATATGCAGATAAGATACGGTGTTGTGGGTGGGTGGCATGAAGCAAAGAATTTTTTTCACTTTATGCAGGGAGGACGGTTTTGCAGTGGGTGGTGGGGTGTACGGCACAAGGCCATTTGAATGACCTTTCATTAATCCATGTTGTTTATGGCTACCACACTACTACTATACTCCTGCATATATGTTGGAACAGGGGCAGATGATATTGAGCGAGGCACATACAACATATATTTACAGATGGGGTACCTGTGAATAACCAGGTTGTTATTCACTTTGGGGCTTTCAAGCTTTTCTCTTGTCTATTTTTTGTCTCTCTCAACCCCGTGGTGAATCCCTGTTTTACACAGTTACCTAGCTACAATTCTATATACAATACATGGGATTCTGTAAACCCTGTATAAACGCCTGTCTCTCATTTCTTTATAATCGGTGACTTTTGACAGACGTCAACTGTGATAACTTATTACAGTTGAGTTCTGACGTCACAATGCCTGCTGCCAAAGCCAGTAGCCAAGGTGAAAGGCAGGTCAGGTCACGAAGCAGCTGTTTTAAGCAACAACAAGCATTGGTGCTGCATCGGTTTCGCCTATGTAATGAATATAGAGCTTTTTTCATCAATCATCGTCCGGGAGAAGGAAAGAGCTCCCTGACAGATAACACGGGTGTGGAGAGGATGTGGCACAGTGGCCAGAGCTGCTGACTCGAGAGCTGAGGATCCCGGTTCTAGTCTCGCAGGCGCCACGCAACATTCTGTAATTCTATGCAAATCACTTAATCTCTCAGGGTGATAAATTGTTATATAAATATGCTGCAACAGTAAGAGGCAAAACTTTATGAAAATATAGTTCCACCAAAGCAGATGTTAACAATATTTCGACGGCGGGAAACTGATAAGAGAAGCAGATGAGGAACAAGCATTGGTAAATGCAGGAAAATATGCTACAACCAATAGAAATGAAGGAAAGGTAAGTGGCACGCACAGGAACCAATGAGAAGCCAGGAAAGAAAGAAGGCGGGATGTAAATCCCTTTTAAGTTTATATTAAAAACAATAGATTTCTCAATCACAGTGCAAGTCCTGTGCAGGCGATGCCTAAAAATGAAACATTGCTTTTCTTTCCTCTCTGTTTGTTTTTACTCTACAGTGCCAAGCAGAAAGCAGATATTTATGGCAGCATGTTTATTTTTTGCACTTCTTGGAAAATTATAGAAGAGTAAGAATCTTTCTGCATGTATCTGCTGTGCCTTTTATTCTTAATAAAACTGGCTTCTGTTCCACTGCTTCAAATATCTTTTGTCAACAACCAACTAACAACTTTTTTGATGTTTAATTTTGCGCACGTGATTCTATTTTTAATCTTCATGTTTGCAAACATGGTATAATTCCTACGCACCAAGGATTTAAGTGGTTTATGGGAAAGCTGATGGAGTGACCATGTATTATGAGGGATAAAGTACCTCCTGCTGTGCATAAGGATATTGCAAGTCACCTCGGAGTTCAATAACCTTATTAAGGAACCTGGCCATCAGCCTCGTTCCTCTATATGGCCATGGAACTCCTCGGTGACTTACAACATCCTTATAATGTATCACAGGGGGTACTTTACCCCATATAAAATGTTGCTGATAAGATTGCAGAGCTCATTGCCACATTAGTAAGGAACTGCCTGAAAGAAGGCTTACTCTGCTGCAAGGAAAATCATTGAATAGATAAGGCCTTTCACAGCATATTGCTTAAGTAAAAGCAGGGTCTTCGTACAAGAGTTAGGAGGCACTCAGGTAGGAGGTAGGTCTTTATTTCATGTTAGGCCCTTACAGCAACAGCAGGTAGGTCTACTTTAAACTACACCCCAACATTTTATTACATCACTAACTCTCAGCATTGCACACCCCAGCATTGAACACACCAGCTCATACATACAGTAAATCGGATCCTACAGGATACTACACATATCATCATGTTACATCGAAGTGAAGGTATTTAACAACCTAATTTACACCGCCACAAACCAATATATTGTTTTGATTCAAAGTTCTACCATAGAACCTCTGTCCATATAAGTGAAGAGTTGATTTTTTTTTTTTAATTCAATTTTTCATTGACAAAATACAAACAAAGGTACAATCACGTTATCCATACTGTATACATACCTCATTTACAGGATTTAGTTTACATGAATTGTGTCGCCCTGTGAGGACCAGGAAAAAACATATAGCGTGATGAAGTCGGTCATTAGGAGGCATGTCTGGTGAGTCTTCTCATTGGTTTGGCAATAAATATGCTGTAAAGGGTGCCAATATGTATTTGGGTCTAGACGGCGCTGGGATTTCCTCTGCATATTGAGTCAACTGGTCTTTGCAGTATGTTATATCTTATAACCATTGTGCAAATTGTGGTACTCTTCTACCATCCCAGTTTTAGGCTACTTTTCTTTTCGCTAACAGAGTGCGATTGCTACTAGTCTCCGACTCTGGCTGCAGCTCTGCACCAAGACCCAGTACGCACATGTGTGGGGTGCATGCCACTGCTTCCGTCATCATATCAGAAAGTGCCTTAGTAACCTCTACCCAAAAATCCTGCACCTTCTCCCAGTACCTCGCTAGATGCATAAAGTCTGCATCTGATATGTTACATCTTTTACATTTAGCGGACTCTCTCAACCCATATCTATGTAACTGCACCGGGGTGAATTATAGCTGTTGTATATATTTAAAATGTATGATTCGCAGGTTGCAGCTAGCTGTCAAGTGCCCAGTTAGAGCGAAGCAATATTCCCAGTCTTTCCTTGTGATTGGGGTGTCTAGTGCCCTATTCCACTTACTGCTATGTTGTGGGGCAATTTCTGCATGCATTGCATTATATAATCGAGTGAACAGTTTCCTGCGAGATGAGTTGTCAAGCATGGTATGTAGCGGTTTCAGTGTCTGCAGTGCAGTTGGATGCAGCGAATTTACGGTTTTGAGGGCTTCTTTCAGTCTGTGGTATCTAAATGCCAGAATAGGGGTACTGTTTTATGTGTAGAAACTGCTTCCAGGGTGATAAATGTGCTGTCCGGGTATGCATTCCCCATTGTGACAATTCCTACATCTGCCAGGAGGGATAGCGCTTTAGGATCCTGTGTGACTGATAAGCTAGAGTGGTGTGCCAATGGCAATGCAGGGGCAAAAAGTGTCACTTTCCCGGCTCGTGTCTGCCAGGCCTTAACCGTACTGTTGATTGTGCTAAATTCCCTTCTGGGATTTAGTTGGTGCATGTTTGGTAATAGTGCTGTGAGTAGTGTGGGACGCACACCATCCGCTTCCACCGCTACATTTGGGGAGAAAGGGCGGGGGAAAATACCAGTAGTGTGCAAAGTGTGCCTGTGCGCAAAGGTAATATAGATATAGGTCTGGAGCCCCAAACCTCCCTTGTGCCTATGGTCTAGTAAGTGTCTTCCAGCTACCGCAAGGTTGTTTATCCACCCACGCCAATCTGATCAGGTTGGAGCGTAATGTGGTAAAGAATGCTTTAGTCGGGGTGAAGGGGACATTAGTAAACAAATAGAAGAATCGTGGTAGGACTACAATCTTTATAACTGCCACCCTGTCCGCTAGTGTCAAGTGTAGTTTTATCCATCTAGTTATCTGGTCCTCCATAGTCGATAGTGCTCGGCCATAGTTCTCTTTGAGTACAATTTCGAGGTCTTTATGTATCGACACACCCAGGTACTCAGCTCAGTGTGCCATTCCAGCGGGAAATCCAGGTCGTGTGGCAGTGTGCTGTCTGTTAGGGGAAGTATAGTTGATTTTTCCCAGTTTATGCTAAGACCGGTGAGCCGTTCATATTTGACATACTCCTGTATCAAGGGGCTTAGCTGCTCTTCTGGGTTTCAGACGTACAGCACCATATCGTCTGCGTAAATGATATAGCAAGTGGCCGCTGCCTGAATCTCAGTGCTGCATCCGCATGTTTCTGCCGCACTCTGCATGCTAAGGGCTCTAATGCAAGCGCAAATGGCATGGGAGATAATGGGCATTCTTGCCGTGCTCCTCTACATATTGGTATTAGCAGGGAATGATTGCTGTTAACCCGTACTCTAGCAACTGAATCAGTGTACAATAAGCTTATCCATTGTGTAAATGCTTGTGGCATGCCCATGCGGCGCAGCACATCAAACATGAAGCTCCATTGTATAGAATCGAATGCCTTAGCTACATCCAGCAACACAGCCGCAGCCTGAACATCTGGATCCAATTGATGCAGTGCAGCAAATATCGTTCTCAGATTGTGCATAGTGGATCGCTCTGGGACGAATCCCGATTGATCCGGGAGCACAAACGCAGGCAGAAGTGGACGCATCGTGGGCGCTATGATTTTGGCAAGTATTTTCGTGTCTATGTTTAGAAGTAATAGTGGTCTGTAGGACTCACTTCTCGCTGGGTGTTTGCTCGGCTTCAATAAAGTTATCACCAGGGCCTCCCGTAGAGTTAGGGGATCAGTTTATTGTCTTATGCTTCTGCATACATTGCATGCAAATGCGGTGCTAGCAAGTCAGAAAATGCTTTGTAAAATTCACTGGGTAGCCCATGACGCCTTGCCCTGTGGCAACAATTGAATGGCCTCTCTCACTTTGTCTGCGGAAATTGGTTGTACCAAATATTCACATTGTCCCGGGGACAACCAAGCAAGCGCGAGCTCGTCCAGGTAAGCTGTTGTCTCTTCCCTAGTGGCTGCACTGCATGGACCGTATAGTGTTGCATAGAATCCAGCAAATTGGGTTAGTATTTTAGGGGAGCTATAGCATTTTGTTCCATCTAGTCGGTCCAGCTCTGTGATGTAGGTTTGTGTACATGGTGTCTTGATCTTGGAGGTCAGACAACGGCCAGGTCTCCCGCTCTCCGCATATGATCTAGCCACCCAGCGTCTAGAAATGTGTTTTATTTCCTGATCAGCAGTCTCATTATATTTCGTGAGCAAGTCTCTAATTTCTGCCAGGGTGTCCATGTTCTGGTTCTCCTCATATTGCCTTTCCAGCCCCCCAGTGTCTTTTCTATTGTATGCATCCTAGCACGTAGAGCTTTCAGCATTCCTGCCAGCAGTCCTACGCATGTCCCGCATATCGTTGCTTTAAAAGCCTCCCAGAGTGTGCCCGCACTTTCTACTGATCCCTTATTCTCCAAGAAATATTGTATAATGGCCTCCTGCACACCCTCTTTGAAGACTGGGTCCAGTAGTGATGTGGCCTGCAGCCTCCATTTAAATGACTGTGGAGTAAGTGTGGGAATTGTCAGGTCTAGCATCACTGGTGAGTGATCCGAAAGAGTTCTTGGCAGGTGAGCTATTTTTTCCACCCATTTGGCTGCCTCCCTGGAGATTAACCAATAATCCAATCTGGACCATGTTTTGTGTACAGATGAAACATGAGTGCCCTCCCGAGTCACGGGGTGTTACGCCCTCCATATATCAACCAGTTTGTGCGCAGTCATAATTTTGTGTATCACACGTTCGGACCTCTTCCCCTGCCATGCTGTTGTTGTGTTACGATCTAGGTTAGGGTCCAAGTAAGTATAGTTTACTCTCTAGTTGGCGGTAGAAGTCGGTATCGTCAATGTTTGGCCCATATGTAGTAATAATGGTAATTACTGTACAGCAGAGATTGCCCTGTATTAGTGTAAAGCGGCCCATTTCGTCTGAAATAGTGTTAGTAAGTGTGAAGGGTGTGCCCTTTTTTATCAGTATGAGAACCTCCCCGGAATACGAGGAGTATGAGGATGCAGCCCTCGCCATCACCCATTTTGAACCTACCCGCATGTCCCTCAATTTTATGAGATGAGTCTCCTGCATCAATACTAGTTGGACACAATGCCTGTCAAGGTAGGCAAACACCTGACGGATCTTTTTGGAGTTATTTAGTCCCCTGACATTCCAGGTCAAGAGTCTAATTTGTTCCAGCATTGATACTTCTTAATATGATTGTACATTTGTTTCTGTGCCTGGTGTTCAAGCAACTTCATGAATATTACAGCTCTGCATTTATGACTGTGATGTACTGTGTACAAAATAAACAACAAGGAACCCTCAACCAACCCACCCACTTTAGCATCCCAATCATGCCAAAGACCATCCCGAATCAACAGAACAACAAGTAATAGTAGAATCATCCAGGAGTTACTGGTATTCAACATTTTCATAAACCGTTATTACTTAGTTGTGGGGGTACACCCTCGTGGGGGCAGCCAGAAGCCGTAAGTCTATCCCTCTTAACAGGGGTGGCTGGAAAAAATATATTGGGTATGTATCAACATGCTATAGTATAGGGACCATAGTAATTCTATTACATGTCTATTGATTTGTTCCTTCTCATTACAGGAAAGCCCCCTTGCTTGGACTGCTCCACCAGGTTAGACTATATTTATGACCTTGTCTCTTTACACCATCTATGGCGGCCCTCTCAGGATAACTTATTTACATCTTGGTGACTTAGATCGACATACAGTACATTACAATTCTATATGCAAGTTTAATTATTTCACCACCTGCCAGTAACACATTTTAGGCTGCCGCCTCACTTACTACAGCTGCAACCAGATTTCAACGGAGGATATTCAGTCCGTTGGTTATATCCAGCTGCGGAAGTGGAGTATCATCACTCCAAGTGGGGGATATGTCACAGAGTACCAATAGTTTAGTACAGGGAGTTGTCTGGATGGTATTTTACTGATTAGCAGGCTTTGTTTCTATTCCGACTGCGCGGAGGAAGTTGAGGTGGCGAGCTGGATCGCTCTCGTTGTGCATGTTTCAGGAATTCTGAAGGCCGCACCCGGCATCGTGAAGAACCTTGGTTCTCCCTCGTGTGTAATCCGGAGGCGTGCAGGATATAACATCGCATAAGGGATGTTTGCCATGCGAAGTTTCTTTTTAACTGTTGCAAATTCCTTGCATGCAGCCTGGACCGCTGTGGTGAAGCCTGGGAAAAAGGCCTCCTTGTTCCCTTGGTAGTTGATATTCTTTTTTTCTCTCGCCAGGTGTAGAACAGAGTTGCGGTCCCGGTAATTCAATAGCCTAGCTATAATGGGTCTCGGAGGGGAGGGGGCTCCCGGTGGTGGTCTGGAGGCAAGCGATCTGTGCGCCCTCTCAATTATCAGGACCTGGGAGAAATGCTCTGAGCCAAAGATATCTTTTAGCGTTGCTTCAACGTAGTCCTCCAGGCGACCTGTATTGGTACTTTCTGGAATCCCCATAATGCAGAGGTTTTGTGCCGGGAGCTCGCCTTCAAATCTTCATTCTTTGCTTTAATTACTTCCAGAATTTTTTCCATGCCTCGGCATTTGCCAGGTGTTTCATTTGACTCATCCACCACCGATGAGATCCGCTGTTCCGCAGTGGTCAGTCGCGCAGCTTGCTTATCTAGCTTGGCAGCCATGTTGTCCATGTGCAAAGTCAACGTGCCTATTTTGCTGCATCGAAATTAATGTGGCCTCCAACAGGGGTGTCTCCGGCTGCCTGGCCTCTAGCTCTGTGTATGAATGCACGTTCGGTGGTCGCGGGGCGGCGCAAGTCAAAGTTTAAACGTGATCGCTGCTTGTCTGTCTTGCTCATATTTATAGTTTGTGTGTCCTATGTGTAAGAAGAAACACAAGTGGGAGGTAGTCCGAGTTATCAGGATCCGGGGCTCACCAACTTACATGTAGTCCCTCATGTTTTTGTCAATGAGCTGTGATGTTACTGCTCTTAGTAATCTCCTGTTTCGCCCAGCACTCCCCACTCACAGGCCACGCACTGGCGAGCTGATCTCCCAGACCTAGTATGGGCTTCCTGCCAGGTCTTTTGAGCCTTCTTTGCAGATGGTCCCGCAAATTTGGCGCTGGCTCCGCTGATTTTTGGCCACTATTGCTTGGGAGGAGAGGAGTGGGGGTCGAATGTCCTCGTTTCTCTGGCCTCGTGATCGAGTGCCTTGCTTTAATGAGGCCTCTACTCTGCCCCCCCACACTCCGCTGGCACTTGTTTTGGATCCAGCGTGGAGCCTTTGTGCAGCCGCGCCTATTCCGGCCTCTGCGTGGCCAACTCGGTCCCTTCCTCTACTTGTATGGGGTCGCTGCAGTTCGAGCTATGTTTCTTAGCCGACGTAGGCCCGAGTAATGGCGCCACCTTTTTTCCCAATGCCGCACCTGGTCGCTCCTTGTGCCCTTACCCCTCGGCGCCCATCTGCCCAGGCGATCGTACGTTTGTTGCACTGGGGGGCCTAGGGGGATGTAGGGGCGAAGCAGCCGCCCACACTTCTACTCTTATTTCATACCTTGCAGTTGTGTCACCATGTATAGGGGTGCTCGGGGGTATCCGTGCAGCCACTCATCGCACCACCTCGGATCGTCCTGAACGGCCTGAGTGGAGGCCGTTCCCCACCAGATCGCTGCGGTAGGCCCGTAAGTCACTGCCGCTTATCCTGTATTATGTAGCGCGCAGGCTCTTTGCAGCACAGACTCGCCAGCACGGTGTAAGTTTTCACATCTAGGAGGCTGACACCCAGCTATCGTATAGTCGAGCAGCGGTACCTACAGTTTTACCGT
This sequence comes from Calotriton arnoldi, assembly GCA_963921515.1. NCBI lineage: Eukaryota > Metazoa > Chordata > Amphibia > Caudata > Salamandridae > Calotriton > Calotriton arnoldi. The sequence goes on along the minus strand of CAWUFW010000447.1, from coordinate 3,810,309 downwards.
TGCTGTTCCCAGCCCCCATCTTGCTTCTCTGTTCGTGGACGCTCCACGCCATGCAACTCAGCAGTTCTCCGTCACTTCCCACTGTTAGTGCCACGTTTTTTGTCACTCTGTGCCTCTTTTCCACTGTAGTGCCCGGCTCTGTGCCCTAGGGCCTATGATGTTTGCCCATAACGCGAATTCCTGGCGGATTGCAAGATCCTGCCTGCAGAGCTGGACTAAAGTGTGGCCAACTTTCCGTGGGTTCTCTAGCGCCCCTTGTGAAGAGTTGATATATAAGACCTGCGATACTACGTCAAGTTGGCTGATATGTTCTGGGAAGAGGTGCCAGGTTCCAGCTTGGTTTTCCTTATCATGGGATGTCTTAGTCTCTTATTGAGTTGTCATGGACAACATGACTTGAAAACGAAGATGGCAAACTGAAATTCTCAATTGATTTTAAAACCAATTGCATCCAGGGTTGGGATCAATCAAAATTGTATATTGATTCTTTTACATGGGTCTCTTCACCAAATCCATGTGTAACACAGTGACACAGTGGCGGCCAGCATGACTAGGGTAGAGGGGTGATGCCGGACGCAGGGGGGGTGAAGGAGGAGCGCGTGGAGGGCCATGAGGTTGCGCAAGTAAAACAAAAAAGTTAAAAACAAAATTACAAACTTACCTTGCCACTGGGTCCCGCCGCCGTCTCTCTGCTCCTTGCTCCTACTCTCCTCGTGGGACAGCAAACCAGGAAGAACTGCCAGGCTCCCCTGACCAATCACAACACTGCAATGCAGCGTTGTGATTGGTAAGCACCTAGGCTCCCTGATCAATCACAAAACTGCAATGCAGTGTTGTGATTGGTTTTGAGCGTCCTGGTTTGGCGCTCAACCAGGGAATGGGGGCCCGGGCTTGTTACAGCCTGCATGGAGAATGGGGAAAGTGCGCATGACTGGTTTGGGCTGACCAAACAGTCATTGCGCACTTAGGAGTGGGCAAGAGCAGCCTCGGCAAAGGAAACATAAAATGATAATAACTCAAAGTTATTATTTTATATTTCCTTTCCTTTACACGCTCAACAGCAGTGCGGCGATGCTCCTCCACCATAGCGGAGGAGCCGCCACTGGTAACACCCCATTGTGACACCTAAGCACATGTGCATCCTCATATTAACACTAAAGTAACTGAGTGAATCCAGAGAAATTGGCTGTGTCTCACAGAGAATAACAGCTGGCCTGAGCTCTTACCACACCTTTATATCTTGTTCTGTTTTTTTGTAATTTGCTTTAATTGTGCATTTCTGTGATGGGAGTCCTTTGTCTCGCGCTCTGTGATTCCTGAATCTCCACTAGTGGACACCTGCAGTCCCTGGCTCGGTGGCAGCTGCACTGCATTGGACTCTTCTTTGTGACCGATGAACCTCTTCAATCTACAGCCTTTGGATGATGCCTCGCTTACTACATCCCGGCGATGAGTGGCTGCTGCTATCGAGGCCTCGCTGCCTTGTTCGAGTATACTGAGGCAAAGGGTAGCAGTGTTGCGCTGTCTACTCTTGGCCGACGAAGCACAAATTGTTATGTTCGGAGTTATTTGCCTTGTGATGTTGTTTGGAGTTTCCATAACCTCACGAAGGCAGCAGGCTCCACCCTTTATGTGGGGACGAGAGTTCAGGGTGACCTTAAATGTCCATTCAATGTACGTTTGACAGTGCATTATTCTTCATCTCACATTATTTAATGTCGTACACCTGCTTACACACCATTTCAGGTGCACTAAGTCAGATAGAACATTCTTTATTTAACCTGCTATTAGGATGCAACTTTTCTTTGGTTTAGTTTATGATTTGTTTAAGATTCATATGGCATTGCTTGTGATGAATGGCATGACAATGATAAGTAAATAAAAACACAAGCTAGTTTCATAGATTTTTGTGTACTTACCATTAAAACCTGCCTGTGTAGCTGTGAATACCTAACCACAGGCACTAGGAATGGTTGGCCGACATCACACTTCACAGATTGTAATCATGAGATTTGATATTACTGCTAGAGGATTGCAAGATATTAGTTCCTATATGTGGAAATAGCAGTATGTTTCCGTGGAGTTGATACTTTATAAAGAGGTACAGAGGGGGTCTCTGCGCTGCCATGTTTATGTCAGTGCAGTACATGTAGGAAGGATGAGGGTTATTCCGCAACCAATATACATCGGGTCGGAAGGTATGCATTACAGATGAAACATGATTGGATCCGTCAAATTTACCTCTAAGACACTCATCCATCCACAAGGTCCTTTCCTTGCACTCTCCACTGACCATGAATCCCTGTTCCCTTAATTATTAGCAGTCTGGGCGAAAAGAGCCCATCAAAGTTCCTTGAGCTGACCCCCTTTAACGCCATGAAATATTTAATCCCTTTGTTTACGTGTACAGCAGAAGGCTAAACAGTCCAATGTCTGACCGCAGAGGCAGGGGACAAGGTGCTGAAGGAATTCTCAGGGTTTATGAATTTATGAGCGCCTTCTTGATCTGCTGACAGAGACTGATGAAACGTCTGAGCCAAACACAGCTCAAGCAATGTCTATGAAGCATTTTTTCTTTCCAGGAATGGGCTTCTAGTAGAAATGCGGAACTTTCATCAGAAAAAAAATAGATGAGAATTGGTATGAGTAGTGGAAAGCTCAGAACAGGGGTCAGCAGAGGTAGAGAAAGAATCGCAGGCAGCTACTGGAGATTTTTTTAATGAAATATAGGCTAAGGTAATTAGCAGTGTGAGAAGAATATGGAGAAAGATTGGGGAGAGCAAGTGAGAGGCTTGCAGTGGGGTTATGTAAGGGGGTTGAAGTGGGAGTAAATAAAAGTTGCCTTCCACATGTTTAACTTCGATAGGAAACTTTCCTCCAGAAAATAACTGCTAACCTTGGCATAAAACTAAAACTTTGTTCAGAGTATTGCCTTTGCTTGGCATTCAACAGTGTTCGAGAAGTTAGCATTAGAGAAATCAGTTGAGCTTGAAAGAGTTAAATTACAGCGATACCTGGGCCATTAGTTTAAAACAAGTTTGAGGACTCAAATTTAAAAATATGGGGCACTTTTTCTTGTGTGGTTATTTTTGGGTCTGTGATTCAGAAATACGTTCAGATAAATGCTCCGTTTGGTAGGCTGCAAGAGAAAAGATTCTCTTGCGGGTGCCATTACTGGTAATGGGCACAGTCCTCCCCCACCCCCCCTTACTGAAAACAAAAAATTATTAAAGTCCACATTAGGGGGCAAGGTGAGAGCACACCATGGCTTCCAGGCCTTTGATGGGAAGGAGGGAGTTCAGGAGTTCCCCACCTAACGTTTCAAAAATACAAAAAAAATATTGGTGGTGCAGGGGCCACAAATAACAAAGAGTATGCAAACTCTGACAGCCATGGACTTGTGTGGACCAGCACAAGGTTTGTGGCTCTGTAACAAATTAGTGGACTGTTCGAAATGGGGTTCTCTGGTTGGCAGAGGTAGGTACCTTTGTCCAAATAGGGACCCTTGCTTCTAGTCAGGGTAAGGGGGATACACTTCTAAAATAACCCCTGCTCACCCCCTTGGTAGCTTAGCACGAGCAGACAGGCTTATCTCAGAGGCAGTATGTAAAGCATTTGTGAACACATACAGTAATACAGTGAAAAACACTACAAATGGACACCACACCAGTTTAGAAAAAATAAGTAATCTTTATCTAAACCAAAACAAGACCAAACGACAAAAATCCACAATACAGTATTAAAAATAAGGCTTTCAAATGGTAAAAATAGTTCAGTTCAATGCAAGTTGTAAATGCGACACTTTTCTCACAAAGTACCTGGGATGCGTCATGCAAAACAAACAAAATGGCCGCAGGGAAGGTGATGCGTCGGTTCCTTACATGCAGGGAAGGTGATGTGTTGGTTCCTTGCTTCGGGGGAGGTGATGCGTCGGTTCCTTACTGCCGCGCAGGGGAGGTGATGCGTCGGTTCCTTACTGGAGAGGAGTGATGCGTCATTTTCTTACTGCATGGGGAGTTGATGCGTCTGTTTCTTACTGCGTCCCCCAACGATGCGACAGTCTTGACGCCTCGATGCGATGCGTCGATCCCGTACGATGTGTGGCTTCGTGCAGCCGCACAGCAGGCTTGCATCGGGATCGGTGCGGTGATCCCGGACTTCGGAGATCGTTGCACCAGATGCGTCGTGCGGCGATTTCTCGAGCCACGGCAGGCGCTGCGACGGTTTCTTCGGCGATGCATCGGAAACAGGTGCGGATGCGCAAGCTTCTTCGATGTTGTGTCGATTTTCCAGCTCCCAGCGACAAACAGTCTCTAGAGGTTCTAAACAGCAGCAGGCACCTCTTTGCAGGTTGGAATTCCCAGCAAGGAAATTCAGGGGTGCTGGGGGTGAAGTCTTTGTGGCCCTGAGACTTCAGAACAGGAGGCAAGCTCAGTTTCAAGCCCTTGGAGATCTTTTCTTCAAGCAGGTGACAAAGCAAACAGCAAAGTCCTTTTTCTCCTTTCCTTGGCAGCAAGCAGCCACTGTAGGCCAACCCCAGACAGCAAACAGCACTGGGTCTGTGCCCCTCTTTTTATACACCAAATTAATTTGTTCTCTGAAGGCAGAGAGTGTCTGTACCCAGCCAAAACCATTTCTGTGGGGCACTTAGCAAGTGCACAACAACCTCCTTTGTCAGTGTGAGCCCTGGCTCCAGACACACCACAGGGGGGCAGAGCCGTCATTGTGGAAGGCAGGCACAGCCCTATTCAGGTAAAGGTGCTACTCCTTCCACCACTCCAAATGCAGACCAGGCCTATTCAGCCCAGCCCTGACTCATCAGACCTCTGGAGCCACTGACCTTCTCCAGCCCCTGTCATCCAAAAGCCAGACATGCAATACACAAACCTAGCAGAGGCACACTGGATGGTTAGGCAAGAAAATACCTACTTTCTAAAAGTGGTAATTTCAAACACAGAATGTAAAAATCACCCTCACTAAAAGATGCATCTTAACATTCTGAGTTCAGGCATACTAAACTTTATTTTCCTATATTGTTTCCAGGGTCAGTTATGTTTATAAGATGTTATAAACAAACTCCCCATTCTGGCCTATGGGAACAGATAGCCTTTCAATAGAGAAAAACGAAATTGGCAGTATTTCACTATCAGGACATGCCACACACATCAGGGCATGTCCTACCTTTCACATACAATGCACCCTGCCCACAGGGATACCTTGGGCCTACTTTAGGGGTGACTAACATGTAGAAAAGGGAAGGTTTAGGGACTGGCAAGTGTGTGCACTTGCCAAGTCGACATGGCAGGCTCAGACTGCACACAGGTTCTGCAATGGCAGGCCTGACTCACATTTTACAAGCTGCTTCTGTGGGTGGCACAATCAGTGCTGGAAGCCCACCAGCAGCATTTGATTTACAGGCCCTGGGCACACATAGTGCACTGTATTAGGGTCCGACAAGTAAATCAAATAAGTCAATCATGGAATCACTAATCCATAACAATACTTTACAAAGGAAGCACTTGCACTTTGGCACTGAACAGCAGTGGCAAAGTGCCCAAAGCATCTAGACCAGTAAAAATGGAGTCCAACACACAGCAAAACACAGGAAGTAGAGGCAAAAAATGGAAGGGAGATCCACGCCAATGGTGCCAGGTCTAACATGGACTATGAAACTATTGGACCCATGTTGGTTCCTCTCTCCTAGTTTGCGGCTCCGCATCCAATTCGAGAATTACGCCACCATTTAGGTGTGTAGGGAATCGGATAGAGACTTCTAGCTGCAGATTCATTACCTTTAAATTTCCCAGGCTTCAGACTGGATCGAGAAACGTTTGCGTGAGCAGTACCCCTGTGCGCCACCAGGCGGCTCTGTTCATTTCCGCGCGGCGTCATCGGCATCATTGACGCCGGATGTGACATCGTGCTCACCTATATAGGCACCAACCAGGCGCGCGGACGTCATTTCTTTACTTTCCGCATCAGTTAAGTGCGGATTCGGAGGAGAGCTACCACTCTGTTTCTTTTTGGCAGACTTTTTTCGACGTTTTGTCGAAGCTTTTTCTTATGTGTCGAGGTGATGTCCTCTAGAAAGGTAGGGTTGAACCCGCTTTGATGCATGTCACCACATCATGTTGCTTACTGACCTGCACCTTGTGTGCCTATGGTGTCTCGAGCACGACCACTATTTGAAGTTGTGCTCGAACTGCCGGGCCAAGGTGCCGAAGGCTTTGAGGGAGTGGTCCCTATAGCTGCTGGCGGCCCAGCAGTCGACGCCATTTAGCATGACTCCTAGGAGGTCTCGGTCCCGATCTAGGAAAAGGTCGCGGGACCACTGCAGGAGCCCCAAGTCTTCTTCGTCGCACTCGTGGTCCTCGGGACTCGCGGAAGAAGCACAAAAAGAAGAAGTCTAGACGGACTTCGACTTCACCTCATATGAGGAGGATTGATGAGACGAGTGGGAAACATCAACGTTCCAGGCACGGTTTTGCTAAGCCGTTGCCAGGTCTGACTCATTGCCTCACCCCGTTTCCGGAAGCCAGAGCGACCCCCTGCTCAAATAAGAGTTTGAGGCCATGCGCTGAGTATTTGAACGGACCGACTCCTCCAATGGGCATTTGGGCCCGAGGGGTCGGAGGAGGCCTCATCAGGTTCTGTGCCGACGGCTGTGGCCTCGACTCCGGTGGGTTCTCATGGATCTGATTCCGGATCGGCACCGGTCATTCCAACACAACCTTCTATGGCGGCGATCCTGATGTCAATGCCGACAGTGCCAGCCCCATTCTTATTCCCGATGACTCAGAGTCATAATTAAGTCGACCAATGTCGATTCCTGCGCCAACGAAGTCCAGTGGCTCTAGGTTGTTGCCTCAGCATTTTGAGGAGCATACAGGCCAGGTCGGAGGGGTCACTGGACCCTTTAGAACACAAGTTATACACACCTAATGAGAATTTGGACTGGTATGAGGAACTAGCAGAGGCCAGTGGACTGGACACTTCTCTAGATACTGGTATGCTCTCTTCACTTACTGTGGCTACGGAGGAGGGAGCGTCTTATGCAATGGTGGTGTAGAGGGCAGCAGAGGTCTTGGGCTTGGAGCAGCCCTCGGTGCAGGTCAAAACTAACCTCTTGACGAAGTGCTTCAGCCTGGGTCTTCCTCATCGGAACCCCTTTTGCCCTTCAATGAAGCACTGACAGATGTTCTTCTAGGCACTTGGTCCAAGCCTAGCTCAGGGGCTCCAGTGAACAGGACAATAGCATGCCACCATCGGCTTACCCTGGGTGATCCTAGTTTCCTCAGCTAACACCTCACCTCTGAGAGCTTGGTAGTCCAAGCCTCAACATCACATGGCGCGTTCCCTGACGCTCCCCGGATGGGGAATCCAAGAGGCCTGACACACTTGGGAAGAAGATGTTTTCTTCCACCAGCCTAGCATTGGAGTCGATGAACACTGCGTGCCTTTTGGGCTGTTTCTCCCATAGCCAATGGGAAACGGTTGCTCATGTGCTGCCACAGGTCCCAGGGGAGGCCCGGACCATCCTCTCCCAAACAGTGAAAGACAGGAGAGAGGCAGCAAAGTTCACCATCCGATGTGGTCTGGTCACGACTGACTCACTGGGCTGAGCGGTTTTGTCAATGGTGGCCTTGCGGTGCCATGCCTAGTTGAGCACATCTTGCTTTTTGGGGGATGTCCAGGCCAACCTCATAGACATAGCCTTCGATGGGACTCATCTCTTCGGAGAGACGGTAGACTGGGCGCTGGAGCACTTCAATGTCTCGTGGGCTACGGCCATGTCCTTGTGCCTTTCAGTGACACCTCGCACCCAGTCTGCCTTTCACCCCTTTCGTGGCTACGGAAGAGACTTTGAACCATGCTAGCCATACCTCATCCACCGCCCTGCGCAAGCTTCCCAAGTTGTGCAAGGACGTGGTGCATTCGGATCATGTGGGAATGGTAGCAAGAAGGCAGCTGCAGCCTCACAGCCGTCCTAGTTTGCTCCTGCCCAGTTGAAGGGAGAATTCAACATCATCTCCTCCACTGGCAGTCCATAACATTGGACAAATGGGTCATTTGAAGGGGGTTACTCCTTCTCTTCCCAATCAATCAATCCATTAGTATTTGTATAGCATCGCTAATCACCCCGGGGGGTATCCGGGCACTGTGCTTTCGTCCCCCTTTACTAAAAACTCACGAACTGCTGGTGGAGGCTCATCTTATCTTGCTCTGAGAGGAAGTTATATCACTTCTGATCAAGGGGGCTATAGAAGGGTTCCGATATCAGAAGTAGGCAGTGGTTGTTATTCCAGCTACTTTCTGATACCCAAAAAGAACAAAGGTCTTCGTCCTATTCTAGACCTCAGAACCGTCAATCTCTTCCTCAAAAAGGAGAAATTCAAGATGCTCACTTTGGTCCAGGTCTTGTCTACCCTAGACCAAGAAGACTGGCTGTTAGCGTTGGATTTGCAGGAAGCATATTTTCACATCCCCATCCTGCCTGCCCACAGGCGTTACCTGAGGTTCAAGGTAGGCCAAAAGCAGTTTCAGTTCATGGTGCTCCCCTTTGGCCTTACCAGTGCCCCTGGGGTGTTCATCAAGGTGATGGCGGTGTGGCAGCTCATCTGCGCAGGTTGGGGGTTTCAGTCTTTCCCTACCTCGAAGACTGGCTGTTGAAACCGGCCTTGCCCCAGACTGTCATTTCCCACCTCCAGCCTACGGCGGACCTTCTTGCATTCGCTGGGGCTCACTATAAATGTGGCAAAGTCACACCTGACTCCTTCTCAGACTCTCCCTTTCACTGGAGCTGTTCTGGACACAGTGCAGTTTTGAGCTTTTCCTCCAGAGCAACGAGTCCACGTTATTCAGGTTATGATATCGATGTTTCGGCCTCTATTCCGGATTTCGGTGAGAATGACTCTGAGGCTACTGCGCCTCATGGCCTCCTGCATTCTATTGGTAAATCATGCCAGTTGGCATATACGGGCTCTGCAGTGGGATCTGAAGTTTCAGTGGGTTCAGCATCAGGTGAATCTCTCCGACATGGTCCAGATCTTGGAGGGAACTGCAAAGGACCTGCAGTGGTGGCTAACGAACCGTGATTGGGTCAGAGACAGACCCCTCTCCGTTCCCCAACCAGATCTCACAGTAGTGACAGATGCATCACTCCTGGGATGGGGCGGCCATCTGTAAGAGGTGGAGATCAGAGGACTCTGGTCTCCGGCGGAATCCGGACTCCACATCAACCTGTTGGAGGTTCGAGCGATACGACTAGCGTTGAACACATTTCTTCCCTCGGTCAAGGGAAAGTTGGTGTAATTGTTCACAGACACCACCACCGCCATGTGGTACTGCAACAAGCATGGCGGGGTGATCTTGTGGACCCTTTGCCAAGAGGCCCGCATCTCTCGACATGGCTGGAACAGCAGGGCATCACTCTGGTGATTCAAAATCTGGCAGGTTCTCTGAACACCGGGGCAGACAAACTCAGCAGTCGATGCCTAGTGGATCACAAATGGTGTCTTCAGTCAGAGGTGGTGCAAGTTCTCTTTCAGCAGTGAGGAGAGCCTTGGTTAGATCTGTTCACTTCCAAAGAGAATGCGAAATGTCAGCTGTTCTGCGCGTTGGAGTTCCCAAGGTGGCTCCCGCTCAGTGATGCTTTTTGCCGCGAGTGGAGCTCAGGCCTCGTGTACGCCTACCCACCCATAGCACTTCTGTCCAGAGTTTCCAAGAAGATCAGGAATGACCGGGCCGTAGTCATTCTTGTGGCTCTGGACTAGGCATGGAGAGTTTGGTATCCCAAGCTTCTGAAAATGAGCACCGATCCTCCGATCAGGTTGCCCCTTCGGGAGGATCTTCTGTCCACTCTCCGCCTTCTTGTGTGGAGATTTAGCAGTGACAGTTGATAGCTTTTCACCTTCCTCCTGAAGTTTGTAAAGGTATTCTGGTGGCCAGGCGGCCCTCCACCAAAACGGTATACGCCTGCAGTCTTATAATACATCACTCATTACATGGTCAGTGACATCACTGATGACATCTCAAATGACATCACTGATCACATCACTGACAACATCATCCAGTAAGTGTAAGTGTTTTCTAAGAATCTATGAGTGTTAAACATATGTACTAAGCTACTACAAAAGTTTAATTGGTATACTAGGTGTACTACTAATGAGTGAATCTACTTTTAATATATAGTATGTGAGTGGCTGTGTGTATCTGTGTGTGAGCGGGTCTCTGAGTGGCTATATTGGTGTGTGAGTGGCTGTATTGGTGTACAAGTGGATGTGTGAGTTACTGTGTGGGTGAGTGAGTGGCTGTGTTTGTGAGTGAGTGGCTGTGTCAGTGGCTGTATGGGTAGGTGAGTGGGTGTGTGAGTGACTGTATGGGTGAATGAGTGGGTGTCGGAATGGCTGTATGAGTGAGTATCTGGATGTGTAAGTTTGCTGTATGGGTGAGTAAGTGGCTCTTTGAGTGGGAATTTGGTTAAGTGAGTTGGTGTGTGAGTGACTGTATTGGAGAGTATGTGTCTGTCTGAATGGCTGTATGGGTGAGTGAGCGGATGTGTGAGTACTTGTATGGATGTGTGAATGGGCATGTAAATGGTTGTGTGTGTGAGTGAGTGTGTGATGGGTTGTATGGGTGAGTGCATGGCTGTGTTGAGAGGCTGTATGGGTAAGTGAGTGGGTTTGTGAGAGGCTGTATAGGTGAATAAGTTGGTGTGTAGTAGCTGTATGGATGAGTGTGTGGCTGTGTGAGTGGCTTACTAGGTTATTGATTAGTTGTATGAGTAGCTGTATGTGAATGGTTATGTGAGTGGCTTTATGAGTGAGTGGGTGTGTGAGGTGTTCTATGGATAAGTAAGTGGATGTATGAGTACTTATATAGGTCTGTGAATGGGTATGTGACTGGTTGTGTGGGTGTGTGAATAGGCATACGAGAGGTCGTATGGGGTGTGAGTGAGTGTGTGAGTGGTTCTATGGATGATGTAATCAGTGATGTCATTTCAGATGTCATCAGTTACGTCACTGACTATGTCATGAGTGATGTAATATGTGAGGTCATAAGCAGTGCATTGCGGTAGTGTAAGTTATAGTTAGCTCAAGTAGCTCTAACTGCTTAATTTGTATGGTTTTGCACGACTGAAATCTGAGCCTAACTATAACATCCCTGTAACTTTTGTTTTTTCAGTGAATTTCTAAGGTTTTTAAATTCTTGTTCCTAACTATAACGTCCCTGTAACCTTTGGTTTTTTAAATGAATTTCGATGGTTTTTTAACTAGTAGTCACGTTTGCAGAGTGGTGGAGAAAGGGGCGGGACCTCCGACCAGCTCTTAGCAATCCAGCTCCAAGGACACCCAGCATCCAAGGGGACTTTATCTCCCAACCAGTAGTGTGCCAGGAAGCGCGTATGTAGAGTGCTTTAGAACAGGGGCAGGCCCTCCAACAACCTCTCAGCAGTCCCACTGTGTGGGGCTTACTGGAGGAAACAGGAGGCGTCCTTGGCCCCCAAGGACCCTCAGCATCCAAGGGGACTTCATCCCCCAACCAGTCGTGCACCAGGAGGCGTGCTTGCAGAGTGGTGGACAAAGGGGGGCAGGGCCTCCAGCGACCTCTTAGCAATCCCGCTGGGTGGGACTTACTGCAGGTAACAAGAGGGGTTCCTGGCCCCCAAGAACCCTCATTATCCAAGGGGACTTCAACCCCCCAACCAATAGTACACCAGGAGGCATGTTTGCAGAATGGTGGAGAAAGGGGGCATGGCTTCAGATGACCTCTCAGCATTCCTACTGTGTGGGACTTACTGGAGGTAACAAGAGTGGTTGTTGACCCCCAAGGACCCTCACTGTCCAAGGGGTCTTCATCCCCCAACATTTTGTGGACCAGGAGACCCCGTTTGCAGAGTGGTTGAGAAAGGGGCAGGCCCTCTGGCGAATTCCCCGGACCAGCCTTTTTTTTCCTTCTTTTATTAGGGGAGGGGGGCCACGAGGGCCGATTTTGGCCCTTAGGACCCCATCCCCTTTGGCCTGGCCATTTTCTTCTTATTTTTCTTTTGCAATGGGGAGGGAGGGCCATATGGCCCCCCTCCCTGGGCCGATTTTTACCCCTGGGACCCCATCCCCCAGGGTCCGGCCTAGTTGTAATAGGGAGGGGAGCCATGCAGCCCCCCTCACTGGGCCTATTTTGGCCCGTGGACCCCATCTCGCAGGGCCCGGCCTTTCAAAAAAAAATTTACCTTGTAGTAGGAGAAGGGGGCTGCGCAGTCCCCGTCCCTTGGCCAATTTCGACCCCAGGGACCCCATCTCCCGGGGCCTGGCCATTTAGAAATGGGGAAGGGGCTGCCTGGCCCCCCTCCCCAGGCCAATTTTTGCTCTGGGGACCCCACTACCCGGGGCTAGCCACTAGTCCTGGGTGCCCCAAGTCACCCAGTTTGCATTGGGACCGCGGGAAAGCCTGAAGGCCTCTGCAGTCCCTGACAGCTCCCTGCCACCTGCGGGAGCTAGCATTGCTTTCAGACATAGGGAGCTGCTAAACATGCAGCTCCCTGTGTCTGAAAGCAATTTGTCTGTTTCCCTGCTCGCTTGATAGCAGGCAGAGAAACAGATGAATTCTCCGCTTCCAGCAAGCAAGAGCATTTTATCAGCTCTCGCTTGATGGAAGTGGAGCGTTTGCTATGACTTGGTGGGAGCGGTAAAGCTCCCGCCAAGCCACAACAAACAGTTATGTCCCAGGGGGTGGGCACCCCGGGACAGTAGGAGCTGGCCCTGGAGGGTGGCGGTCCTCAGGGCCATCCATGGATCCAGGAGGGTGGCTGCATGGCCCTCCTCCTTTGTTGTATGTTGTAGGGCCTGCACCGGGGAGTTGGTGATATCTGGGGCCTGGGGGATTTCGTGAAGCCCACCCTTTACAAAATTAAACAACCCCGGGGAGGTGGTGGTCCATAGGTTTCAGGGACGTTATAGGTAGAAATTAGCATTTGAAAAACCTTAAAAATTCACTGAAAAAACCACAGGTTTCAGGGACGTTATAGTTAGTTGGACATTTCACTGGTACAAAACCAGAGAAATGCGGCCGTTATAGTTAGTTGAGCTAACTATAGCTCGCGCCCCCGCAATGCACTGCTGATGACATCACATATTACATCATTCATGACATGGTCAGTGACATCACTGATGACATCTCAAATGACATCACTGATGACATCATCCAGTGATTGTGTTTCTGTAAAGTTTAAATATGTTGTATATATATATGCCAAGGTGTACTGAAGAATGAGTGGGTGTATAAGTGTTTGAATAGATGATTTAGTAGGTGCGTGACTGACTGTATAAGTGAGTGATTAAACGTTTCTTACTGAATGCATTGGTTAGTGACTAAACTGTGTGAATGTCTGGATCAGTCTGTCAGTTGAAGTGTAAGCGGCTGCATGGCTTGGTGAGTAGCTACATGAGTGTCTATATGGGTTATTGATTGATTGTCTGCGTATCTGTATGGGTGCCTGAGTGTCTGTTTGGCTGGGTGGGGGGTGTGTGACTCTGTGCATAGATGTGTGAGTGGGTGATTCACTGGGTGTATGGGTTCAAGAGTGTATCTGTGAAGGGCTGTATGGGTGGGTGAGTGTGTGTATGGGTGTGTTGGTGAGTGAATGGATGTCTCAGTGGTACATGTGTGAGTAACTACCTATGTGAAAGGTAGTATATGCGAGTGTTGGAGTATATAAATGAGGATATGTGAGAGTGAGTGATTGTGAGAGTGGCTGTATGGATGACTGTGTGCTTGTATCAGTGATTGTATAAGAGAGTAAGTATGTGTTAGTATCTGTATGAATAAGTGTGGTGGTGTGTGTATAACTGTATAGGTGAGTAAATGGGAGTGTGAATGATTCTTTGCATGACTGACAAGGTGTGTGAGTAACTCTATGGATGAGTGGCAGTGTGTGAGTGTCTGTATAGGTGTATGAGTGCAAATGATAGTGCTGTATTGATGAATGACTGCATGCATGAGTGACTGTATGGGTGAATAAGTGGATGTGTGTGTAGACCTAGGAATCAGTGAGTGGGTATGTAGTAACTGGTATTGGTGTGTCTATGGTTTCGAAAATGGTAGTCTGTATTTTAGAGTGGGTGTATCAAAGGTTATATTAGGGTGTGAGGAGGTGCATCAGATTATTACGTGGGTGATGTCACTGATCATGTCATGAATGATGTAATATGTGACGTCATAAGCAGTGCATTACGGGGCGTGAGTTATAGTTAGCTCAACTAACTATAACAGCCGAATTTCTCTGGTTTTGTACGAGTGAAATGTCCAACTAACTATAACGTCTCTGAAACCTATGGTTTTTTCAGTGAATTTCAAAGGTTTTTTAAATGCTAATTTCTAACTATAACGTCCCTGAAACCTATGGTTATTTCAGTGAATTTCAAAGTTTTTTTAAATGCTAATTTCGAACTATAACGTCCCTGAAACCTATGGTTTTTTCAGTGAATTTCTAAGGTTTTTTAAATGAAAATTTCAAACTATAACGTCCCTGAAACTTGTGTTTTTTTTCAGTGAATTTCTAAGGTTTTTTAAATGCTAATTTCTAACTATAACGTCCCTGAAACATATGGTTATTTCAGTGAATTTCTAAGGTTTTTTAAATGAAAATTTCTAACTATAACGTCCCTGAAACTTGTGTTTTTTTTCAGTGAATTTCTAAGGTTTTTTAAATGCTCATTTCTAACTATGCCTATAGAGGTAGGACATGTGCAGAAAGAGGAAGAAAGGCGCAGCAAGAAGCAAGAGAAATGCAGAAAGAGGCAACAGAAGTCCAGAAAGAGGAAGAAAGGTGCAGAAAGAAGCAAGAGATATCAGAAAGAACCAACAGAGGTGCAGAAAGAGGCCTTGTTGCAAAGTCATCCTGTGCCCTGGGCACCCCCAACTTTTTGCTGACTGGTACTGGTGGTAACTGACTATGACTGACCCTGGGCTCTGCCTAACCAGGCCCGGAGCCAATGCTATGCTGAAAGACACTTAGAATACAGTGAAAACACCTACATACACTAGGGTACACTATGGGTTGGGGTACCCCTGTGATTGGCATGACCTCCCCTGTAAGGCCCTAGTACATAATAGGGCAGGGGGATTAAAACTACCTCTAAGTCCATAGCATATAATAGGGCATGGCAGTTTAGAGCCCAGCAGCCCTTTTCTGCACTTGCATGTGTGCACTGCTGAGCCTGAGCTCAGTTTAAAAGTAGCCCTGTGTGTGCAGAGAGGCAAGAGAGGTGCAGAAAGAAGCAAGAGAAGTACAGAAAGAAGCAACAGAGGTACAGAAAGAGGGACGAGGGGTGCAGAAAGAGGCAAGAGAAGTGCAGAAAGAAGCAACAGAGGTGCAGAAGGAGGCAAGAGAAGTTCAGAAAGATGCAGCAGAGGTGCAGAAAGAGACAACAGAACTGTAGAAAGAGGCAAGAGAGTTGCAGAAAGAGGCAAGAGAAGTGCAGAAGAGGTGCAGAAAGAGGCAAGAGAGGTGCACACAGAGGCACGAGGGGTGCAGAAATTTGCAAGAGGTACAGAAAGAGACAACAGGGGTGCAGAAAGAAGCAAGAGAGGTGCAGAAAGAGGGAAGAGGGGTGCAGAAATTTGCAAGAGGGGTGCAGAAATTTGCAAGAGGGGTGCAGAAAGAAACAAGAGCAGAACAGAAACTACCAAGAGAGGTGCAGAAAGAGGCAAGAGGGGTGCAGAAAGAGGCAAGAGAAGTGCAGAAAGAAGCAACAGAGGTGCAGAAAGAGACGAGAACAGTAGAAAAAGGCAAGAGAGTTGCAGAACAAGGCAAGAGATGTGCAGAAAGAGGGAACAGGGGTGCAGAAAGAGGCAAGAGAGGTACAGAAAGAGGGAACAGGGGTGCAGACAGAGGCAAGAGAGGTGCAGAAACAGGTAAGAGGGGTGCAGAAAGAGGCAAGAGGGGTGCAGAAATTTGCAAGAGAGGTGCAGAAAGAAGCAAGAGCAGTGCAAAAGAACCAACAGAGGTGCAAAAAGAGGCAAGTGAGGTGCAGAAGGAGGCAAGAGAACTGCAGAAAGAGGCAAGAGAGTTGCAGAAACAGGCAAAAGGGGTGCAGAAAGAGGGAACAGGTGGGCAGACTGAGGCAAGAGAGGTGCAGAAAGAGGGAAGAGGGGTGCTGAAAAAGGCAAGAGGGATGCAGAAATTTGGAACAGAGGTGCAGAAAGAAGCAAGAGCAGTGCAGAAAGAACCAACAGAGGTGCAGAAAGAAGCAAGAGGGGTACAGAAAGAGGCAAGTAAAGTGCAGAACGAAGCAAAAGAGGTGGAGAAAGAACCAACAGAGGTGCACAAAGAGGCAAGAGGGGTACACAAAGAGGCAGGAGGGGTGCAGAAAGAAGGAAGATAACTGCAGAAAGAAGCAACAGAGGTGCTGAAAGAGGCACGAAGGGTGGAGAAAGAGACAAGAGAGGTGCAGAAAGAAGCAACAGAAGTACAGAAAGAGGCAAGAGCAGTGCAGAAAGAGGGAAGAGAGGTGTAGAAAGAGGCAAGAGAGTTGCACAAAGAGGGAAGAGTGGTGTAGAAACAGGCAAAAGGGGTGCAGAAAGAAGCAAGTGAGGTGCAGAAAGAGGCAAGAGGTGCAGAAAGAGGCAAGAAAAGTGCAGAAAGAGGCAAGAGCGTTACAGAAAGAGGCAAGTGAGGTGCAGAAGAAGGCAAGAGAACTGCAGAAAGAGGCAAGAGAGTTGAAGAAACAGGCAAAAGGGGTGCAGAAAGAGGGAACAGGTGGGCAGACTGAGGCAAGAGAGGTGCAGAAAGAGGGAAGAGGGTTGCAGAAAGATGCAAGAGGTGCAGAAAGAAGCAACAGAGGTGCAGAAAGAAGCAGGAGAAGTGCAGAAAAAGGCAAGTGAGGTGCAGAAAGAGGCTGGAGAGGTGCAGAAAATGACAAGAGAACTGCAGAAAGAAGGAACAGAGGTGCAAAAAGAGGGAAGAGGGGTGCAGAAAGAAGCACGAGATGTGCAGAAAGAAACAAAAGAAGTGCAGAAAAAAGGAACAGAGGTGCAGAAAGAGGCAACGGGTGCAGAAAGAGGCAACAGGGGTGCAGAAAGAGGGAAGAGGGGTAGGGAAAGAGGCAAGGGGGTGTAGAAAGAAGCAAGAGAGCTGTAGAAAGAAACAAAAGAAGTGCGTAAAGAAGGAACAGAGGTGCAGAGAGAGGCAAGAAAGGTGCAGAAAGAGGGAAAAGGGGTGCAGAAAGAAGAAACAGGTGCAGAAAGAGGGAAGAGGGGTGCAGAAAGGGGCAAGAGAGGTGCAGAAAGAAGCAACAGGTGCAGAAAGAGGGATGGAGAAAGAGGCAAGAGGGGTGCAGAAAGAAGCAAGAAAGTTGCAGAAAGAAACAAAAGAAGTGCAGAAAGAAGGAACAGAGGTGCAGAAAGAGGCAAGAGGACTGCAGAAAGAGGGATGAGGGGTGCAGAAAGAGGCACGAGTGGGTGTAGAAAGAAGCAAGAGAAATGCATAAAAAAGCAACAGAGATGCAGAAAGGGGGAAGTGGGGTGGAGAAAGAGGCAAGAGGGATACAGAAATAAACAAGAGAGGTGTAGAAAAAACAAAAGAAGTGCAGAAAGAAGGAACAGAGGTGCAGAAAGAGGCAAGAGGGGTGCAGAAAGAGGGAAGAGGGGTCTGAAAGAGGCACGAGGGGTGCAGAAAGAAGGAACAGAGGTGCAGAAAGAAGCAAGAGAAGTGCAGAAAGAAGCAACAAAGGTGCAGAAAGAGGGATGAGGGGTGGAAAAAGAGGCAAGAGAAGTACAGAAAGAATTAACAGAGATGCAAAAAGGGGGAACAGGGGTAGAGAAAGTGGCGAGAGGGGTGTGGCCCCCCTCCCTTCCATTGCAAAGTCCCAGGGAGGTGGTGGTCCCTGGGGCCGGGGGTCCGCAACAGACCCCCGCACTTCATTTATGTATGCCCGGGGAGGTGGAGGTCCCCGGGCCATATGGGGGGGCTCGAGCCCCCCCACACATTTTTAGAAAGTAGCCCTAGGGAGGTAGCGGTTCCAAGGGCTTGGGGGGGCCCACGAGGCCCCCAGCCTAAAATAACAATGAGGTGGCGGTCCCCGGGGTAGCATGGGGGGCAGGAGCCCCCCCATGCATTTTTCTAAAAAGCCCCGGGGAGGCGGCGGTCCCTGGGGCTTCAGTGGGACGCGTGCCCCACATATAATTATCTGAGCCGCGGGGAGGTGGCGGTCCCTGGAGTTGCGGGGGCCCACGCGGGCCCTCGCTACATAATTAGACATTGCCCCCGGGACCTGGCCCACCCAGGGGCTTATAGAAAACGAAGCGCGGGAGCCCGTTTTTTTTGTGGGACCCCTGAGCAGGCCTAGGGGGTCAGGGTGTTTCTACCCTGCCCCGTTTTCTTGTTTTTTATGCTTTTTACAACTGCTTTCTTGTGACTGTTACCGAGTCACAAACTGGCTGTCAACACTTCCTGGTTTGGAGTGTTGGCAGCCAATTAGAATGAAGCTCGAGCCTGGGAGGAGTCGCGAATCCTCCTCGGTGCTCAGATATATAATTTTTTATTTTTTTTATTTCTCAGCAACTACTGAACAGATTTACACCATTTAAACAAAAGCACGCTTTCTGGACCAAGACCTACCTTTTTGCTAAATTTGGTGTAATTCCGTTCAGCAGTTTGGGCTGTAGCTTTGTCTAAAGTTCCTATGGAAATTAACATGGGGAAAACGCGTTTTGGGACCCCTCTTTTTTCTCTGCCCCCGCTTGACGAATCACCCCAACACTTTCAAAACAGGAGCTGATCTGAGTGAACCTTTAGTTTGAAAAATTTCACGAAGATTCGTCAAACGACGCCAAAGATATTGGCAAAAGCAAAAGCTCTTTTTTAATAGAAACAAGGTCCCAACTATAACTACCTACTGGCAACAGCCAGTAGGTAAAATATGTGTGTGTCTGTATGTATATATATTTGTGTGTGTGTGTATATGTGTCTGTGTGTATGCATGTCTTTATATACATGTGTGTGTGTGTATATATATATATATATATACATTATACTTACCATTAAACTTTTACCATGCTTATGTTTTACCAAGCATGACTTTTCAACAAAATTTTCGAGGTAAAGGCATATGCCTGGTAAAAATTTCGTTACATGCTAAAGACGCATGCTTTGTAAGGATTGCATTATAAAAGCATGCATTGTAATGGCATGTGTGATTCTGTCATACAACCCAGAAAACTATCTGCCACTTTTAAATGATCAGGTAGATGAAGGAACCATGAGTAAGTCCTTGTTGTTATGTATGTTACACTCCATTGAGCGAATATGAATCATATTGTCGAGATAGGCTGGGGGAAGCCTGTGACCACAATCTTGGAATGGATTCTGTCATCTACTGGGAGCCAAAGGAGTGATTTCTTTGCCATTAATGGTGGAGACAGCAGGATTCTAGACCCTCTAGATTCCTAGACGAGCCGCTGTGTAGGGAGTAGTAAAGATAAAGTCGTAAATACACTGCTCCCCCTACAATGGAGACTTTTTGTCCCTGAGCAAGTGAAGGAAACTAGTCTTAAACTGGTTAGTTGGTGGTAGCAGCTCCTTACCACTACACAATCTGACAATTAAGAGATATGTTTGAGTCAAAATGGTCTAGACATACTTCTGCCCAGACTAGAAAACTAGGCTGGTGTTTTACCTCAAGAACATAAAGCTCAGTGTTTGTTCTATTAAATTGTAAGTTTTGAAGCAATCTCGTGGTTATAATCTGTAAAGCTCTGTGTTATAATCTAAATCGTTAAGAGCTGCTGAAAAAGGTAGGAGGAAAGGGAGTTTTAATAAAACTTACACAATGCTGGCAATAGAAAGGACCTGCATGTGACCCCACATTTGAGAGGGACCTCCTTTCGAAAGTACAATCCTAGTTTGATGTAGTAGCTACTGACTGAACGCAGGTTCCTGCTTAGCTCATGAACTATCAACAGAGGGTTTGAGCGTCCAAGTAGGCAAATGTCTTTAAAGTAGTTACAACGTCTTTGTCTGCTTGCCACTAGTCTAATTCCCGCCCTCATAGTTCAGCAAGTGTTCAGATGTTTAAAGTTAACTTGCATGGAGTTCTCCACGTACATTTTAGAGGGTATTTTCTCCATGTCCCCATACCCATTCTAATCAGTGCTATCAGTATCAGTTATAGTTTTTGTAACTTTGTTTGTCCCTCTAGGTGTGCTTTGTCACTCAGTTGTATGATACTCCCCTATGTGTGTGTTTAGTCTTTCTCTGGCTTTGTTGCTGTACGCTCCCTGGTCTGTGTTATGCACGTTACAGCTTCAGTGGGACAGGCCCTTGGGTCAGTAATGGGTTCACATGGGCATATGTTGGCACCAGCTACCACACCTGATGCACACGGTATATTTATACAAGTCTCACGAGTCTCTGCCATTCCCTAATTCACACATTCATCTGACTACGTACATCGTGAGTGGAGTCCATCACACTCTAATCATAAACGGACTCAGCGTGAGGATAGCCTAGTGATCCAGCGCTAACAATAAAAATAATTTCTCCTATTATGCTTTGGTCATCCAGGTGCAATTATTTCTCTAACACACACACTATATCCATATGACGGTGGGGCCCATAACACCGCATATACATTCACTTACTCATTTGTTCCCTGGATTTCCTCCGACAATGAACCTAGGAGAAAAACGATTCGCTGGAAGGAGACAGGATACCTCTTTTATAATGACATAATATTTCTCATTTGCATTTAAGGTATTCCGCTCATTGGTCGATGGACCAACTAGTAGGAATCAGTTGATGGTGATTAAGACCAGCTCAATCACAATGAACTCTTTTACCATTCCATTATTAATCATTATGCTAAAGAAAATCACTGAGTCATTTGTTTAAAGAATAATAAAGTTTATATAAAGTTTTGAATGCAGGAAATTGAGATTAATCTTATTATTCAGATCATTGCATTTATCATCAATATAAGAATAGTTTGAAATTGCATGACACTTTTATTAGACGGAAAACGAGGTTATCATACTAAGAACTCTATAGATCAACCTATCTGTCTCTCTGGGGAAATCCTAATAATTCTAATAAAATCTATCAAATAAAAGTTCTCCTAAAGCAGCATCTTTATACTCAACTGGAAAAGTAAAATAACAGCAGCAGCATCAGCTCTTCAGCATCAGCAACCGCAAACTCTCCCATCTACAGCATCTAACTTCTTCAGCATCTCCCGCAGCATCCCGCAGCATTCTCTAACCCCTCCCACCAAGAGTAGGTCTTCTTATACCCTAATTCTAGCTTACAACATAAAATGTTTCTTCTTACATGGCGCGATTCATTCTCATTGGTCAAAAACTCAGGTCCATATACATTTTAATCAAACTTCCTGGTCTTAACCAGTTCCGTGTGGAATGTCCATGCAAGCATCGTTTCCCACAGTTCATGCACTTGCTCATCCGTTTCGATCAGTCCAAATTGTATCTTTTTCTGCTACATTTTGTATAATACAGTTCCTTCTATTGATTCAACCAGGCTTCTCACGCTTCTTGCTGATCATCTTGGCACACATCTGCTCAGAAGGGTCACAGCAGCCTTGACCATACTTTCATCTTAGCCTCTCGGCATCAGCACGTGATCATCCCTTTTCCACAGCCTCTCTCCTCTATCACATGGTCTCATCCGCTCATGCGCACTCTAGTAACTCGCGGCCATTTTATATTGCTGCTCGGCAGGCCTAAGCGCACTATTTTCAAAGATAAACAAAATGTTATTAAAACAAAGAAATATAAACCCTTTCGTTTCCCTCCCGTCTTTCTACGTACCCCAATTAGGTATTACCTAGCAGAAGCAACATATAAAGCTGTCCCTTACTTACCATCGCTTTATTTTGCAACCACACGTTTTATTTAAAAGCACAAATCATGCATTTATTATTAAATTAGTACGCAAATATTATGCTATGTTAGAAACGTAAACAATTATAAGTCAATTAATTTGCACACTGAATTGCGTGTTACCATTAACCCTTTATATACATTGTTGATTATTTACTTAAACGAACATGTTTATTAATATTGTACGAAAATATTAGGAGGTTAAAATTTTTACATTTACCCTGCTCCATCAACTCCCCCTTTGGTGATTTTTAATATCACCACAAAAACCCAAGTTATACAATTTTCTCAGACAGCATATATCTTTTATCCATTTGCTTTTGTTAGTTTACACAACTGTATCCCTTTCAACTTGTTTCTTCGTTTTCTTGTACATGTTCTCTTTTATTTCTTCTAATTCTATTTCACCTATTTCCTCTCTCTTTCCTTGTTTATCATGCTTTCTTTTTCTATCTTATTCTGCCTTCTTCTTCTCTTTATACATGTTACTGCAAGCTTCAGTACTAATATTATTATTATTATCATGGTTGCTATTATTATAACTTTCCCTATTATTAATCCACTCATTCTTGTTAACCAATTTGTTACAGAAGAAAACCCTTTACCAAGTTTTCCCCACACACTTTCAACCTCCAGTGGAACAAGTTCTTTGTGCAAATTTGTAATATTTGTTATATACTTCTGTATATTTTCGCTTTTATCTGGAATGTAAGTGCAACAATGTTGGACTTTCAACATTCCACAGACTCCGCCCTCTTTTGCCAAAAGAATGTCAAGGGCAAGACGATTTTGCATCACCATAGCTCTCATGGCAACCATCTCGGTATTTACCATTAAGAACCCTCCAGCAGTATCTGTAGATAAACGATCTACAACTGTTGATAATTTCCGAATTCTAAATGCATTCAAAGATATTCCCACTGCTGGTATCAATGCACCAAAAATATCACCTACTATTTCTGAAAAACTTTCCCTTTTTCTACGTGTAAAGGTATTTATCATTTTGTGTGTTCCTTTTTCTTTTCTATCCACATGAAAAATCTTTGGAAAGACCAGGCCTAAGTAACATGACCCATACCAATGGTCCGGCAACCTATAATAAGCCCTATTCCCACAAACATAATAAATCCCTGGAAATATTGGATCTTTTCCCCCTTTAAATCCCCATCCACCTAGAATTTGGTAATTGTCATGGCAATTGCTGGAACCCACAAAATAATTGTCATATCTTGTCTTATTTCTTCTAATGCACAACCTTCCCTGTTGGGGCCAATCCAGAGTCATAGCTGCATTTGTCTTTTTCTTGTCATGATGTTCTTCCTCAAACGCCCAAAGAGGTGTTTTTGTCTCTTCTATCACTTTTCTTTCAAATTTCACTCTTCTCTCTTCAACCATTTCTAAAAATACCTTTTCTTCCTTCTTTAACTCACAGGTAAGGTTGTACCTAATTATACTATCTAATGTTAAAATCTTATCATCTAAGAAATATTCACCAAACATCTTTCCCTCTTTTATTTTGTTAAGCTCGGGAACTACAGAAACGTTTGCAAAAATCTTATTTATATTAGTGTAATAATATTCTAATCTACCTGTTTTATAAAATAAACTTGCTAAAACACTACATGTTATTCCATACGTCAAAGGGAGGTGATGATAAGTCACACCCTCTGCTACAGATGCAGGCAACTGCATACAAACATAGCAATCTCTTACATCCATTGTTTCTACATACTCATACAGTAATTTAGTAAAAACATTCTTTGAAAAATCTGTTATTGATTTGTCCTTATGTAATTCTGCACTACTCTTTAAAATAACTGGCTCTTGAGTGTTGCTACTTTTTCTTTCTCAGTGTTATTAGACTTTTCTACTACAGCTAAACTAATTGGAATAGTTATTGCTAATACCACCCATACTGTTATTAATAAACCTGTACAAAAACAGCACATCTTGCACCATCTACTTAAAAACTCACATCTACACTTTCTATCTCTAGTATTCTCCATTTTGTCTTCTAACCTTATTTATTTGTTTTCTAGAAAATTGTGTCACTACACCTCAGAAATGACTTGCTTGCCACTCTGTACTTCCAATATTTTGTCTTTGCTTGGTACTTTCTTTTAATTCTTTTTCAGAATTCTTTCTCTGTCACATCCGGTAAATTCGTCAGTTCAGTGTTTTGTCAAATCCGGTAAACTATCTAAACTTCTTCAGGTTTGTTGCTTCAGGTTTGTTGCACTTCACTTTCTCCCATCAGGTTTCTTTGTTCTGGGTTTTCGTGAGTGTTCAATTCTTCTTTGTGACTAGTCAAAGCACGATACAACCATTCAGGCGATCTATACTTTTGATTTACTTTCTTTATTCTTTTCGTTTTCTGCAAGTGTTTTCCACCTTGTTTTTCTTGCTCTTTTTGACTTGTTATTTCATTCACTTGTTCAGCACTTTTCCCATCCAACCTTATGATTCTGTATCTTAATTTTCGAACTTCGTTGGGACAATTGTCTCCTTTTCTTGGCCTTTTTGCTTCACTTCCTTTTTCCTCTCTTTCTGTTTTCCAATTTCTTTTTCTTGTCTCTAGTTTATCATTTCTTTCCTCTCCACTTTCTTCAGACTCTGTTTCAATTCTTTCGTTATTTCCTCTTATTTTGAAGCTTATAATTTCACTTTCATCTACTTGTGGTTCTTTTCTTATCTTCCTTCGTTCACCTATTTCTGTCCCTCCTCTGAGGTTCTTCCGAATTTGTGTCAGTCTCTCTATCTGCTTCTAAATTTCCCTGTTCTTGTGTTTGACTATTTGTCCCTACTGCTCCTCGGGGTTTTTCCGATTTTTCTAACTTTTGGTTTGAAACTCTCCCTTCTTCATCTATTAATATTATTTTCGAAGGAATTTTACCACAACTTGTACTTGGTTGCTCACTGTCACTATTTTCTGGCTCAGTTTCTTCTCTTATGCTTTCAAAATTCCACTTTCTTTTTAGAATTTCTTCACCTTCCGAATGTTCTGTATCAGATTCTGAACTGGTGTCAGATATTTCCAGATGTCGACTTACAGGTCGATCTTCAAATTCTGGAACTTCAGCTATTTCTTCTATTTCCTCTTCTTCTTCTATCGTTGCACTTGTAGTTGGGTCTTCCAGATGTCGACTTACAGGTCGATCTTCAGGTTCTGGCACCCTGTTTGTTTCTTCTTCTCTTTCTGATGCTGAACTGTTATCTGATATTTCCAGATGCCGACTCACATGTCGATCTTTAGGTTCTGGAACTCTGATGGTGTGGCTGGCATGTACCCAGTGTTTCACTCCTGCACACTTGACTGCGGTGGTCGTCACTAGGATCACTTGTCGTGGTTCGTCCCAGCAAGGAACCAAACAGTTTCTTCTCCGGTGGACTTTTATTCGAACCCAATCTCCTGGATTCAAGTCGTGAGCCGGTTTTCTTTCAAGAGTGGTCGCATCCGGTCCAACCTGATGAAACACAGAACGCACCACATCAGCCAATCCTTTGCAATAATCCAGCACTAGATCATCAGTTATAGTCCGTAGCTTGTTGACAGGTACTTGTGCTTGTCTCATTGCTCGTCCCATGATTATTTCATGTGGACTGAGTCCAGTCTTCCTTTCCGGAATACTTCTGATTGTCATCAGAACCAATGGCAAAGCATCTGGCCATTTCAGTCCTGTAGCTTGACACATTTTTCCTAACCTGTTCTTGATCGTTCCATTCACTTGCTCTACTATTCCAGAAGCCTCTGGTCTGTATGCACAATGCAGTTTCTGTTTAATACTAAGTGCTTCACAAATCAGTTTAACTAATTCGTTTTGGAAATGTGTTCCTCTATCTGTTTCAATCGTGACTGGAAAACCATACCTTGGAATGAATTCTCGCAGCAAAAGTTTTGCTACCGTGATACTATCATTCCTTCTTGTTGGATATGCCTCCACCCAACGGGAAAACAAACAGACGACCACTAGAACATACCTTAATCTGCTGCAAGGTGGCATTTCAATAAAATCCCTTTGCATTCTAGTGAAAGGACCCCCTTCTCGTCCTATTCTTCCTAGACTTACTACTGTCTTCCTTCCTGGATTTAACTGTTGACAAATAAGACATCTCTGACAAAGACTCTCAGCTATGGCTCTGAATTTTGGATTGTACCATGTTTGTCTAAAAAGTCTGATCATTGAATCTCTCCCAATATGGGCTTGTCCATGGTACATCCGTGCCATGTCAGAAATCATGCTATCAGGCATAACTGGTCTCTCATCCCTGTAAACCCATACATCAGTTTCTTCATGTTTTCTACATCCTGCTTTTAGCCACGTATCTTTTTCTTCGTCTTCTGCAGCTTCTTGTAACTGTCTCACCTCATCCCATGTTTCAATAGAGTTAGTAAAAAGCAAAGGACAAGAAATATGCTCTCTTTCGCGACATTTATTCAAAGATACCACATTCTTTGCACAGTACTGTGCCATCTCGTCAGCATATTTGTTGCCAACAGTAATGTAGTCTTCCCCATTTTTATGTGCATTGCACTTCACAACAGCGATCTGTTTAGGCAGCTGTATCGCCTCAAGCAACCTTTTCACAAAATCTCCATTTCTGATGGGCGTCCCTGCAGACGTCAAGAAACCTCTTTGTGACCAAATCTGACCAAAATCATGCACGACCCCAAAGCCGTACTGGCTGTCAGTCATAATCGTAACCCGTACATTTCTTCCCAACTTACATGCTTGAATCAGAGCTACTAATTCTGCAACTTGGGCAGACCGTACACCTTTCAGACAAGATGCTTCCAATACAGTTGCTACTGTGCAAACTGCATATGCTGCACTTAGAACTCCATCACTCGTTCTCAAACATGAGCCATCCACAAACAGAATATAATCTGATTCTTTCAAAGGCTCATCTCGTATATCAGCTCTTGGTTTTGTACAGTATTCGAGCACATTCAGACAATCGTGATCTACTTCATCCATTTCAATCACATTCTCTTCATCTGGCAATGATGTTGAAGGATTCACATTCATACATCTGTCAATGGTCACATTATCTGCACTCAAAATTACCTTTTCATACCTAGTCAGCCGACTATGTGTCATGTATTGGGTTTTCGTTCTTGTCAATAGAATTTCCACAGAATGGGGAACATACACTCTCAATGGATACCCCATCACTATGCCTTCACTCTGTTCCAGATTCCCACAAGTAGCAGCAACCGCTATCAAACATCCAGGCATCGCTTTCGCTACGGGGTCTAAAACAGCTGAGAAATATGCAATTGGTCTTTTCATAGTTCCATGTCTCTGCACCAAAACTGAAAATGCACATCCATCTCTTTCACTGCAATACAGCTCAAAATCTTTCTCATAGTCAGGCATTCCCAATGCTGGAGCCTCACACAATTTCTTTTTCAGCTCTCTGAATGCTTCCATTTCTTCATCATTCATTTCAAAAGGATCTTTAACATCCTTCTTTGTCAGTTTCTGCAATGGTTTAGCAATTAGTGAAAAACCGCTTATCCATTGTTGACAATATCCAACCATTCCCAAAAACATTCTTACCTCTCTTTGTGTCATTGGAGCTCTCATTCCTTGAATCATTTTTATTCTTTCTGTCGTTACCTTTCGCACTCCTTTCTCTATTTTATGCCCTAAATACTGGACTTCTTGTTGACAAAACTGCAGCTTTGAAGGGGACACTTTATGTCCTCTTTTTGCTAAATGATTCAGCAAAGCAATTGTATCATTGACACATGCTTCTTTCGTTTTTGATGCCACCAGTAGGTCATCAATATACTGAACCATTACTGACTTTTCTGGCATTCTTAAATCTTCCAATGATTTCTTTAGGATCTGATTAAAGATTGAGGGACTTTCTGTGTACCCTTGAGGAATTCGGCACCATGCCAAAATACGCTCTCCAAACCTAAACGCAAATATTGGCTGGCTATCTGGATGCAATGGAATAGAGAAAAATGCATGACACAAATCAATTACTGTGTACCATTCTGCTTCGCGTGGAATCTGGTATAGAATCACAGCAGGGTTCGGTACTATTGGGCAACAAGGCACAACAATTTTGTTTACCTTTCTTCAATCCTGTACGATTCTATATGTTCCGTTTGGCTTTTTCAGTCCCATTATTGGCGAATTACATGGACTGCTCATAATTTCTTTTAGAATCCCTTGTTCAAGCATTTTATTTATTACTGGCGTTATTCCTTCAATTATTTCTGGAGTCAATTTATACTGGGGCGTATTTGGGTAACTCGTTCCTTCTTTTACTGTTATTTTAACGGGATCTACTCCTTTCATTAATCCTACATCTTCTCCTGTCAAGTCCCACACTTCTTCTTTCACTGTCCTTTTCAACTCAATTGGGATTTTCTCTGCATCAAATACAGGAAACAAACCATTTACTTCTGGTTCTAAATTTACCATTGTCATTTTATACAGCACATCCTCATCTGGGGTCTGAAATGCAATTCCGTCTGGAGTACAATAAATTGTGCAGTTCATTTTGCACAATAAATCGCGTCCTAAAAGGTTCACGGGACTACAATCACACACCACAAATCGGTGCATTTCACTAAATGGACCAATTCTTACCTTTACTAATCTAGTAAGAGGCGTTTCAATTTGCTGATTGGAAACTCCAACCACTTGGATATGTTCACCTGAGAGAGGAAGATTTGGAATTTCCACTGACCTAACAGTAGAACAGGTAGCTCCAGTGTCAACAAGGAATGTTGCATTTGCACCATTCACTTCTCCATCCACAAATGGACCAGACTGATCTACCTCTAGAGTTGCGCCAAGCACGCACTCTTCCCTCTCTCTTAGGCACCGTCATGAACTTTCATCCCTTTCATCCTCATCCTGTCGTAACCAATATTGAGAAATTTCAGCTGCACGCGACAACTGTTTTACCTGTTCTCCTCCGTAGAATCCTGTTTCTGCACTGTATTTCTGTTGGTTAACACTCTTGGGAAGTGGTGGTTGTGGCACCTGACCTTGTTGAGTAACTACCTCACTCTGCACCTGTGAATTTAATGATTGATTTTCCACATTAGGTTTTGGAGGAAATTTACACTTGTTTCTCCAATGTCCTAGCTTTCCGCAGTTGTGGCATGGCCACTTTTTCTTTGCCTCTTCTATGCTCATTTGTCCTTTTCCTTTACCTATATTAGGTCGGGATTTAAACTGTCCTGTTTCACTGCTAGTATTATTCAATTGAGCTTCTTGCTTCTCTGCAACTTTTACCTGTGCCCACATGGCTTTTTCTTTTAATTTACGCTGTTTACTCTCAATTTCATCATTGCAATACTTAGCATATCTCAAAACTTCATCCACTGTGCTATTCTGCCATCCTATCAAGTGCTGCTTAATCCTTTCACTTATCTCTGGTGTTAATCCATACACAAACCTATATACAAAATGACTCATGTCCTTCTCACTTAGTGTCTCATAACCACTATACTGTTTGAAAACCAACAACAATCTCTCATAGTACGCGTGCACTGATTCTTTGCTTTCCTGTGTTGTTCTGTCTATTTTTACCCAATCTGTTTCTTTTGGTGAAATTTTATTCTTCAAAAAGGTAACTACTTGATCATACTTCCTCATCACTTCTGGACCTGGCGCTCCTGTTTTGGCATCCCTTGGATATTCTACAGTTGGCCAATCAATTGTAATCTTACATTCTGTCCATAAATCAGCAGGCACTACTATATCAAACAATCCATCTAGATCTATCCACAGCACTTTTGACACCTTAACAAATCTCTCCACTTGTCTGTACCATTCTACTGGTTTCTCTCTCAATTTTGGGAAGTCATTTGTAAATGACAGTATATCCTGTCTGGTACATGGAACATGCACATAACTACCACCTGGTGTTTCTCTCATCAGGTATTCCCTAGCAACTGGTTCCCTATCTGTCACTGCAAAAGCCAAAGATGCTTTATCTGTTGTTTTCTCATTCCTCTTTGTCCATCTATTTCTCCATCTATCCACATCACCCCATTTTCTCAATAAAACAATCAGCTCTTTTATTTGGGTCAGTCTTCCTGATGTGTTCAAATTCTCTATGTCTTTCTCACAAAAATCTACTCTGTACGGTTTCTGCAACGTCCTCACTTTCACAAATTCTACTCCTAGTTCACCTGCAATCTCTTCCAATTTGTCATGTAAATTTCTAGCTCTCCAAGTAAGACTCTTGCACAAAAACATAATCTCGTCATCCTGATAATTTTTTAGTTTTTCCGTTCCAATTGTTCCCAAAATCAACTCTTCCATGTCTATTTTTAACCTAATTACATCTAATGGTTTTTCTTCTGGTTCTTTTGCTTTTAGCGCTTTCATCCATTCATTTAACTCTTCTGGAGTCGGACCTACAGGCGTACTATTTAATTCTATCCAATCACTGTTTCTTTCTGGTGTTCCTGATGCGGACTCTGTCACCATAGGCATTCTCCTGATCTCACTCTCATTTATCGTCAAATTTGTAGGTGGACTTGGTCTATACGTATTAGCCGAATTGTGTGCACCTTCATTATTCAGTTCCATCCCTTCTCTTTTTCTTTACAAATGTGAATTCATGGGAATCACCAAAGAATGTTCATTTATTTTCTGATTCTCAAAAATTGGCATTACTGGACCTATCGTTACTGGTACAGTTACAGCTTCCATATTCTTTGTCAATTCTCTTATTTTCTCAGTCAATTCTTTTGTCGTTTTTGCTAATTCAATTGCATTGTCGCTTTCTGTTCTGTCTCTTCATTTTGTGAAATTTTAAATGTTTCTTGTGACCTATTTATTTCATTTCTTTGTTCGGGTTTTTTATTTCTCCCAGTTTCCATTGGCGGTGCATTAGGTGTCACCACCACAGAAGTCTGTTGGTATGGAGGTGGGTTTCTGTTTAGAATATCTTCCAGCAATTCGTCATCTGTTTCACTACCGCCATACACATACTTTTCTACCATTACATGCTTCTTTTTCTCAGTACACTTTCTCTTTGCTTCTTCCTCAACTGCAAAAGCTGGAAACAAACCTCCTGCCATGTTAGCGTATCTCCAACGCTTTACTCTGTCCTCATGATTTATTCCCCACAACCTTCCAGGCATAAACTCATGATTCTTTAATCCTCTTGATCTCTCTCGCTCATACATCTCATCTTCCCATTCCGTTAAAGCTTCAAACTGTGTCGGTCTAGGTCTGGGTTCTAACATTACCATCTTTTCTCTCAAATTCCGTAGTACAGCTACATTAAATGAACCATTCTCAGGAAAAGCCAATGCTCCATCGTTCTTGGTGTATTTTGTCCAATTTTCTAACCATATGCATGTATGATAGCCATAATTCAGCATCATATGTGAAGCTGGTGATTTCGGCGGTGGAATTATTTGTCCCTCTCTAGTTACTACCTTTTTGTCCTTCTTAAAGAAGTTCTTAACTTTCGACATCCAAGACGTCTTCTCTTTTCCATACTCATAGTACGACATGATTCACAACCTTTTTCTCCTTAAACAATCCGCAATTCAATACTGTTCCCTATGCGTTATTTCAACCAATACTAGCGCGACTCACACCAACACTCCAATCAAAGCGATTTCTGTCTACGGCGCACTGTCCAATCCCAGCGCGGCTTTTGTCTACGTCACTTTGCTCCTGTTCTCATGTGACTATCGCACTGTCCAATCCCAGCGCTGCTTTTGTCTACGTCAGTTTGCTCTTGACCCCTCCTTTACAAAATTTATCTGCAATTTTCTTTTTCAACAATTCTTGTTAATTACAACATTTTATCCACATTTCCATTGTCTGATTCGCTAAACCGAAAAGATAGCTTTGACCATTCACACAAGAATTCTGTATTTTCCAGTAGGCAGCGCTTACCTCTACCCTACCACAGAAATTTCAGTTTCGCCGATAAAGTAGCACTTCCCGCTACCTTACCCTTCTTTCAAGCAATCAATAAACCCGTTTCTCTGGGGATAAAACACATGTGGAGACTATACTGCTCCTGAGAATTAAGGCCAGAGTTTCACAAGAAAACCGATCACTATTTCACTCACACACCTTTTATACGCAAAATGTCCCTATTATAACACAACCTGTGTTATTACCAAAAATGAACTCAGACAGTGTAAAATTCCATGCGACTTCTCTTGCCACACGTGTTCCACTTCCTACTTCCCGGAAGCGTGAAAACTTACATATAACATAACGTGACTCAACAAAAAGTGTTAGACATAAACTTATCAATAATCTATAATCATAAATCAATAATCACCAAACTAATCTATAGTAACCATAACTCTGCTACCAAGAAATCTGATCCAGCGCTAACAATAAAAATAATTTCTCCTATTATGCTTTGGTCATCCAGGTGCAATTATTTCTCTAACACACACACTATATCCATATGACGGTGGGGCCCATAACACCGCATATACATTCACTTACTCATTTGTTCCCTGGATTTCCTCCGACAATGAACCTAGGAGAAAAACGATTCGCTGGAAGGAGACGGGATACCTCTTTTATAATGACATAATATTTCTCATTTGCATTTAAGGTATTCCGCTCATTGGTCGATGGACCAACTAGTAGGAATCAGTTGATGGTGATTAAGACCAGCTCAATCACAATGAACTCTTTTACCATTCCATTATTAATCATTATGCTAAAGAAAATCACTGAGTCATTTGTTTAAAGAATAATAAAGTTTATATAAAGTTTTGAATGCAGGAAATTGAGATTAATCTTATTATTCAGATCATTGCATTTATCATCAATATAAGAATAGTTTGAAATTGCATGACACTTTTATTAGACGGAAAACGAGGTTATCATACTAAGAACTCTATAGATCAACCTATCTGTCTCTCTGGGGAAATCCTAATAATTCTAATAAAATCTATCAAATAAAAGTTCTCCTAAAGCAGCATCTTTATACTCAACTGGAGAAGTAAAATAACAGCAGCAGCATCAGCTCGTCAGCATCAGCAACCGCAAACTCTCCCATCTACAGCATCTAACTTCTTCAGCATCTCCCGCAGCATCCCGCAGCATTCTCTAACCCCTCCCACCAAGAGTAGGTCTTCTTATACCCTAATTCTAGCTTACAACATAAAATGTTTCTTCTTACATGGCGCGATTCATTCTCATTGGTCAAAAACTCAGGTCCATATACATTTTAATCAAACTTCCTGGTCTTAACCAGTTCCGTGTGGAATGTCCATGCAAGCATCGTTTCCCACAGTTCATGCACTTGCTCATCCGTTTCGATCAGTCCAAATTGTATCTTTTTCTGCTACATTTTGTATAATACAGTTCCTTCTATTGATTCAACCAGGCTTCTCACGCTTCTTGCTGATCATCTTGGCACACATCTGCTCAGAAGGGTCACAGCAGCCTTGACCATACTTTCATCTTAGCCTCTCGGCATCAGCACGTGATCATCCCTTTTCCACAGCCTCTCTCCTCTATCACATGGTCTCATCCGCTCATGCGCACTCTAGTAACTTGCGGCCATTTTATATTGCTGCTCGGCAGGCCTAAGCGCACTATTTTCAAAGATAA
Source organism: Calotriton arnoldi (assembly GCA_963921515.1). NCBI lineage: Eukaryota > Metazoa > Chordata > Amphibia > Caudata > Salamandridae > Calotriton > Calotriton arnoldi. The sequence goes on along the minus strand of CAWUFW010000447.1, from coordinate 3,776,836 downwards.
ACAAAATGTTATTAAAACAAAGAAATATAAACCCTTTCGTTTCCCTCCCGTCTTTCTACGTACCCCAATTAGGTATTACCTAGCAGAAGCAACATATAAAGCTGTCCCTTACTTACCATCGCTTTATTTTGCAACCACACGTTTTATTTAAAAGCACAAATCATGCATTTATTATTAAATTAGTACGCAAATATTATGCTATGTTAGAAACGTAAACAATTATAAGTCAATTAATTTGCACACTGAATTGCGTGTTACCATTAACCCTTTACATACATTGTTGGTTATTTACTTAAACGAACATGTTTATTAATATTGTACGAAAATATTAGGAGGTTAAAATTTTTACATTTACCCTGCTCCATCACTAGCAGTCTGCATCCATTATGTACAACACTGTACAATCTTAAAGAAGCTCACATCTAAATTATAATCTGTTCTTGTGCTTAAACAACCTCCATTCCTGTTCCAGACCAGAGAAGTCCCTTGGCCACACAGGCAGACATTTAGTTTCAGGGGGCAGATACTCGAATGACTCGTTAGTCTTGCTACCCTCCCTTAGCGCCTTGAGGTGGCTCCTCAGGGATACAGTAGAGGCAGAACAAGGCGCAGGAAATCCCACACCTGCTGTGCCACAACCAACGCTCACACGACCGCACATCAACGAGCACCCCTAGAAAATTGATCGGTATCCTGCAATATCGAGTAGCACCCGGTACATTAAGCAGCATCCTTATTTTATTACAGTGACATTGTATTCGGGAATGTGGGATACTGAACTGGATCTTAATAATCTTGTTGGCACCTGGAAAGATCATTTCAAAGCTACGTATTACACGTTCAGCAATAGCGACTGTGTAGTTATGGTTAAGCCTCGCTTTGCATTGAAAAATATTTTTTGGTTTGCTAATAACGTTGGTGCCAGTTGACAATTTTTTGGGTAATTTGGCAGTTGGTTCTAGTATCTAAGTTACAGCATAGCAGGTTTGCACAGGTCTGAGGGCGTTAAAGGATGGTCCAAAAGAAATTTGCTTGTCATTGTAGCTCCCGTTGGAATGTTTGTTCTCTGCTACAGTAAAACCTCGGAAACAGAATTACACCAAATTTTGCATGAAGGTAGAACCTTACTCAGTATAGGAACCTTTTAATGGTATGATGTAGATCTGTTTACTAGTTTTTGTTTAAATGTTCATTAGAAAAAGGTGCTGTGGGGGCTTTGAAATGGTAAATGCCTTGACCATTAATTTGTGGGCCCGATATAGAATCAGATACGTGGACTCAAATGTTAAGAACTAAACAAATTCAGTTGAACAAGGAAGCATTTTCTCCAGTTGGGTTCTGGATACTCAGATGTGCGCGATCTCACTGGCTGGCCACCACAGAACATTTATGTGGCAGCTTGTTGGGCTTGGATGCCACATCATCAAAATACAAAACAATGGGAGGATAGGGAGCAGGGGATTTTATGCCAATACCCAGGACAACATAAAGGGCTTAAAAGGATCCAATTCAGTCCCCAACATTTGGAAAAGACAATTTTCCTTGTTGCGTCGTCAAACACTGCCCAGAGGGTCCATGGCTCTAAGAAAGACTTGCGAAAAAGATTTGAAAATAAACTTGGTGGCAGAAACCTGTGGCCAACCCCTCCTACTTATAACTTCAGGCTGTGTGCATTGGGGGTTTGCGCACAGAGTTTAGGAAATAGTGGAAAATAAATACATTTGAATTTAACATAATGCATCATCAAAAAAATCCAAAACTTCACTGAAGAAAACATTTAAAATGGTTGACGGCTCGGAGACTTGGGGCTTTTTGCAACATGTATGAGTTTGGGCAGTTGACTCCAGAGGCTGCAGGCTCTTAAACTAGCAAATGTCAAAGGTATCCTTGATCCACCAGGGTGTCCTCTTTCTTGTGGTATTGAAGGCGCTGTGCCTCTCTTCTCCATGAGGCGGCACTCTGTCTTGCACTTGCTTAGCCAGAACAACTTTCCTGTTTAATTAGAGTGCATTCTTTCTCAGAGCAGCACACATCACAATGGCTGCCTCAGGGTGCAGCTTCACATTTCCTGCTCTTTGATTCCTGCAGGCAGATGGTCCTTTTTGGTCTCACAGGCGGTGCATCCTTTCACAAAGCTTTCTGCTTCTCTTTGGTTCATACCTAGCGCTACTCCTGACTGCTGTCTCTGCTAAAACCAGGCTAAAAAAAGTAGAACTATGAGGAGAAATGTTGAGTTGATAGAGTGTCCGACCCACAAGGAAGGTCAGCTACAGACCAGGAAAAATAAAAAAAATTGTCAGAAAACGAAACTGAGAGACTAACTAGCATGTCCTGCGGATTATGCTAATAGGAATGTGACTGCAAGATCAGAAACTACCGAGAAAAATCACCCGGCTCCTGAAGCTGTAAGTAGATTACCTGTAGAAACTGGGACTCTAGATTGATTGAATGATGGCAATGGAAATAAAAGCCACCAGTCTTCAGGTTAAAGGTAAATTCCACAAAAAGGGAATTTTGTGCTACAAACCGAAGAGAGCGGACCAAGCTATTGTGGGTTGGAAGAAGAAAGAGGAAAAGTAAGCAAGATGATGCACAGGTACCAGAAAGTGAATGCGATGTCCCTTCTACAAGTCAGTTTATGAGGGGGAAAAGATGTTTCTAATCCTGACAAGTCAGAACAGAAATGATAATGTTTCTGAGTCTCAAAGCTAAATATTACATAAGCCTGCCACTCTCGCTGTTTTTGTGGGTGTCAAGGTAATACTGGTAGGGAAATGTGTGGGGTGGAGGGGATAGTCCCTGAATCCTTTAGCATAATGGCAGGAAAGGTGCTCTCAAGGAAATCGAGCCTCCATTACTTCCTACAAAAGGTACAAACACCCAAGTGCAATAGTGAACTAAGACATCAAAGCTGTGCCCCACAATGTGGACTTTCGGAACAGTGCCTTAAACATGCTGTGCCTTGGAGCCGGACGTGATTGTCCTTCAGCTTTCAGCCATAGTAGGACCACTCTAGTGCCTGACTACAAATGGTACCGTTAAATGTTCAGCATTCTTTGCAAGTTCTGTAATGTTCACTCCAAAAGGAGAAGCAACAAAGAGAGGACAACTGTCTTCTCGGAAAGCACAAGCGCAGCAGGAAATTTATTTTGCCTCCAGTACAGCCTGAACCATTTATTCTTCATGGCTTGGACAGGAAACATAAAGGCAGAATTGACGGATTCACATGCAGCTTCCTGTGTGCAGTTCTCAATATGGATCCTGCCGGAACACAATTCCATTGCATATGTACACCCAAGAGGTACACAAGCGTCCTCCTTTTTGTGTCCCTTGGTTTCTCCATTATCTGCCAAATCCCCATCACCTTTACTTTCCTGCGTTCAATTAGGCACCATCCACAGTGCGCTGTCATTATCAAGCCTTTGATGCCACATCATAAGATCTCTCCAACCTCCTCCACAGACGTTGATGAATCCAGGCTCCAGACTCCAAACTGGGTCTTGCTGGAGCATGCACCAAATTCAAGTCCTCTGCAAGCATAAATGTGATGTTTTGTCTAGTTGTGTGCAGGTGTCGCAAAACACAGACACCTTGCCTGCAAGGTACCGCCAACTACAGTATCTCAGTTTCAGCCCCTGTCACAGGGTCAGCACTGTTATCCTGTGCAGCCAGCCCTGTTGTGCTTCTGAGAATTAAGGAAAGACTTAATCATGGCCTCAAATTCTAAACCTTCAGGCGATCATATATTATATCGGGCAGACCAAGATTGTATGGTAAGCTGGCAGGGCTTTAAGTGGGAGAAAAAAACTGGGGGTGCTCTAAAAGGGGCGTGGCAAATCTCTTCAAGGGGTGTGGCCTATCCGAGTAGGGGCGTGGTCTAAATCAAGATAACTAGCATTGTGTGCTTAAGAAAATCATGAAGTCGCATCCAGCAAAGGATAATAAAATAGGCAAAAACGTATATTTATTAAGTATAAGCCATAAAAATACCAAACACTTTAAAAAACATGTCAAAATTATTTACATTACTTAGAAATCTATTGCAGGATTCCCCAAAACCCTTGAAGATATTCACTGTCTATTTTGCTGGGGTTTCTCGGCGGAGTCAGAGGTGTGGCAGAAAGAGCAAAATATCCCAATTTTTAGTATTTGTTTCCCATTTCACTAACCAGTTACAGCTTATTACGTTATTTAATTTAACCAATGGATACACATGTTTATTTAAGGTTTAATATGAGTTATTGACATTAAAATACATTCACAAAGTGGGATACGTTTCCAATCACAGAATGTCCCAAATATCCTTAAAAGTGGAATCGCAAGCCATTTGTCTCCCAGCCATGGAGTTTCTGTCATCAGCACTACCCCACCCTTTTTCCACAAGAGCAGTTCAATCATGAATGGCAAAATATCCTAGTTTGCAAATGTTTTCCACATAATTATGGCTCTGCCATATTTGCCACATAATACATCATCTGCTGCATAATCTGACGATTTTAACTAATAGCTTGTTTATAGCTCAAACGGATCAAAAGTTACAAAAAAATGTGACTTGTGTTGCTGCAAAGTAGATGGCCCATTGCAAAGGTTGACTGGTCAACTTTCTCACTGCTGCACTTGTATGTTCCACTGGTACTAATAAGGAAAAATCTTTGTGGATACTGTTAGCATGTGTACAAATGTCAAAATAATAAAGTATCAGAAAATTTACAGCACCACTAATAGCAGTATAGGGTGTCAGAGCACTTTACATCACATATGATTGCTTATCTCAGTGTAATATATGTGTGTAAATCACTGTATAGGAAATGTTACATAAGACAAAGGACTATAAGGTGTAGGAGTCACATGACAACCATACTAGTAGGCAGCATAGTTTAATAGTGATTGGTCTGGAGAAACACAAACTCAGAATTTAAAACGTAATACCATGGTTGGGGGTTCTCTTTAATAATCAGAATTGATTTCTACCCAAATGAACCCTTTTTTTGCAACATTAGGATAATCAAAGACTGTGGAAAAAACATAATGCTCTAATTTATACCTTGCAGTTTGCATGCAGCTCTTACATGACAGTTAATAGCTCACTGTTCTATGTTAGGATTTTAACTTATTAACTGCAAGTAACAATATGGTCTCTCAGACAAAAGCAGTAACCCACTGACCTATTTACATTATGTGCACTTTGTGATCTGCATGGTACATGTTCTTAGCAGTGGGCACATTAACCCTCTGCGCTTCCTTTCCATGAGTCAAAACGTCCACTAGACAAAACACCATCTCTCTCTACTAAGAACATTAATCCCTGGAGTTATCATGACATTTTTATTGTTGCCGAAAATTGTTGGAGGCCAGGAAGGAGACAGCAAGTGCTTTTAAAACCATATTATACTTGCAAACACGACGCCCCCACCTGAAGTCAGTGCCACCCGCGGTCCGTGCAGGTAACAGTGGTGGGGCCGGGTAAGGGGGTTTCGAGGATGATGCTGAAGGAAAATTAATTATTTAATTTTCCCTCTGCAACGTCCCTCGAAATCCCCCTTTACCCGGCCCCTCTTCCCCACCGCTGTTACCTGCATGGACCGCGGGTGGTCAGCACCTGGTGCGGTCGCACTGCCCTAGAGCCACCCTGCTTAAGGGTCCTGTGACCTCAGTGACAGAGTCACTATCACTCTATGGTGTGCTGCTTCATAGGCCTGCCTGCAAGACTGAAGGTGAACTTCAGAATGGATTGGAGCGGACAGGCCTTCAAGGTTAACCCACACTTGCCACTGCTAGGGTCCCCCTGCTGGTGCTAAGACACCAGGGCTTTTAAGATCTTGCGGGGCCTTCTAAGGTCTAGCATGGAACTGTGCTCCCTCAGGGGGAGTGGTCTGGTGGACTGGCCATGTAGGCTGAACCTGGTTCCCCAGTTCCAAATTCAGCAGCTCTGACCATAGTGCCTCATCCTCTCCCCCACTGAACACCATACTGCCCCGCTGAGAGAAACTTGCACTGCACTGACCCGCTATAAACACCTGGATGTGACTCAATTCAAATTACGCACTAGACAAGAGCAATATGCTGCCTAAAAAAAATTAACAACATCCTAGAAAAAGCAAACACTCATAGGGAATGCAAGATTAAGTAAAGCATGTGAAATGTAAGCAGGAACAACATGGTTACCTTTTTCTTTTTACACTCATTATTCAGAAATTAGTGAGTGCTTTTGCCTGAAAAGTTAATGCCATGACTACAGGGCCCAGAAGGGACCCGTTTCAATGCCGATTGCTTATATCCTTACAAAACGTAAGCAGTATGGTTTAAAAAGACCACATTCGTGAACACACATCCGCTGTACACATTTTGTTTTCCAATTCACCCATCAAGTAGGTATTTCAGTACCTCCAGGAATAGTGCACTTTCCCACCCAGGGAAAACAATGTTGTTCAAAGAGAGACGAGAAAACAAAAGTAGCGCTTCACTGGCAAACACTGTAAAGTGGCGCTAGTGTGTTTTGGTGTGAATAAATCAATCTGGCCACCTTGCAACCACTCTGTCTTGCTTTAGCTAGTTACTTTTCATATTTTGAATGTTTTAGTTCTCTCCACCCCGAGGCTGCACTTAGAAATTGAAAAAAGTCAGAAAAAGAGGACGTTTCCAGCAAAAGTGTTTTTCTTTTTTGGATCCATTTCACAGGGGAGCAAATAAACGAAAGCAAGAAAGAGAAGGTAATACCTGTTTCTAAAAGTCTCGGTTTTCATCATCCCACGCTGGCACCACGACGACGTTGCTCCTGCGCATGAAAAAGAGAAGGTCCCACGCTGGCACCACCATGACGTTGCTCCTGCGCTGAAAAAAGAGAAGGGAAATCCTGAGAGAAAAAGGGTTTCCCTTCCTCCAACAACGCTCACCTGGCATGACGTCATGCCGTCGTGCCGTGGACGTCATGCCGTGACCTCCACTACTCAGTGAGGAAACTGAGCTCTCACTGCAGTCCAGAAAAAAAAAAGAAAGGACTACCTTTGCCAGCCGCGAAAATAGAGCCCGATAGAGACCCGTTTCGAGGGCCCCAAAAAAAAACTGCCGGTGCTCAGACCCGGACAGACCCGGCTCACTTAAAGCCGTGTAAGCTGGTATAGTGCAACGACTTTCAACCTCCTGTAGACGTTTTCAACAGATGGGTGAACAAATTGATTAAGAGACTGTGCAGACGAGCTGGACAAAATTAATCATAGGCAGGTCTAGTTGACATTAAAAGAAAGCAAGAAAACACAATCAGAGTTGTGCCAGAGATGCATCCCTGAGAGAAGTCACTTTTATCTCAACCATAATACATCTTGACAGAAGCTTAGTCGATTAATGCAACATTGAATGAAAGTTTAATTGCTCAGACTGTGAACATAAAACTTGAAGCATCCCTGTTAATGAAAGATTAGGAAAAGCGAGTAAAACGTCTTGTAACACGAGGCAAATTGATCTGAATGTGCATCCCTATAGAGGCCAGAAATCCCTTTGCAACTGAACTGATCAGAATATGTTCCATTATAAAGTGGTTGTCTTTAGTCTGTTAAATTGGTACAGGTTAAGGTTTGTGAGAGTTACAAAGTTAATAAATTAAAAACCTAAAGCTACTCTGGAATTCATGTTTACAATCCCGACGATTACAAAGAAAACAACTAATGCTCTGCATCATAAAGATTGTACATTTTAATGCAAGGTTATACAGTGTGCCAAGAAATACAGTTGTTTGCATACTGCTGTGACATATTGCCTATTTGAAATAAAATCCCCCCCACACACCGGCTTGATGCAACCCACAATATATATGGAAACTGTAGCCCTCCGTTCGATAGACATGCTGTGATTTAACGCTTATGATGTAAAGTGTATAATTTGATAGCAAGAGCATTTTTCTTGACAAAAAGTAACCTGTCACCTGCTACAGATTCATATGGATTGCATTTGTGGCCCAGCTGGGGAATACTTTATTGTTGCACCTGGCCCTTCCTGCAGGGTTATTCCAAACTTTTTGCCTTCCTCCTACTATTTTTGCTGAATTCGTTTTTGTTGGCCTTAGGACTCTGCACTGTTAGACCTGTCAGCCTTAAGGTGGTCTTACCCCAATCCTTTTGTCTGCTTTGACTCACTTTTTGCTGATCTGTTTTTGTTGGCCTTAGGACTCTGGATACTTTACCCCTGCTAACTAGTGCTAAAGTGCATGTGCTCACGCCTCTAAAACATGGTAACATTGATGTACCCGCAATTGGCATATTTAATTTACTTATAAGTCTCTAGTAAAGTGCACTAGATGTGCCCAGGGCCTGTAAATTAAATGCTACTTTGTGGCCTTAGTACTGATTGTGCCACCATTTAAGTGGCCCTTTAAACGTTTCAAACATTTCTCAGGTCTGCCCCTGCAGTGGCTGTGTGTGCAGTTTGACTGCCATGTCGACTTGGCATTTAAAACCCCTTGCCAAGCCTTAAACGCTCCTTTTATTATATATAAGTCACCCATAGGGTAGACCCTAGGTAGCCCATAGGGCAGAGTGCTTTGTAAATAAAAGGCAGGGCATATACTTTTTAGTTTTACATGTCCCGGTAGTGAAAAACTCTCAAATTCATATTTCACTACTGAGAGGTGTACCCCTGTCCTAGGTTAACATTGGGGATTACTTAATACATCTATTAAGTATAATTCCTGATTGAGCAGGAGTAGCATAGTCGTGTTTGGTACCTATGGACTTGTAATGATAAATCCTATTTAATGGTAAAGTTAGATTTTTTAGTACAACTTTAAAAATTCCACTTTTAGAAAGTTGGCATTTTCTTCTCATAAGTAGGGGTAGGCAGAGATCGCTGAGTTGCACTATGCAGAATTCCACGAAATTCCGCGGAGTTCCACTCTGCCCTATATATATGTTGTAACTTGTATGTGCACTAGCAATAGGGTTTATATGTGCACATAGGCGGCGGAATGCAGCGTTCTCATAAGTGCTGCACATCCAGAGTATACCATGCACAGAAGACAAGTTAGAAAACCCTCTTCAAGCTGATCAATACCAATGTGCAATGCTACCCCAGCACTGGGTTCTCTACCACCCTGCCCTAGGACCAAAAAAACAACCTCCTCCTACCATGACACGAAGTCCCCAGAGGAGGTTGAGTGATCGGGCTGGAAGGACCATTGCTTCACACAAACTCATCATAGGTTCACTCACCAGTACTGGTGCTGGCTCAGGGCGGCCCCTGCCCCTTCTCTACCGGGTGGCGGCTCTTCTCAGCAGCTAGCAAGGCCCCTTGACCGGAAACAGTTTCCTGGTCAGCTAATCCCTCACTCCGCACTGACGTCAATGCGCCTCGCGCTCACTCACGACATTTGCCCCGGCAACCTTAAAAGGGACGTGTCTGGTCTGCAGATTCAGAAGCTTCAGTGTAGGGTAAGAAGAAAATTCCAACACTTGGTCCATAGTGATATATTTAACCCACTGAAAAAATACAAGTGTGTGTTTTCCATTTTTATCTGCTGTAAGATGATTATTTTATCTTTTCGCCAAAGGATGATTTGAGATGATTGAGGTTTTACTAACTAGCACAGGGTCAATGATGGGAGCCACATTATTTATAACCAGTGTATGTGGTTTTTGAGGGGCACATTTCTAGCAGGGGACACTGTATGAGTTATGCACTGGTCCTCCTGTGGCACAGATACCTTACCTACTGCTTATAACTTTCACATGGACGCAGACACGGTTTGGTGCTTTGAGGAAGCATTGGTCCTGTGTGCACGGTGAAAACCATAAGCTATAGGAATATTAATTAGTTCAGTTTGGGATGCCCTGTAAAAACCCCAATGCATGGACAACTGCAGAAGGGCCAGCCACACTACCTGTATGCTGTGCACCCTGCCACCAAAGGTGAGCCCTGCGCCCTGGACATGCGTCAGAGCATCCTTCTCTCTGCATCTTAGAGAGATGAGATAGGTGAACACTGACAGTCCTCCCCCCTTTGGGGGTACACTTATTTTGCCCAACCTGCGGGCAGAAATCTCACTGTCCTACTCCAGCACTTACTGAATTTCAGCTGGAGTTTTCTATTCCAAAGGGGTTACTGGCACATCACAGATGGGCACTTTACTGGACAGACACCCCCTGCCTCTCGCCATGCCAGCTAGCTCCAGATGATTCGCCTAACTGGTGAAGTGCAGCCAGCCGGGCTCTAACTCACCCACTCAGAGAGACATGGGGGGGGTCTGTCTCAAGGAAACCATCACCCTCATTGAAGTACCACCTGGTGCTGGGTGTCCACATGTGACCCCTTCTCTCGCACTGCGTATTTTTCATTATAACATCATTAGTGAGATGCTCTCTCATTGGCTGTCACAATGCTCAGGAGATGCCCAAAAAGGGGGGTTGGAAGGCAGGTGCTACTTCACCTTCTAGGAGCTGCTCTTAGTTCTTCTGCCACTGGTGAAGACACGCTGCATAACACTGTCTACACCTGCTCTCCTGTATCAGTGGTGAGACTGTCAGTGCTCTCACAGTACACCCTGTAGAGTAGTGCATCCCAGGCGTGTGCCCAGTGCTCTATGCCCACTGGAGTCTGCTGGCTTCGGTCCACAGAGGAATTCAGCAACAACAGGAGTTGAATGAGCTTGTAATGGGGGCTAGGGATGCTGATGCCTTGGAGACTGTGTGGGGTGGTACAGAGAGGGGGGGTCATAGATCTACAGCTCCAGGGCAGAGTAATGCAGTTCTGTGAGAGAGGCCGGCGGATGATGGGCAGGCCTTGCCATGGTGGGACAAGCAGTCTGCATTCTAAGGGTGGGCCTGGAACGGCACCAGTAGACTCTGCTACGCAGCAGCTGGACCCAGAGTTTTTGCTGAACTCCACACTCCAATCGGAGCGTGGAGTGGCAAAAACTTTGCAAGCTCCACTGGCGGAGTGGAGTTCACTGCCCACCCCTGCTCTTAATCCCTTTGTGCCTCTGCCTGCCTCCAATACATGTCTGGGTTGGGTGCTGGGCTCTGTGCATTCCCTCTAGACAGTCACACACAAAGGGAGCTGAGGTGTGTCATTCACATCCTGATGGCCCATCACCAGGCTGGTGGGCCTTCCTGAGCTAGATGAGTGGGTGGAGCTGACACTTGCACCTGAATAGGCTGTGCCTGCCCCCACACAAAGAGCTGCATACCCCCCATGTAGTGTGTCTGGAGCCTGGGTAGGAAAAGGAGGACCTGTGTACATTTCAAAGCCCCTCTTTGAAGTCTCCCCCACTTCAAAGGCACCACTGGGTATAATAACTGGGCCTGTGACCCTGCCAAATTGGTACACTTCTGGACCTGTGAATAGTCTGCCAGGAAGAAGGACTGCTGTGCTGCTGAAGGACTTCCACTCTGTGGGACTGCCCCTCTGGGAGAACTGCTTTGCTGCCCTCTCTCTCTGCCACTTGAACCCAGAGTGACTCAAAGGGCTTGACTGCTTGCCTCCTGTTTTGCGGTCTCAGAGACTTTAGAGACTGCCTGCAACTCTTCAACCAGCACCTGGACTCTGTCAGCAGTGAGTCTTACCCTGCCAAGTGGTGCCAATCCAGTCATGGGCCCTTGGAAATGGGTTTTCCTGTGCTGTTTTTTGCAGAAACCCACACAGTCCTGACTTTGCACAGGAAGGAACTGACACATTTGCCTTTGATGCCAACACATGGCCTCTTTGAGGACTCCCAGCATCAACAGGTCAGCTCGACGACAATGCATTGCCTTCTTTGCCAAAGCTCGATGACGACGTGGGACCCAACAGTGCGGCTCAACGACAACACATTGCCTTCACCGTCCAGAGCTCGATGTCAACGCAGGACTAGACTGTGTGACCCGACGTATCGCCTGCAATCCTCCAGATCGATGACAACGCATTGGCTCCTCCGCTCCTAGCAGGCTATCCTTGACATTGACTCTTGATCTCCATGAAGGTACTGTTTTAGCAGGACCTGCGTGACTTCTGTATCTGACCCACGATCCATCGCAGTCGGCTTGACTTTTCAGATTTGACTCGGTCCAGCGCGACCTCAAGTAACCCCTAAGCACTATTGACTTTTAAGCACTAGATTTCAATTTGATCTCTACAAATTCATAACTCTGGTTCTAGTTTTGGGATTTTGATCGTTTTGATTTTGTTTCAAAAATCAAGTTCTATTTTTCTAACCAGGTGTTGATTATTTTTGTGGGGTGTTTTCACTGTTTTACTGTACTAAGTGTTGTCCAACTACTTTACAATTTGCCTCTTTAGTTAAGCCTGATTGCTCTGCGCCAAGGGTGTGTATCATACTTACCCTGATTAGAGTGGTGGTCCCTACTTGGATAGGGTGCATACCTCTGCCAACTAGAGACCCCATTTCTCATATGCACACTTTACAACTGAAATTCAGTGCTAAGATGCTTATGCTCTCTCCTGAAAACATGGTAACATTGGCTTATACCCAATTGGCATATTTAATTTCCTAATACATCCCTAGTAAAGTGCACTACATGTGCCTAGGGCCTGAAAATTAAATGCTACAGCTGGGCCTGCAGCACTGATTGTGCCACTTAAGTAGCTCTTTAAACATGTCTCAGGCCTGCCATTGCAGAGCCTGTGTGTGCAGTTTTAACTTGCCATGTCAACCTGGCAAAGTAAACCTATTGCCAGGCTCAAACCTTCCTTTTAAATACATATGTCTGCCCTAAGGTAGGCCCAAGACAGCCCCAAGGGCAGGGTCCAGTCTATTTAAAAAGTTGAGCATGTACTTTTAAGTTTTCCATGTGCTGGTAGTGAGAAACTCTTACATTCATTTTTCACTGCTGCAAGGCCTATCTCGCCTACTGGATTGGAGTTGCCTTATTACATTTTATAAGTGTAATTCCCAAATGGCAAGCGATAACTAGTTCATGTTTGGTGTCTCTTGAATCCCACTTTAAAATCCTAACTTATGGTAAAGTCGGATTTTAACCCTTTAAGTGCGCCCGTCGGCCAACGTCCGTCGCGAGCACTACCTCGGTAGTGCTGCAAACGTCCATTGGCTGACGCGGCTCCGCCCACATAATGGAACGCCCCGCACTGCGGCGAAATTATCGCTGCGGTAAACGGGTTAAATTGCAATTCTGAAAATGCCACTTTTAGAACGTTGGTATTTTCTTGCCTTGGCCATTTGGTGTGCGCAGTCTGTCTCTGGTCACATGACTGGGTGTAGTTGGGCTTTCTGTATTTCTCCTAGACAGCCACACACAATGGGATCTTAGGTATGACTGGATGGGCCATCGCTAGCAGGAGGTGAGGAAGGAGCTGGGCCCATCCTCACTTACACCTGAATATATTGTTTCCTGTCCCCACACAAGGGGCTGCAAACCCCCTGGTGTTAGCCTGGAGCCAGGGCACGGAAGGTTGGGCATCTGTGCATTATAAAGGCACGCCTCTAGAAGCGTCTCCCCACCTCAGACACAACTGTGTATAAAAGAAGGGGGTCAGACACCACCACTTTAGAACACTTCTGGACCTGTGGGTACTCTGCCTGCTGTGATGCTGAAGGACTGCCACTCTGATGAACTGCACTCTTCTGGACTTCTACTTCTCTGTCCTGTTTTTCTGTGCTGTCCTGCTGCCTGCTGTCCTCTTGCCTGGGTAAGAAGGAATGGACCTGCATCTCTTGAGCCCAGAACCCAGAGTGACTCCAAGGGCTAGTTGGCTAGCCTCCTGATCTGAAGCCTCAGTGACATAGGCTTCCAAATACCTTGCACCTGAACTCTGCCATCTGTGAGTCTACCCTGCTGAGTGACGCCACCCCAGTCCTGAACCCTTGGAAGTGGGCCAAAGGTCACATCTCCTCTGCTGCGCAGTGCAACTCCAAGCAAAACCGACGCATCGCCGCTTCTGCATGGATTGTACCCATCGCAAAGACCCGCATAGCCATTGCAGTCTGCATCATCTTTGGAACTGCCCCTGTCGAATGCATCATTGGTGCAGGCCCTCCCATCCCTCATACGATGCTGGACTCGGCATCGCAGCCTCACCACTCTTCAGAACCGACCCATCACTCGACTGCATGCCGCACCCTCAACACCAGACTTTGCATCGCAAGCCCATTAACGGGATCCTCGAACATTGGTGCAACAGAACCTCACATCGCAGCCTCGCCACATCTCAGAACCAACTCAACGCATCGGCTGCACAGCCCATCTTCGATGCAGATCCATGCAACGCTCTGCAAACCAGGATTTAAGGTACTCTGTGCAGCGGGCCTAACTGGGTTCCTGTAGCCGGCCCATGCTCCATCGCAGTTGGCCTGAACTTGTTACTCAGTTCGAGCTGGTGCGACCGGATATCCACAGTTGGCGCTTTATGCCTTTTGGCACTATTGCTTTAAAAACTTTAACATTCAATATCTCTGGTTCTACTAATTAGATTATTTTCATTTTGGTCTTATTTGATTTATTAAATTGAGCTTTATTTTTCTATCCTGGTGTGAAATCTTTGTGTGGTGTTTTCACTGTTTTACTATTTGAAGTGTTGAACAAATACTTTACACATTGCCTCTAAATTGACTGCTCTGTACCAGCTACCAGAGGGTAGAGCAGAGGTTAATTTGGGGTTTGCTTGTGCCTTACCCAGACTAAAATTGTGGTTGCTGCTTGACCAGGGCTCACATCCCATTCAATCAACAACTCAATTTCTAACAGTTATCAATATATGAATGGTAAATGGTCTATAAGCATGCCCCCAGATCTGCTCTTGGGGAGGTTCATAGATTTGATGTGGAGCAGCTCTAGCTTTTACACTCCATCACTGGCAATAGGGCCGGTAGACCACTGTCAATGGAAGTTGAAGCAATGTGATTGATGTTTCTTCCTCGCTGGGGCTAGAGATGTATATTGCAGGCTGCCTCTGAGGCAGCCTGAGACAAGGGATACTTCGTTGCTGGACAGGGTGTGGTTCTTCTGCTCTGAGCATGCTTTTGTTGCTGTGCCACATGTAGCCAGGCAGTCGAACTTCAGGTGAGTCTGCTCTGGCAGTAAAGTGACTAGGTCAAGCAGACACATTCTTATGGAGGAAGGATCTTGGAAAGGCATTGTGATTTTTGGGTGAGAGGAAAGTGGTCTGCATTTCTGGGAATTGATGAATTTTACTATAGGGGCCAGAAGGCCTGACTCCTTGGGTGCAGCCAAAAACGCTGCTACCAAACAACACCCAGTATGGACCCTCTCGAGACCAAATGGGTAGGGAACCCCTTTACCCAATTCATCCCAGCAGACACCAGTAGAGTCACTGAGGATCACTGGTGGTGTGTTCGGGTGGCTCCTGGGATCAGGAGCTATTCTAACACAACCAAATGCAAAAAAAAAACATACAATACAAGGAAACTTCAGGGCGCAAAAGCAAATCATACCGGGCTGGACCAGATGTAAAAAAACATCTGGAAATGTTCACCTGTAAAGGAGGTCTCTTCCAGATTAGGCATGACCGAGGGACTGCTCTCCCCTAAGGGAGCCCCGTTCAACTAATTGGTTTATTTTAGGGTTTGTACACCCATCTGCATTTCCATAGGACGTTTCAGCGTTGCTCTCTTGGGTGCTGTCCAATCCCTGGATGGAAATGGCTCACTATAGTAGCTTAGGAGAGCCTCCGTTCAGGGCCTGGTCTTCAGTCATTTCAAGGGTTTTTGTTTGGTCTCAATGATAAGGGCAGCTCTAAATAAGTAGGGAGTAAATCTTTATAATACTGTACTATTAAAACATTCCTTGTCATTGACTGGCTAGTGCTTCCACTGGTACACACGCAGTGGCTAGCGTAGGCTACCAGCTGTTATTAACTCTTCTCACTTGAATCAATCAATGAATAGCTGTACTCTTACACTCTGCGCTTTCACTAGTCCCTGATTCTTTCACTGGCAAGAAGGGTCACGAGTCCATTTTAATTTTAAATGTTGCCAGATGGAGACATTTATAAGCTCAAATGCTGTTCAATTCACATTGCTGTATGCTTAGATCTCAGTTATTTGTTATTTAGTGTGGCCCTCACAAAGTCACTAAGGTGGCCAGGGCCGGCTTTAGCGCTGGTGCCACCCGGTGCGACAATCAGTTGTGGCAAACCCCACACCCAATGACCTCCTCCTCGGATTTCACGACTAGCACCGGGTAAAAGTGCCCCTTATCTCTTCATAGCCCCTCTCTCACTCACATTTCATTTGTTTTAAAGGCTGGCTTTACCAATAAGAATGTATATCTACCCAAATGAACCCTTTTGAGCAACATTAGGAATAGATAATGAAAGACTGGGGGAAAAACATAACGTCCTAACTATTGTATGTAGTTTGCATGTAGCTCTTTGATGACAGTTCATAACAGTCACTGTTCTATATTAGGGATGTATCTTACGTACTGCAGTAACAATAGGATCTCTGTGACAAAAGCAGTAATTCACTTAGCTATTTATACAAAATATAGATTTGTGATCTGCATGGTACCTGTTCTTTGCCGCAGGCATATTAACCCTCTGCACTACTTTATGCCACTAGACAAAACTCCATTCTCTCTTTAATGGGCACCTTAATAACATGTTATCTTGATATTTTTATTGCTGCCTGAAAGATGGATGCACAAGGAACTCTATAGCAGGTGTTTTTAAATCAAAAGTTATTGCTAAGCACAATGCCCCCTCCCCCCCCCCCTGAGGCCAGCGCCCCCCTCCCAGGTCAGCATCCAGTGCGGCCGCACCAGTCGCACCTCCCTAAAGCCGGCCCTGAAGGTGGTCGCATCAGAGCTTGGCTTCTCACCTCAAAGGTTCTGCTCCTATGTCAGGGGACTAAAACCTGGCTCCGATGTCAGCAACCTGAAATCACCCCGAGGACGTTACCCTCATTGGCGCACGTGCAGCGCTTTATTCTCTAGATATATTTGCACCGCCACAACATATTAAGTGAATGCCTCTTTATTTTGCTTCCTTTGTAATGGTTCGTTTACGTTGCCACTTGCGTGCAGCCAATTCCATCTATGAAACTGTTCCCATTATTTTCCTGCCTGCAGACCTGCTCCAGCGGTGTGCCCTGTGAAGGCCGGCGCCGTCGCTGCTGCGTGTATTGACTTGTGATGAAGTCATGCAGCGAAGGGAGTTGAGCTAACTGCATTTCACGATTGTTAGCGGCGGCTTGGATGCTTACATGGCCTGATTAGTACTGATCTCACTGAGTACAGCCAACGGCTGCTTTCGCTTCCACACCAGAATGGAAACTGGGCCTATTTCTCGCACAGCCATCTCTCTTTGGGAGAAGAGTATTTGGATAAGATAGTATCTTATTTTGTGCAGCCAGAGCTCTTAATTTTCACCCTTCTCATTGCACAGTTGGAATGGGCTCTAGGTGTCTGGTACAAAGCTATGTGCCTTGTTACTATAGCAATCCTGTTCTTTTGTGAAGTTTTTAAATGTATTGTAACTTAGATTTAACACTTCTACATTTGACAGTTTCTCAGCGTGCTCTGGTTTTCAGTGGCTGGAAGACCCCTTTGGAGTGCGTGATTGAAAATGGTGTTGCTTGTAGTAAGACTTGTATGGGAGGTGTGTGATTTTTGGAAATGTGCTTTAGACATGGCGCGACAGCAGTGTTGCACATAAGCATGAGATACTGAATAGAGTGAAATGATAAGAGACAGAGTTGTGCACATTATACCCATTGTTATATTTAGGAATTAACAGTAGTTATGCAACTGAGCCTATTTTTCTGTAGTAAAATTGATTGAGCAGTTGATGTGGTGAACACAAAAATCCACAGGATATGTCTATAATTGCGCATTTTGGTAAGAGTATGAAATTGGCAGGTGTTCTTTATACCTAAATTGTAATTTTGATTGTTATGTGCACTGTCCTCAAGCACCATGAGCTGCTGTTCGAAAATGGCTGCCAAAATGTTAATTTAATATTTTCAGATGTCATTTCACTACAGAAAACATAGAATATATTTTCCATAGGAGTCATAGTTGTATCTTAAAATCATTCTAAAATGCTGATATAAGGAAATCACTAACTTATTAGCGTCTAATTTTTTTAATGAAATAAAAAGTTTGAAAGGGATCATGATTTGTGTCTTAATTACCTCATTGCAGGCCACAACCCTTGCACAAAAGTGAACTGGTATAATTAGAGGGGTAGATTATTCATTTTGTGTCTTTATAAAAGCAGTTGCCATATGTAGGAGGTTCTATTTTGTTACAGGTTTAACAATCTTTCAGGACTCCAGGTTCAAGAACAGTGGAATTTAGTGTCACTGGTATCTGTATGAAGAGTTTATTTGGAACTGACTGCATGAGAAACTATGAAGAGAAATTTTAAGTTGGTGAACGATGCTAGTGTGTCTGAACCACAAAAAAGGTCAGCTGCAAACCCGGAATATTAATATTTTTTGTTTCAAACCGAAAACTGAGAAACTAGCATATCCGGCGAATTATGCCAATAGGGATGTAGCTGCAAGATAAGAAACTACAGAGAAAAATCATCAGGCTCTTGAAGCTGTAAGTTGATTACCTAAAGAAATTGGGAATCTGGATTGATTGACTGATGGCAATGGAATAAAAGCTACCACTTTCCATTTTAAAGCTAAGTTGCCCAGAAAGGGCATTTCGTGTTACAAACAGAAGTGCTTGGGCCAAGCTATTGAGGAAAAGTAGGCACGATGATGCACAGGTACCAGAAAGTGAATGCGATGCCCCTCTACAAGTCAGTTTATGAGGGGGAAAAGATGCTTCTATTCATGACAAGTATTAGACCTGGCATCCTTAGGATGATCTTCCCCTGGACTTTTTGCCTTTTGCCTCCATGTTTTGCTAATTCTTTTTGTTGGCCTTAGGACTCTGAGCACATTACCACTGCTAACCAGTGCTAAAGTGCATGTGCTTCTCCCTTAAACATGATGACATTGGTGCATACCTGATTGGTATATTTGTTGTACTGATAAATCCCTTGTAGAGTGGTATACCATATAACCAGGGCCTGTACTTCAAATGCAACTAGTGGGCTGCAGCACTGATTGTGCCACCCACAGAAATAGCCTTTCAAACCTGTCTCAGGACTGCTACTGCAGTGCCTATGTGTGCCGTTTACTGCCGCTTCGACTTGGCATTTAAAACTGCTTACCAAGCCTTAAACTCCCCTTTTATTACATATAAGTCACCCCTTAGGTTGGTCCTACGTAATCCAAAGGGGAGGGTGCCATATAAGTAAATGGTAGGACATGTATTTGTATGTTTTGCATGTCCAAGTAGTGACAAACAGCCTATTTCGTTTTTCACTAGTGTGAGGCCTACCCCTCTCATAGGCCAGCATTGGGAATTCCTCAATACACTTTTACGCTGTAATTCCTGATCAGAGAGGAGTTTAGAGTGGTAATGATAAATCCTCCTTAGTGGTGAAGTTGGATTGAACATTGCTGTTTTAGAAATGTCACTTTTAGAAAATGGATGTTTCTCTGTACTTACTGCTCTTTGTGCCTGACAGCCTGCCTCCAATACACGTCTGGGTTGGGTGGCAGCTATACTTTGTGCATTCCCTCTAGACAGCCACAAACATAGGAAGGTGAGTCTCATTTGCATTCTGAACACTAATCTGCATTTTGATGGGTCTTCCTTGGCAGGGATTAATGGGAGAGGCTGACACTTACACTTCAATAGGTAGTGTCCTGTCCACACACAAAGCACTGATTTAACCCCCACAGATAGTCTTACAGACAGGACAGGGTTGAAAGGAATCCTTGTACACTTCAGAGAGTTGCTTTGAAGTCACCCCCTGCATCAAAGGCACTTTTGGGTATAAGTACTGGGTCTCTGACCCCCTGAAATCACACACTTCTGTATCTTGAACTGAACCTGTATCAGAAGGACTTCTGTGCTGCTCAAAGGGCTCAACTGGACTGATTTTCTTCAAGAACTGCTTTTCTGCTTGTTGCCCCGCTGCCTGCTGCTCCCTGACTCTATTGAAGGAGAGCTTGACTCTGCCTTCCCTCCAAGTGATCTTGAAGGGCTAGCTGGCTTGCCTCCTGTTTTCTGATGTCTCAGGGATGCAAAAGACTTCCTGTAATTCTGCTGGTGCTGCTGGACTCTGCCTTCTGTGAGTCCTACCCTTGCTGAGGTGCCCCTCCAAGTTCTGGGCCTCGGAAGTGGGCTATGCAGCTGTTTTCTTCAAGACCGACGCATTGTCACCAGTGCACCGATCGGAACCAACACATAGCCCTTCGATGCCAACGTAGAGGCTGTTCGATGACAGTGGTTCTACCGCCTGCGCGGCCCAACGATGACGCTCTGTGCGGCCTTCACTTCTGCGAAGCTGGATGATGCAGAGACCACCCGACTGCGTGGAAAAGATTGACGCATCAAGCCTTGTGTGGAGTCTTTTTGTGGTGCATCCATTGTGTTACTGTGCGTGTTTGTTGCACAAATACTTTACACATTGCCTTTTTCAATAAGCCTGACTGCTTGCCAAGCTACCAGAGGATGAGCACTGGTTATCTTTTAGTGTGTATCTAACTTACCTTGACTAGAATTGTGGTTCCTGCTTGGCTGGGGTGCATACCTCAGCCTACCAGAAATACCATTTCTAACAACAAATCAGAACAGAAATGTTTCTTCTGTTATAAAATAGACCCTGACGAGCAGAAAAAAACTAAATCCCTTGCATCAAAAATTAAAGTGGTTACCTGTGCACGGCACTGTGCCTTGAATCTGCAAGATTAATGGCTTGTTCCCAAGTTAAGTTAAAGAGACATGATTGCTAGGGATGCAGTAAACTATGCTGGTTGACTCATGTTTATATTTTAAAAATAACAAACAAGCCAGAGATAAAAATGGATGATTCACAGGATTTAATATTCAAGAGCCTAGAACCTTCTTTCTTTCAATCCACTCTTGAAAGTGAACAAAAACTCCAGATTGTAAACTTTGTGAACTTAAGAGGCTCTGTTCTGGAAGAATTGAGCAGCGTGGAAGAAATGCATACTGTTCATTCCACAAGACCAAAACAACAAAGTCAAGCTAATTTCCCTGAACTTGACATACATCTACAGAAGGCAGCCAAGTATGTGTTAATATTTGCAAACAAAGGAGTTAGACATTCTCTGAGGCAAAACTGTGAATGAATCAGAAGCAGTGATCTTGGCAAAAAGCAGCAGCTATATTACATCAAGTTGTTCTCCGAGACAAAAAGCCACTCTTTTCTGGTCTGTTCCAAACAAGAATGCTAAGGAAAAGCCATCCCATCTACACTTCTGACTCTAACATCTATAATATTGTTTGGCTGAAGAATACTGTTAGAAAGTGAGTTATTAGTAGTGGTAAATAGACATCTACCACTGGAAATAAGGCCACTAACACAGTCTACGGGTCAGTACAGATCTCAATAAATTATTTCGATGGTCAACCCTGGGTAGCTTGGCTGCCAGCAGTCAGGGTTAACTTAGGACACAGGTATGTAAAGCATTTAAAAACACCAATTCAGTACATTATTAGGACACAACACACAATAGAAATCCCAAACCAAGTTACAAAACTAGGAAATATTTGTATCTTTAAAATAAAGATCCAATGTAGCGAACCATAGATATGAATTTTTAAAGATTTAACACTATATAGCACTTAGAAACCTATAGCGCTACTCTGGGACATCTGGTCGCACTTGACAAGGACAAAGTCAGAGTTTCAGGCTGACCACGATGGAGCCCTACTCGGATACCCCTCGCGATAGGCCTCGTTCAAACTTTTACCTTCAGACTTAGAAACTTTTCTGGAGCATTTTCTGCCAGGATCCTTCGATGCTCTTCACCAGTCCGGATTCGATGAGGGTTCGCCGGCTTGCTTTTCAGGGAGCTCCCGGTCAAACTCTGGAAGTTGGACCTCTGGAGCTTTTCAGCGGGACGAACCAGCAGGTCAGGCCGGCTCGTGGTTGAAGGTGGCCGGCTTGGCTCTCTCACAGTTGAGTCGGTCCCCTTATGGAGCTTTTTTCCAAAGTTGCTCCAAACTTCTCCAAACTTCTGGAACTTCTTCCTGAAGATCCTCTTGAGAGTCCAAAGTGTCCAAAACACAATCCAAGGGTCTGGAATCTCCAAAATGGTCCTTGAAAGTTTGGGGCCACAATTCCCACAATGCACCTGGATAAAACCCTTACAAATCCACTGGACGCACTCTAGGCAAGGGGATCTTGGTGGTGATGTTTCAGGTGAGCTCTGTTAACCTGTATCATGCAGGGAGTCCACTCTTTAATCCTTTTGAAGCAAGGTACATCCACAGGGCTGAAGTTCCAGATAATGCAGCAGGTGCAGTTAGTCAGAATACAGGGCTTGATGGTGCAAATGAAGTTTCCAGCTTGGCAAATGTTCTTCTTCTAGTTTCAAGCAGCAGATCTGAGAGGCTTGGTACCTCTCTCATATTTATTCAGTGTTCTCTGGCGTCAAGCAGGAGAGCACTCCTGCCCAATGAGGTGCAGGGCAACAACCCGGACCATCACAACTTCCTCCAAAGTGTGGCATAATCTGCTTCGCAAAAGCACTATTTCTCCAAAATTCAGTATGGCTGAAATCTCAGCAGAGGAGCAAGAACTAGCTAAACCATTCTCCAATATGGCTCATTTCCATAGCTGTCCTCCCCTTACCATATTGTATTGTATTGTAATTGCATTTATATAGCACTTACTACCCATGACGAGGCATCAAAGTGCTTTTTCGGTGATTAGCACGCTACTCCAGAACCCATAAAGGATTAGTGGTGAATTAGTATAGTGAAAATATGAAAGTAATTTGAGCAGTGGATATGTTAGTCAGTTATTTGGATTGAGAAGGATAGTCGAGGGATAGAAGAGAGAAAAAAGGTTTGCATTTATATAGCATTTGCTACCCTTGATGGTAACTGACTGGGTCTGAGGGGATGGGGGCAGATGGACTTGGCATTCCCTGCCTGTCCTATTCCTCCTTTGAAGCTTCATGCTTTATGACCCCTCCCCCCCAGCTCTGGCATTCTTGTGTAACAAAGCGCTCTCCACCAGACAGTCTCTTCCTGGGAGAGCCACTTATCACTTCATCAAAGCAGCCTGGCGAATACTGTTAACTCTGACCAATCAGGGAAGAGGGCAGGAAGGCTGAAGTTTGGCTTACAGACAAGAAAGCCTTATAACTTATTTTCTGTACAATTTAGAATACATTTAGCAATTAAATAGCATATTAAATCGCATATTGCTGGATTTATCAATACCATTCTCCTAAGTCCTTGAATGATATCATAATTCAATTCCTAGCGATAGTTATGCATTCATAAACTATTGCCATGTTATCCTATGGGGCTAGGCATCTACAATGGGGAAACTGCAATGTGCAATTTCTCCATCATCAGGGCATATAAAACATATTTCATAAGAGCCCTGCTTATAGTTACAAGACCCCTCCCCCTGCCCCGGGGACACCTAGGGGAGACTTTAGGGTTCCTGAATATGCAAATAGTGCAGATTCCCACTCCACAGTTCTCCTAGCACCAAAGCCGAATTTGGGAGGCACTTTACTACAGTGGGGAAAGTGAAAAGTACAATTTCTCTATCCCAAGGGCATATAAATTTTTTTTTATAATGGCCATCCTTATAATGACATAGCCCCCCCCCCCTTGGGACACCTAGAGGAGACCCTGGGGGTACCTAAAATGCCAAGATATTGTAGTTTATCACTTTTTGGGTGCCCCTACCACCAAAGTCGAGTTTGGGTACAATTTACATTTAAAAGCAGTGCTGCAACACAGTGCTGCTTTTAAAAGTAACTCAGGCTCTCAGCAGTGTACACATGCAAATGCAGAAAGGGCTGCTGGCCACTAAACTGCCATGCCCCGTTATATACTAGGGACTTAAAGGTAGTTTTAATCCCCCTACCCTATTATGTACTAGGGACTTATAGGGTAGGTCTGCCAATTGTAAGTGTACCCTAATATATAGTGACCATCATGTATGTGTGTGTTTTCGCTAATTCTTCCAGCAATCAGCAGAGTGAAGATGCAGGGGCTCTAAGAAGGGGTGAAAAAACAACAAAGCCTCGTTAACAAGTAAATGGTCTTTTAAAGACCTGTGAAGTACTCTGGTCGGCTGCAGTAAGACGGACTCCAGTCCACAACAGCTCAAAAGCTTTCTGTGTGTGTACCCGGGAAGCTGTCTCATTCCGGGCTGACACACACGATGGGGGGCTGAAGCCCTTTGAGCCCAATGGGCGTTGCACGCCTGGGGGTATGGATGAGCTGAAGGAAGTGATGTCGTGGGTGGAGACTACTGTCTACCATATATTCAACATGCTGTATTGTGATTTAGCTGCAGTACACGAGTTGTGGTTGAAATTTCCTTGGTAGCCCTTTGAGATCCCACAGGGACCCACCCACCATCAGCCTGTCCATGTGTACTCAGTGTTTTTTATCTGATTTCCTCTTTGACCATTCCCCAAGTATCCATAATTGAGCTGATTTTTAGTAAGTAAGTATATAGGGAAATTCTACTCCCCCTTTTCTCTCAGGGCTTTCAGGAAGGTGGTTTGCATGTCTGCATATCTCCCTCCCTATCTGGATAGAGAGGGCTTGGAGGCATACAGCAGCCTTTATATTACATTCAATTTTATCGGCGCAATGAGGTCCAGCCAGGAGACATAGAGAGTCATTTCCTTAGGTCATTTTTTATTTCATTCTAGAGACTGGGTATATTTGTGGCATACCACCCTGAAAGTGATTGAGTTAAGTCTACACCCAAATATCTAATTCTGCTTGGTTCAATCTTGAAGGACACTTCTTGTGGCAGCACCTGCACCTCCTTCTCCTCCACCAGACCCAATGAAAGTATTTCCGTTTTATGTTTGTTTATTTTATATCCAGAAACTTGGCTGTATTTAACTATTATCTCCACAAGTGCCCGAAGCAAGGTATCTGGAAAGCTCAGCGACAACAAAATGTCACCAGCAGAGAGAATTATTTTGTGTTTCACAGTCCAAAAATACAACAAAACGGACAGCCCTGTCTAGTGCCGTTGGACAAATCCAGGGACCCTGATCATGCTGTGTCTATCGTCACCCTTACCTTAGTCACCTGGTAACTTGCAAACACCATTTTTATGAACCTCTCCCCCAGTCGTAATTTAGCCATTGCTCCCTTCATGAATGCCCAATTCACCCTGTTGGAGGCTTTTTCTGCATCTAAAGGCACTAGCAAGGCCCTCAGTTTCCTCTTTTTCACCTTTTTGACAAGATTGGCTACTCTCCAAATGTTATCCAAAGTCTACCATCCTGTGAGAAAGCCTTATTGGTCCTTGTGTATCAACTCCAGGAGTAAAGGTGCAAGACATTGTGCGAGGACTTTCATGTAAATCTTAAAATCAAAGTGAAGAACCATGATTGGCTTGTATTGTGAACACTCTTTGTGATCTTTACCCAGCTTCAGAATCACCACGATTGTGGCTTCCTCCATTGTCTGTGTAACTTCTGATAGAAAAAACAGCCTTCCTTTTATTGTGGGGGGGGGGGGAGTTTTGTATAGCGCAAACTCGACCGAAGGTATCAGAGCACTTTACATGAGCGCCATTTGCATTATAGACTGACACGTTCATTTTTGTTTTGTTAGATTTGCCCAGAATCACAGGATGTTGAGCGTCCCTGCCGAGACTCAAACCCGGTTCCCAGCTTCGAGGTCGACGGCTCTAGTCGTTAAACTGCATTCTCTCCCTTCTCACTTATGAGATGGGGTGCCAGTTTAGCAGCATATGTCTTGTTGAATTCTACACTGAAGCTGTCTGTCCCCGGGACTATATTGACTTCTAAGATATTGATTTCTAATTTAATCCTATTTTCCTCGATTACCCCCCACTCCTGCCCGTTCTCCTCTGCCGACATGAAAATGTTAGGTCCTCTAGATACGGTGTTGCGTTGCTTGCATCTCCTTCCCTAGTGTATGGTTTTGCAAAAAAATGCCAGAAAAGATTTGCTTTCTCTTTATTATGGTAAGTAATGTTGCATTCCCCATCCTCAGACCTGTTCTCTAGTTTTGTTCACTCTCGTTTTGAGGGCACTAGCCAAGAGTCTGTGAGTTTTTTCACCTGTTCCATAAACTGTTCTTTTTCGTGTTAGTAGGGCCCTTTTGACTTTGTTGATCTGCAGGGTTCTGCACTGTCCCCTAATACTGATTAGCGTCTTTAAAATCTTCATGTGCCCGCGCCCCGGTAAACCTGTGTTTCTCTTCTGCCCTCTCTATGGCTGTCTCCAATGATTCGGTCAACCGACCTTTCTCCCTTTTTTATAGTTGCAGCCATGGACATCAGTCTACACCTGATGACCGCCTTAAATGGGGTGGGCGAACCTTCCCATATCATTAATTGCCCATTCACCATCTATGGCTTTCAAGATCTCTGTTCTATTGACTCTGTCCTGCAATACATATTTACCCAGTCTCCAACATGTAACTCTGAGTTTCTGTTTGTCCGTTTAGTATTAACCCTGCTGGAACATGGCCAACGACAGATAGAGCACCTATATTTGCCTCATGGAAGCAGCTCATGCCTTGGCTGGAGAGAAAGATCATGTTGATCTTGATTATGTATGGTTTACCGCTGAATAAAATGAGTAGTCCCTCTCTCTAGGGTGTGTGGCTGTTCATGTATCAACAAGCCCCATCTCCTGGAACTGTTCCTTAACCTCCTGGGATAGCTCAGTTGTGGACACCTGCTGATCTGTAATGGTCACCCTGTATTACTGTGTTGACATCTGCCATCAAGAGTGTGCATTCCTCTGCAAAGTCCACAACCCTCTATAAGAGAATATTGCCCCTAGTTGGGAGTGTACAAAACCAGTAGGTTGAGTGTGTCCCCACCTATCCTGCCCTTTATCATTGCATACCTGCCTCCTTTGTCAAACACTGTTTTAGTTATAACTATTTGGAAGGACTTTGAAAATAGAAAGGCCCCTTCACAGGCCCTATTACATGCATTGGTGTGGACCTGCCTTGTGTAGATGTTATGTTTAAATTGGATAGAGTCTCCTGTTCTTAGGTGGGTTTCCTGGAGCAGTACTACATCAGTTCCTCATGCTGATAGGAAGGGGTGCACCTGCTTTCTCTTAATCGTGGAATAAAGCTCCTTGACATTAAGAGATAAGGCTTGGAATTACACTTGTTAATTGGTGGTTCCTTTTAAACAACTATACTTCAAACCATACTAGTCGATAGGAAATATTTGTGGACTTGTGGAATCTCTTTATCGCATCCCCAAAAGAACTCTCAACTGCAATAAAACAAATAACATCATCCCCCCACCACCCTCTCTCCAATAATTACTCTTTCCATCAGTCCTCAGCGGGCTAAAATCCCACCAGTATCTCCAAGTGGGCTGGGCTACCCAATGCCTGAATCTGTCCCCTTTGCTCAAAGATGTTGTGTGTATCTAACTATGCAGCTCTCTAGCAAACTTTGTACTAATTCCTTTTTAGGCATGAATCACATCTTGGCGGTCACAGTTCGTACTTCACTGGCATCACACTCGCTCTCCTTGTCTCTTTGGGTGAAAGCACATAGAGTCCCGCCAGGTGCTGTGAACATGATGCATCTCTGAGTCAGGTTGAAATGTCATGCCACCTAAGAATGTCCAGTGAAATGTTATTTCACTCTTGTTCAGCATGTCCGTGAATTGTTTAAGGGCTTAGCAATTTTCAAGTATGGACTGGGAAGAGCTTTTAACAGAATCAACTTGCTTTCACCAAACTGTATTGGTGATTGTTTTTGAGCCTCCGTTAGTATCTCCTCCTTCTGAGGCAGTGATGCGAGTCTGACAACAAATGTCTCATGGCATATCCATGTTTCCTCTTTTCCTGTGGCTGACTCTATGTGCTCTATTCAAGGCCACTAGCGCTCCTTCCTTCATGCAGCACATCTGGCCAAATATTCCTTGGATGTACGCCACCATGTCTGCTCCTTTGGCATCTTCTTTTGTGCTCCTTATTCACATGTTGTCCCTTCCTTCCCTGTTCTCAGGGTCTTCACACTTAAATTGTAGGATATTTATTTGGGATTCAAAGTGATTCATCTTGTTTGATGGATCTTTGGATGTTTTCCCCAGTTTGTGGATTGTTGTTTCTGTGTACATTACTGTTGTACACAGTTGATCTACATTCAGTTGGAAGGAGGGGGTCGGTGTGTTGATGCTTGTTTTAACTTTGTCCATCTCACATTGGTGGTCCTCCTTCTTGCAAACATTCTTTTAGGTCATCTTTGGTCAGAGTTAAGTCTTTCATTCTGGATGCCATATTTGACTGTTTAGTTTGGGTTGCTTGATTCAATGCAATGTCCTTACCCTGCTGTTAAATCCAGAACTCTTGAAGGCTTTTCTTGCATCTGCCCCTGTTGTCAGGCCATTCAGTGATAGTGGGGATCAGCATTGCGCAGTTAAGAGACCAGGTGCTTGCCACAATACCCACTTCTCTGCCTCACCTTATTGTATATACAGTATACAGAGTAGGTTCTCGTTGCCCAGAACTTGCTCAGAAGTGTCTTTAGGGACCTTCTCACTTCCAAGCTCTATCATCTAGTTCTACTTTTAAGCTCTTGTCATAGTTGATTACTTCCATGTCACCAATAGAGGAGCTCACCACCAAACTGCCTAAATTACCTTGGCTCCATTTCTCCGACTATACCTCCACCACTCCTGGCCAGCAGCACATAATGTGGTTACCAATGTGATTACCTCACTTACATTGCCTTAGCTGAGCCAAGAGAGAAGTGTACTCGAACCCACAAATATTGTAGCCCTTGGTTTCTCCTACTGTACCTATGTACTTTCTCTAAACTCTTTGCTGTTCTTGTAATTTGTTATAATGGCGCTTTATAGCATCCTTGTACCATTAGGGAGACTGTGAAGGACTACTGAGTAGAAGCAAGGGACACAAACCAGCGACATGACCCTGCTTCTACATGCTATCCTGTCAACCTTCTTTTTGTACAAGCATTCCAGGGGGCCACAAGCCTCTCCGGTGCCACCTTACTACCAGGGGCCCAGTGACCAGTGCCCCCTATCACATGCCACTAATGTTGGCTGCCCAACAGTATGGGCGCTCTGGGACACTGGGGGCAGAGTACGAAGCTGAGCCGAACAGCCTCCAGGGGAAGGCAGGCACACACCAGCTGCTTCTGCGGCTACTGCCTGAGTTGAAATGCAAACTGTAGACTCCTCTGTCTGGAACTCCTCATGCCAGCCATCCTGCAGACATAAGAGGGCTGACAAGTCAAGTAGACATAGCCAAGAACCAGAGGCCAGCACATGAGGCTAAGCAAGGATTGGCGCACACCATTCTCACAGCTTGTAATGCGGTAGCCTTGGTGGCATAGCAGACTTACTTTGTGCTGTTACTCCTGGTGCAGAATTACCTCCTTGTGACTAGGTCTCAGTGGAGTTCGCGGAGTTCTACTCCGCGGAACACCGAGAAGTGACAAAAAAACTCTGCCACGCTCCGCGGAGTTCCCCAAGCAATGGAGTGAGGTAAGTCGTGATTTTTAGTGCAAAGTATTTGTCTCGCACTGTAAAATCAGCACGTACGGCACGACGCATGCGCAAGAGGCGCAGCTTCTTTCTGCCACTCGAGTAGATGTTCTACTCGATCGGAAGCTTCCTCAACGAGAGCAGCAGGTTTCTCAATGCGAGCAGTAGCAACCTGCCGCAACCGCCCACGTTGAGAAATCTCGCCGGAAGGTGGTCTAGCATTGGATTTTCCTCACTCGCGTTCACCCGTGAGAGAGGAAACAGTCCGCTCCGTGCCGCTCTATGGAGTTTTTCGGAACTCCGCGCTCTACGCGGAGTGGGAAAAACTCTGCAAACTCCGCTAACTGAGCAGAGTTTACCACCCAGGCCTACTTAGGACAAGACTCCAATTGTGGATCCAATCAAATTCCGATCAAAGAACACCTCAACTTCTAGCTCCACACAGACGACATGACAACCATCAGAGGCATACGTCACCCGGGCCCGCGCTCCAGCTTCTGCAAAACCATCACACCCCTCGCCCTGGACTCCAAGGACTACACCTTCCTCAGCGACCACAACTTCCACCTTGATGACATCAACACTGCCCGCCTCCTCAATAGTATGATTAGCCTAGAACTGACCCAAATCATCTGTGACCCCACACATACACCGCAGGACACACGCTGGACCCCATTTTCACCCCCAGCATCCGTGTCAAATACAGCCACATCACAGAACTCACATGGACCAATCACTCCATCATACACTTCATCATCTTGAACACCCTCACTGCCACCCCCAAGATGTCCAGCACACCCCATCGCAGCTGAAGCTAAATTTCAGAGACCAGTTGGACGGACGCCCTCAACATCTCCAACCCAGCCGCTGCCACCAACCTGGAAGAGGGAATTAAGAACTTCAATGCCTGGATCACCAGCTGTGCCAACAGCATTGCCCCTATGAAGAGCAACAATCACAGAAGACTCTCCAGAATATCCAGCTGTTACACCCAAGAACTCAGAACAGCAAAACGTGACAGCAAACAGCTGGAGAGGAGATGGCACACCAGCAAGGACCACCCGGACAGGGCAACCTTCAAGACATCCCTCAATCTCTGCCACCGCCTGCTGAAGTCAACAAAGAAGACAGCCCTAGCGCATGCATCAAAACCAATGCCAACAACAGCAAAGAACTTTTCAACATTGTTAAGGAGTTCTCTAACCTGGTTGTTAGTGAAAACAACATCATACCTTCACAAGTGCTGTGCGACAACCTCACCATCAACTTTCATGACAAGATCGCAACCATGTACAGAAACTTGGAACCCCAACCTAAACCCACGGACTTCCTCGACCGGTATGCCCTCACCGCAACAGACTCGAAGCACAGACTGACCACTTGGAAACATCTCTCCACCTAGGACACCATCTCCATCAATAAATCCATCCACTTGGGAGCTCCCACAGACCCAGGCCCATACCACATCTTTAACCTCAGAAACCAGAGGATCGGCTAGGAACTCACTATCCTGCTCAATACCGCAATTACCACCACAACATTTCCTAATGCCTGGAAACACGTTGAATAAAAAGTAACACCAGGGGGGTTTCGTCCAAGAGCAGACGCCAGGTATGGACGTATAACTACTGTACAAAAAAGGGAAGAAACCTGGCTGTCAATTTTTAGTACCGCTATTTTATTTAGGCGGACTGAAGTGTCCAATACACTTAACTGCAGGACGCCTTAGTGTACACACCGATGACCGAATTAATTGAAACAAACGGCCCGATTGCTTAAAGAATGTGTAACATGACCACAGGCAGTCACGAGCGCAACCGCCAATAAATCCGTGTGGCAAGTTGTCAGCGCCGGTGGGAATAGTACCAGTAGACCTGAGGCCCCAATCACCATTGTTCCCGTTTTCCTTCTGTCAGTCAAAATTGTATTTTCAAACACCAGCGGGAACAAGAGAAAAGCACAACAAGTGCAGAAATATGTTCTAAGGTTACACCGTGCTCCAGCCCTGACGAAAATCCCGCGATAGAGTGCCGGGATTGGAAACGCGTCGGCATCTTCCATTCTTTCCGGCCACAAATGGGCATTCAAAGAAATCTTTTGGACCTCCGTAGAGGGTAGCCAAAAGTAAACATACCCCACGGAGCATTACTCGTTCCCAGGTGGCAGTAGTTACACATAGACTGTCAAATCATAGGGTCCCATGTAACTGCATTGTAGCATTTGCTTTAAAAAACTGCTGGTGTAATTCCTTGTTATTTTCTTGTTTCTAAATTCTTTTTGTAAATGTATTGTATTTGTTCATTTTTTATTAATGAATACACTGTAATGTATTGTATTTGTTGTGTGCTAGAAATGTATCCAACTCAGACATAAGTATGATGTCTTTCTAAAAGTGTTAAACAGCTTTGAAAGGAATGTGATTGTTACACTTAAAGCTACTGAACTTAACAGTCCTAGCTTCAGTCCGCCTAAATAAAATAGAGGTACTAAAAATTGACAGCCAGGTTTCTTCCCTTTTTTGTACAGTGGAAACACGTTGAAGTCAGGCCACTGCTCAAAAACCCCTCAGCCGACCCCAGCGAACTCAAAAACTACTGGCCAATCTCCTTGCTCCAATTGCCAGCCATTGTACTGGAAAATACTATCAACAGGCAACTCACAACACACCTTGAACAGAGCCAGCTACTCCATGCCTCCCAATCTGGCTCCTGCAGCAATCACAGCACCAAGACTGCCATGATCATAGCCACTGATGACATCTAAACCCTCCTCGACCAAGGAGAAACAGCAGCTCTGATCCTCCTCGACCTCTCTGCAGTCTTTAACAATGTATCCCACCGTATGCTGATCAAAAGACTCCTCCACATCAGCATCCAAGGAGATGCACCCAGATGGATCCCCTTCATCCTCACCGGAAGAACACAGTGGGTCCATCTAGCACCTTTCACCTCCAAACTCAAGGATGTCATCTGACACCGTAGAGACGCTCCTTATCAAACATCGTTGCAAAGACCTGGAACAACTTCCCCATGCAGCTCCGGACCATCACTTTAATGACGCGGATTGGGGCCAAAATTAAATAATATGGTTCACCATTTCCATTACCATCTCTTATAGGGTTAAACCCTGTTCCCACGCCAGTCACTTCTTCTCTAGGTGATGGATGTTTGCCACCATATTATGATTCAAAGAGCAATTTCTGCATCACAAGCAAATACCAAATACAGTTCCATGTTCAGTCAATGATGAGAGGTTGAATACGTTTTAAAAGCTTTATTTTCATTAAGAGGTTAGTATTTGTCTTTTAATTCTTTTTCTTTATTCATATTAGCCAATACATTTTAAGTACGTTTACAGAAATCTCATAAAAAGGTTTGGCTAGAGTCAAATGGACAAAACAATGCATCAAGTGGGTTCCATAAAGGAATAGACCCTATTCAAAAAGTTAAGGCCAAAATTTCAGAGTTAGTACAGCCCATGAAGAGTTCAAGTTCAAACGAAAAGAGTGAGATTTAGGGATCATCAAGCTCAGAGTCAATTTCAAGTAGCAGAACTTCCCATAAAGGGCAGTTCATGAAACTCAGCCGAGTCTCACTAATCAAGTAAGTGATCCTACAGTTGCAGTAGCAATCTGTAAAAATAAAGTCTCAAAAATAAAGTAAGATGAACAGAAGCAGCAGTAGCCACAACTGTCAGAAGTTACGTCGAAAAAACATTGGGTAAAGAGCTTGGGGAAAAGGCATCCTGACTAACCAGTCACTAATATAAAAGACATGAATACATGTTGCAGACATTGTATCAGGCATTTTCTTTCTGGTCCAATCAAAAGGCAGCTCTTCTCTGTGACTAGGTTCCGTTCTTCCTTTTCTATGAAAATACATGTGGATTGTAAAGCCTTATGACACATTAGCTACAGACATTCTTACGTAGTTAAGTTCTGGAAACATAAGCCTTGGTTCCCATAGGCATCGATTGCATGTTGGCCTTCTAAAATAATTGGTTCACTGCGTACACAATTAACTACGCTAAAGAGAAGAAATGTTATCTTTGCAAAATACTATTTAGTAATGCATTTCATTAATACAAACAAGAAATATTGTTAGGGGTGGTTGGCAAACTCCGCTGGCAGAGTTTGCAGAGTTTTGCCACTCCGCGCTTCGTTGGAGTGTGGCAAAAACTTTGCTGACCGCCGCGTGAAGTTTACCGGCGCTCACCGCTCAAGAACTCATGCGCTTCTGTAGTTCTCAAACTGTGGCACAGGGAGGCCTTGGGCATTAGGTAGACTTCCTTTCCCAGGCTCCCGGGAGTGCATGCATGCTGCCACCTGACTGCACTGCTCTTGACAGAGCGGTCATATATTTGTCAAAGAGGAAACTGAAAGAAGAGGTAGGCTTTGCGCATTAGCTAGACTTCGTTTCCCCAGCTCCTGGTCGTGCATGTGTGCTGCCACCTGACTGCACTGCTCTTGACAGAGGGGTCATATCTTTGTCATGGAGAAACCAAAAGAAGAAAAGCCCAGGGTCACTCTGTTGATCTTCCGAGAAACACACTGAAAGGTAACTGCATATTATACTTTTCATAATTCTGCATGATAATGGAAATACACTTTTGGAATGAAAAAGCAATATTCTTATTCATGAACAGCCCTGAACGGGTAGTTTAAGCAAATGCCAGCTGTTATAAATTCACGAAAAGCAGAACACCCCATGCTGAATCCTCACTGCATGGTGTCACCAATATGCTGGATCCACCCTGTCTAGAGGGTGTTGCCAGTTTGTTCTATGTGGAAAAGTTTACCTGTTAAGTGGACCCTGCTCTTGGGTACCCCCACTTTCGACAACACCAACCTTGTGGCTGAGAGCATTGCTTCTTGGTATTTATGTAGAGCTTTACACCACCGCAAGGTAGCCTCAAAGCACGAGAGGGCAGGAGAGAGGAAAGAGGGGCCAGGAAAGTTAAAACAGGTAACAAGATGATGGGAATATAGGCCACTGTAGTGACAGCATGTTTGCTGAAATGCATTCTTCTGCCGCTCTGTGCTGTTCATCCCTGTAAGATTCTGGCCGTGGTGCATGTTCACTTACAGCCATGATATGAATTTTTTGTTAATGTCCTGTGAAATGCGGCCAAGTGTTTGCACTCATTCACAGTCAGCACGCGTGGGCTCGCAGCTGAAGTGCAGGACTTGTGGACTTACAAACACTGAGACAGTCCAATGTTATCCTATGGGGAAAACAATATTGTGGTTATACAGGTAAATGTTCAACTTACAATCTCAGTCTTTGGAGCCAAACGTTAGCAAGGGCCAGTGGTTAGGTAAGTGCCAAAACTGCATCACCAGCGGCCGGGTGCAGAGGTCAAAATCGAAGTTTGACCCATTGCTTTCCAATGGAGACAGGGGGTGCATGGAGCCACACTGCTTGCAGGTAAGTAAATCGGTTTCGGGGGCCAAGCTTTGGGGGTTAGCACAAGCCCAGGAGTGGTCACAAAGAAGCACCAAACATACACCACCAGCAGCACAGGGGCGGCCGGGTGGAGGGTGCAAATTTAACATCGGGCGTCCAATGCTTTTCAATGAGGATCTTCCTGATGGCAAAGTGGCTGCTGGCGTGGCATCGGAGGTTGCAAGAGGAAGAACAACAACAGCAGAGGTAAGGTAGGATGTAGGGGGTCATAGGGGCACCGTTGGTTCAGCTCACCAAGGCCCAGGGGCTTCGGGTGCAGGGGTGCCCTTCGACGTCTAAGACTTCTTACCAGAGCTGGTCACTGTCGGGGGTAGACTCTGGATTCACACTGCAGGCGCTGTTGTGGAGGTCAGGAGTGATCAGCCAATGCTGGACACAAGGTCAGGACTGCTGGGGAGACTTCACTGCACAGGTGAGCCACTCAGACTTGGGCCGTGGGCGTCCGGTGCAGAGTGGGCTTGGACGTGGATCCACAGTCTTTGGAGTCGGTTTCTTCTGGACAGGTCCACTGTCCACAGGAGATTGGAGTCTTTATTAAAGGTAACAGTCCTCCCAGGGGTTTCAGAGGTCGCTGTTGCAAGACAGGTCGCAGGGTCGTTGAAGCAGGAGACAGGCCGGTAGGGCTGGGGCCAAGGCAGTTGTCTTTTAGCTTCTGCTTCAAGGTGTTTTCTTTCTTCTTAGGTCTTCGCAGATCTGCATGCCAGGTCTGGGGGAGACACCTAAATACTAAATTTAGGAGGCGTTTTAGGGTAGGAGCAGGTGGGCCAATAGGCTCCTTTCCTTGGGTGACTACACCCTCTATTATGCCACCCTCCTGTGGGAGGGGGCACCGACCTAGCCCTGATTGGAGGTGTCCCCCAATCTTGAAAGTGGCGGGGACTGAAAGTTGTGCTTCACCTCGCTTCCCTCACCTAAGGGGTGGAGTATGCAGAGGTGGGCACACCTCCTAGCTTGTTGAATTTTCCCACCAGTTTTCCCACCCAAAGTGGGGGTGTAAACCAAGGGCTGCCATCTGCTGCCAGCAGCAGAGGCTGAGGGTCACCCTACAAAGGTAGCAGGCCTTTGAAGATTCCATCTTCCAGCACTGGCCCATCCTGGGGGAGAAGGCATGACACCTCTGCCCAGGATGTGCATTGTATCTAGTCACAGAGAGCGGGGGCTCTCTACACAGGGGTCCAAAAACATGTCTGGTGGTGGCTGGCTGCCTACAGCCGGTCAGAGACTACAACAGTGTTGGCAGAGATTCAGGAGGCATCTCTGAGATGCCCTCTGGGTACATGGTACAATAAATCCCACACTGGCATCAGTGTGGATTTATTGAAAGGAGTAGGTTGGTACCAAGCACTCCTGTATTCAGTGAAGCCATCATGGTGCTCTGGAACTCGAGTTGTGGTATTCCCAGCCCATGCACACTCTATGGCTTCCCTGGCACTTACAAAATTAGGAACTGGGGTCCAATATTGTAGGGGCATATGTGCCCAGGCAGATATGCCCCCACCTGTAGTATAGTGCACCCTGCCTTAGGGCTGCGAGGCCTGCTAGAGTGGTGACTTACCTATGCTGCCAGGCAGTGGTAGCTGGCATGGTACCCATGTAGGGTGCCATGTCGACTTTGTCATTTTCTCCCTCACAGGGGCATGCAGGCTGCAAGGGCAGTGGCATTGTCCCAGTAAGCAAGGTCCCAGGGGACCCTCTTCAGCCCCCAGGCCCTAGGTACCCGGGGTACCATTTACTAGGGACTTACAGTGGGCAGAAGTACCAATTAGGGAGTTGTTTTAGGGAAGGAGCACTGGCACAGGAGACCTGGTTGGCAGGGACCTTGTGCACTACATTTGAAACCTCATTAAAAGCAGGCAAAAAGTGGGGGGCTTACCATGCAAAAGAGGCACTTTTTCACTGGCTTAATGTATTAGAACACCGGACCGGGTGGCACTCCACCACAGGCGGACCTCTGCGGAATCTCACTGAGTTTTTGAATGACTCCCCGGATTTCTGTGGAGTAGAACTCCACGAGTTTTGCCCACCCCTAAAAATTGTTTTGAATGTGCAACTATTCTTTTCAGGCATGATGTGAAATACGGTGAGATTCAGAAGTTTAATCATTACAAACAATCTGTTGCTTAGTAAAATAATACATTTGATTAAAACCAGAACATTCTGCAGTTATGACAAACATTTCTAAGCATGTCACATTTAGGTCAGACTTCTAAATTATATTGTGCACAGTTCAGCAATATTAGGTTCACTTTTAATTAAAGGAAGCTTGCTTCTTAGTATTTCTATGGCCTATACACATAGCTATGACTGGCTATTTAAGCTTGCACATTTAAAATGCTTGTCATTGCTTTGAATTTTACATTTATTATTGCACATTTTTAACTTTTAATCTAGATAATTCGCATATTAATTAGTTGCCTTATCAGCCTCACTTCCGGAATTCCGAAGGCCCCGCCAGACCTGGCTGTTTAAATTAGCTTTCCAGGACCTGCAAGCGCCTGGATACCTTATTGAGTGATAGCAAAGCTATATAAATCCTAATTGATTGATTGGCTCTTCCCCTGTCTGACCCATAACAAGTCCCTTGTGTCTCCCTCACCGCCGTGGAAAAGGAACTACACCTCAACAACCTTATATCCAGCAGTACTGCAAGCGGGGTGGTTAGCACAAAGTATGCTCAGCCCGCATCACCATCTTGGAAAAGCAGTCTGCAACTTCCCTGATGTCTCGGGTCCTTGCCTCACCACTTGCCACCCCCCCGCTGCAGACCCCAAACCACTTTGATGACAATGAAGTGATGGAGATTAGTTTCTCTGCAGTAGGCATGCCGTCTCTGTTGATTTGAGGTGCAAAGCTCAAGACTTCACATCCTCCATGTTCTGTCACTGGTCATGCCCCACAGGGATTGTTTTTTTTGTTTAAACAAAAAATATGGACGCTGATTTGATAACATTAACAAAATTCGGAACGTTGTCCCCATTTGATGCTGCCCTCCTTGACCTCTGCCTTCTATACTATCTTTAGGCCAGGTGGGTCATATTAGAGCACCTTCTCCACCTACGGTCCTGTAGTAGTTGGGACAAGGGATTAGGAAGTAGC
Organism: Calotriton arnoldi; assembly: GCA_963921515.1. Taxonomy (NCBI): domain Eukaryota; kingdom Metazoa; phylum Chordata; class Amphibia; order Caudata; family Salamandridae; genus Calotriton; species Calotriton arnoldi. The sequence continues at coordinate 3,738,770 of CAWUFW010000447.1, read as the reverse complement.
CAAGCAGTGGGCCTGTCCAGATTTAAAATGTGTGATGCAGAACTTTTCTTGTTCTTTGCTTTGGTGTTTCAGCTATGGCCTTTGTTGTTCTCTGATGGCCAGGTCAAAGAATTGTGGGTGTCCGAGTTAGGGAGATAGGTGCGGGTAAGGAGGGATGTGTGATGCACTGGGATACTTGAGGGTGAAATTTAGACATGACTGCCACGCATGTCGTTGTTGATGCTCTCCTACCCTAAATAATGGCTTGCTTTGAAGGTGATCAGCTGTATCTTTGGCATTCAAGAAAACAAACATTAATTAAAGGAAATATGAATGGAGGGAATCGGCCCACAGGCAGTATCACATGCAAAGCTAATTGTGTTTACTGACTGGGAGAAGGGGCTGCGACCCATCTACAGTGTCTCTAGTGGGACATAATTTAAAATAAAATCACAATCCCTGTCAATCTTGAAGATCCCTAATGTTCAGTGTGCTGTTGCAAATCGCAAGGAACAAAGCATCACATTCACTCTGTGTGCCCATGGGTCAGAGACTTGAAAGTTATTTTGTTTTGTTGTCCCATTTGAAAACACATATATCCACTTGTGGGTAGGATTTTGTGGAAGCAAAACCATACCCCAAAATTCGGTCACCCCAAAAGTTTGACACCAAAATGTTACTTCATTCAGTTCTCCGACTGGTTGAACTGTGCGTTCGAACACCACTTAAACATTGATTAGCAGAGTAAATCAGTTCAAATAATAATTGAGTTCTAGATCAGTAAAAAGTTAAAGGTACAGAAATAATGTCATTAAGGCTCTCAGAAGCTAAATCATACAGAGTATGCAAGATTAGAATTATTCTAGGTTCCAAATAAGCAGTAAAATCCTCAAAAAGAAGTTGAACAGCATCCCTAGTAGAACAGGAAAGTAATCTGGCACACCCCTAAAATCCAGGGGTTCTTCAGTACAAATCTCGCATTACAAATTTGTAAAACTGCACAACCATCATGGTCTGAGTGAAAAACGTAATCTCTTTGGCATATCAGAATACGGAGAAAAATGTACATCATTACCGTAATACATAATCACGTCACATTTTTTTTTTAAAACGTATTTAGCACCCTCTATGTTCTGCAGATGTTCTAATCAATATGAAACATTTAAACAATGGAAGTGAATAAATGGACTAGTATTCACAACAGAAGGCAGAGGAAGAGACCTTGATAATGTTTCAAATCATAGAGAACAGGAGAAAGTTCATCAAAAGCAATGTAATCACAACAGTGGAATTAAACCAATACCCATCAGTTTGACTATGCTCTGCGAAGCCTTTGGGGAGAAGTTGCATGTGGGGGGCGGGGGGGGAGGGAGTGGGGGGAGGAGGGCGGTGAGCTTCCTTACAAATGCATATGAAAAGCGTTAAAATGTCGCCTTCCCCTTAGGAGAGACACTCCGTCCGTCGACCCAATACACAATAAAAAAGGTTTCTCGGAAGAAATGGAATGTTAGGGTCATGGCAGGTTCTCAAAAAACCGCACACTAAACTGTTCAGGACTGCTGCAGAGATCTTTGTGCATCTTGTATGTATACCTATTTAAGTATGTGAGGTACTTATAATACGCGAACCGAGATAAAATGCAACCAAGAGCTGTACAGATTGAGTATGAACAAATATTTGCCTTTAAATACAGGCAAAGGAATAAGAAAAACATATGGATTTACATATAGATTACATAAAAAGAGATGAGAATATCGTCTATCCTGCAGGTAGCAAACTAAATCTTGGTAAAGCCGACTCAATCTTTCTTATCTGCCAGATTCGTTACTACTGAGCGTAGATATTAAAAACTGTTAACGGGTGTTATATATAAATTCGCTTGTCCTTCTTGAATCAATGCGGGAATGCCGCCGCCTAGTGGACGGCGGAGCAGCTGCACCTAATTATCAAGCCTCCGAGTGCCCTCGCGGTTTATGTTCAGGGTCCTTGCTGGTTAGGTCTCTCCTACGCAGGAATCGCAAGTGAATCGCGCAGGCTCCCTCCTCTCCCCGCTGCCGTGCGAGGCGCGCGCGCTTGTTTTGTAATGTTATACAACTTCGTTATTTTTTTGTAATGCTATATATGCAGCCTATTGAGTTCCTCTGCATAAAACACGTTTTCAGTCCGGTCATCGGGCAGGCGATATTAGGTGCCAAATTACATAAACTGCTAGGTATGTGCTAATTTACACTGAGGTAGGGGTGTTTTATTTTTATCCATGTCTTTTAGCGGTCCTTAGTGCTGTTTTGCAGATGGAAAAAAAAACCCAATCTTAGCATTTTGTTCAGACAGGCACCACGAGCCGAACCCTGATCTCGCTCACCATCTGCATGCAGGTGGGAGCTGTGCTCCTAGTTCTGAAGACATTGCTGTGTTTGAAGTCCATGCTCTAATTTCGTATATCCGCGAGTTGGCACGTGCTGCAGACGCCATGTTTGGAGCTTCTGAGCTAAATCACGCAACTGAGTTAGTGTATGCAATGTAAACGGCATGATTTCTTTCAAAAATTGGATCCACTAACTCAGACTTTCTCCAGATGCTTGATTATTCATGAAACATTTTTTTTTCACTTCCTTCCCCCCGGGCGCTCGATTATTAATGAAACATTTTTTTTTCACTTCCTTCCCCCCCCTTCCTTTCAAGATAGTCACACCTTCATTAGCATTGCAGGTGAGCACTTGGATGAATGTCTTTCTCCAGTACAAGTTGTGCTACTCATGGGTTCCATAGTGACTATCATGTTCTCTACCTGTATATTGATTACGGGTGGTATCTTTTGTAACCAGCTGGGGTAGGTACTGCGAGGTATGAACATGTTCAGAAGGAATACAATTTCGCTACCGGGTCAGCGCCTGGATACCTGTTGGTGTTGTGATCCTGTTGAAAGCATAGAACATTAAATATAGTTTCTGCGAGGCGCGCGCTTGTGCTGGTTTTTAGTTGCTAATGCCAAATTCCTTCAACGTTACCGAGCTTACGTTTTTTAATGTGCTTTGTTATGTATACATACACTTTTTAAATATACAACATAACAGGACTTGTGTGCTGTGAGATTTCTCACTCGAGAATCATGTTGTGAAACCAGCCGGTATTGTGGCACGGTTCCCCACATGCTCCACATTTCATCACGTTTTCCATATCATCCGATATTTGAGATGGTGTTTTCGAACCCTATTTGTCACTTTTTTTTTTACCAAGACAGCTTGAACGATCTGCTTCTTAATCGACCATTGGTCCTGCTCAACAGTCTCATACCTTCCACCTCAATACCTATTTTTAATAAAATGCTAAATTCTTCATAATAAATACAAAGCAAAGGTAGCCTCTGGATCCAGGCAGAAGTGCATTAGACGTGAAGGTGTCCGCGCCTGAATTCTGACCTGCGAAGGTTCACACGCATTGGAAGAGTTGGCAAATTTGGTTAGATACCACATGTATTTAGTACAAGGCCCACCAACTCACACCGTGTGCAAAAAGCGCTCCTGCGACTCCCAAATCATATTTTTGAGTATGGCAGAGGTGCATTTAAAACAAGCATTGGCATAGCCAATAGGTCTCGCCTTTGGGACCTTATAAGTGTTTAGTTATCCAGGACAATATCCTTGGTGCAACAATGATTATCTGGCGGCACTAGTTTGCTGCCTGAGCAGCACTGAAGAGGGAAGGGCTTCTTAGGGCGTACCTTTCCAGTTGCATGCAATTCCTTCTTGTGGGTTCGGTAGCCCATTTCCTCCGCCTCCACCCCAAGCAGATTCAGCTTGTAAGTATCTTTCTACGACATGAGCCCTTAAATAACCTCCCTGCCCTGGGACCGCGCCCTGTCAGCAGTAATACTGTGCCACATGAATATGGCAGAGCTGTGTGAGGTGGCACAGTGTGTCATCTTAAAAACATATGGAGCCCCGAACACAAGATATTGGAGCCATGTTGGAAAGAATTCTAAAATGGATTACCCATTTTGTGCTAATTGAAGCCCACACGCAGGCGCAAAAAAATAAAAGAAAAGTATACATTAAACTTTCAGAAACGGGATCAACTCAACAGCTGAAATTTGTCTTGCTATGGGCTCCAAAATTCTTCAAGGTGACTGGAGAGGTTGAGATAGAGAAATCAACAGAGGTGGGTGATAGCAAGAGAAAGATCAGTTTGTTGGTGGAGTGGGAGGGGTGAAGGAACTTTAAAGGTTGGGGGCTTTGCCCTTGCAATAAAAGTCTCTCAGGTGGCACTGTAGCAGGGCATCGGAGTGCCAGACTTTGACCAGGCCACGATGCTTCCTGCTGCGGATCAGACGCTATTTAACTACGCACAAGGGAGTGCGCGGATCCAGCCTTCCGCCGGCACCTGCTCTCTGCTCCACCTCTGTGCCGCCTCCTGTGTCTGATGAGGGGATGCTGATGAAAAGCCCATTGAATGAGTGCCTATGAGTATGAAGCTGTAATAACTTACTCTAGGACAGTGCCAGGTGTTCTTGGGCTTCTGTGCGCTCTAGAGATAAGTTCTTTCCAAAGTTAATCACCCACTCTGAACCCATTGACCTTGGAAGTACGCCACAAGGAGTCTCGAGGCAGAACACCTGACCTTCTGGACACAATCTTTGCACCGTGTGCTTTAGTATGCTTGCCTCTGCCCTGGCCTCTTTCCAGTCACATCATGACTGGGGCACCCTCACCCCCTTTAGCAATGTACATATAATCGACCCGGTCAGATTTCGTTTCTGAATTTGTATGACATAGATGCCTTGCAGTGATCAGGCAGAGCGTAGCCTTCAAGATTCATATGCCAAGCTCACAGAGCCCCGAACGCACCACGCTGTACATTGCTGGAAGCCACAACAAGAACACAACAAGAATGTATCACCTGGGCTACAATATTTGATCCTTTACCAAGATACACAGCATAACCAGGAAACATTGGTACATTCTTGAAGCAGGAGAAGGAACCATACCCGAATCACGCTTTCTGTTCAAAAGAGAAAGCAACACGAGGAATGGTCTCGTTCATTGATGTACCTTTCAGAAGATACAGACACTACGCTCTCTGTGGGATTTAACTCCAACAGGGGCCACGAGCCTTGCAGGAATTTCAACGTCTGCCATCTAACCACACCAAGTAAGCAGATCTCCCTACAAAATGGATGTAAATGGGGACATAGCGTCATCAGCTGTAGCACTACATGTCTACCGGTTGGACTGCGTCTGTCACCTGCATTATATTAGCTTACCTATGAAAAAGATAATAATCAGAATACAGGAGCATATCAGTACCATGAAGAAGGAAATGATCACCACCAAACTGGTTTTACATTTCATTGAGGTAAATTATTGATCTACAGATTTTACATAGACTATCTCGGAGCATGTAGTCCAGAAACATTACAGGGCGAACATTGTACTCCAGGTAAAGTGTGCCAAAGTCAGATTGTATTCAGCCAATACATATTGGCATCAAAGCATATTATCCAATTTGGTTTCTACCTCCCCCATGCAAATGCACACTTCTTCCACACACAAGTCAAGCTTTTCGTAACCCCGATTGGATTCCCAAGATACTTACTGAAAAGGGGCGGACAGTAATCCATACCACTTTGGTATTAATTTATTAAATTTAGCAGACCTTGAATATAAACGCCTTTAAACTTTCCATGAGCATCACCATCACAGCCATAGAGGCAGTGCTTAATTTGTAAAAGAATAAGTGCGGGCCCAAAGTTTTGCTCTGAAGTCCCCCTCCAGCTCTGGCGCGTGTCGCGAGTGCCGAAGGCCAAGGCTGTTTGATCTGGATTCCACATCATCCCACTTTCATCTACCAGCAGATGCTCCCTTCCCCTTATCTCTCGTGCAGGTCCCTGCTTTCTGCCTTTGTGAGTTTTTTTCGTTTTTCTCTTTCTTCTTCTTTCTTCCTTGTGTGTTTTCTCTACTCTTTCCCTGGGTCAAGGATGACCTGATGAGGAAATATAACTACCAGTCCCCATAAATAAGTGTCGGTGGGCCCCTTCTACAGCCACTGGCTCAAATTAAGCGCTGCATAGGGACTGTTGTGTAGTTCCTATGAACCTATATAGGATCTGTGTGTTTAGACAACATAGACAGTAGGATTGGTGTTCAGACTGATTCTAGACACCCCTACCGAGTATGTTTGCCTGCATACCAGCTAACTCATAGTGCCACTAGAAACGCCTCTTCCCAAGGAGAGAATATTTCTTGGCATCTATCGAACATGACAACTCTGTCCCATCACGGATCGTGGAAGCAGTGCGATACTTTTCTCTCAGTCACATGTGCTCACTTTGTCTCAGAGAGATACACAGAATAAACGGTAGGGACATTTTCAATAAGCATTTATTGAACCAGCGTCATTCTAGTGTAAAATAAGTGTGCTGAAACAACCATTAGACAAAAACAGATATAAATGATTATAAGCACCAACAGAGTAAAAGGATGGTAGATTTCTACCATAGTGCTAAAACAATGAATACAAGCAGGTATAAAAATACATGACAATAGAATGCTTACTCCTACGATGCAACCCTAACTAGATGTACCTAAGTGTACCTAGCATGTATGTAGGTGTAAAGCTAAGAATCCCTCTAGGATAAAGTCAACCCCATTACCTGAAGTGAGAGACTGTGGGACCCCGTCTTGGTCTCGAGATGGACATCACGCAAGGGATGTCAGACCACTGCGAGCTGGAGTGTCTGCGTGCAGAACCTCAGTGTCTCGCGTCAGTGTGTCAGCATGGAAGTCCTTTTCTCCTCTGCCTAGCCCAGCAAGATATGGTGTTTATATACCCAAAGTGTTACCCTCAAGGGTTCTACCTTGCTGTGTCATGTCGGACTTAGGATGACGGAAGGAATGACCCTTATACATAGTTATTATGCAGGAGATGGTAGTCCTGCTGAGTTTCCAAGAATCCTCATGCATAATTGATCAGGCTAGTTTTCAGGGAAAACCGTACTTCCTGTAAGCAGTGCTGTAACTAGGTAACAGGTCAGACCCAAAAACCGTTATATAGTGTAATGGTAGGGGAGAATATAGGTTAAAGGTTAGGTGACTACCTGAGCCTATATTGGGGTACCTATATGAAACATAACAGGACACTATGCACAGAGTTGCATGTTACAGGCCAGTATATTGAGTTACCACTTCCGACTTTATTTACTGGGCGCATGGAATAATGGAGCCTGAATACATTTGCAGACATTAACTTCTGCTCACTTTTATTTACCTCACCTTTTTTCATGTATGGGATGCAACTTCACTAACTATTCTTGTGTTTATTTCCATTACATCCATTGGGGTCATCAATCTTCTGGACTTCTCAACATGGTGCCTTTTGCTACCACATCCACAGCAGAGTGGTTCTGAGTAGACAGCTCTATGTCACTTCTGGCTTAGGTCACCGGATGAGTAAGGGTCGGAATCCTTTTTATTAAACCCCTTTTTTGATGTCGAAGCTTACCTCCAGAGAGCTTTGGGGTACGCCTCAGCGGGAATCAAATTAACTTGACTTGTGAGACTGATCCTTTCTTTTTTGTCCACAGCAAACTTCCCCTTCTCTGCACTGTAGTTTGTTTTTACAAAATGTTCCCGGTAACGCTCATAACATCGGCTCCTCCTTCACCATCAGTTTCTGATGTTTTCCAATATTCTTTTGTTGACATTCAGCTCCAAGCCATTTTTCCGGACACAACACATTTTCGCAGAAAGGGTACAAGGGAAGTTTAGTTGATTATCAAGGTACCCCGGCTGTGCATTGAAACACTTATGCTTAGGGACTTTTTCCCAGTCTTTTACATTAGTAAGGTGTAGATGGGTGTGCATGTGGTGACATATACACTATTATCAGGTCTATAGTAATTGTCTTTATTCCATGGTCCTCTCTATAAATTTTCTCTCAGGTCCTGAAGAATAAGAAGGGAAGTGAAGCATGCAGAGACCTCACACTTATTAAGGCCCAAACTTGCCATATATTTTTAATATGTGCTGGGTGATGCAGCTGAATAAAGCTACTCTTTGGTGTCTAGACACTTATTAACCACAGCCTAGAGAATGTCTACAAGATATATGAGTACACACATACTTAGAGTCAGCTCTACTGCCCACATCAGAGCAGTCTGTGCTGGACATATTGGGGTAGCTCATGAGGTCCACCTTTTTGTTTATTAGCAAGCGTTGTTAGTGATTACAGAGATCAATTTACACCAATGCAGGACATGGCTCCATTTTTCAGGGAGTGCTCAGGTGATAAGAAACCCGGGACATAATAACTAATCTCTCTGTGTAACCATTGGTTGCTCCTGTGAGGTGTGTCCTTCACTTTTGGGTAATCAACATTGTTTTTTTTTTTTTTTCTCTCTCCCTCCCCCTCCCCCTCCCCCTCCCTCTCCCTCTCCCTCTCCATCTCCCTCTCCCTCTCCCTCCCCCTCCCCCTCTCTCCCCCTCTCTCTCTCTCTCTCTCTCTCTCTCCCTCTCCCTCTCCCTCTCCCTCTCCCTCTCCCTCTCCCTCTCCCTCTCCCTCTCCCCCACCCTCTCCCTCCCCCTCTCTCTCTCTCTCTCTCTCTCTCCCTCTCTCCCTCTCTCCCTCTCTCCCTCTCTCCCTCCCTCCCTCATTATACACTTTTAGCTGAACTGGGGCTGTTGTATGTACATCCCTTTTCAGTGACACCAGATGACATGAATTAATTCTCTCGATGTCCACTAGGACCCTGAGAGCTAAACCAGACTCTTTTCAGCATGTAGGGACCCCTCTGACATTGGATGGTAACAGTGGTGGCTGCTATATACAAAAAGTGGTGAAGCAGGGGAGGGAATGAGCACGGGAGGGGGCAGGGTAGGGGGACAAGGGAGTTTAATAATAATTTTAAAAAAATTAAAGTTAAACTTACCTGCTGCCGACCACCTTCTGCGTCTCGCCTCGGTGTTGGTTCTTCCTTGTCCCAGCAGACAAGGGGACTACGTCACAGACTCCCTGTCCAATACCCGCGCTGCAGAGCAGCGCATGGATTGGCCTGACTTGGCTGAAAAGACGCTCCACTCAGATCAGGGAGTCTGTGCTGTTTCTCTAACCATGCTATTCAATACAGCAGAGTTAGAGAAAGATAAGTGCGCATGTGTGTTTGGCCGGCCTGAGCGGCCGGCCAAACACATATCCGCACTTAGAGAGTGCACATAGCACTCCTCCCCCCTCTCATGTCCCGGCCCTGCCCCTCCCTGCACACGCTGGCTGAGCCAGCTGCTTAAAAATAAAACAATAATAAAATATTGTTTTATTTTTTAGCTGCTGACTCTGAACCAGTGGGGCAACGCTCCTCCACCATTGTGGAGGAGCCGACCCTGGAGTGAAGAGGTTCAGCGTGTGAAACTAACTCTAGAAGTCGGCAGGATGACTACGAGTTTGCATCCCTGCAAGGCTGGCTTGGCCTTCAAGCTTTACGTGGCTGACAAATTTAGTAATAGTAATGTTATTTACAGTGCTTAAAAACAAACAATGTGTGGTATGAAGGTGAAGGAGCCAGGTTCCCTCTTCCAACTTACTCCGGAACCCTTAGTCGATGGACCTTTTGTGTCTGCTTTAGAAGTGTAGAGGGGAAAAGTAACTCATTCAGTTGGAACCGCCAGCTCAAAGAATCAGGACTCCGAAGAATCCCAGACTCTAGGTTGTCAAGTTTAGTGGATTTATTACAAAGACAAAAATAACTGGACATACAAACACCTCAAGACGAGGTTGTAGAAATACATTGGAACTAATACAAAGCCAAATCTACGACTGAAATTTAGCTTCTGGAACATGAAAAGAATGACAAAATTCAAGACTAGAACGCAGGCAATCAGTGCCCCCACGTCTAGATCGGTCTTCATTGGAGGTTCGTAAGCAAAAAGCATTAGTCTATCCCTACTCTACCACTAACATGACATCCCTACTTAGCATTTCCCAGGCAAATCAGGAAAAAAGGTGTCGGCGCGTGAAGACTTCCTAAGAAGTACACTCACGTTGTATGGGTCATGTAGCCAGAGGCTACAGAGCTCGTTCTAAGATGCTCCTTCTCTCCTCATCGATCTCAACCCCCGGGGCACTCTCCCTAACTCAAACACCAAAATCTCTTAGCACGCCCCCTGCTCGTCTTCCGATCACCTCATCCGGCTGGGCACTCCTCATAGGTGATTTTCCAGTAATTTTGATACTCTCAGCTCCTGACTCGCTGACCTTGATTCCCAGGCCTTCTCCAGTGAGAAAGTCACCGACCCACGTTATCAGCACTTCTTGGGTAAATGTATTCTTTCCTCCTTTAAGCCTAGCTCCTAAAACAAAAGCGTTATTCTAACTACCAAAAATGGGTTTCCCCACCTGCAACAGAAACGTGAGAAAAGAACAAATCCAACACGCACATGAAATTCAAACATCAACTCCGTGACTAAAGAGCACCAGGGAGACTACATTTCAGGCCTACAGAAATCGGCCAACATAAGAGAATAATACATAGGCCTCTGGGTTTACATATAAATGAGCTCTTTTACTGAGCATTTCTGAATCAGCAGGTTACATGGGCACATCAGATGCGTAAATATGTGCGAGTAGTTAGAACAAGTCTACACGTTAATGTTTTCAGCTAAACACACATGTATTGCAACATTAATTTCTCCATAAAAAAAATATACCTAGCACATCAGGTTTCACATTATTACAATGCATATTCTACTGTCACAGTTTAACATGACAAAGGAATACATTTAGGTGCAAACTACTCATGATTATAATGCACCCCTACAAATAAAAGAGCACCATTGCGCACTATCAGTCCCCCCTCTGATGACAAGTGTCCTCACAACCATCTATAACTCCCTGTAGAGAGAACCGACCTAAACAGAAGTTCTAGCCAGCTTTCCCTGTCAGAACTTTTCTATACTCTTGAGATTCTCGTAGTGACTTTCCTGCAGTCTCTCCATCCTCCTTTCTCGCTCTCTAAGGGATCTTTCAGCCTGTCCTGCCTTGTGCCATTTATAGGCCCTTATCAATCCAACAAGAAGCATCACGCAAACCACTACTATGATGATTGGCTTCAAGATATAACCAAGAATTCCCTTACCAAGGTTTGCACCAACTTCCAACCTTTCCAAGTCCCTTACCAACCATATCCCAAACTCCTCCTGTTGCACGTCATGGGCCTCATGATGAATCCCAGTGATGTTACTTATATATTTCCTCAGATCCTTACTATGGTCTGGGATGTAAGTACAGCACTGTTGGACCCTCAGCATTTTACAGACTCCGCCCTCTTTTGCCAATAATACGTCTAGAGCAAGGCGGTTCTGCATCACCATAGCTCTTATCGATACCATCTCTCCATCTACAAGCAACAAAGACTGGACTGTGTTTGCTGACAGCTTATCCACAATAGATGACAACCTTCTAATCTTGATATCATTCAAAACCACTCCCAAGCTTGGTATCATTGCTCCAAATACATCTCCAACAATCTCTCCTGCACTTGCACCTCGCTTCTCTCTATGGTGCAATCCACCTTCTAACGGGGCCAAATCCTCAACATGATACATTATCGGGAATACAACAGCCACATAGCATGTACCGTACCAATTCAGTGGCAGCCGCACATATGCATTCTTTCCACACACAAAATACACATTGGGTACCATTTGTACTGAATCTTGCAAGAATGTTTTCGCAGTAGCTTCAATTGTGAAAATATGATCACACACAGTTTGTCCTACAAAGATCTTATCATAATAGGTCTGTACCTGTCTAATGCAAAGCTTTCCTCGCTGTTCAAAATCTAAAGCTATTGGACCGTAACTTCCCTTTGCCTTATGGGCCAACTCCTCCTGGTTCCATGCAAATTTTCCTTCCCTACTATTAAACTTGACAGCTAATTGTCTATCTTCTACTTGATCTATGAATTTCTTCTCTATATCCGTTAATAAGCACGTCAAATTATGACGATGAGCATAAGCTGTATCTAATGTAACAGTAGGTATGAAATATTTCCCTACTCTTTCTTCCTGCTTGTAATAATCATACTTATTACTGTGCTTGTAAGCACGGATTTCCAGACTCCCTTTTTAACTGAGTTCGATTCAGCACAGCAAGAGGATTCAACACAAAGTCTCTTTTTTTCTGCGTCGGATTGCTGTTCAACAAAGTTCGTGCACAGTTCCTTGGAGTCCTGGAAATCAATTCACAGTTCATTGGGTAGTTATTTACACAGTTCAAAGACTTCCCTATCCCTCTTTCTTCTTCTACTGGAAGCCACAAATGTTATTCTTCTTCCACTCAGGCCTAGGTTATCTTCTTTAAAGCAAACGTTATTTACAGCCACAATTGGATTAACAGTCTCACTAGCTCAAAACCAATTTCAGCAATGAGACACTGCAGAACTTCAAGACGAACTGCTATAAACTCTTGACCCGGCGGCTGATATCCAAAAGTGAGAAAGGGCAGATCTCGCAGAACCAAAGCCCTCACACACTCAGTATCTGAGGCCTTGGTACATCTACCGTCAACACTCCAACGGTCTCTATTCCAGGCACCAGGAGTTCGATTTCAATGAACAGTTTCGGAACTCTGCTGACCACTCGTGAAGACCTCAGCCTCCCGGTCCCCACTACTCCCGGCATCTGTAACAAGATAGGTCCACTCTGGGCAGCGTACCTCTGACAAGGCACCCTTGATATTCTTGATCTCCTCAAACCCTCTTGCGCTTGTTCTGTGTCACTTACTCTGATTCAGACGTTTCAGACACAGGAGCAAGATCTCTCTCAGATGCCAATCTCAGGTTTTGCCTCTTTTGTCTCACAGGCCACGATTCTCTTGCGAACTCTGCTCTTCTTCTCTGCACCCGATCACCTTCCACTCCAACTATTCCAGCTGAGTCTGACTCTGTACCACATGCAACTTTACTGTCTCCCTCAGAGTCAATACCTGGGCCTTGTGTAGCGTGACCCCCTCAGCTCGTTCGAGTGTGTGACCAGCCTCGTCAGCAACCCCACAGCTTGGCTTGTCCTCTCCAGTGGCCTTGCAACCACGGCTGGATTTCCTTCAGGGAGAGGAGCTGTTTATTCCAGTGGTCCTAAAACTCTGCGGGTGTGAGAGGCGAGGATCGCAGCTTCAACCTGGTGAGACACCGAACGGACCATGTCAGCCAGTCCTTTGCAATAATCAAGGATCAAATCATCTGTGATGTTTATCAACTCTGTAGATGGCACTGCTGGCAAGCGCATCGCCCTCCCCATTAGGATCTCATGGGGTGAGAGTCGTGTCCTCCTATCGGGGATGCTACACACACTCATCAACACCAACGGCAATGCATCAGGCCATTTCAGGGACGTGGATGAATAGACCTTTGCCATTCACATCTTGAGAGTCCCGTTAATCTGTTCCACCAGGTCAGACGCCTCGGGCCTGTAGCTAAAATGCAATCTCTGATCAACTTGTAAGGCAGCACAAAGCAGTTTGATTATTTCACTATGAAAGTGTGTTCCTCTATCCGACTCCAATGAGGTTGGAAACCCAAAGCGTGGTATGAGCTCTCTAAGTAGCAGCTTTGCCACTGTGAGACTATCACACCTTCTCGTTGGATATGCTTCCACCCACCATGAGAAAACACACACCACCACTAAGATGTACCTCAGTCCATTGCACCTGGGCATCTCTATGAAATCAAGCTGGATCCTATTGAAGGGACCACCAGATCTCCCAATGTGACTCAATGAAACTACAGTCTTCTTCCCAGCATTCATTTGCTGACATGTAACACATCTGTGACACACTGCTTCAGCAAACGGACAAAACCGTGGATTGAACCACGTCTGTTTGAACACTTGCACCATAGCATCCCTTCCAATATGAACTGCTCCATGAATCTGCCTCGCCATAGGACTCAATAAATCATCTGGCAACACTGCCCGACCATAAGTTGAAACCCAAATGCCATCTCCTCTTATCTCACAACCTGCTTTAACCCAACCAGCTTCCTCCTGTTCTGACACTTCTCCCTGCCAATGCTTGACCTCATCCCAAGTGTCCGCTATGGCTAGCATCATGCTGAGTTCGGTTCTCTCTGTGATCTCTCCAGTATATTCCCCCGCAAATGCATCCTTGTTCAGCACAGAAACGTGCAATCTCATCAGCGTACCTGTTGCAGAGAGTCACAAAGTCATTCCCCTTCCCATGAGCCCCGCACTTGACCACCGCTATTTCCTTTGGACGTTGCAAAGCTTCCAACAGTTGCCTTATATATACCCCGTTTCTGATGGGAGATCCTGATGACGTTAAGAACCCCCTCTGAGACCATAGCTGCCCGAAGTCATGAACCACACCGAACCCATATTGGCTGTCGGTGTAGATGATGACTCGGATCTGATCAGAAACCAGTCATGCACGTGTCAAGGCAATGATTTCAGCCACTTGAGCGGAGTGTACTCCCTGTAAGCAAGCAGCTTCCACAACTCCAGAGATTGTACACACAGCAAACACTGCTCTCAAATAACCCTCATTGTCTCTTAGGCATGAACCGTCTACAAAAAGGATTTCATCTGATTCAGACAGAGGTTTATCAACAATGTCGGGTTTCGGTTTGGTGCATAGTTGAGTCACATCGAGACAGTCATGGTCTTCACAATCTTCATCATCAACATTTGGAATAGGCATCAAAGTAGCAGGATTCAGTACAGAACGTCTCCTCAGAGTCACATTCTCTGAGGCAAGTATGACTTGCTCATAGCGTTTGAGTCTGTTATTGGTCAAATACTGCGTTTTGGTTCTTGTCATCAGAAACTCAACTGAATGAGGAACATATACAGTAAGAGGATGACCCATCACAATGTTTTCACATCTTTCAATGCTGACACCTGTTGCAGCAATGGACTTGAGACATCCGGGCAATGCTGAAGCTACCGGGTCTAAGGTAGCTGAGAAGTAGGCAACTGGTCTACGGATACCTCCATGAGTCTGTGTGAGTACTGACAGTGCGCACCCCTCTCTCTCGCAACAAAATAGAGAGAATGCTTTGTTGTAATCAGGCATTCCTAGAGCTGGAGCATGACACAAGCTTTTTCTCAGTTCCAGAAAGGCAACCAAACAGTCATTATCCCATGGTACCAGATCACTCACATCCTTGTGTGTCAACCTTTGCAGAGGCTTTGCTTTCAATGAGAAGTTGGGGATCCACTGAAGGCAGTATCCAACAATTCCCAAAAACATCCTAACTTCTTTCTGTGTGGTAGGAGCATTCATTTTCATGATCGCCTCAATGCGGTCTGGTGACACCTTCCTCTTGCCTTTATTAATGCGATGACCCAAATACTGGACTTCAGGCATACAATACTGGAATTTGCTTGGGGACACCTTTTGTCCACTCTCTGCCAGGTGATTCAACAGTGCGACAGTATCAATCCTGCAAGCGTCCTCTGTCTCTGATGCAATCAGAAGATCATCAATGTACTGCACAAGAACTGAATTCTGCAGCAGTACCAAACTCTCAAGATTCTTTTTCAAGATCTGATTGAAATCTATTGTCTCTCAATATACCCTTGTGGGATACGACACCACATTAACACTCGATTTTCCAGACAAAAAGCGAACAAAAACTTGCTTTCTTTGTGTAAGGGCATCGAAAAGAACACCTGGCACAGATCAATCACGGTAAATCATTCGGCTTCACATGGTATCTGAAACAAGATCACTGATGGATTCAGTACCACCGTCAGCATGGACTAGAATCGTGTTGACCTTTTGCTGGTCTTGCACGATCCTGAACTTCCCACTTGGCTTCTGAAGTCCCATTATAGGGGAATTACATGGACTCCCCATTATTTCCTTCAGAATGCCCTGTTCGATCATGGACTCAATCACAGGCTTGATTCCCGCCACTGTTTCCGGCTTCAGGTTGTACTGGGTGATCTTGGAAATTCCGCATTTGGCTTGATCTGTATCTTAACTGGCTCAACCCCTCGGATCAGTCTTATGTCTTTCCCCGTGAAATCCCACACTTCCGGAGGAACTGAGTCCCTCAGGTCGTATGGCAGATCTTCAATCAGCAAGAGGGAAAACATCTCTATGCAGAGATTCTGGTTCGCCAATTTGAATGCATCGTCATCATCATTCGTCTGCAACCCCACTCCCTTGGGTGTGCAATAAATGGTACAGTTCAATTTTTCACAGAAGATCACGACCCAACAAATAGACTGGACTTGAATCGCACACCACAAATTGGTGTTGATACTGAAAGGTTCCTATTCTCACAGGTATCTCGTCTGTCAAAGTATAGGTAATCCTCTTGGTAGCGACTCCTACAACTTAGATCGATTGTCCCGAGAAGGGCAGGTTTAGAACGACTGTGGATCTCACAGTAGAACGGGTAGCACCAGTATCAATCAAGAATATAATGGGATGGCCGTCAATATCTGCCTCCACATACGGTCCTCTCTGGTCTACCTCCAAGACTGCTCCAAGGGTAAAGCTTCCTCCCCCCTCAGGCCCCGTGATTAGGTCAAATTCATCTGATGTTTCGATAAAGGGCATCTGCTGATACACTCGATTTCCCTGTGGGATCTTCGGAGGCAGGGGGACCTGCACTTGTGGACTCAACCCCACCCCTTGTATGGACCTGGGCCTCGTCACAGTGTTTACAGCCTCAGGTACCTGCACCACTTCCTCATCTTGGATCTGATTAGCTGGATTCTGTTTACACTTGCGCCTCCAATGCCAGATTCTGTGACAAAAATGACATGCAGTAGTTTAGGGTAACAACGTCTATACCTGTCTTCGGATCTACAGGCTTCCCTCTTCACTGACCCGATGCATTCTGAGCTCCTCCATGATTGTTCCCCTACCTTCGTCCCAGTGTTCCTCCACTCGACTGCACTTGGTCTACCCTGTCTGCATTCCTCATCTGGACTAGCATCAGCTTATCCTTCAATTTCCTATGCTTCGAGTCCTCTTTGTCACTACAATATCTGGCATACTGTAGGATCTCGTCCACTGACTTGTTTTGCCAACAAATCAGATGCTGCTGGATCATAAAGCTAATCTCAGGTCTCAACCCTAACACAAATTTAGAAGCAAATTGTCCTATATGCTTCGAATCTAATGTGTCCAGCCCACTGTACTGCATAAAGGCTTGCAAAAGCTGTTCATAATAAGCCTGTACCGATTCTTTGGGCTCTAGGATCGTTCGATCGATTTTAACCCAATCAATATCTTGCGGTGAAATCTTGGACTGTAGCCATGTGATTACCTGCTCAAACTTTTTCATAACTATGGGTGAAAGACCATGGGTTATGGGGCCTTGGCCGTTCAACAGCAATTTTACACGCAGACCACAAATCACTGGGTACCACAATATCAAACAAGGTATTCAAATCGACCCACAGTACTTTTGAGATCTTGACAAAGCGATCAACCTGCTTGTACCACTCAACAGGCTTTTCCCTTAGCTGAGGAAAATCGTTTGTAAACGCTGCCAAATCACCCCTGCTCCAAGGCACATGCATGTACTCTCCACTCGGTACCTCTCGCAACGGGTAAGCCTCTACTCCTGCTATCCCCCCTCCTGGAGGCGGCGTATCTCCTATTCCTTCTTTACACTCCTTTTCTTAGACCACTTTTTCTCCCACTTGTCAAGCATGCTCCATGTGCGTATCCCTACAATCAATTCTCAAATATGGGTTTTCAATCCTATGACCCTTTTCTCTTCCAACTCTTGATCACTGTAATTTAGCCTATGACCTCCCTGTAACATTTTTGTTTTGGATAAATCCACACCATACCTCTGTGCTAATTCTGTCAGCTTCTCAGGGGCCTTTCTTGCCTTA
Source organism: Calotriton arnoldi (assembly GCA_963921515.1). NCBI lineage: Eukaryota > Metazoa > Chordata > Amphibia > Caudata > Salamandridae > Calotriton > Calotriton arnoldi. The sequence continues at coordinate 3,720,927 of CAWUFW010000447.1, read as the reverse complement.
CGGGTAACATCATTCGCCACAAACAGCAGCTCATCTTCTTCATACAGTTCTATCCTCTCCAAGGGCAAATTTCCATTTATTATTTCATCTACCTCTACCTATAGCCTCACCACATCTAGCACCTTGGCTTTTATGGCCGCCCTGATTGTTCCCTGACTCGATGCACTGCTCAGTTCTTCACCGTCGCTACTCTGATTCCTGCGAGGATTTCCTTCTGTCAGGTTCCGTGAAACATTCTGACTCTCTTAAGTTCCCTGATAATTTCCCATCTCCAGCACACTCCTCATGGGACCCCTAACTGGAGGTTCCCATATCCTCAGATCAGAACACGAGTCCGCCAATGGCACCGACCTCACTGCACTTGGCCCTACACGCCTTCTTGAGAAGTCTGCAGTAGCTGGCAATGGAGTACTAGCTTCTATGGGCACCAGAAATGGCCCATTCCCGTTCACTCAACTATTTCCTCCAGGATCGATTCTTTCCCCTACACCTGACCGTGAATGGGTGCTGGTTTCTCCCTGATTTGGATCGTATACCGATACTATGGGTCCAATGGGGACCGGTACCATAAGGGCTTCCAGCAACCGCGTAGCAGCGCTAACTCCGTGCACCTCTGTACTTCTCTGTGCTGATGTCCCTGTTCCTTCCATTCTTGTTGACATCTTTCCCACTACTCTTGCACTAGAGCTCGCCTGTGGTTCCCCTGTTTTCTCTGTGAGTGCCCGTTTTCCTTCTTCTGAGTTTGGATTGTATGGGGGCGGACATTCTGCTAGCAACCTATCTGGTAAGCTGTCATCGGTATCACTGTCGTCCTCTTCCTTTCTCTTGCAAGCATCTCCTGTTTTCACTAACAGTGGGAACAACCTCTCTCCCTCGATGGTGTCTACTCTCCACTTCTTCAGCTGCGCATCCTGATACTCTTTCATCACTTTTTCCATCCTTCCCTGACTTCGCTCCCTCCTCTTTGCCTGTGCAGCTCTCATCCATGCATCTGATGCCTCAAATTGTGTTGGTCTAGGCGGAGGTCGCAATGAAGCCATTACTCCCCATAACTGGTACAGCACCTCTAATCTACATGAACCATAGCATGGAAAAGCCAAATCTCCCTCTTTTCGGTAATTTTTTGCCAATTTTGAAGCCAAACTATGGTATGGCGCCCTACATTTGTGGCCATATAATGTGCTGGTGTATCATCGGGTGGTGCTTCCTCACCCACTTGAGTCACTACTCCTCTATCTCCCCTACAAAGATCTCGTAACACTCTAAAGTATCTCATGATTAAATCAATTCCTTTGCCCACAAGGTGTTTTCGTTTCCACTTCCTGATGACAACCCACCAATCCCAGTGCAGCTTTACACTAACCGACCAATCGCAGCGCTGCACACTCCGACGTCACTTCTCCTCCTCACACAGCAGTTCACCCTCCTTTTTAATCTCACTTCACGCATTCACACACTTTACTCATAGAATCTAGTAACTGTCTGTCCACGAAACGAGCGGACAGTCTCAAGTAATTGTCTGCCTCACCTTTGGCAACTGTCTGTCTGCAAAACGGCTGGACAGCTGCACATCAGACCGTCTGTCCACGAAACGACTGGACGGTCATAAATAAAATCAATAGGATCCAATCGCTCATACCCTCTCACACACAGTGACCCACGACCTGCGTTGGCCACTCGAATCGTTGTGGTCTGCCCTTGTGCACTAGCTTCCCACACGATTCCATCAAGCTCACTCACACACGTTCCCTATCTACAAACGGGTCGTCAATATCGCTTCACGACTCCCACAATCACTGGTCAGACAATTACATCACTTGGTGTCGTCTACACCTCAAATCTATCCCGGGATCTTAGGCTACTCCTTGAGCCTAACATCAAAATCATCGAATCGTATCACATGGACCGCGTGCTTTCGGCCCGAAACCACATTGACTCGACTCTCATCCCAACTCCGCAAGACATCACACAATCAAATCATCACCGCGATTTAGCACACACATCCCTATTCATACTCAGTCCACTGTGAACTGCTATTCCCGCCGCACTGTCATGCTCCGTTGGTCTCCGCTAGGTCCTGTCGCTCTCCGTCCTCGATCTTTTGGACTCTCATCTTTTGGGCTCCATGACTAAACTTTCCCTACTTTTCTTGGTTCTCCCCTCACCCAAGAGACAACCATCCGATAGTACTACCAACTGAAGGAGACGGGTTCCCTCTTCCAACTTACTCTGGAACCCTTGGTCAATGGACCTTTTGTGTCTGCTTTAGAAGTGTAGAGGGGAAAAATAACTCATTCAGTTGGAACCACTAGCTCAAAGAATCAGGACTCCGAAGAACCACAGACTCCAGGTTGTCAAGTTTAGTGGGTTTATTACAAAGTCAAAAATAACTGGACATACAAACACCTCAAGACGAGGTTGTAGAAATACATTGGAGCTAATACAAACCCAAATCTACGACTAAAATTTAGCTTCTGGAACATGAAAAGAATGACAAATTCCAAGACCAGAATGCAGGCAATAAGTGCCCCCACGTCTAGATCGGTCTTCATTGGAGGTTCGTAAGTAAAAAGCATTAGTCTGTCCCTACTCTACCACTAACGTGACATCCCTACTTAGCATTTCCCAGGAAAGTCAGGAAAAAAGGTGTCGGCGCGTGAAGACTTCCTAAGAAGTACACTCACGTTGTATGGGTCAAGTAGCCAAAAGTTACAGAGCTCGTTCTAAGATGCTCCTTCTCTCCTCATCGATCTCTTCTCCCGACTCAGCCCCCGGGACACTGTCCCTAACTCAAACACCAAAATCTCTTAGCACACCCCCTGCTCATCTTCCAATCACCTCATCCTGCTGGGCACTCCTCATAGGTGATTTTCCAGTAGTTTCGATATTCCCTGCTCCTGACTCGATGACCTTGATTCCCAGGCCTTCTCCAGTGAAAAAGAGCACCGCCCCACGTTATCAGCGCTTCTTGGGTAAATGTATTCTTTCCTCCCCTAAGCCGAGCGCCTAAAACAAAAGCGTTATTCTAATTAACAAAGACGGGTTTCTCCACCTGCATTAGAAACGTGAGAAAAGAACAAATCCAACACGCACATGAAATTCAAACATCAACTCCGTGACTAAAGAGCACCAGGGAGACTACATTTCAGGCCTACAGAAATCGGCCAACATAAGAGAATAATACATAGGCCTCTGGGTTTACATATAAATGAGCTCTTTTACTGAGCATTTCTGAATCAGCAGGTTACATGGGCATATCAGATGCGTGAAAATGCGTGAGCGGTTAGCACAAGTCTACATGTTAATGTTTTCAGCTAAACACGCATGTATTGCGACATTAATTTCTCCACGTTTATGAAAAAATATACCTAGCACATCACGTATCACATTATTACAATACATATTCTACTGTCACAGATTAACACGACAAAGGAATAAATGTAGGTGCAAACTACTCATGATTATAATGCACCCCTACAAATAAAAGAGCACCATCGCGCTCTATCAAAGGTATAGATATAAAAAGACCTTCTTTAAAAGGTCTGCATGATTTTCTTATTGCCCCTGGCTGCCCTCTTTGAAGCCAACATCATACCGCCTGCTGCCCACCTGGTTTCCATGGCATGGGCAGGACAGGCTCAGGTGTGCTCACGCTTGGGCAGAGTTCATGGACGAGAGCTACGAGTCCTCATCCATAAGGTGAAAGGATTAATCCAGAAAGATACCATTGCTTGCTGTGATCTGAGTGCAAGCAAGATGATGATGCTCATGTGTTTCTACATTTCAGTGCATTGAATGCAATGTCTGTTTGTCCTCCAACAGCTTTCACGGAAAGAGGCATCTGACGTATTTATATTTAATGATTAAAATACAGCCAACTGACCATGAAACGACAAGTCAATGCAGTCGCCTCCTCCTGCTTCCACACTCTTCGCATGCTCCGCAGAATCTTTAGATGGTTCCCAACCAACACCAGAAAGACCATCACTCAGGCCCTCGTCACCAGCCGCCTCAACTACGGCCAAGCCCTCTTCACTGGCATCTCCACCCAGCTCCTCAGAAGACTCCAGAGGATACAGAACGCTGCAGCCAGACTCATCCTTGACCTCCCCAAACAAACCCATATCGCCCGCTACCTGAGGGACCTCCACTGGCTCCTCATCCAGAAGAGATGCCAGTTCAAGATCTTCACACATGCCTACAAAGCCCTCCACGACCTAGGACCTGCTTACATCAACCACCGACTTAACTTCCACCAACCCTCCAGACACCTGCGCTCCTCTTCACTCGCCCTCGCACCCCGCATCTATCGCAGTGGCAAGCGCAGCAGTTGCCTCTCCTTCTCCTACAATGCTGTCAAGACCTAGAACGACCTTCCCCTCCATCTCTGTCAAGCTCTCTCGCTGGCAGACTTCAGAAAGTGACTCAAGACTTGGCTCTTCGACAGGGACACAGCTCCCAGATACCCCTATAGGTGACAAGTTTGCGCTTTAAAAATGCTGTTTGATTGATTGACTTGTTTTCTTGTATTTGCTAGCAAAACGTATTGAGTCTCTCGAGTAAAAACATCTTGCATGGTCTCCCGTGAATCAGAGGTGCCAGTTAGAAGTACTGAACTCAAAGTGTAAGGGATGTCTTGGAAAAGACCAAAGTGTTACAAAGGAAAAGTACCGAGCAGTAATTTAGACATAAGGTAGGAAACCATTGGCCGTAGTTCCTAGATGTGCATGGACTACTACACAGCACTTTCAGACTCCAATTATTCCTTGACATGCGACAGAGCAACGCATTATTGCGCCTTAAGATGTCTGTAAAAGTGTGGTCCCTTCACAAGCATTTTCCAGTCCTGGTCTATCCTTCATTTGGCTGGGAACTGTGGTCTTGCTTTGGTTCAGTTAAACCAAGAGGACTAACTCACCTGTTGTTAATGCTTTACGGTAACAAAACCCAGGCACTGGAAACCTGGTATCCGGAGACATGTGGCTGCAAGCCTGTCTGTGTTGGATTCATGTTGTCTGTATTCTTTCCTTTGCACGGTCTTGACAAAAGTATACTGAAACATAACATCTGTCTGCACTTCTTGAACCCCCCACCCCCTTGATACCCACCCGCCCCTCATTAGTCAGCTTTTCAATGAGAACTTTTCCAAGCACTCGTGCAGGCTCGGTTCTACAACAATTTGAATCATCGATGCATGCTCCAAGCCTGCCTCCATTATCTTCCTGCAGCCAACCCTGCAAGGCCAGCAAGCAACTAGCCAACGTTTGCATACTCAGGCCTATAATTAACTGGACAGGGATTGCATGCTGTGCAACCAACTGTTCACTGGCACTGGGAGACCCGCCAATGGTAATAGCTCACTAAACAAAGGGCAGTCAACATAGCATCAAGCGCCTTGAGGCTTTGGGGATTTAGCGTGACACCCAAATCATAAATGCATGAAATAACAACTTTGGGCATAACTGTTGCTTCCAGGCAGTGGATCCAGAGGGTGACGGGTAGTAAAGCCATGATTACTTATTGGTAACCTTCATTACTGCAAATCTTACTCCTCTTAATTTTAGTTCTGGATACCGACCCTCCCTGCCCTCCCGGGGCAACCACATAGCCTTCGATTGATTGGCATTTCAGGAAATGCTTCAAGAGTGCTCCCTGTTTGTGCTTCTAGAGTGGGTGGACCCTGAAATCGGGACCAGGTGTTAGCCTAGAGTTTCATTTTTTTGATTGGGGGTAGGACAGGCACATTCTGTGTTTTGAACAAGGTATATTTCACAGTGTAAGTTCTGGGGTGAGGAGGTAAAGGCCACCTCTGGAGCTGTCTTCCTCAACTGCTTAGACTCCATGTTGCGCGCCTCTCTGTCCCTTGACCAAGATATCAGTATGCGTTAGAAATACTTGTGCCACCCCCGCACCAAAGCCGTCCTAATTTCTGCTTCTATAAATACCTCATTTTGTTATTAGCTGAGGGGTTCGAGGGATATGCAGCCTTTAAAATCCACAGAGCCTTCTGAGCCCCGGGCCCTCGCTCATTTCTTTTAATCATGCGCAGCCTGCTTTTTATAACATACATTTTCATAAAAGAGCAGGGGAGAAACCGCTCCCAGTGTTGAAATAACTAACGTCGTCTCAGACTCAAAGTGATCATTTAGTCAGAAGGTTTTGCATACTTCTTTTTGGCTCGAAGATGTCTATTGAACTTCCCTCAGTGCCAAGCTAGACTCACAAAGGCGGACTTCCAAGCGTTCCCAATTAACACCCCGATAAAGGAGGAACAGGCGGTGGGAGGGTTTACACTCTGTGGACGGAGGTGACGTCGGAATTCGAACTCTTGGTGCCACAGTCATTAGTCAACAACGCTGACTGAGCAAAACATTGAGGTTTGGCATTAAAGAGAGAACAGAATGTATGTCAGAGTCAGAAATCCAGATGGTTCAAGCAAAAATGGAATGGTTTATTCATTTACTGTAACACGTAGACTTTGGACATACTCTACTCGTGATAGGGAAGGGTTAACTTTTAACAAACACAGAGGTGAGCCTGTCAGGTGAGCACATTCCAACATATTGATGTGTAGTTGATGCAAGATTGCAGGCTCCCAAAGGTAGCATCATTCACCTGTGGGCACTGCCTTTGCCCATATTCAGTGGGGTTTCTGTGATGTGACACAGACAATCCAAAACAGGTAGATGTCTCCTACCTCCATGTGTAGGTACAGCCACATGCTTGCTGCAGCACTATTTCACTTCTCTATGCTGTGCAAGCACAACACCACAGCATTTGTCACATAGGTCGCACTGCCCTGGTGCACTCGATGTCTACCCCTCTGGATGCCCTACATCGAAGCCCTTGGTAAGAGCTGCGCACAGAGCTTTCAGTTGAAGATCTGTCACAGGCCTGGTTGCAGTCCTGGTTAAGAAGGGCCACACAGGCTCATAAGAGCCTGCCAGGCTCATAAGTGAGCTCCCGCCACGTTCAGCCGCTGCTTGCCTGTCTGTACACCCGCCGGTCCATCTGTTAATCTTCCGTTCAACTTAATGACACCAACCAACACGCTGGATAGCAGGGACGTCATTGAGAGTGGCTTTGGAAAAGGAAGCACATCCGGATACACCGTGCGCGACCCCCGGATATAGAGCTGGAAATTGATCTACAAATTAAAGTACAAATTACCTTACAAATTAGAGGACAGGGCGGTGAAAGGCAAATACAAACCCAACTACAAACATTCTCGCACACAGCAAGAGAGGCAAATGAGAAAGAACAAGCCAAATATTAGCATGAGCAAACTTACCAGTGCAGGCAATAGAACAAAGCCGGCAACAAGGAAGCAAGCGCGGCTGGCGTCCACCCCTTTGCCGCACTCACCAATTTCAAAACCCAAAATTGACACCAAGTCAATCTGCAAATATTTCATCCCAATAACGCCTGGACAAGATATACTGGGAAAGAACAAGATATACAGCAACGCATTAATACAAACAACACTTCAAGCCAAAAGGCGCAGGAGTCAGAGTCAGGGCCAGGAAACGACCCAGGAAATGAGAAGCCAGGGCAGCGGGAAACCGACTGACGTGACATTGCACCCCGCTGGGTACATCAACGCAGACTCGAACCCACACTGGGATAAGGTGAAAGAAGGGCTAGGGCACGGAGATTCGGAAGTGTTTGAAATCTCAACATTGCTCGAGCACCCAGCAACCCAGGAGGAGATGCAAGTTGCATCAGGCCAGACTCAGTGCCAGGAAAAAACCCAAGACGTACAAGGGCAAGGAGACCCAGAAGTCCTTGAAATTGCATCAGCATCAGAGTACTTAGAACCCCAGGGAAAGAGGCACGACGCATCAGGCCTGAGAACTCTGGAAATCTTAGAAATATCTTCCACTCAAGAGTCAACAAATAAAGGTAAAGACAACCATTACACGCACGGGGAGCTCACGACGGACTTACAGGCAGAAAGCAGAAACAACCCGCACGTTCTGTCCCCGTCCCACTCACGGAGCCTACCAGCAATTAAAATTTTCACCTTTAACCAAAGCCTACCCTTGACGGGAGAGGAACTGAGAGAAAATAGCCTCTCGGGAGAACAGAATCTCCTTCACTCCACCGCCGAAACTAAGTGCACATCCCAGATCGATGTCATAACCAAAATTCTTTATTGTCTTCAATCAACTCCACCTTATCAACGGCTATCAACGCGCTCACCTGGCAAACACAAAAATTGGAAATACAAATGGATACCATGCAGGCAATCGCGATAGCCATGATTAACATCGAAGCTAAAATCGACACACTAACAGGAAAACTGGACCTGCTGAGGTCATTACCACCCGCCAGGTGTTTGTGCTTTCCAATAGTGGAGAAGCTTAGTTCACTACCAGAAGTTTTAACATCCATCATCACAGAACTTAAGCAAAGACATCAGGCCACCACAGTCCAGTCCCACCAAAGAACCCCCGAAAGAACATTAAAGGATGCAAATGGAATTAACGACCCAGCGAGTGTGACAAGCGCCCCCAATGTGCCATCACAAACAGCAACGAGGGATGAGAATCCCTGTGTGGGCAACCCACGCCCAGAAGAAAAGATCACCGCGCAGAATAAAACTCGAATTAGCGTACCCATCTTGTGCACAGATACACCTCCGTCATCTTCACAATTGGCATCAGCGATGCACCAAAGCACATCTAAATATGAGGAAACCGGCACAGGCGAAACCTCGCACAGTAACGTCGGTGGAACAACCAATCTGGAATTCACCACAGAACCCTCCAAAACACTATCACGGAGAGCAAAGAAACGTTTGAAAAAACAAGCTAAAACCAACAAACAACGGAGTTGGGTAAAGGAAATACAGCTGGGCCTGAGAGAACCAGTTGGCCCTCATAGCCAAAAAATACACGCAAAAAAGGTTCTCATAATAAAGAACGCGGAGCCACAGAAACTCTATCCGATTTTCCAAAAGGAAAGTCATAGTACCAGGCAGGGAAATGGCCAGCCAAACAATATAACAACACCGAAAATAACTACAAATCCACACACCAATGAGGGACTGTCAGACAAGATGGAAGAGCGGACCCATCACGCGCCGGAAGTGCCATCACAAACAGTCAGCACAGGTACCTTTTCCATGAAGCAGTATCAAGAAAGTAATAAGCAGGAAGCCCGGCCCTACGCTACGGATAGAGAAATGCCAGCCCCCTCGCTACTGAACCAAAATGACCTCCGGGGGATCAAAGTCATCCACAAAGATATCAGAGCGACCATAACAAATGCACAAGGACTGGCCATATATACCACCGACGAATGCCAAAGGGCACAAGGGCAAATGAAAGAAGAGAATAACATCACAATCTTCACTCCCGAATACACCTGACGGGGAAGTGCCGACATTTTAAATAGGTCCAATATTTTACAAATATTTCAACATATTCCAGAGCTCTCCTCGATTGTGACCGAAGATCTCATCCAAGTTCAATTCAAGCGATTGGGCAACAATGAAACAATAGAGTCGTCAATACTAAAATGGAAAAATGACTCCATACCACAAAAAATCATGACAGAAAAAGATCGCTTTGCAAATTGGGGGATCAAGGTACACATTCCTAAAGAGGAGAAATACCCGTTTATGTTAAAAGTTGGCATTAACATCAAAAATACAGAGAACTCACGAAAGTCCTTCTTAAGAGGAACAAATTACGTTGCTCGTACTACAGCATTCCCCAACTTAAGAATACATCTTTCACCTAATTCCACTCAAACAAGGCGCACGTATACAGAAAGTGTAAAAATGGATCTTGAAAGAAACAACAAGGAGGGAACATCAATAACCCGACCACCGTTAAGAACAAATTGCTCCTAGCAAACAAAGAAATGATTCTCACAGCTCTGGATTGAGTGACACTGTGAAAGTAATTTCATGGAATGTGTATGGGTTAAAATCCACATTACAGAACACGGAATCAGTTGACTTTCTACAGTCTGGGGATCTACTATGTCTCCAAGAAACTTGGCTGCTAACTTCAGCGGCCATTCCAGGCTTCACGGAATTTCAGCAGCCGGCAAAAAAGCACAACATATTTGGAAGACGATCGGGGGGTCTATCAATATACGTACGAATCAGCAGCAACATAAAAGCTACACCCCTACTAAACATGGAAATGGCTCAAGCTACTCTTTTGCAAGGCTTTAAATTGAACGGCTGCTCAATAAAGATTGTACTTGTGAACATCTACTTTAACAGTAATTAATCACCAAGACTTGGTGTCATGAGGGCTCTAGTGGACACACTGGAAGAGCTACTAAGCAGTCAGCCAAACTGTGTGATTATATCGCCGGTGATTTTAACACTCGAAACCTAGGGACTGCACCAAATGACGCCCTGCCGATGGACACGGCCGGAATGCTAATGAATACATTTTTAAATACATACAGACTAAAACTAATACAAATCCTCAACCCCCCCAAGGCTGTCTTGAATACAGAACTACAGGGGAAAATCAAAACCACGATTGACTATATCTTTGTGTGTAATCGCTTGCACAGACAAGTGTCAGAATCTCAGAAACCTATGTTCCAGACGAGTGACCATCTCCCACTGGCCATAGTCTTTGCATTACAAATGGCCAGGCAACCGCTCATTGCCATTGTGGGTCATACTAAGGGGGAGGAAATTCATACCCTACAGAGGAGAATAAAATGGAATACAATTGATAAATCAGCCCTATGTAAGTGGAAAAGCATCTGGCCCAGACTCGCCCACGAACTTATAGCAGGCAATGTTTGTGAAAATTGGATTAAATTGGCGACAGAGGTGTATGAACTTTTGATATGCAGACAAACAAACCACCGTCAAGACTCAGGAGAAAGGATCTGTTGCCAACCACAACCCCGGTGCGCAAAAGTGGGGCAAAGCAAGCGGGCCTTGAGATCAGCCATCCGCACCCACAAGCGAGAGGGAAAAGACAAAACATTCCAAAATCAACTCCTTGCTAGGAAAATACATAGGAAAAATGTATGGGACAGCAAAAGGCAACAGCAAGACTCCCAATGGTTGCACATTCATAGCCTGCTGACCCCAAACAAACAGGCAGAATTTTGGCCATACATCAATAGGCTCTCAGGGCACGGCCATGATAGGCGCAACGTGGTTACCAGCCACTCATGGATTGCCCATGTGGCTACATTGTATTGTTGCGCACCAAGTCAGGCTCAACTGCATCAGCAACATCACTATATTACTGATGATTTGCGAAATACCCTCCCTCTACTCATCGAAGATATAGCCGTACAGCCGGTGACAGGGAAGCTCTCGTCTAGCGAAGAAACATCAGCGCACCAGGTTGAAGCGAACCGTGTGACACTAATTCTAAAAAACATCAGAAAGGACGGGGCACCGGGTCCCAACGGCTTACCAGGACACCTCTTCAAAGAAGATTGCAATTTCTGGGGTACCATACTTACGCCACTTTATCAGTACTGTCTGACCAACTCAGTAGTCCTGGAGACTTGGAAAGGTTCTTTGCTGCAACCCATTCACAACAAGCATTGGCATAGCCAATAGGTCTCGCCTTTGGGACCTTATAAGTGTTTAGCCAGAGCTATTGGCTTTGCCAATGTCTTAAAGCAATGTTGTAGAGCAGTGTGGCTGATGTGCAGCATGTTAAAAAGTTACAGTAAAAAAGTGTTAAGCATTTTTGTCACCTTGTATATAACCAAGAAGACATCATATACAACTGAATGACCCTATTAAAAAAGAATTAACACAAAAAATGTTTTCTAGTTTTTTTGTCCTGCCTGTTCTAATGGTTGTTTGTTATAGCTTTATTTTAGTTATGGGGGGGGATATAAACAACACGAGCAGCAGACAGACACTACAGGAGAATCAACAGATGCTAGATTACGAGGGCAGACTGAGATGGTGGTGTGCTGGTGCATAGATGATGTTGAATGATACTCAGGTGGTTCTGAGTGATGCTGAGGAAAAAGTGGCAAAGAACTCGGGGAGGAAAGTGAGCCTGAAAGTGAAAATACTTAGAGGGAAAAATGAATCTGAGGAGCAAAATAGAGTTAAAAGGGAGGGAAAAGTGAGCATGAAAGCAAACAAAGTTAGAGGAAAGCCCAGCCTGAAAAGTAAAAAAAAAAAAAAAAAAAAGGTAAAAGGGATGGAAAAGTCAGCCTGAAAGTAAACAAATTTAGAGGGAAAAAGAGCCTGAAAAGTAAAACGGAGCTAAGGGAGGAAGAAAATAGGGGAGAGCTGGCCCGGGACCTTTCCCTCCTTGGAATGATCTCTTGTAGGAAACAATACAATGCATATTGCATGCCCATTCCTTCCTTGGCCACTTTGCTGTAACCATGTATATGCCAAACTGCAATTAAGTACCTGCATCTCTTTAAGACTAACACATCAAATTGATAGTTGTCAGACACTCTTTGCACACTGGAAAACCTGTATCCATTCCCATAACCTTTGTTTTAAACCACTGCTAAAAGCGTATCAGTCAGACTGGATCAAATGAAGCAAAGTGCACAACTCCTAACCCAATGGTAGAACACTGGACTAAGCGTATATGATTAGACCTTGCAACCTCATCAGCACACTGAAGTTTGCAGGCATCATCTCACTCGCTTTTTAATGCCTTCCCCAAATGTACAATTGGCATTTACTGCTTTTTAAGGAGGGGGGGCTTATTTAGTAGCTGCGCCTCACACTGAGCAGGTCTGACCACGAAGCTCTTCCATGTACGTAGTAGCAGAGTCAACAAAGACACACACACAATAGGCTGCAGGACAGCCCAGTGTAACTACCAGCGGGTGAGATTAATTCAAGGACTTCTAACGTCACGTTTTGTTTGTTTTATCCTTGAAAAGGAGCCTTGAATAGAAAAGGATGCAGGATTATCCTGGACAAAAATAAAATGGTTGGGAGTCAGGGCTTTAAGAGGGATTTAAAAAGTGTGTGTGGGGCTCTAAAAGAGGCGCGGCCTATGTAATTAGGAGCGTCGCTTAAACACACTATTTTTTCTGATCCCTATAATGTGCCACCCTACCGGTAATTTGGTGCACGATTAAGTAAAACACGAAATATGAACAAGAACTAAATCACTACCTTAATGGTTTTTAGATTATTTGTTCAAAAAATTATCAGTGTTATTTCCCAGTACAGTTAAGGACATGAGCATAGGGCCCAATAGGTACCGTTGTGAAACTGCGTTTTTTATTACTAACGGGTCCGAGACCCGGGTGGACCAGGCCCACTAAAAGCCCTGCTGGGAATAGAATTATCATAGGCAACTCCTGCTTTAGTGTACGGACATTCAAGACCCCATAACTCTTTCGTTTCTCCCCAATATATGCACCACCAAAAGTCAGCAACCAAAAATGAGCTAGCATCTTTGCAAAAATCACAATGTATGCTTTTTAAAAAGAAGGGGAAAACACAACTAGCTTGGGGGCACGGGTGAGTAACAAAACAACAAGCTATCTCGTTCTGCAAATCATCTTTCAGTCCAACACCCAATGCAGAGCCAGTGAAATACACGAACGAAAGCACTGAGAAAAACATGCTAATTCTGCAGTGACGTCACTTAGTGTGAGCACGCTTAATCAGAACAGAGCAGCCTGTACAAAGCTCGCGCTGTATAGCACCTAGAGGCTGCCAATTAAAGGGACGCTAGACCCAGAATACTAAAGGGCTCGATTCTAAAAATAAACGAGCGGGGAGGAGGTGGGGGCGACGCAAGTGGTGCGCGCGCCACAGCGAGCGATCTGCGCGCGCCACAGCGAGACATCTGTTTTGCATTATCGGGCACGATAATGCAAAACAGATGTCGGCCTTGCGCGCGTAACCGCAGGAAAAAGGCCATGACGCACGAGCGTCTGGTCAGCTTTCCAAACCCCCTTACTAAAAGTCTCACAAGCAGCGCATGCGCTGCTCTAGGCTCGACCTAAAAAGGGAGACACCGGGGATCCAGCGAACTATAGGCTGATTGCTCTCCTGGATATCGAGGCAAAAGGATATGCAAGCCTCCTTCTGCAAGATCTGCAGGAATGGGCTAACGATAATGAAATCCTACCAGCCTACCAATCCGGTTTTAGGCCTGGAGCATCGACAATGGATAACATCTTAGCCCTTGCTTACTTAGCAGAACAGTCCACTCAGAAAAAGCAGCTTCCACTCTTTGCATGTTTTGTGGACTACTCCGCGGCATTTGATGGCGTTAACCGGAGTCTGCTGTGGCGGAAACTGCAAAACTGGGGGATACCATCGATGCTGCTAAAAGCAATAATCAGTCTCTACACCAGAACCTGGGTACGGGTGAAACTCACGACGAATGCAGCCACTAAAAAGATCCCAACAGACCGAGGGCTGAAACAAGGCTGCGTTCTGGCGCCTCTCCTTTTTAACTTCTACACGGCGGACCTCGGCAAAACATTATCAAAGGCTAACCTTCTATCTCTTAAAATTGGCTTGACTAGATTATTTTTAACGCAGTACGCGGACGATATGGTGCTATTGGACCACACCAAAACAGGCATGCAAAGATTACTGGAAGCACTAAACAGATACAACAACATTAACGACTTAAGGGCAAACGCGGGAAAGATGAAGGTAGTAATATTTGGGAAGTATGCCAATAAACTCAGACAACATTGGAGACTGGGCATCTTGAAAATAGCAACAACGACCAAATATAACTACCTGGGGGTTTCGCTCACGAGTAATGGGAAGCCCATGGCACACATCGCTTCCACTGAAACAAAAGCTAAGGCAGTGACGTATGCCCTATGCAAACTGAATTCTAAACTAAGCGGCCCATCCACAAAATCCATCAGAAAGGTCATATGCGCCAAGCTGCTACCCTCACTCACATACGGTCAACTAGCATTCCCGGCAGCTTTTAGCAACATCTTGGAACAAGCCAATTGTCGAGCGTTTAAGCGAATTTTCCAAATACCAACCCATGCCCGGAATGCACTGGTACGATTGGAATTCGGGCTAAACAAACAGAGTTACGAGCATTGGGCCTCGATCGTGCGGTTCTATCGAGGGGTATGTGCGGCCCCTCCGCACACAATGAAAGCAATTTTAAAAACAATTTTTGAGAAAGGAAACAACTCGTGGTCCAAAAGCCTTCATACTGCCTGTACCGAATTGCACCTTGACATGTCCAACTGGCAGGATTTTATTCATCAGCCCGGTACCCTAAAATCGATCTTAAAAAAACAAGTTAGACTACTCTCTAAGGAAGAGGACATGAAGGAACTGAAGCTCTCCAGCAGTAACATCAGGATACTTGCTACCTCCTACGAAGACCGCCTAAGGCAGCCATACCTCGATGCCGCTTTAAACAAGTCAATTTTAAAGCAAATCTTAGCAGTGAGACTCATGGTGCTGCCGATAAAAGACATTAACATTTGCTGGAAATCTTTAGAGGCGGTCAGCACTTGCCGACTCTGCCAACAGTAGGAGGAATTCATGGTTCACCTGGTTTGCATATGCCACTGCTTGGCACAGGCACGTCGCACTTTACTAAAACCATTGTTTTTAAAATACGGAACACGCACATGCCAAGACGCAATGAAACTTCTTTTCAATTTGGATATTCCAATGGAACTGGCAAGATTTGCAAAATTTGCACACAAGGTGAAAGAACTTTTAGGCAACGCTTCGCACATCGCACTTTATTGAAATCTCTGTGGCTAAAGTATCGAACATGTACCTGCACAGTCGCCACGAAACCTTTCTTGGACCCATATAGATGAGCGAAAATCTGCACTTTACTGAAAAAACTCTAAGTCAATGCCTTAATCAGGGATTAGAACTAATTGAAGGCTGTGACAGTTGACCATTTGCACTGCTTTTATTCGTTTTATCGTCAAACGTAATATTTTAGATCTATTTTATTATTGTATTAGAACGGCATACTTTAACGGTTAAATATGTACCTACTATAACTGAAGTAATTTAGTGCTGGAATATTTCTGCTTGATCTCCATTGTAACAATTTTAATTAATTGAGACAATAAAAATGTATTCAGTCTATCCGTAAACTAGGAGCTAATGCTTCTTATGCTTAGGTGCTGCCATAAAACACAAAAAGAGGGCAACTCTGGTACTCACACACAACATCAAACACTACTGATAGAGGACATATGACAGAGATACACTTCCATCTACACCTCTCCCATCAAGTGCCTTGATACCCATCTGCTCCTCTGCACCCCTTGGTGGGCATTAAATCCCATATAGGTAAAAATAAATTAACAATATAATCCTGATGAATTGGAGCTGGAAAGGTATAAATAGGGTCTGTTATTTGGGATCGATTTTATAAGAATCCTCAAAACCAAACACAGATCTCTCCGTAGAAGTCAAAGTAGTTCAAACCTCTAATCTTCAAGAAATGCTCAGTGTTTGGAGACCATAGTATTTTATAGGCTGCGTGGGTTCTGCAAAGCAGTGATACAGGGAAATGCCTAACCAGTCAGGCCAACAGAGCAAAGCTCACAATAGGCACCTGGAATTACAAATTAATTTGTACACTTTCCATAGCATTTCACATGGCTTGGGTTATCCCCTTCTCTTAGCACACCGCCTATGACAGTAGCAGTTGGTATTCTAAGTCCATAAACTTTTCACTTATGTATCAGAAGGAAAGAAGCTTTACCCTGCAACAGAAGTGTAGAAATCTGGATTACGCGTGGGGCAAATTCTCCCACCATGATGCAAACCTAGCTCTATATCAAGCAAGCACTGTTTCTTTGAGATACCCTCACCTGCCATATGACTTGGCAAGAAATGGTAGGCTTCCTGCAAATCTTGTGTGCCAAGGATACAAATAGTATTTAAATTACACTTAAATCAGGAATTCACTCACTAAGGCTCTCTAAGGAAATGCCTCTTTTTGTTTGGTCATCCCCAAGTTTGTCGACCGATGCTGCTGGGTTTTTGACTCTGAAAGTGCAGTGAAGCCTGCTAACCAGACCTCACTGCCAGTGCCCTGACCCTAAAGTCAGGGCACTGGCATGCTGACTTTAGGGTCAAGTGTATGCTGATTTGGCTGTACCCAATTAGAAATGGCTAACTTACCTGTAAGTCCCTAGTATATGGTACCCTGGTTCCCAAGGCATGTAAGTTAGAGGGGAGACCAGGGCTTGCAGCACTGGTTGTGCCACCATGGAGGCCCCCCAAGCAAAACAAGTCCCCCAGCCCATAACTGCAGACTAGCAGAGCACTCGTGCAGTGCAAGCAGGAAGACTCCGTCGACGGCATCGCATCCACCGCATCCTTGGAGCATCTTCAGCGTCCTTCATCCCTTGCATCAGGACCACTCCGTAGGAATGCATTGCAATGCGGATACAGTGCCTGCAACTGTTTGAGGACTGTTTCTTCTGTGGAGGTAACTGTTCTTGAGGGCCTTGCTGGTCCCCCTGACTAGCTCCCTGATAGAGTTGGTCGTCCTAAGTACTTCTAACGGACCACATTGACACTTACCCAGGTTTTCCATGAAAAAGTTTCTAAATGTCAAATTTGTTGAATTTGCCAAGGCTTGTTCGTAGTTGAGTGAAAATGGTTTGATTTATTATTGCTTGTAAAATCCATGTCTCTGGAACCCTCTGGAGGATCTTTTTTGTGGTGGTGTCAAAATTCTTATAAAAATACAGTCTATTTTTAAATATTGGTGTTGGGTTTCTTGAGTGTTGTGACGATTTCTTCTTCTGTTGTTTTGGTGCTGTTTAAATGCTTTACACTTGTTCCTTTGTATAAGCCTTGCTGCTCTGTGTCACAGCTACCCAGGGTTAAGCTAAGGCTTTGACAGACGAAGCCTAAGGACATCTATCTGTCTGTCTGTCTATCTATCCATCTGTCTGTCTGTCCATCCATCCATCCATCCCTCCCTCCTTTCCTCACTACCCTAGCTCTCTCTGTGGCTGTCTTCACTTTCCTGTACGGTATCATTCTCTCTCCCGTGATCTCTTTTTCCTGCTTTGTCCCCCTGTCTCACTCGGTCTCCAAACACTGCTTGTCAATCTCTTGTACACAAACAGTTAGATCAAACACCACTACCGCCGGCAACCCCGCCTCCCCCCCTCCTACCTCCTCTCCCCATTAATAACAAACATTGGCAAAGCCACCATTCCAACACCATTGAAGGTCAAAACTTACTGGTTTTGCTAATGCTTGTTGTGCCTGGGGTCACCCAGGCAATGGCTCACTCTGATTCTCTTTAGGAAATACACACAGGTCCTGGAAATGTGAGTGGCAGGCACACCCTCTCTTACAGTTCTAGCAGCCTTTCTTCTGTTTCCAAGTTTTGCACCACTTACTTTGTTAATCTGACAGAATTCCTGACATTTTCAGACTTACAGGTGTGTCCTGTCTGAGAAGCACGCACAAGTATTTCCTCTGCTAGTAACATACAAGCAGACATGCAGATTGTAGCCGACATTGTCAGCCTGGTTTGTCCAGCCCTTTGCTCCACGCACTGGCAGACTGAGAAATCTTTGCAACACGAAGATTCAAGGTTACTGCCTTTCTAGCGATCTCACACAAGTCTTGGCTTCGGTGGCAACAGGCCACATACAACTCCAACCACCACTTCTGGTCGTGCTCTGTGTCCAGTTCTTGTCGTGAAACCGGAGAGGCTAACAGTCTTCATGGCATGCGAAGGTCGCAGGCATCCCCTGAAGCACCCACCTCACACCATCCGATATGTATCCCAACGTGAGATGTGGAGAAAGGCATGGACGTCATTTAGGAGTCACCAGGGCGACCCCTAGCCTCCACCTGCGACCCCTGGGCTACGGCCAGACTGGCCATGGCTTGCATTGAGCATTCCCGGAGGGTACTTCACAAAAAGTATGCAGTAAAGAAAGGCCCTGCGCTTGAAGGGATTATAATCGTTGCAGAATGCAGGTGAATTCATTCTGTCAGAGCAGAAACAAGGAACACGGTCGTATAGAGTTCATGCCCCTCAGTAATTACACTACAGCTGCTCCGATTGCAGGGCGCCTGGCTGTGCCTCTCGCCTCTAAATAGTCAGGTAAAGTTTTAGCATGCATTATTTAGTTTAAATGTATATTATCTAATAGTGATGCTTCCCAGCTGATTCTGAACACCACCTAGTAGTGCAAGGCAGTGAACAGCCCATCCAGTCTGAAGCACCGATTTCCCTCGCAGAACACACTGGGTTGCCAATGCATATCGGACCCTACCTGGTGCCTTTCGCAACTGCACTCACGTTCACTCACCTGATTTCTGCAGCATGTGCATTAACCGCACTAGGCTGCCCTTCCTTTTAGTTATACTGAAAGCCAAAAGCACGTTTTCTTTAATTTATATTTCAGAATAAAAAAACTGTTGCAGATCCAGGCCAGGTCTTGGAGAGGTGATTTGGTTGCCATGGTGATCGACGGCCCGAGCCCAGCAGTCCTCCACACAAAACAAAAACATTGTGTTTTGTGGCCCAGCCGACTATTCGGGTATCTGCCATCTGACCTCCTTCGTTCCCGGCACAGTTCCAATTAGCTCTGATGTGTATTTTAATTGTGCTGTAGATAGGGTGGCGTCACATACAGTTCAGAGATGCTACTAGAGTGGTGTGGGCTCAGCGAAGAGGGGAACACGATGTTTCCAGCTTGGGGTACATGGGGAATTTGAGGCGGTATGCAGTCACGGCTCGCATGACTCTGGGGGGGGGGGGTCGCGCGGGAGGTGGCTGGGGGGTAGTGGGAGGGGGGATTTAAAAATAAATTTTTAAAAAATTATCTTACTGGGTCCGCACCGCCTCTGCTCCTGGCCGGGTGCCGCTGCAGTGCTGGAACAGGAAGAAGGCAGCCTCCCTCCCCCAAGCCAATCACAACGCTGCAATGGCAGCGTTGTGATTTATGCGGACAGCGCCCGTCCGGGTGCCTGTAGGGAGGCCATTTTCTCTATGTAGGCTGGAGTGCGCAGGGCACTCAGAGTGGCCAAGCCACTCCTCCCCGACCCGCCCAACCAACCAGGCATACCCTCCCACCCGCCCCCAACCAGGCATACCCTCCCACCCGCCCCCAACCAGGCATACCCTGTCTTCTGCTTTCTCACAGCGCGAGAAGCAGAAACATAAAATGGTATTTAAAATACCATTTTATGTTTCTGCTTCTCGCAATGCGAGAAAGCAGTGAGGCGACGCTCCTCCGCCCTAATGGAGGAGCCGCCCCTGGCGGTATGCAAGTGGCAGTGGGATAGCCAGCACAAGCTCTCCCTACTGCAGGCAGCAGAGGTGGTATCCAAGGTGGTGGTTTAAACTGAGCATCAGTGGCCAACCACCCATGCTATGAAGCATGGAAGGAACAGTGCCAGCCACCAGGAGAAAGCCATATACGTGGCCTGCCAACCTGAGACAGCAACGATGGCTGAACAAATAAGTATGTTTTTGTGTTACACTGAGCATCAGGCACTGTAGAATATGCAGCATATTTACTGACCTTCCCTCAGCTGCCTGGCCAGTTTTCAGGCCCATTTCCCCCCACTCTTTTTTACCCCATGGCTTCCCCCCCCCCCATTCGTGGCCAGTGATGAGAATCATGAGAAAAGCTCACACCGAGAAAGCATTTTATGAATTAAAAAGTATACTGACGGAAGGTGCAGGTCTACGGCAGTAGTTTACCCGTCTCATCTCTTAGGCTGAGGATGACAAGGATCATGTGGCAGTAGTGCCAGTATGGCTAGCGACTTTCTATTTCGGGGCTTTTGGTTTTGTTTCAGTTCCTTTTCTAGGGCTTCTCAAGGCGCCAAGGTTTGGGGCAATTTCGTCTTTTAATCTCCTTTACAAACTTTATTGCTTGGTTTTCCTCACGTCAGTGTGTCACTCAAAGTATCACTAATTTTGCAATAGAATGTCACTCACAGGCCCAATGAAACTATGGAAACGTCACTCATAAGTTGCCTAAAAACTTGGCAGCTATGCAACAGGCCTACTCAGACTAAGTTCCTGCTCCCTCAGTCCAAAGTAGGGCCCTGCTTTGCTTTCCTTTCAGTCCTATGTTCCCCCTTTGTCCCTTTTTAGGTCTCGCCTAGCGACGCAGCGCATGCGCTGCTCACTTGGCGAGATCTATTGTCGTCGATTTTTCTTCCGAAGGGGGACAGGAGATGTGCACGCGTCAGACAGGAGATGTGCACTGTGCACGCGTACGTGCACGCATACGGCTCGCAGCATTTCAGCAGTACCGCATGCATGGCGCCCTTTCACTTTCCCTCCCTCCCCCCGTCGGGCCCCTCCTTCTTCCATTGTGTGCGGAGAAAGCGCGATGTAAACAAGCGTCTGCAATGCGCGAGAGCTTGTTTAATTATGCTTTTAATCTTCTTTAAGCTGTGACGCCTTGCCCCGTTGTTGCTTGGCCCATGTAAACACCCTCCCCGCCCTGCTTGCTCCTCCCGTCACACCACAAAAAAACATTAACAAAGCCAATAGATTTCGAACAGCCGAGATCTCTTGGTTTTGCCAACGCTTATTTAAGTTTGTAAGTGCTGCATCAAAAATTCTTAACATGTAAAGTGCTGCTGGCTAAACGCCCTGACTGCTAAGGTGTGCAGAGTTTGTGGTATTTACCCAAAGGTCGGGTAAGCCACCAGCATTGTTTTCATAAGGGGGGGGGGGTCTACCGGAGTCCCAATATTTAACGCAATGCTCCTGCCTGGCTCCCGAGGCTGCGTCACTAACGTGCAAAGGATGCTCAGGAGGCAGAGGGCGGGGATCATGCATACCCACTGACCGAGTGTAACCTGCCTTGTTTGGGAAGAAGAGCCGGGACTACCCGTGCAGGTGTGATCTGCAGCAGACCGCAATGGCCGAGGATCAGTGCGGAGCTGTGCGGGAGGAGCACCGGTTCAACCAGCGCGCCCTGGAGAGATACTTGGAGGACCGACTTCCAGGCTTCCCAACAGACCCATCGCAAGCCCTGGCTGTCGGGCAGTACAGGTAACACCCGCCTCCTAGGCTCTGGAGCCGCACAGGCGCTAGCACACCTTAAATCCTGGGGTGGACAGACAACTTGTGTCCTGGTGGTGTGGAGTCATCCGGCAACCCTCAACGTAGGTGACTTTCCAAGCATCTAATTATACCTGGCAGACATTGCAGGTAACCGCATTCCTAGCTACTTGGCACTCCAAGGTCAATGGTCAATTTATTGTCTGTGACGTCGGTGTACGGATGATGCAGGAAATGTTACTTGTGCTCACGCTGATGGGGAAAAGTAACATTCAATTTTCAGAGCGGTGCTTCTCTCCTTTTAGTGCTTTGAGACAATTGAGAAGGGAGTGGGGGAGCAGGACTTAAGTGCAGGGCTTTAAGGGAGACTAAAAAAGTTGGGTGTGTGGCCTCTGTAATTATATGCGTGCTAAAAACGCCTCCATGACCTTTCTTTTATTGCATGCAGATATATAACACAACAACTGATGTACAGCTAAAACCAGCCATGACTATAGGCTTTGTCAATGGTTGTCTCTGTGCTCTCTGCAGAAAGTCCAAGGATTGTATGATCATGTATTCTGAACATCTTTCTGATCCACAAATAGGCACTATGAGAACCTCGCGCTGGCTTCTGCAAAATATATGGCAAATAACTAGAGTTCAAAGTATGCACTATACAAGAGTAACATTCCACACACAAAAAATACAGAAACTCACCACAGAAATAGCTAACACTCGTAAGGAATACAAGATTTAAATACAACGTGAAAGAAATTTAAGAAGACCTAAATCCCCGTCATGGATTACCTTCACGTTTTTTTCCTTCATGATTTGTTCAGAAATTGTCCGTGTTTTTCCGTGTAAAGTTAAGGAAATGAACATAAGCCCCGAAGGTGACCAGTTTCAATGTCTGTTTTTAAATTACTGTGGCGTCTAAGAAAGCGAGGAACGTGGGCCACTTAATGCCCTGGCTTTAAGTGGGATGAAAAAAGTGAGGCGGTGTCTGGAAGGGGCGGTGTCTGTTTAATTATGGGCGTGGCTTAAACCTGTCAACTGTATTTCTGCGATTCCAATAGAGTGCCTCCTGACCGGTATTTGGTTCTTCTCTGAGCTTTCTGTTGTATCCAAATATACAACACAACAGCTGATGGACACCTAAAACCAGCCTGGACTACTGGCTTTGTCAATGGTTGTTAGCTGTCTAAGATAAATGAAAAACAACGATGCAAATTTAATTCTGAAATTTTGAGCCTGAGAATTAAATATTACCAGCCTTTGGTATTTGGCCCTCCAACGTTTAATAGCCCCAGGCGTGGGTTCTCAGCAGAGCCTCACAGGCACCGGCACACTTGCGTTTATAAATTAGGCACAGTCCAGGGCTTGAAGTGGGCCGGGTCCTAGTTCTAACAAGCATTTGCAATGCAATAGGTCTCGCATTTATGCGAGTTTGAGCTATTGACATTGCAAATGACAATGCCTTTTATTTATGTTTTAAAAACGAAAACAAAAATAAAAGGCATTGTCATTTGCAATGTCAATAGCTCAAACTCGCGTAAATGCGAGACCTATTGCATTGCAAATGCTTGGTAAACTCCTGTCAGGGCTCCAATAGAATGCAGCCAAAACAGCTACTAAAGACAAGCGGCGCACAAATTACCCTGGCAGACCTGAACACAAGGACAGCTCAGGTAAAAGGGAGAGCGGGACTCTGGGTGACCTTAGCTGACACGGAAAGAAAGGGTACATTTTACTGTGGATCATCTTCGACTACATAAAAAGCTGCTAGAAGAGTTTGGCTCATTGTCTTAAGCCAGCTCAGTTGGGCAATGTGCCCGCAGAAGAGAACTGATGGTAATACCTTTTTGCCATTTGTTAAAATGTAACCATTAGTGATTTATCTATTTTATTTACTCCTTATGATTCTTGCCATATTGAGAAAATCCATTCCAGAGAAAGATGGTGCCCACACCTAGTTTATTACTATTGACCCTGGCAGTTGTAAACATGGGATTTGGTACCTCTTTTTTGTCAACACAGAATGTTGGAAAGTAGGCCCCCTGTTGCTGGATGTGGGCTTCACATGTAACTGCTGACTTGCTCCTCCACTCTTTGGCAGGTTCTGAATTTTGGAATGTGCAATTGTGTATGTTGCCTAAAATCAATGCTTACAGTGTAGTTAATTGCCTATTACAGGACACATACTGATATCAAAGCATTTCTGACAATACATACAATAGCCAATTAATATTGTAACAGTTCTGCTAAGATTTTCATACACTTTGCAGCAGAAATGAAGCACAAAATTAAAGACACAGTCCAATTAAAATATAGCATAATTGCTAACAAGTGCAGACACAATCCTGCTGAATATATAAACACTGATAACAGGTACTGTTGCTGCCCCTTTAAATAAGAACAAAAATGACAATTGTAGATACTGCCCAATTAATTAAAGTTGCAGGAGCATTGGAAGACAAGTCTGAGGTATGTCTGTGGTGGAAAATGTAGCATCACTGCCCCATTAGATTTCAGCATTGTTGATAGGTGCAGGCAAAGGCCATTCCCAAGAAGCTCGAATACCCCGTTATTGAAAGCACAGGCTTTAGGAAGCATAGACAATTGTAAGCCCTCAAGAAAGTAGAGCACATAGAGACAAAAAGGATGGTGTCTGCTAAATCTATGTAAACAGCAGTTGCTGCAGTCTACTTTTATATCACTTGCCTAAACATTTTCTGCATTTTAACCCACACATAATGTTCAATGTAGAGTGGCTGCTACATGGATTTTGATAGCTAATGATCTGCTGTGGAACATCCATTTGATTCCAGTTACACTTCAAAACTTGTTCCTAATGCAACTTGTTTTTGTTGGTGTCTGCTGGTGTTTATAGGTTTCAAGTTGCTGTTTTAATTTAGAAAGCAGAACTTGTCTTATATTTTCCTGCCTGCAATTGAAAATTTACAACACGTATTATGACTCACCTCTCTATCCATTGCCATTGCTTACTCACCAATTTTATGTTGTCTCCAGATTTACCCATGCATTGTACCAATACAATTCCTCTCATGCGAATTATAGCCATTCAATGTCCAGCCTGTTTATACTGTCAAACTCCACGCGGTCTTAAAATCCACCCTTCCTTTCTGGGGAGCAGGTTTGACAAGCACTACCTCTGTTGCTGATTGCCAGAGCCTTTAATGGTGAAAAAAAAAAGTAATGAGAGACAGGAACAGCAAGTAATAGACAAAGTGGAGATAAGATCAGAAAGAGAGATGAGGAGGGAAGCGGAGGGAGGAAGAGAGGAGGAAGGTACCCAGCGAAAGAGAGACAAAGGATGAAGCAAAAGAGAGAGAAAGGATGGAGAAAGAGCAACTGTGCACAAGAGAGAAAAGGAATGATGGTGAAAAGGATTAAAAATCATAGGGAATGAGGAGAGAAAGTGATGGGAGCAATGGCATGGACACCGAGAGAGAGAATGAAGAACTTGGAGGTAAAAACAAGAGAGTGATAGTAAGAAGGAGAGAGAAGAAGAAAGAAAGGCTGAGATAAGAAGGTATAGAGGTGTTATGGTTAGGAAAGCGAGGCGAGGTTTCCCAAAAAAATGTGAGAGCAAAAAAGGAATGAACAGAAAAGGAGATGTGGACATTAGTGTAAGATGAAACGGGTGTGGTATAATGCACCATTTCCCACAATTGTTTTTTTAATTTCTTTGGTGAGAACTCTCCTTAAGCTTCCCTTGTAGTTGTTGGGATAATTCACAGTATGGTGGCTGGTATGTTATCATTTGCCAGAGCTGCTTTCGGTTCCCAGTACAGCCTTGACTGGCCTTAGAGGTGGAATATTCAGTGCCAAGAACACAGGTGTAGCTTGCCCTTTTGGGCATCATGCAGCCGCCCTCCATTTTTGTGTGTTTAAAAAAAAAAATGGACCTTCACTGCCAGCTGAGGCAATAAAAATGCCTTTAAATGTAGAATGTGCATGTGCTTGTGGGTAAGAGTGACCATGAGAGAGGAGAGAGAACTTGTGTCTGTGTGTGTTAGCTTGTGTGAGTGAGAGTGAGATTCACCGACAGTAAGTGAGCATTAGTGAGATTGAGTGTTAGTAAGTGAGTCAGACTAAGAGTAAGGCTGACTGCAGGTGAGTGAGACTGGGTAAGTGAGAATGTATTAGCAAGAATACATGTGAGGGAGTGTTAGAGATTGTGAGTGAGAATTAGTGAGTGGCAGTGAGTGAGTGTAACCACAAGTGAGAATGAGTGAATCAGTGAGAGAGAATAAGTGAAAGTGACTTAGAATAAGGGATTGAGAGTAAAAGAGAGTGTGATATGAATGAATCGGAGTAAGAATGGGTGAGAGTGAGTGGAAATGAGTGAAAGTAAGGAGTGCGAGAATGAAGGAGTGCAAATGAGTGAGTGCTAGTGAGAATGAGTGTGAGTGAGTGAATGTAAATGAGGGAGACTGGGAATGTAGTGTTATGCTTGTGAGTCTTTGATTTGTCCTGGCATGCACAAGGAATTCTTGACTTAGAGAGGCACCCATGGCAAAATACGTGTGCCGGTGTACTGAAAGCAATTCTGATCACTACATACACCTTTGATAGTATACTTGTACTGGCAAATTAGAAGTAACCATTGACATAATTGGTCCATGGTGAAATACTGTTGTTGGCATACTTCAAGTAATTCTTGATATATGGGGCACCCTTGGAAAAATCCTGCTGCTGTCATACTTGAGGACAGTATTAGCATAAGGGGAAGCCATGGCAAAATGAGGGCGCTAGCCCATTGAAGGTAATACCTGGCATATGGGAGGGAGCTACCATGATAAAATGCTGGTCCTGACATGATAGAGATAATTGTTAACATATGGGAGCCCCTGACCACATTTTGAAGCAATGAGGTTGATTGGCTTGTCACACTGTGAAAAGATATGAATAATTAATGAGAACCCATTCAGAGCCTATGACCTGTTAGCTAATCTGTGTGAAAAATGTCCTTTACAATGCACTATTTGATCCAATATTAAAAAAAAATTCTCAATGTCAGATCCCCTCTCTGTAGAGGAGGTTTGGCTCATTTTCTTCACTTGCTACAATTCAGAGTGAGTATTATTTCTCACCACTTTCTAAGATCATGTCAGCACCACAATATAGGTGTTGTCTAAAACAGACAATTGTTTGTGTTGTATTTTCATATTAATGATGCAGTAATTATGGAAAGTGAGTGATGTCAATTATTGTGATGTCCTCATGATTCAGGTCAAATGACATCACCTCCTGGGAATATTCAGGGTCAAAGGTCATAGGATGTCATTAAGGTCAAAGGATGTGCGATGTCACTTCCGCTACCCCAGGCATTTTGGTGAATCAACATCCATGGAGAATGGCCCAACTCCCAGACTCACTCAGTAGAATGGTGGTCCGCTTAAAACTTCTGCAAAATATCGCAATTCTTTGCAGTAGAATTGGGATGCTGCCAGACCCCACTCGGGGACTGGCAGGTGGTCACAGAACAAACAGGGACTACTGGGCCTCAACTGTTAGCGTTGAGATGGTTTGCCTTTGATGTTCCAGGCTCTTTCTACTACAACTTTGCAAACTAGGCCCTTTCCACACTTGACTCTGGTTCAAAGCATATCAGAATTAATTTTACGATCTCCTACCCCTAATGATAGGCTAACCGAGTGCCTAGTCCAGAGGCTTAATAGGACTGAGAAATCCCACCTGGTAGTCTGTGGCAACTCTTGATACTATCCATCAGGTACTAACAGACCATAACCCTCCAAGCAGAGGACTAAAATATGTTAACAGGGCTCAGAATGAATTGATATAATTGGACTTTTACTTAACTTTATTATCCGTTCATTTTAACTTTGACTTATTACATAACTAGCCAAAGAGAACATCTCATGGAGGATCCAAAGTTTCTGCGCTAGAGGAATCATCAGATATCACTGTCTGTAGCTCTACACTAACATACCCCTGGGAAACCTACATTGATTCCCATATTAAAACTTTCAGCACTCTGAATAAGTCTGTGGGTATCCATGGTGCTGATATCGAATTAGATAATGGTGGCTGATTATATGCTAAATGAGTTTTTCTGATGAACCAAACCACGGAGTACAAACCTACACCGGTACATGAATCCCAGAACAGGACCCTAACCCAAAAGTGATTTTTTAGCATGTCTTTTGAATATTCAAGAAGTACCATAAATCCCTTAACCCCACCTCTTTTGACGAATATTTGGACTTGACTCAGTATATGGTACAACGCCCATTTATGAATGCCCCATTTAAGTCCATCCCACCACTGTGGTCCCCACTGTTGACTCGGGTGTTAGAGGCCTGTTGTGCGAAGTGTTTTATGAAGTCTTGGTCTGAGTCAGTGATTATACCGATTTTTAAAAAAGGGGAACGCGACAATCCTGCCTGCTACCGACCTATCTCCCTCTTAGATTCTCTAGTAAAGGTAGCGGGTAGGATTGTTTTGAATAGATTACAAACATGGGCTGAGGACAATAATATTTTAAGGACGGTACAATATGGTTTTAGACAAGGGCTAGGGACAAATGAGCAGGTTTTAAATTTTACTATTTTAATGGGAAAGTATACTCAAGCTAAGGAGGGGAAACTTTATGTGGCATTTGTGGACCTTTCGGCCGCATTTGATTGCGTCATACATAATAGACTTTGGGACATCCTTCTGGATTTAAAGGTTGACCCACTATTAGTGCAATTTTTGAGACAATTGTATGCTGGGGCATCTGCTAAGGTGAGGCATGGACTGAAGGGTGAATGCACTGCGCCATTCCCCGTGGAGAGGGGAGTGAGGCAGGGCTGTGTCCTGGCCCCGTTCTTGTTTTCCTTATATACTAATGCTTTAGAGGAAGAACTGGTGGCCAGGACAAGAGATCCACCACAGTATAATAACAAACCTATTGTGTCCCTGCTCTACGCGAATGACGCAGTGCTTATGGCCAGAACCCAGTTGGGCCTACAGAGTGCCCTTGCAGCATATATTGGATTCATGGATTGCCGGGGGTTAAAACTTAATGTTAAGAAAACTTTTGTAATGACATGTGGGAAGGGGAGAAATAAATGCAAAAGCTTGCAAATGGGGAACGACAGGATCGATGCAACTAATACATTCTCTTATTTGGGCATCTTATTGGAACATACTGGTTCCTGGAACCCGGCAGTTAAGAGCAGGACTCTTCTTTTTAAGAGGTCTATTGGGGCTGTGGTAAATTTCGTAAAAAAATTGGGCAAAAGGCCCCGGGGATCCTTCTTAAAATTTACCAAGCTAAATGTATGAGTATTGCGATGTATGGGGCAGGAATTTGGGGCTACAGTGATGTATCCCCATTACAAATCGTGGAAAATTTATTTTTAAGGTTTATTTTAGCAGAATCACAGAGTTCTTCAGTTTTTAATTGCCACAATGAATTGGGGATCCCTTATATTTCCGACTTGATTAAAATGCAACCTTTATTATTATGGCATAGAGTGTGGACGTCGACTACTACAGGGTTAAATAGAGAAAACATTAGAGATGCTATGAGTTTATACCACGCAAATAAGATTACCTGGTTGAACTATATTAGAAGATTTTTAATAGATCTGGACAGACTTGATTTTTATACCCACCCTGAAACTATGAGTCTTATTTCCAGGAAGGACTTTAAATTGCTATGTCTGTCGCACTTGGAGTCATTAAGAGCTGCAATGGAAATGAAGAAATGTACTGTGATTCAGCATCAGTTAACCTTGGTAACTTCTACCATACAACCATATCTGGTTTGGTGTATGGGAGGGTATGATAGGTATGTCCTTACCAGATTTAGGTTTGATAGTTTCCATCGGTTAGTTAGTTTTCCCACCGTAAATGATTGGTCTAGAGATTTATGTCAATGCCCATGCGATAAGACGTCTACCCAATCAACAATA
Organism: Calotriton arnoldi; assembly: GCA_963921515.1. NCBI lineage: Eukaryota > Metazoa > Chordata > Amphibia > Caudata > Salamandridae > Calotriton > Calotriton arnoldi. Next base: position 3,691,025 of record CAWUFW010000447.1, on the reverse strand, counting down.
CATGTGATTTTATTCTGTAAATTTTATTTATTTGAAAGATCAAGATGGATTTTGCCAGTGTTGAAGAGAGGGGGGTGGAGACAATGCCGCCCTGCCTTTTTATATTTGCAACTGTTGGAAAATGCTTATTGTGTGGGCGTAATGGCTGGATTTTTGAAAAGCATATTGAGAAAAAGGAAAAGCATAACTGGTTAAATTATGGTATGAAGCTGGTTTGTGTATACATTTTTAGTATTTATTGTAGATGATTATTAGAATTAATTGACGGGAATGGTTAGAACCTAAATTTTTGTATAGATGGAATTGTGTGTATTTTTAATTTCGAAAGTTTTTAACATGTTACTTTTATGATTTTTAATACTAAAAATCGAATAAAGTATACTTGACTTTGACTTTGAATGCCAATCACCATTTACTCTTGGATGTATCAAAGCATGGTGGTCCTAAATGCAGCCAAGACTGAGATTATAGTGCTTACATTAGGGACTGCAACAGACCCAACCTTGGATTGACAACCTGTCCTATATGCAGCACCTGTGATCTCACCCACTGAGAAGAAACTAGCCTTTTGATTTGACCATAAATTGGCTCTTAAGACCCAGATCCAGGGATTGTAACAGAAGTTTAGCTGCCATATTTTATTGGCTAAAAACATCAACATAGTCATATATATGCACATGAGCACCTGTTATAGGCTCTCCTCCATCTTTTAGGCCACAGTCGTTTCATGAGTGGATTGTGCAAAGGCCACAGTGCGGAGGCCCTGCCACTCTCCAGTGGGCAGTCAGCCATTTAACTGAAAGTCATGGTATGGCCCAAGAACTAAATGTACCTGACTCTTCTTTAGACATAGCACCCTTACAAAATTGTATGGGCATTCCAATCATTACTGCAGGAGTTACAATAGCATCAGGGTTCAGGGAAGTAATGGCCTCATTGCAGCCCAAATATGGATGTCTTTTACTACCCAAACAGAGACATGGACTAATTTTAATTTCCTGTATTTGGATCATTCCACCTTTGTGACACCAGGTGTAGCCCATTTGTTTACCTAGAAGAAAATGTTACAGGATACTTAAACCAGCATTGGCAAAACAATTGTTTGAGACATTATAAAGAAAGTGCCAAGCTATTGGATTTGCCAATGTTTATTTGTAAACCACTGCCTAAAAAGGAAAAAGAAAAAATTTAAAAACTGGGGGACTAGGACAAGCATATTGTACGGTAAACTGTACACTGAATACAATATTTTCAATCCTTCTGAATGCTATTGTTTTTATCCAAATATTTTTCCCTCAGGAAACTAAAAGAATTAAAGAAGAATAGGGAAGGAGAAAGAAAGGAAAATGCTCGCCAAGCCTAATTTACTTTCGACAGGACTCAGAATTGAAACATGCTTCAGCCATTAGGTCCTCTGCTTTAGCCCATGGAGCAGATTTATTGGCCTACAGGAGAAGAGACTTCTCCTTTTCAGTCATGCTAATTTCACCATCTTCCTCAAACACTGGTTGAGTGACTGCAGCAGCCAGCCAATATTGGACTGGTCTTTTTGGCAGTCTGTCACTACCAGATGGGCCAACTTGAAAGGGCCAGAGTTTGGGACTTTTTTTGGTCCTCTAGGCCCTGATAGGACAAAAAACAGCCTATACAGAGGCCATTTCAAGCTGGCTCATCTGATGGTGCCAGACTGCCTGAAATGCCAGCCCAACACTGCTGCTGGTCCCTTCTTCAGCACTAAAACAGCCGTTTTGTGTTAAGGGGTGAGCTATTGTGGAATGTGGAAAAGAAAACCAAAACAACTGTTAAAGTCTGCTCTGTAGTCACTCCCCGGCAAAAATATGCTTTTTGCGGTGCTTTTACAGGTAATCTTGGATGGGCGGGGAGCAATAGAGAGCGGAAGAGTGGGTATTGGTGGGGGGAGCTTCACATTTAGGGGAGAGCAACAAAGCACATGGAGTGCTAAATGAAAAGAAAACATAGTTCCCTAAATATTAGTTGTGGGAGGATGCAAGTTTGCCAGTCAACAGGATGGTAAAGAAGCTATGTTCCAAAGGAGGGACAAATACAAGAGGAAGGCAAGCTATTGAAGAAGTAGCAAACAAATGATATTGACTATAAAGCCAACCAATTGTAAGCAATGGGCAGATTCTGTTTTCTCAGTTCAAGCTGCCAAACTTTGGAACTCACTACCAGCCAACATTAGAAGCAATCAGGAGCATAAACACTTATGAAGACAGTTCAATACATGGCTATTTCCTAGATAACTGTATATAGGTATGTACTGGCATATATAACAGTTATGGTCCACAATATTAATAAAACCATAATCTGCAGCCGTCAGCAACAAATTATAACTTATACCTCTTAATTTCACGTAAGACATATCTGCTATAGGGTTTTCCCATCAAGAGAACTGTACTGCCAAAAAATAGCCATCACCAAATGAACAGGCATGGAATAACTGAAGAGATCTGTCACACATTGCTGGACAATTCAGAGGACTTTAATATAGTCCACCACTGCAGGTCCCAAATATCTATACAACCTAACCACTTCTTTACATTTCACAAAGACACTCAGATATGGGGTGATATTAAGAATGCCCATCCCGACATATCTCTCCACTTCTCTCTCCCTCAAACCATGCCAGCTCAGGACGACAACTTTACAAAAAATCCCAGATTGGACACCCCAGTGCAGTAACAATCTAAGCAAACTATATCACATGAAATACCACAAAAGGACCTGCAGAGCTGCTCTAAGCTACAGCATAGTGAAAATGATAAAACTGCATGTCTGTCTCTTCACTTTTTCATCCAACACACTGCTACGTGCTGTATCTCATGACATGGTAGTCATCACGCATGACATAGAAACACTTCCTGCAAAGAATCAAAACAATGACAACATCCTTCCAGCCACACACCTTGCACAGTGTAGCATGCTACTCATGTAGGCAAGTGCTTCAGCGCCCCATGGAGGAGTAGTAAGAGCTATAAAAATACTGCAGCAATAAAATACAGTGGGTCTTGAAAGTTGGTGGGTCTTGAAAGTCCAAGCAATAAATAAAAATGCCTTAAATTCTGTATTGATCTTGTCACTTTTGCTGCACTTCAAAGACAGGGGTCAAATGTAAGGCTATGTCTTCTGACAAATTGCTCTTTATTTTTTTAACATGGGGGTTTATATTTACAAACTCCTCTTGCTTCGCATTTAGAAAAATCTTGCTGGGGTATAGGAAGTGTGAAAGGAAAGGCTGTAGGATGCCATTTTTGTAACACATAGCAACATGTAAATACTTGTAAATGAACTGCACACATTTAACAGTTAGGAAAGCAAAAATGAATCACAGTTTTTTGTAATTCTGAAGTGGAATGGGGAAATTTTTTTAATAGAATCAAAACAAATCAAGATATTTTAGTTGATGATGCACAAATGATAAATATTCACTGAAACCTAATTTCCACACATTATTTGTGTGTAATATAGTTTTATAAGTAAAACTGTATGTCTGTGTTAGCCATTTAAATGGAAAATCTCCTGTCTGTAAATGACAATGCGCTATCATACAATGCTTTAGTTACATTAAAAAAATTCCCTGCCTCATGTCCATTACACTTAGGTGGGTCTCAAAAGTTTGTCATTCTAAAAAGTGGGTTGTGGTTCTAAAAAGTTTGTAAGCAGTGAAATACACTGTGCGTATTTAGAACTGGCTTGATAGTGCAGCTGCCACCAGACCTAATGCGATCAACCTAAAAAAGAGCTTTAGGGGGTACTACAGGATGGGACTTTGCTTCCACCTGCTTACTGTTAAGCAGGAGTACATGTTTTGATTGGACAGACTTTGTGTGCTTCCACAGAAAAAGTGCTTCACCTCTATGTAGCGGTGATTGTGTTTATTTATCCATCTGCCTGCGCCAGCAGCAGTATGAGCTTGAACTTTCAGGGGCACACACATGTCATTATAAAGCTGTTAAAGTGTTTTAGATAAATATATAATTTACAATGTGTGTTTTTCTCTGGCAGCAGCACAGATGGGAAGAGAGCAGTTATGAGAATGTATCACAATCCCAGCACGTCCCCTTCCATCTTTAACTTTAAACTTTAAAACACAGTTTTGTGTTTGAGAACAATATGGGATGTTAATGGCTAAACTAAACTACATGGAGTTTTAGGTCTGACTTGACAGTGCAACTGTCACCTTACCTTACACGATCATCAAAAAAGAGACTCTCACAGATCACCGTAGTAGGCCAGGGCTTTTGCACTGGCGGCACACACTCACAAGCGCTAGAGGATTTCAATGTGATGATCCTTGTTAGGCCCAGTTTAGAGGGGTTTTATATTGTTTTGCAAGTTGAATTTTTCTACATTTTTGTTATTTTATAACTGTACGCATGATGGTACCAGTCTATGTGCAATTGAATTTGCTGGTGTTTGGTAAGGTGTAAAGCCAATTGTAAGGCGTCATTGGTTCTTTTGGAAAAGTCATACTAGGTTTCATGGATTTGATCCGTTAATTGTAAAACGTTACGACAAAGCCAGATGGCCAGACCTACATATTGTGAAAAATATGTGTTTAAGATAATAGGCTTTTAAGGGTGGATTTGTTTACACTGTGTTAAAGTATGTAGGCAGGTATTTTGTTACATGGAATTTCACAGATTAACATAGTAGGCAAGGGTAATGGTGTTGGTGATCTACCTGAACAATCCTGGAGATAGAAGATATGCACTACAATAATCCTTGTAAGGCTCTGTTCGGAGAGATAGTATTTTGCTTTGCCATTTAGAATTTTGTATACATTTGTACTTTAATTACTGTATGCCTGATGGTTGTCATGTGGAAAGCTTACACTCTGTACATTAGACTTGAAGCCTCAGTTGGTTATGGTATGAAGCCAATGATAATAGCTATAGGCCTAATTGGTTCACTAGGAAAAACTATTCCCAATGCCATAGGTCTGATAGGTACATTATGGAAAGTTATAATAAATGCAGTAGGCCTAACATATTGATTGTGAAAAGCATATGTTAATGTCATTGGCTATTTATGGGTGAATAGTTATTTCTCTGTATTAAAAACAACAGATAGGTATTTTGTTAAATGAAATGCCACAGATTACCTTTGTAGGAAAGGCTATTGTTGTTGGTTCCAGCATCTTACACACTCTAGGGCGAGAAGAGAAGATTTGCACAGTAATAATTTTTCCTAGAATCTATTGATGTCTGACAGGATTTTGTAAAATAAAAACCCTTTAAATAACACATACATCTATATATATATATATATATATATATATATATATATATATATATATATATCAGTTTAGATATATAAAGGGCCTTTGGGTCAGCTCTGTCCTGCAATTAGTCTGTCTGAGTGTCATTTTCACTCTGCTTCTATCCATGACTGTATACTTCATAGTGTAATGGTTTAGTTCTGATGAATCGTTGACTCTCTTGCTTTGTGAATGATCCATGTGTACATCCACCTAAGAAAATTTAGTGTCAGGGCTGGTTGGCCTGTCCTTTAGTTTTCAGTTTTTTTCCTTTTGTTGTTCCACTTTTAATACTTTGCTTCTACTATATTTATTTTAATGTTTCTTAAGAGGGTACTACAGCTCTCCAAGCAGTGCTAACGTGTCACTTGCTTGCCACACCTTTCATCTGGAGTGTGCTGCATCCCACGTGGCCACTTCCTTTTAACCAGGAAACCATTATGAAATGCTGTTATTCATTGTGTATCATCGTTTTACCATTCCAAGATGGCCAACAAATTGGTTCTAAATGTGCCTTCCATGCAGGGACTTTAAAACAACAATAGATAATTTAAAATTTCTCTTCAAGACGGACACCCGCTCTTATGTTTATTTTGGTTATTGTGAACATATGCTACCATGTTTAGATGGCATTGTGTTCTCTTTTTATTATCAGCATTCTTTTAATTTAGCTTGCATATGCTGTTGGGTTTGTGTGTTTTTAATGCCACATTGCAAAACACAGGGTCAGTTTTTATGGTTCAAATCTCTTTGTTTTCAAACCAGAGAAAGTGGCAATCTGTGAGCAATCATCTCAACGTCAGTAGTACGGAAAAGGAAAAACAAAAACATTCCCTAAACTCCCCTCCTTCCTCCCTCTCCACCCCCCGAACCACAGTGCCAAGCAAAAACAAATGCAGTGAAGTCTTCCACTATCGAGTGTTGCTATTCAGCCAGTGCTCTCTTGGAAGTGAGTAGGAACCTCAATTACACGAAAAAGGCAGAGATACCTGGGGCAGATAAGTTCGCGCAATTCGGAGGAAAGTAAGGCTATAAAAGGGTGCCATTGCTCAGAATATGAAGTGGCTTGTGCTGAGAATGTGAGAGATAGTCACTCCATCCCCAGTATATGCCATAAACGATGCAGCCACCCCTGATGGGTGGGGAGCTGTCCCATGCCCCAGTATGACAAAATATTCTGCAGGGCCATTTCTAGAGCCAAGCTAATCTGCCGTCCTCTACCAAATTTGAGTGTAAAAGTGAAGGCTGTATGTTAAGGTGGATATTGGCCTCGTCTAGCAATTGTGTCCAATAAGAAGTGAGTTTCAGGCACTCCCATAGTAAATGTAAAAGAGTGCAAGGGGAGCCACACCCCTGCCAGCACTCAGGTTTGCAAACAGGGTTCCCTCTATGGAGGCGGACAGGTGTAAGATACCAGTATATGGCTATCTTAGTGGCAGTTTCAATACTGGCTGTGTTGCGGGCCGTGTGGTGTGCCCGATAATATAACTCCCCATTCCTTCTAAGTTCACGAGCTGCCAAGTTTGAGTTCCCACTGCCTCTGGCTCGTTAATTTGGCTTGCATATTATTGGGGGGGTAAAAGGCCGTACAGTTCAGTTTTAAGACGTTTATCTATCGCCCTTGTCATCGCTGCCAAAACAACTACTAACTATCTCTCTCGCATGGAAATGCAACAGTTCAGATTATTCCAGCTCCCCAAAGCTAAATGAATGGCTGGGGAGGCAGGTATTAGCATTTTTTAATGTATTTTGTAGTCCTAAACTACCGTTGTTCTGCTCATCTCTAAATTAGATGAGCAGCACCACCATGTGGTGGACTGTTCTAAGAATGGTGTTGACAATTAGGTGCCGGTGCCGAGCACCGGAAACCAATTAAGTGCAAGTGCTGAGCACCGGAAAGCACCGGCTCAAATTAAGCACTGGTTTATCTGATGTTTTGGTAACCAGCCATTTTTCAAAGGAAGTGAGGAAGCGTTGCGCTACAGGGCAAACTGAGGGATGCATCAACCAACAAATCTAGAACTATTGCAGCCACTTCGTTTCCGGCAGTGCGTGGTCAGAACGGAGTTGTTAAAAAGAGAGGGGGCCCTCTTGGTCAAACAAGTGGCCTACCGATCGTGTGAGGAAAATGTGGTTTTTGTCACAGTTTGAGGTTTTCAAGGGCTTCTGGGTAGGGAAATCTGGTGACAGCCATGAATGTCATCACACCTTCAATTCCCCTGGGTGTCTAGTTTTAAAAAATATATAGGTGTGCTAGCTTCTCTAGGTGTCAGCTGAGCTGGGCCCAAAATCCACTGATATTCCCATTGCAAAAAAGTGTCATTTTTCAGTGGAAGAATGTGATGTGTTCAAATTGCGAGTTGGGCCCTTTCCTCTTGAGGGCATTAGGCCTGCCCTTACCTTTAATGTACCATTTTTATTTAGAGAGACGTGGAAATACAGAATAGTAGAACATTTGTTATTACCAATTAGATTTCTCTGCATTTGTGCCTTCCAAATGTAAGCCAGTGAGTAAGAAAGGCAAAATTTAGAAAAATGCCCTTTGAATCACGTTAGCATGAATACCCACAAATTCAGAAATGTATAAATACCCACTGCTCCTAAACTCCATATCTGGTGTCCATTTCAGAAATACATAGTTTCCTTGATACTCATTTTTCACTCCACATGCTTTATCATATGAATTGGTCTATACTTGGTGCACAATGAAAAACCATGTTAAGGTGCAGCTCAGTTGTTGGTTCTGGGTACCTTGGGTTCTTGGACAACCTACAAACCCTATATATTTCCGCAACCAGAAGAGACTTGTCCACATAGTTGTATATATATTTTGTAAATCGGCAATGTGACAAGAAGTTCCAGGTGAAAACGTTGTCACAAATGGCTGTTTTTTTCCAATTCAATTAAAATACTTTATTATTTCAATAGTTAGTTTCTTTGGGGAAACCTTTAGAGAGCCACACAAATTACCACTTGCTGAATTCAGAATTGTGTCTTGTTTTCAGAAATCTGTAGCTTTCCAGGATCACCTGTGGGTTTATTACCGGTTTCCACTGCAAACTGGAAGTAGCTTGAAAATACAAAAATTCTGAAAAATGAGCTACCTCTTTGAAAAATGCCAGAACTGTGGTAGAAAAATGTTTTTTTTGATTCAGCTCTGCATGTTTCTGAAAGCTGGGAAGATGGTGGCTTTAGCACAGCAAACCTTTCATTGATGCAATTTTTAAGAAAAAAACAGACACTTTTTTGTGGAGCACTTATTGTCTATTTTTCCTCAAAAAACTCAAAGTTTAGCTATATTTTGCCTATTTCTTCAGTCCACCCAGGGGAATCCACAAACCCTGGGTACCTTTAGAATCCCCATGATGTTGGGAAAAAAGATCAAAGATTTGTTGCGGATACCTTATGTGTAAAAAAGTTATGGTGGGCTAAGCGGTAAGTACCCCAACTAGCCAAAAAAGTACTCAGCACTGGGTGAAAAAGTCTCAGGGCCTGATTACAACTTTGGCGCATTGGTGACGGCGCAATGCCGCCTCCGCTGCACCAAAGCTACGCAAGTACTCCCGACCGTATTACGAGTTGCAAATGTGCAACTCGTAATACGGTCGGTGGTGCTTTGCTATTCCCATGGCGGTGCCTGAAAAACAGGCACCACAATGGGAACAGCAAAAAAGTTCCAGTATGGCATGGACATGGACGTCCATGCAGTGCTGGAACTTTGTGGGGGTACTGGCAGGGGAGAAATGTTGGGGCCCCATGAATGTATCTCCATGACGGGGTGGCCATCGCCCCTTTGTTCCTGCACTGCCAGCCTTTTCTTGGCGGGGATCCGCCATGAAAAGGCTAGCGGTCCAGGAACTCTTAATATGCTGTGCCGGACTACGCCAGTCCCCGCTCAGCAAATTGCATTGTGGCGCTCCTGCGCCACCGCCATGGAACGTCTGTTCCCTGGCACAGTCGACGATCCACCGCTGCAACAACTTTGGAAGTCGTAATACGGCGGACGGTGGACCGCCACTGCTGCGCCACCGCAAGTCTGGCATTCAGAAGACCGCCAGACTCTTAATCAGCCCCACACCATTTAAGGAGTTAAAGAGATTATCATATGTTTAACTGAGTGCTAGGATTTGAGGCAGTGTGCTACCACCCTCCTTTTAAATGTTTACATGATGTTTGTTGCATGATGCGAACGATTTTAAGGGCTCAGCTGGTGCATCGGCTCCTAAAGCCCAGGCAACCCCTTAGCTCGCCTCTGGCTGGCGCTCTGTGTTAATTTGTTCGCTCGCCCACCTCTGCTACTTTTGTTTGGGAGGACACGTGAAGAGACACCTGTTTCGTAAGGCCAAGCACACCATCAAACAGTCCTTCTCAGATCTCTAGAGCTTTCTCTAATCCTGAAATTTTCCCGGTTCACTTGAGATGACAACGAGTGCTTTCATAAGACATTCGCGCCTCTCCGAGAAGTTTCCGGTGCCACGCGCTGCGGCGGATGAAAGGAGGTTCAGGAAGCCGTTTTGTATTGATTTACTGCGGGCCTGAGCTCTTATGGATCTTAATGTTTTATGTTTAACACCTTTGCGCCTCGGGGCCGGCTTTGGAATTGTCGTTATTTTCACAGATGTCTTGTAGCGCGCGCGCGGAGGTGATGCACATTCTTCCGCCACCTCATCCTCACGCGCTCCCTCCTAGTTTAAAGCGGGGGCAAGGATGCGGTCGGCTGCGAAGGAGTCGGGGCCAGCCTTGTAGTACAGACACAGCCCAGACATCGCAGATAATATGAGCTGCTGTTTCGCTCAGAGTGAAATGCGCTGATGTTCCGCAAAAATGAAATCACAGTTTACCTTAATTAACTACAATTAAAGCAAATATTTTACCTACGGAAATGATGTAACATTATGTATCATTAATTATGTACCACCTCTCTTCAAAAAGAATGATTGCGCATTTGTTGAATGTGGTAAGAGCGAGAAATGATTCCGGTGTTTCTTTCCAATAATTAGCCTTGACAAATGCAATAGCCTTTCTTGTCTACAGTTTACATCTGAAGGATGGTGTGCAGGTGTCTGGCCCCTGAAGATCAGTGGGCACCAGGACTCATTTACTGTGTGCAGGGGAGTAACGGAAGCCCCTGCGGCACAGGGGGGAGGGACCAACACTTCAGGGGCCCCCAATCCCTTCCTGGGGCCCCAATTCAGTCCAAGGGTCAAAGAATATCTGTGAGATGGGAGACTAAGGGGGGGCCTCTACACATTCTGCAGTGTGTCTTGGTTCACTTGCTATACTGAACATGAAGCGCTTGCAGTTTTGCAACTTTAGTGTCGAAGCTGCAGAAGTAGTGTTGCGGCGTTAGTTTCAGTGTTGTAGTGTTGGTGGTGCTGTGTGTTATATATTCATAGTTGTAGTGTTGTAGGACTTATGTATTTATAGTGATGGAATGTTGGTGCAGCACTGTAGCCAGGGGGAAATCTAGCAATAGTGCAACAAGTGCAGTTGCAAAGGGGCCCACAGCCCTGGCTGTATTTTACTCCCTGGCCACCATGCCCACTTTCTTTCCTTGCAATATGACCAGTGGTCGAAGTGCATTAAAAAAGTATGGGTACTGTGATGCTGCGCGCAAATGGCGATGGGGTGAGTGAGTGTGTGGGCAGGGTCAAAGGCATGGTTAAAAAACAAAATCTTCTGTAACTTTTTTCGGTCTTTAAGGCACAGCTTAAATGAAAAATAAATGCTTAAGTTAAATTCACCAGTGGGAAATTCACTATTGTACATATTGAAACCCCTATTAGTTAATGCACTGCACCAGAGAGCCACTGAATTGAACCCTAGTTGGTGCAGTGGAGATAGTGACTTGTGTATTCTTCGAGCTACTATGTCTCAGTCTGTGACATAAAGCAGTGTCAATATGTAAGTCATTATTTTAAACTTGCAATACACACATAAGAAGATAGGGTGCTATAAAATGCGCAAAAATTTAATATAAAAAGAGCTTTCAAAATATAGATTTTAATAATACGCAAACTGTATGTAGTTGTGCAATTGTTTTTTATAACTGTTCTTTAAAAACACACACTTCACAGCTCAGGTGGTAACTCCCTTGAAATGCCACTGAAAACGAATAAATCTGTGTCATCAGGAAGTTTCATGGATTCTGTTAAGCAAAGCCAATACTGGCTTCCAAGCACCCTTTACATTTGCAGATTGACCACTTGCGCACATTTACATTTCTTTCAGTCAATCAGGTACTCCGGCAAGAAGGCTTTCTTAGCTGTCTGCCCTCTCTCGGTTAAACAGCACTGTTGACTCCCTGCCTTGCACTTCAGCTGAAGCATTTCAACTGTCGGAATTAACCGTCCCGGGACGGGTACCTTTCATCATAAAGTAAGGCAACTCTTTTACCTGAATTAACAAACTAGGGGCACGTCGTGCCCCTCAGATACCGCCCACTTCGTTGACTGATTATGAACAATGGCAGCCTTGCAAGGTCGCTGCCTGTAGTGTTGCGACTGAAAGTCGTGGTGTAGCTGTAGTATAGGTAGTGTTATGTTCCATATAGGTACCCCAATATAGGATCAGGTGGTCACCTAACCTTCCACCTATATTCTCCCCTACCATTACACTACATAACGGTTCTTAGTACTGACCTTTTACCTAGTAACAATAATGTCCAAAGATGACATGGGGTTTTCTCCGAAAAGCTTAAGCCTCATTCATTATGCATGAGGATTCTTGGAATCACAGCAGGACAGCAGGCCTACCATCTCCTGCATTAAAACTATGTATAAGGGTCATTCCTTCCGTCATCCTAGTCCGACATGACACAGCAAGGTATATCCCCGGGGGTACCACTTTGGTTATATATACACCATATCTTGTTGAGGTATAGTCAGCGGAGAAAAGGACTTCCATGCCGACCCACTGACGCGAGGCGCTGAGGCTCCTGCACGCAAACACTCCAGCTCGCAGTGGTCTGAAATCCCTTGCGGGGTATCCATCTTGAGACCAAGACGGTGTCCCACAGTCTCTCACTTCAGGTATTGGGGTTGACTTTATCCTAGAGGGATTCTTGGCTTTCACACCCACATACATGCTAGGTACCTTTAGGTACATCTAGTTAGGGTCGCATCGTAGTAGTACGCATTTTACTGTCATGTATTTTATATACTTGCCTGTATTCATTGTTTTAGCATGATGGTAGAAATCTGCCATCCTTTTACTCTGTTAGTGCTGATAATCATTTACATCTGTTACTGTCTAGTGGTTGTTTCAGCACACCTATTTTACAGTAGAATGATGCTGGCTCAATAAATGCTTATTGAAAAACGTCCCCACCGTTTATTCTGTGTTTGACTGAGCAAAAAGTAGTACACTGTTTCCACGATCCTGAGGGATCAGGGTTGTTATATTTGATAGTTGCCAAGAACTATTCTCTCCTTGGTAAGAGGGGTTTCTAGTGGTACTGTGAGCCAGCTGGTATACAGGCTAACATACCCGGTAGGCGTGTCTAGAATCAGTCTGACACCAATCCTATAGTGTATGTTGTCTAAACGTGAAGATCCTATATAGGTTTATAGGAACTACACGACAGTAGGGTGCAGCTGTAGTGTTGCCGTACTGGAATATTCGGAGTCCAGTTTTATAATAGTGGAGGTGTACTGGTGTTGTTGGGTGATGTAGTGGTGATGTTGTACATGTAATCTTGGAAGTGTATTGTAGGTGTAGTGTTGTAAATGCTTTTATAGTGTTTTACCATATTAACGTTGGAGTTATAGTGATGGGGATTCTCCTGGTGGTAGGGGTGCATGTGGTTCACTGAAGGTAGAGGTACAAGTTCTTGGAGGGCAGCCAGTGGCTCTGAGAGGTAAGTGGGTACGTTCACACTTAGATACAACATGAGTTGTGTGTTATCAGGCAGAACATGCACATAGCACCTCTGCTTCAGTTTTCATTAACAGCCAGATAAGTTTTCAACAGCTGAGCAGCAGTGGCCTGATATGTATACATCATACCAATAGTCTTTCCCAGAGTGTCTCTAAAGTGCTATGTAAACCAAACCTAAAGAGGAAGCACCTCTCTTTGTGGTATGCATGCTGCTTGAGGCATGACTTGAGGCAGAACATGTGTGACTGTAGTGTTTCTGTAGTCTGCGTGGCAGCAGAGCACTGTGCTGAGTGGGTGTGCATCAGTCCATCTGTACACAATGTATCCATAAAAAACAGGTCAGGCCTGGGGACTGTCCCACCATATTGGACGCAAGACCTGTCTGAGGCCTCCAAGGAGACAAACAAGAGTCTGAGAAGAAGATCACCATGTGCTAGGCCTGGAGGGTGTCTGGTGGTGTGCTATTTCAAGCTCCTGTCTATGAGAAACAACAGGACCGGACTGGGAACCCAAAGCAGCCCTTGCAATTTTGTCGGACCGGCCCGACACCGGAGGGGGGAGGGGACACAAGTGTGAAGCACTGCTGCTTTTGTTACTGGGGGGCGTTATTGCAGCACTGCTTCAAAACCGGCCTCCAGTAACAAAACCAGCCCCCACCGCTGCTTAACCGGCCCCCACCATTCCAGCCTCCCGGGGAAATGCCCGATGTCCGCTACAGCCAGTCCGTCCCTGGGAAACAAACTGTACTCATGCAGGCATCTGGAAGTGGGTGGAATGTGGCCAGGTATTTTTCTATTGAGCTCTAACTGCACAGTACAACATTTTTGATAACCCAGGGGTTCATATTTTAAAAAAATGGTAAGAACCTTCATATTTAGAGGGAGAAGGGGTTTCCAGTGAAATAATGATACTAATACCAGGATCTCTGTCGGTTCCTCCCTTTTATAGGTAGAAAGGTACTTCCAGCCTTTGGTGCAAGTGGTGTATGATTGGGAGGGATACTTTGAAGACATAGGCTCCTTTTCATTGATTTTAGCCTTTACATCACACCACTCAGTATCGAGGCACAAGTGACACTTTGTCTTAAAGCAATCCACTTACAATCATCCAGTGTCGTACTATACACTTTACATTAAATCACCCTTCTGATGTTGCGTAAACTGAGTATCTGGATCAGCTCTACAAGGTTTGCTTTCCTACACTTGGGTGACACAAGTGAACTTAGTTCAATCCAACGCTGCCTGTAAAAAACAGGTATTTGTAGCCCTGCCAAACTCCTCCCAATTTACAGTTGAAGTGGTGTCAATGCTTTTGGGTCACTAACAGCCTCAGGGACACAGTGGTGAACAGAAGCAAACCTTTTTCATTCTCTTAATCATACACACCCAAGATGCGCAAATAAGAAGACTACTTTAACTAAAACGCTTATTTATTTCAACAGGTAACTCTGTTACTCAATAAATCTAAAATAACCACACAGAATAGGATTAAAACAGCACAACAACATGTTGTGAACAACGAGGATAAAATGAACATTTCTAACATGGTTTAAAATGTCACCGAAAAACCTAACACCCTAAAACCTGCTTCTATGAGCTATTCTAGGACAACATGGAAAGTAGAATAACTTGTAACTAGATTTTATTAGGGAGGATGAGCACACTGCATTCCTTATTAACAGCAAAACACTGTAATTATCAGGAGTCATAAAGGCTGTGTTCCTCGTGAAAGGCAAACACACGTTCAGCTTCAGCATGAACTCCTCCTGGGCTCAGGCTCGATATCAGCTTTCAGTAGAAAGTGTGATACGGCAGTAGCATCTCTGGCAGGCAGGATCGTCTTCTGGTCTGGCATAATCTGGGGCGAAGGACCTCTCCTGACAGGTGGTCAAGTGGCAGTACTTATATGCTGTATATTATCTGGGATGGAATTTGCAAATAACCGTTGGAATGTTTGATATAACCAATAAGCATCCAGATATTGGTTTAAGACGCATTCCTTTATACATATAAGATGAAAATACGACAATCCATAATACACTATTTTGGTTATTGTTCTTTGTTTGACCTTGAAACTGAGAATACAAGGCACTTGTTTCATGCTGATGTCGCATTAGGGGCAGGGCCGTTTCTACCACTAGGCAGGGGTAGGCGGCCGCCTAGGGCGGCAAAAGGTGGAGGGCGGCCGGCGGCAAAAAAATTAAACCTCAACAGGAAGCACTTACAGATATAAATAAAGCAGGTGCCCGAGTTGAAGCTCAAATTCCGTAACGCATTAATTCAGCCCAAAAAATTCGGCTGGGGAGGTGTGCTTTCTCCCCATAGCTACCATCAAAAATTAGCTGCGATCCTTGATGGAGGTCCTTGCATCCATGACTTTTTCGAGCGCAATCCCCGTGAGGCGAGGTAGCGTAGCGCCTTCAATTCCACCGTCGACGTGACGTCACGTTAGACGTCACGTTCGGCGCCACGGGCGGGAGGCTGTGCGCGCGCGGACGGCAAGAGGCAGAGAGAGAGAGAGTTCCCGCTGCGGCCTGCAGGCCTATCAGGTACCGGGGGAGGCCAGGGTGGGATCCGGGTCGGCTGCGGCAGGCAGGTAGATGTAAAAATATAGGGGCTAAAGGCCTGGTCAGTTAGTTATAACCTGGCCCAGGCTAAGTATTAGGTAAAGTAAGCAAGCAGTAAGTTGAGCGGTCGTGTCTGGAGCCAAGGGGGTTTGAAGTGCCTGCAGGGCCGGCTCATTCCAGGCACTAAAACCATAGCTGCCAAGGTTTCAGAATGCTATGTGTGACATTTGCATAATTTCAGTATAATTATGAGTGACATTTGATTTCATGTACAATGAGTGACACTTTCTGGCAAGCAACATAAAGATGAGGAAAGCACATAAATATCAGAAAATGCACTAATTTCAGCAACGAGAAATACACAGACGATTTTAAACGTACTGCACAGTACCAGAAATTGAAGGGCACTAATCTAGCACTCTTACAGATACTCGGGTGGGAGTGGCAAAACTAACTTTACTTAACTCTGTTCTTGGTGATCCGATCTTCGTCCAGGCAGCTGTAGTGTTGTGTGTCTGGCCTCGGCCATTGGCCAGAAGCCTGCATTCCCTGGACAACATTGCTGTCGAGATCACAGGCAGCATTTCAGCTTTAGGCTGAGGTTGTCTCCACACCTGGAGGTGAAGGATCTAGAGAGTGTATTGTAGTGCAAACCAGGGCAGGGTCTGAGAATATATTGTTATGGTGCCCGCTGCCTCTAGTCCAGACATTGAGGCCCCTGGGGTCACTCTTGTATTGGACTCAGGGTCATTGTCAGAGCTACAGGTGGAAGTTCAAACAAGCACAGGAAGAGTGTCCTACTCCACAGGGCCTATGCATGGTGGTCAAAGAACAAGTTGCCACTGGGGTGGTTAGCAGTCAAAGCTTGCTCTGGGAGGAAGGTCTATCGTACAGCAAACCTATAGAACCAGAACAGGTGCAAGTACCTGTTCTGATAGCTCTAGAGGCACACAGAAACGTTATCTTGCTTCTGGCTCATAAGTTACTTTCAGCCAAACAGACAAAGGACAGGTTAGATCTATTGTTCTACTAGCCAGGTATGACCACCATACCCAACATCTAAAGTGAGTGGCAAGACTAGAGGCCATTCCAAGGCTCCTTCAGTGCCTCTACCAATGATTGGTGTCCCATGTGAGATGATGGACACAGGCCATAAGTGTGTCTAAGGTGTGGTGGACCATGCCAATATGTACTCCAGGTGGTGCCTCTGAGATAATGGCGAGGGCCCTCTTGCACTCATCTTCATGGTTGGATTTCCAAAGAATGTGGTATCCCGCCAAGTAACAGATTTTACCTTTTCACCTTTGAGGGAATGTGAGAGCAAGCTAGAGTAATTTACCACATCGCTGTGTGCCAACCAACACCAATATGTTAGTGCAATGCTTCAAAAAGACCCAAAAGAGCGTAATAGAACCTCTATCAAAGCAGGACATGATTGAGGCTTCTAGCCTGGATGACAGGGGGAGAGAGTGATGTTAGTAAAAGGGAGGGGGCGGCATTTTTCCATTCTCGCCTAGGGCGGCAAAACACCTAGAAACGGCCCTGATTAGGGGGCCGATTACGATGCCGTGCTGGAACTTACTGCCCGGCACCGTCTCAGATTCGGGACCAACCGACTCGAAGTTTGACCGATTACGATGCGACTGAACACTGTTCGGTCGGATTCCCATTGTTTTCTATGGGAGCCCGTGTTCCGCCCGAGAACACAGTCTCCTATGGGAAAATGGGTTGTGTGTGTAAAACCTTGCACCCTGTTGTGGGCCTGCCAATGTGCCTGCCACACAGTGCAGGGTTTTACAGGGGGGGTCCCTTAGTTACCCTCTCGGCCCCAACCGGAGGCCGCAAGATGAAGGGGGTCCTGCTAGGGGCCCCCAAAGTCACTTTCCGACAGCCTTTTTTGTGTCGGACAGGCCGACTCGGGAAGGCTGTTGGAAACCGACATCATAATCGCGAGGTCGGAAACACTGTCCATAGAGGTGTACGATGCAGTTCTGACTGACACGAATTCTCAGAGAGCCAGTCGGAACAGATTCGGAATGACCGCGTGGCTTACATTCCGACCGAGAACATCGTAATTGGTCGGGCGGATTGTAAACCGACCGAGTCGGTCGGAAGGATTCAGACACGGTCAAGGAGATTCCGACTGTTGGGAGGAGGCTTTCCGCCCGACATCGTAATCGGCCCCTAGGTGTTTTTTTTATGTCTATATCTGAATGACTCAACACTGTTATGATTCTTGGAAAGAAAAGGACAGACAACATCTGCGTCAAAGGCAGACATGCTGATGATTTTGCAGAAATACAGAAAATGGAGTTGAGGGCTATTTAAAAATGGACTTGCTGAGGGAAATCTTAAGGATTTGGGGGTTGTTAGAAATGGGGTTTCTGGTTGGCTAGGGTATGCACCTATGCCAGGCAGAACCCACCACTCTAGTCAGGGCAAGGGAGTTACACACTGAAGATAACCCCTGCTCACCCCCTTGGTAACTTGGCAGAGCAGTCTGGCTTATCCCAGAGGCAATGTGTAAAGCGTTTGCGCAACACACTCACACATCAGTGACACACTAGACACCACAAAAGAAATTCCACACAAGGTTATATAAAAATATCCTTTGTATTATCCATAAAAACACATTAGATCACAATCACATATATTACACTGTGCCGTCAGACACTCGTCATGACTTCACAGGGATTACATAAATCCCTAGGCCAATCGGGCCACTGTCCTAAACATCAGTTAGCACAACCCAGTAGCTACTGGTAGGAACTGTACTTAGCATAACACATTATGCATAAACATAATCAGCAGTGCACCATAATAAACCCTTGTAGCAGGGCACACATCATAAACACATTGTGCCCACCTTAGGCATCTGCCGTAGTTACAGTTTACCCAGAAGACATATTAGTTACCACAGCCTCCTCTAGGCGATAGGGCACCTCATTCTCGTGCCTCTATTAAGGGACTTGGAACTTTAGGCAAAAACAATGCCCCCAAAGGCAGAGAGACCTTCAATGCTACTCCTCTGTCCCAATGAGGAGTGGGGGCCTCGGTCAAGGTTTCCCCATTAGGCCTCCCAGAAATAAGGGGCAACCTCCCACGACACGGGGCACAGCTACCAATAACACAGGAGAGGGGCCCGACCACTACTGCAGGCCAACCGGGCCAGCCGTGCCCTTTCTCCCCATATGCCAGCAATCTTCAGGCTTCCCCCGCGGTCTGGCTGGCAACGGTGGGCTCAGTGGCTCACCACATGGGAGACCTTCAATGCTCTCCACTCACCGCTGACCTGGTGACTGGCACGCCCTTCAGGCCTCGTCTGCCCAAACCCTGAGGACCCAGCTGACATGGAGCGAAGTCTCCGTCGGCTCCACTTCTTCCTCTGGCTGTTCGGGAATGCTGCCCCGCTTGGCCCCGCCCACAACCAGGCTCAGCCACGCGGCCCATCCTCTCTGCCTGGCTTCCTTTTTCTGATGGGAGCCCGCGGGGCTCCGACTTGACTTCTTCTCACTGCAATTACCAGCAGGGAGAGGGAGAGCACTTCTTCCCTCAGCTCTCCCCTCCCATTCCTCCAGGACCTTGTAGAGAGAGTGCAGTGCTGCCCGCAACTATGGGAAGCAGAACGCGCTCATCACACACTTTCCCCGAGACAAAGGGAAAAGCCACTGCGCTTGCCACGCACCTCCTGGGGTCCACAAAAGAGCACTCTTCACGCTCTTTCCCCAAGCAAAAGACGGGAGAAGGGGAAAGAGCTCTCCAGACCCTGCGCAGCACTCCACACGTGCTTTGAAATGGCAGGGTGAAAATCCAGCGCTCACCATGCGCTGCTTTAAATCACCTAGGGCAAACCTGGGCACAGGCAGACCAGCACACAGGGTCACTCAGCAGAGTGGAAGTTCTTTCAGCCACCCAGCAGGCAGCAGGTAGTCCCTGACTGCGGTTCCTCCTGGCACACAGCAATCCTTCTGGCAGTCCATGCAGTGTCTTCTTTTTTTCCCATGGGCTCACAGCCCCTTCACTTATAGTCCAAATGTCTTTGTTCTGAGGGCACTTTGCAATACAATTACAAGTGCGCCACACCCCCCATTCATAGTGTAAGCCATGGCTACAGACACAGGACAGGGAGGCGGAGCCAGCATTGTGGAAGGCAGGCACAGCCCTATTCAGGTGCAGGTTCTCCTCCCACAACTCCACATGCAGACCAGGCCTATTCAGGTGCAAGGAACAACTCACCCCACTACTCTAAATTCAGCCAAGGTCTATTCAGCCTAGCGCTGAGTCACCCAGGCAGGGCAGGACACATCTCAACCCCCCCCCCCCAGGGACAGGCTGGAGTGAATGCACATCCCCTCTCCCCTGTCAGTCAGAACCAGACGGTCAATGCACATCAGGCAGGGCACAAAGACATCTAGCACACAGAAATGGCCACTTCTAAAAGTGGCATTTCTAAAACAGTAATAGTAAATCTGCTTTCACCAATAAGCAGGATTTATCACTACTATTTCAAACATACCAAACATGGTTACGCTACCCCTCTCATGTCAGGGATTACCACTGAAGCACATATCAGGGAATCCCCAATGCATCCCTATGAGAGGGCAGCCTCACAGCAGTGAGAAACCAAGTAGGCTGTTTGTCACTACCAGGACATGCCACACAGTTAAGGCACATGTCCCACCTTTTACCTACACCGCACCCTGCCCATAGGGCTAGCTAGGGCCTACCTTAGGGGTGACTGATATGTATTAAAAAGGGAGTTACAGACGTGGCAACCACTTTATATGCCATGTCACCGCGGCAGTAAACTGCGCACGCAGGCCTTGCAGTGGCAGAGGCCTGAGACAGGTTTGAAAGGCTACTTTGGTGGGTGGCGCAAGCAGCGCTGCAAGCCCACCAGTAGCACTTAATGTACTGGCCTTGTGTATATGGGATACCACTGTACAAGGGACTGATAGGTAAATTAAATATGCCAAACAGGTGTAGACCAATCTTACCTAGTGAACCAGAGAGAGCACATGCTCTTTAGCACTGATCAGCAGTGATAAAGTGCCCAGAGTCACAAAACCACCAACAACAGGTCAGAAAAAATACAGGAGGGAGGCAAAAAGTTCTGGGATAACCCTGCAAAAAATGGCCAAGTTCAACAGGGGTCCCTGGGCCAAAGGCATTTTGGGGGCCGTTGTTGGGAACAGCTTTGAATTAATGATCCAGTTTCAGCTCTTTCATGCCATCTTTGGACATTGCACAGGCACACTGGTCCAAATTCTAAATCTGTTTGCATCTGATATTCAGGAATAGTGACAATTCTTTTTTCAATATTATAATGCAGCAGCAGCTCACTAATATTATTCCAAATAACCCTCCTATTTCTTATATGTAAGGCTCTGTTTTGATCTAAAGCAAGCTTTTTTATGGATATTGCATGGTCACATCACTCACATTAAAAATAAATTAAAGGAAAACAGTATTTAAAACAATCTGTTTAAGAATTGTTCAAGGTCATCAAGGCAAGACTCTCTACAGAATGGAGCTGACTCTATCAGGCCCCCCTCCCTGAAAGACTGGGGCCCTGGGCCAGGGCCCGCATTGCCCATGCGTTAAAACGTCTCTGGACTCGCGGCCTACTTGGAATGGAGTTGTGCTTTATCTTTACATCAATGGTTCGTTTTTATGGAACTCTCAGTAGCTTATACAAAACAGTAACCCAACATGATTAGTCTACACCAACACCATGCCATATGAGTTGTTCCATAGAAAATAGCTTTGCATTATCAAACACTGTTTAGTGTGGAGTGTGGATATGATGGAAGGTAAGGACTCACAGCCAGACACTGGCTGAATGTCGCTTTTACTGAATTTTTCTGAACCTGCAGTGTATTCACTGCCTTTTACTTTTACGTGTTTGTCATAATTTTCCTAAATCCATTTACTGTTTTAGACTCTACTACATTTGCTGGTAGGCTGTTCTA
Source organism: Calotriton arnoldi (assembly GCA_963921515.1). Taxonomy (NCBI): domain Eukaryota; kingdom Metazoa; phylum Chordata; class Amphibia; order Caudata; family Salamandridae; genus Calotriton; species Calotriton arnoldi. The sequence goes on along the minus strand of CAWUFW010000447.1, from coordinate 3,669,328 downwards.
TGCATTTGCTTCTCTAATATTTTCTGAGGTTAATTCTGAAGACCACACGTTCACACTCTCACATTCACCCCACCGACACAGACACATGCTGTGATCTCTAGTTTTAGCTGAAAAAATGCACCCCTTATAGTGTACCATCATATCCCATCTCCCCTTTACTATAGTGTTTACATGTAAAAATGCTTAACCTCCCCCAAAACACACACACTCTCTCTCTCATGGTGTACCCAATACCTGAATGGATGGTATTCTGTCATCTCGGGTCTAGAGACTAGCCTGAAAACTGAACACAAAACCCCAGTTGAGGGCTTAATTGTGATGTGTACACTGGTAACACAACAGTCCCCTTTCTGTTGGTTATGCCTCTACTTATGCTGCACAAAATTGTTCTGTCAAGACTATGTGGCATTGTTTATACATATTAGTATGATCCAATGTCAGAAACCAAAATTGCTCTCGACTTTTGGTGTCTAGGACCCCCATTCTATACTGCTCCTCAGGATTTATATGCCTTAGGGACTTGGCTTTGCACACAGGGTGCCACCCGCTAGAAAGTTCTGTTTATATAACTTTACATAGCATAGTTTCTACCCTTCTGTTGTCGTGGTGTCTTCTGTAAATATGAATACTGCAACATTTATGCCTGGGACACTGCGAAGAGCTTCCCCTGATCCATGCACATTCAGAAGGGCAAATGTGCTTTTATGTGCTACAGGTCAGCACATTTCTCCACACCAAGCCTTCTCTGATGTAAAGCTCCTGACAACTTGAGTCACACTAGTGCTTCCATGCCAGCAAGCACCAATAGAGGATTCTCACAGGTTACAAGTAGCACCGAGTGTGGGCTGCAGTAGTAGAGTTTCAAAAAGCCGCATGGCGCTCAGAATGTTAAACTTGGGCTTCTTCTTTGAGGCAGAATGGACAATATATTCTTAGTTAAGGGCAGGGTTTGGTCTTATAAAGTGCCCTTTCCAAGATGGTGGCCTGTTCATTAGAAGTAGTTGGAACATCCCAATCCAAGATGGGGCTGAGTCTCTTCCTGTTAGGTCACTTATTGTTTCATGGATTTAAAAAGCAGCTTTTGGAAAGTCATGATGTTTCACAATGTGTTTGTTCCCTGATTTTTCATCACACCAATTTTCCATTTTCGTCCCTGAATTTTTCTCAGTAGATTTTGATTCTTTTTTGTGAATTATCAATTTTTAATCAATTATTTCATGTTTTGTGTTTTTCCATGCTCATTTATTATCCCTTTTGAAGCATTGTGGAATACTTCCTTGACCTTGGACCAGACCTGTTATTCAGCTTGGCTTTTTTCTCCTTCCTGTTGCTCAGGAGAAGTTTGGTGCCTTGCTGTATTCACCAATGTTATGTCATCTCCAATCCAGCACAAAAAGATTGCCTAAGGTGTTTTCTTCGCTTAGTGTTTTTTCTCCAACCTGTGACCCTCTAAGGGGAACACCTGTCATGTCTCATGTATTATAATCCTTGCACGATGGCACCATCGCTACAGGGAAGAGTCACCCTTTCTGTGTGGAATCTAGAAGGATACTTAACAGTCTGCCTTTGCATCCACTTCTTGAGAAATACACTGTATGAAATTCTTGCTGATAACTGAGACTTGTGGTACTCTCCTCTCGAACATGTTTATATCTTTTAATTCATCTTGGTTCTGGCCTGTAAATTATTTATTGTCCTGCTGTAAATAAGCTATTTCAAATCGGTTCAAGGGGAGGGCCATAGGCCAGACAGGGGCTACTGGGCTCCAACCGTGTTGGTTAAGGTCACTTGCCACCAGTGTCCTGCTATAGCTCAGCAAACTAGGCAAACAACTCTTCACTCACTTGACTTTCAGGTTAGCGAGGGCGAGCAGTCAGAATTCTTAGGGAGGTAGTGTAGGAGACAAGAGCTCAATACTCAACTATCAACCAATAGACAACATAAATAAAGTATTGTCCTACCTAGTGCTATTTTTGGAGTAAAAGAAAGTGCTTTAACCACATGGCATTACCTAATAATATACAGTGTAATTTGAGTAATGAAATGTTTACATCTTACTTGTAGTTCTAGGCAGTACACTTGTCAGTAACCACCCCTGCTAACTGAGTTCCCCAGTGCCTCTGGTACCCGGTGTCCAACTGGGTACACAGCGCTGGCTGGGCTAAGGTGCTGTCACTCAATCACTCCCAAGACGGATATAAGCCCGACAGTTCAGTTGAATTTTTGTGCAATACTTAAATGGAAAAAAGTCTTTGTGTGGCGGACTTAAGTCCATTTCTCAGTCTCTTGTTTGTACTAATTTCTTGGCTACCTGCTTTTAGTGGTCCTGCTCCTGCTGTGGCAGCTTTGAAGCCGTTAGGGCTGTGTCCTCACTGAAAATGTGAAAACGTTAGGGGATCTTGGTGCAAAGGCCTCCATCTTCAGCACTTGCAGCCTCCTGAGGCCTGGTGCAGAAAGGACTCAGGTTCTGGAGGGGCAGCCTTCAGGCAAACCGTGCCCATGTAGAAAACATATGCAGTTGCGACCTCTAGGATGACCAGGGTGCAAATGCTGATGTTGCTGGAGCACCTGGGCCTCGACACTGGCAGCACCAGCCTTTCAGCTGTTTGCAGCTGCAGAGCTCGTGTGATGCTGCTGGCTTTCCGTAGAAGTCTTCATGATCAGAATCATTTAGAGAACGGAGGACCCTTTCCAGTCCTCTCTACCTATTCCATGCCAGGAACACACTAGGCTTCTCTTGCAAGGGCAGTTGCCTTCCTTCCCCCTCTCAGCAGGCAGGCAGGCAGGTTTCGAGGCTCTACATAGACATTCAGCTCCTCCAGCGGAAGGTGTAGACTTTAGGTGATGTTTCATCACATCTGGTGTACTGGCTGTCATTCAGGCTCCATCCCTGGTCACACATCAGTCTGTGAAGTTGGACAATGCCTTAGCAAATGCATGGGCACGTGACCCAGATGGCCAGGACAGAACTCTGCAGGGGCCAGGTTTTTAAAAAAACCATTTTATTAAGTTTTTTCCAGTTTACAAACGTATTCTCTCGTGTTTTTCATATAGTTCACACACATGTTACATGTTCGCTTGTAGAGGTAGTGGTTAGGTTATAAGGTGGTAAGTTTGTGTGTTAATAGTACGGATGGACCTAGGGGGTGCTGTGTTGTGTTTTGTTGCAGCTCAGAAAGGGGTTGTCTTTGCTGAAATATGTCCGGCGTACGGAACTACCGGCGTGGCCTACTATCTACTAACTTGGGATTAGAACCGAGGATAGGTAGTTTGGGGTGGTGATATGTGTACGTGGGCGGGCGTGTGCTGGATGTTGGGGGCTTTACTGTGGTTCTTGCAAGATTGGGTGCGTTGTGGAGGCCTCTGTCTCTGTGGGGATACTGGGGGTTTGTGTGCCTACATGGTGCGCAGAGGTTTCCACAGTGTCGTGGGCACCCTGGGGGATCCCGGTCGATAGGTCCCAATCCAGGGCCCCCACGGGGGTCGGTGGCGCCGAAGGCTGCTGGGTGTCTGTTTTGTGTTGTCGGAAGTGGTGCAGTTGCTCGGCCCCATCTGTGGAGATTTATGTGGTCAGATAAGTCGCATGACAACTTCCAGTATGGCAATCTTGTTACAAGCTTCGACCTCACCAAGGACCAAGACAAGTTGTTGTCATAAATAAACATAACTCTGATGGCGGCAACTAACGCACTCACCTGGCAGTCACATAAATTGGAGATCCAAATGGACATAATACAAACAATAGCCCAAACCACAGCACAAATGTCATTCAAGCTTGACAATATTGAGAAAGGACTTACAACTAGGGAGTGCCATTGCACAGGCATAGTTGAAAAATTAGCAACCTTACCCGAAGTGCTGACAACAATGATAAGGGACCTAAGGAACTTCAAGACGGTGTACACCCAAAGATATAGAATGACAAAGCAAACATCAGATACAAATGAGGGAGGTGTTAGATTTCAATCAACAATGCAGACCTAGGTAGGCGCAGAGGAATAGGACCTAGGAATAAAGCCCCTAAACCTTGAACCATCAAACAAGTGCTCCTCACGCACAAATACAGACAGTAACACCACTACCCAACGAGTTTCGAGCCAGGAAGGCTACAATGCCTCTACACTTGATGAAACTAAAGTACTGACAAGGCGAGCGAAAAAAAACCTAAGTAAAAAGCAGAAGATGCAAAAAAAGATACAAGTTAAAAGGAGCTGGGGACAGCACCCCCAATGCTTCGTCACAGCCGGTAGATGAGTCAACTCCTGTTAGAAATGGGGGTCTCTAGTTGGCAAGAGTTTGCACCTTTGTCCAAGTAGGGACCCTTCCTTCTAGTCAGGATAAGGGAGTTACACTCCTAAATTAACCCCTGCTCACCCCCTTGGTAGCTTGGCACGAGCAGTCAGGCTTATCTTAGAGGCAGTGTGTAAATCATTTGCACATAACCAACAGTAACACAGTGAAAGCACTACAAAAGGACACCACACCAGTTTAGAAAAATATCCACTATTTTTATATACTCAAAACAAGACCAAAAACGATAAAAATCCACAATACAGTACTTAGAAATCTTCAGTCATCAAAATAGAATTGAAATATAGTTGCTTGAAGTCGATAGCTCCGTCCGGGGCTATCACTACGTCGTGAACAACAAATCCAAACAGTTCTGGCTGACCGCTGCGTCGCGGGCCAGCTACGGTGTTGATAAGACCCGCAAAACAGTACCTTTAGAAATGTAGAGCATCGGCGACCTCTCGATAAGCCCCAAAGGTCCGGTGTCCGCCGGTGTCGGTTCCGGAGGTCGCTGCAGGAGTCGTCGGGCCCTTGAAGTCACACGCGATGCAGATCGAACTCCTCGCGGTTGAAGTCGGGAGCACCGGCTCTGGCAGGCGTCGAGGCTGCGGTGCGAAGTGAAGCGGTGTGGCATGCGGTGCCCTCAGGTTGTGGTGCAGGCAGCGGCTCGGTGATGGTTGTCCAGCGGCGTCGGTGAGACCAGGGCTGTGGTGCGAAGTGATGCGGTGCTGGACGGTCACGGTGCAAGCAACGGAGGCGTCGTTGCTGAAGCGCTGTCGTCGGCTGACGAACTGGAGTCAATGGCGCTGGCTTCGGTAGGCCAAGGCTGCGGTGCCGGATGAGGACGGTGCATCGTGTAACTTACAAGCGGTCCCCCTGAACCACGGTGCAAGCAGCGGTCGATGTTGGCGTGGAGCAGTGTCATCGGGGATACCAAGCCGACGGTGTGAAGCGAGGCGGTGCGGAGTTCGGTGCCCACAGGTCGCGGTGCAAGCAGCGCTAGGGGGCGGCGTCAGGTGGCGTAGTCGGTGAGACCAGGGTTGCGGTGCGGCAGTTAGGGGTGGTGCCCTCTGCGGTGCCTTCAGGACATGGAGTCGGCAGCGGCGTCAGCAGTGGCATCGTAGACGGCGTCAGGTTGCTTTTTCTTCTGTTGCAGCACAAAACACACAGTCCCCAGTGCTGATGGCAGAAGAACTTAACTTGAAGTCTTTGTTGTTCCTGAGGCAATCTCTACCTCAAGCCCTTGGAGAAACTCACAAAAAGAAATTGCAGAAAGTTCAGTCCAGTCCTTTCACTGCCCAAGACAGAAGCAGCCACTGCAGGCCAACACAGCAAAGCACACAGCAAAGCGGTAGTCCCTCCTCACAGCTTCTCCAGCTCTTCTTCTTGGTAGTCTTCTTTGTTCCAAAAGAGTTCTACAGTTCTGGGCCCCAATATTTATACCCCAAATTCCTTTGTGCTCTCAGGCAGAGAGTGTCTGTGCTTAGTCCAAATCAGTTCTGTCCTCTCGGGCCCAGCTTCCTGGCAGGGGGTGGAGACAGCATTGTGGAAGGCAGACCAGGCCCATTCAGGTGCAAGGAAATCTCCTCCCACTACTCTAAATGCAGCCCAGGTCTATTCAGCCCAGCCCTGACCCATCAGACTCTCTGGAGCCACTGCACATCCCCAGCCCCTGTCACTCCAAAGCCAGACAGTCAATCCACATCCTCGCAGAGGCACACAGGATGGCTAAGCAAGAAAATACCTACTTTCTAAAAGGGGTATTTTCAAACACCTTTACTAAAAGGTGCATCATTAGATTTTGAGTTCAGGCATACTAAACTTTATTTTCCTATCTGGTTCTAATGGGAAGTTATATTTATAAGATGTTATAAATGAACTCCCATGCTTTTCTATGGGCCAGATATCCTTTCAATAGTGAAAAACGAAATTGGCAGTATTTCACTATCAGAACATGCCACACACATCAGGGCATGTCCTACCTTTCATATACACTGCACCCTGCCCACAGGGTTACCTTGGTCCTACCTTAGGGGTGACTAATATGTAAGAAAAGGTAAGGGTAGGGCCTGGCAAGTGGGTGCACTTGCCAAGTTGATATGGCAGTTACAAACTGCGTGCAGACTCTGCAGTGGCAGGTCTGAGTTACCTTTGAAGGGCTGCTTGTGTGGGTGGCACAACCAGTGCTGCACGCCCACTAGCAGCATTTGATTTACCAGCCCTGGTCACACACAGTGCACTGTACTAGGGACTGACTAGTAAATCAAATGACCAATCATGGAATCACCAATCCATAACACCAATTTACAACAGGAGCACTTGCACTTTAACACTGAACAGCAGTGAGAAAGTGCGCAGAGACACTAAACCAGCAAAAACAGATTAAAAACCGGGAGGTCAGAAAGCAAAAAGACAGGGGAAACACGCCAAAAGATGCCAAGTCTAACAACTCCAAAGATGGAAGCGCCGGGAAATAGAAATATGTATCCATTATTTGTAAAAAAGAGTAAGCATCCTTAGGAACCTGGAAGCTCGGAACCCCAGGGGCCACAACTACAACTACAGGGCTCCCCTGCAGGGGCCAACATCTTAAAGGGACAACCCTAGGTGGACCAAATAATCAGCCAACCAGGGCCAACAGTGCGGGGAGTTGTCCGCCCTAAAGAACGCCCAGACAAGCCGGAAGAGCCCCATAGTTCAAGTCAACAAACAATACTGAAAAATCAAGATTTAGGAACCAGGGATGAAAACTCCCATTCAGTATCAAACAAATGAGATTTCCCAGCAAGGAATTATACAACCACAGTCCGCAAATAAGGAGGGAATACACCACACTAAAGATTGTAAGTCAGTGAAAGTTAGATTCCGACCACAATTTATGTCAAAGGAAGGGCACAACACTTTTATTAGGTCAAACGTACTGAAGCTGTTCCAACATATCCCCTCACTATCAAAAATAGCAAGTGAAGACCTGATTAGCATCCAGTTTGAAACAGTAGACAAATATAATAGTCAGGAACACACCGTAGCTACATGGAAAAAATGCCACCTTCACAGAAATGGTACTGCTGGAAAAAGGAAGCTTTGAAGATTGGGGCATTCTACTCCAAGAGCTAAAGGAGCAAAAATATCCCCATGTACTGACCCAGTTAATACATTTTCCAAAAGAATTCCATAACAGCAGAGAGACAGCACAAGGCCTGCTGAGAGTAACCCTGGGCGGAGTTCGCGGAGTTGCACTACGCGGAGCACAGGAAAGAGCAAAAAAAACTCAGTCGCACTACGCAGAGCTCCGCAAGCTGCGGAGTATAATAGAAAAATGCCATTCGCGGTGATTGCACAGTGCCGGATGCTTGTCCGCACTGTGCAATCATTGCGAACGGCACCATGCACAGCGTAAACTTCCTTTTCTGCCGCTCGAGTAGATTTTTACTCGAGCGGCAGCTTTCTCAACGCAAACGGGCAGTTTCTCAACGCGAGCGGTCGCGAGCATACACGACCACTCGCAATGAGAAACCTGACCCCCCCACGTTGAGAAATCTCGCTAGGATGTTGATTTTCCATGCTCGCGCTCGCCAACTTGATGTTGACGATCGCGAACAAGGAAAAATCTCGCCAGGAGGTTGATTTTCCTCGCTCGGGGTCGCCAACTTGACGTTGACGAACGCGAGCGAGGAAAAAAACTCCGATCCGCAACGCGAAGCGGAGTTTTTCAGAACTCCGCGATCTCCGTGTAACGCGGAGTGCAGAAAACTCCGCTAACTCCGCGAGCAGAGCGGAGTTCACCGCCCAGGGTTAGCTGAGAGGGGCCCCAATGAGACAATTATCCCAGAGCTTGGAGAAACTGAATATACTATTCAGATCTTATGAAGGGCCAATCCAGAGAAGAATAGTAATGCTCGACTCAAAGAAAGAAACCGAAAGGGGGAACAGTACCATCCAGTCTTTACCAAAGGAGGCAGAGATAATAGTTATTCCTAGCCCCAGGGAGGCGCACTCAGGGCCACAGACCACCACCCTAACAACAATTCATGCAGCTGAAGGGGAACTGATAACTACCAAATACAAACAGTCGGGCATCAAAGTAATCTCTTGGAATGTCGCTGGCATTCAGAGAGTGTTAAATTGTGGATTTGCTAAGAAAATGCTGCATGAGGGGGGCATTATCTGTCTACAAGAAACCTGGGCAGCCAACACCACACGCATGGAAGTCTTTGTGGGCTTAAACAAACCTGCGAGCAAAACGCAGCTCTATAATATGCCATCTGGTGGCATCTCAATATACACAAAACACGCAATAGGCTTCACCGTCAAAGAAATTAAGGTAGATTCAGATATGCTGCAGGCGGTCACAGTGGAAAACAATCAGGGTAAAGAAAGAAAGATCCCACTTCTAATAATTAATGGGTAGCTCAACGCCAATGGTTGCACAAAGCTGGAGGAAATTAAAACTGTGACCTTTGCCCTAGAGGAGGTTTTGTGCGCACATCCATCCATAGCTGCAGTGATCACCAGTGACTTTGATGTTCACCATTTAGGGGCAGACCTGAGCAGAATAGGGGGTCCTACGCCGGCAGAAAGAACTTTTAACAGTTTCCTGCAAGTTTTCAACCTTATATCTGCAGAGAACTTGCCAAATATTTTCTCATTCAATAACTGCACAACAATTAATTATACCTTTCTTAGCAATAACCTCTTCCAACATATATTACACTTTTCAATGACTCAGAATGGAATAAGCGATCACGCAATGCTCCAAGTGAACTAGGGCTACATGGCGAACAGCGAGAACAAACTGGATATACCAGCCACACAAGAGGAGCCGAGGAGAACACACTAATCCGAAGGATCAGATTGAATGAACACCATTAAGTCAAGCTAGCGGCATAGAAGAACGCACAAGAAAGCAGAAATAATTTCACAACATTTAGATCCATTATCCAAAACTGGGGAAATTGGACAATGGACCTACGAACTGCCCTCCTGGAGGGGGGTGGGGGCAGGAAAAGTTCACAGAAACAAGATCAGAAACCAGGGCAAAACCTGCAATATAACAAAAGCCTAAGGGAGTCTACACGCAAACTGAGACGGGCAAAAAGGATCCATCAAAAAACAGGCACATTAGACTCTAGGGAAAGGTGGAGAGAACTCCACTTGGATTGAAAATGCCTTATCTGGAAATTAAAACAGAAGTACATCGAGGAGGAATGGATTAAAGTCTGTGTACTATCCAAAAGCCATAAACAGAAGCAGTTCGGGGAATATAAAACGACTAAATCGACAGACATAACTCAGTGACTGCTGAGGCATGACTTACTCATGTAGCCAAAATGCACACAGAAAACAACATGGGGACCCAACATATTAATGAACCTCCGGGTGATGGAGCAGGCAGTAATTAGACCCCTCCGGCGGAAGAAGCATGCAAAAAGCAGGAAGCACCCGCCCGTTAGAAAATTAATAAAAAAGATAAGAAGGGATGGGGCACCTGGGCCCAACAGGCTCCCAGGTGGAATGTTCAAGGATGACCTGGCCTATTAGGGAGAAGTTCTATCCACCTTGTCTACAGAATGTCGGCGACAAGCAGATGTCCCAGATTCATGGGGAGGTTCTCTGCTACAGCCAATATTTAAGAAGAGTGATAACACAGACCCAAAAAAATTACAGACTAATTACCCTGCTAGATATAGAAGGGGAAGCATATGCCAGCACTCTACTAGTAGAACTAACTAGATGGATCGAGGAAAAAGAGATACTTCCCTTCTACCAAACTGGGTTTCATAAAGGTGGCTCAACAATAGACAATATAGTCACACTAGCCTAAATAGCCCAGCAAGCAAACAAAAAAACACAACAAGCCAGTGTTTGCCTGCTTCGTGGATTATTCGGCAGCGTTTGATGCGGCCTCCCGCAATAAGTTGTGGAACAAGCTAAGAAAATGGAACATTCCGCGCGCCCTCCTGAATGTAGTCATTTTACTATACAGTAAAACCTGGGTAATAATCAAACTGGTAGGGGAAACGATCTTGAGGAAATGCTACACTGACCGCTGGGGCCTAAAACAAGGCAGTGTCCTAGCCCCAGCACTTTTTAATTTATACATGGCTGACTTGGTCTAGTCACTTCAAAACGCAAACCTAGCAATCCCAAAAATCGGGCCAAACAAGTGCACTTACTACAGTATGTGTACGACCTGGTAATATTGGATCCCACCAAAATAGGGCTACAATGGGGGCTAGACGCTCTTAACATCTATAATGAAAGCAGCGAGCTGGCTGCCAATCCAAACAAGACCAAAGTGGTGGTTTTCAGACATTCTGTAAAAAAAGCTTTACTTAGATGGAGATTGGATGCTCAGACCATTAGCACCACAAGAGCGTATAACTACCTTGGGCATTCTTCAGCGACCCTGGGAAGGCATCCTCACACCAGCAAAGAATGAAGTCCAAAGTTCAATCAGCTATCTATGCTTTATGCAAACTCCATGGGAAGCTGTGCAGCCCAACGACTGCGACTATTAGGAGGGTCATAAAATCCAAAATATTGGTGATAGCAAGTTATACACAACAAGCGTTTCCAGGTCAAATGGACGTGTTGCTGTAAAAATCCCAGTACCGGGTGTACGAGCGCATCTTTAAGTTACCTAAATACATACGTAACAGTCTGATCCGCCTGGAGTTTGACCCTGTCCAGCAAAACTTTGAATGTTTGGGAACACAGGTGAAATACTATTACCAAGTCCTCAAAGTACCAGCAGGATGCCTAAAAGATGTGCTCAGAACAATATACGAAGGAGGGGCCAACACATGGAATAGCTACATGCAAAACGCCATGCGGGTGCTCAGCTTGGCAACAAAAAACTGGTTCAAGGAAGGTATGAGCTTTGCTCCCGTAAAGAATGCCATTAATAAACAAACCTATCAGCTTTTACTGGAAGCAGATATATCCAACTATTTGGCCAATAGAAGGCAGCCAGACTTACTCATATCTTATGAGGCAAACAGAGTACAGCCATATCTGAACCCAAAAAGAGCTATATTCTGGTTGGAAATCTTTAGCACACATAGTCAAGTGTAGACTTTGCAAGTATGGAGAGCAGTCCCTGTTGCACCTGGTTTGCTGCTGCCCAGCCTTACTGCATCCACGTCGCAAGCTGCTACAGTCTAGGTTCCTGTCAAAAGGAGTACGAGCATGCGTGGAAGCAGTATCAGCATTGTTTTCCAGCGCCTCCCTGCCAGAGCTGGCCAAATTTGGGAAATATGTGGCGGAGGCGCACTCCCGGCTGAGCGAACAACAAGGGCCTTAGGGTCTGACTGTAGCATGCAAGACCAAATACAAGACTGGATTGGCCTGTGAGGTGCAGATATCTTCAGGCGTTATACACATGAACTTTAAACTGGCTGAGGCTTTAGAGGCCAGGTTTTTTCTTTTTAGCTAGGAACCAACTACCTTTTTTAACATCCCCAACAACTTATATGTACAAGAATATGCAAAAACGAAATGGGATGTGCAGGTTGAACTGCTGCTATTCTTTTTTAGCTTTCTTTCTTAAAATTGTAGATTGTGTATAAATGATAACTGCAGGTCTTACAACTAGTTCTCTTTTTAACTCCTTTGTATTGTTTTTAATTGAGATACATATCATTGTTATCTTGGATCATTGCAATGGTTTTAAGTAATCGCGCAATAAACATTTTATTCATTCATTCTGTGGAGTACTATGCACAGCACCCTCTTCCTTGGTCGTGAAGAATTTGGAACTGGAACAAATTAGGGTGGTCTGGATCTCACTTTTATACACATCTTCCAGACAGAGGTTATGGATCCACTGGCTAAGGTTTCAGAACCAGTTTGCAGTGGTTTGTTTTCAAAATTCTTTATAAGGCTGCTCTCTGGGCACAACCTTTGTGCAAGTGATGGCTCTCATGGCAGTCATCAATTGGACTGGTTCTAAGCAGGTGTGACCAAATCATGGGCACAATGAAGTGTGATTTCTAGGCACCTGGCTGTCTTCTCTTCATATTAGAGACAGACAGAAGGGGAGGATGTGCCTAGAAACTTCATCACTTTGAAGAATAGAAACTGCATTCCATCCCTACCATCTATCAAAGGACAGTGCTCAAAAAGAACTAGTCAGCAGCCCTTTCCTACAGCAGCCCTTTGCTAACAAGAACCTCACAGAATTTCTGAAGGTAGTCCGGTCTCTATCCTCCTCCCGAGAGGTCAGTAGACAATGTTTTCTCTGGCACAGAGAAAATGTTCTGGTCACACTACAAATGAAAAAAACAAAGCATGCAGCTACAACTGATTTATGCGATGTACCCTGCTCAAAGACAGTATTCCACTACCTATTATGAGGGCATACTCGGTGTGCCCGTCCAGGCGTTGGACCTCACATTGTCAAGAACAGGCTTAGGCTTCTGCATGCACCAAATTAACCTGATGTCCTGGTCAAAATAAAAGTCACAATAACAGTTCACATGCAATCAGACAATGAGGGCAGGGATATATGCCAGTCCAGCATTTATGGGATAATATTCCCTTCCCAAGAGATGCCCCTTCCAAATCAGACTACCTGGAAGTATATTCCATTGTTGGAGATGTCCATTGTATCAGCAAAACAAACGGGAAAGTCCATCTGCATTACCATGAATCATCATTTTCTCAGGCTACTTCTTGGATGTTAGGGCTGTTACAGGAGCAACTATTGTCCCATTGTTGGGTGCAAAGTTCCTGTTATAGCCAGTGAGTGCTAACAAGACTATCACTTGAGTGTGGGTGGTGAGAACCTCCCACTTCAACACTGATTGGATCATGTCATCCAATGGGCGGATCTTCCCTTTACCCACCTGCTGCCCAAAATAGGCTACAGAGGAGTGTCCTGACACTTGGTTGCCTTGCTGGCCAGCTTCACTCCCTATATCCTGACAGACACCTGTTTTAGGTTTCTCAGGTGTTCCTTCAACAAATTGCTAAATATGGCAATGTAGTCAAGGTAGGCCATTCAGAAATCTTACAGCTCTGAGATTCACTGATGCTGAAAAATGACATGAGCATTTGTAAGCCCAAAAGGCATGACCCTAAACTGTTACAATGCTTCTGGCACATAGAATGTAGTTCTTGGTGCTCATGTGATCTGCCAATAGCCAGTGGTCAAATCAAAGGTACTCAAGTAGCGAGTAACACTCAGCCAGTCCGCTACCTCATCAGCTCTGGAAATCCGGTGTGCATTTGCCTTAGGGGACCATTACGATGACGGACGGAAAAGCCCTCCGACCGCCATGGAATCGGGAAGAATCCCCCCGCATGACCTGCGGCATTTCCGTCGGACAAATTACGATGCAATATACGCAGAATCAGACCGCAGCGGAAGGATGCCACAAAAGACCGGCCACCACGGTCGGATAAGCTGCAAATCCGACCGCGTTGGATGGGGAAAGCTGTGCAAAGGCTTGAAAAGGCCGCTCCTGCCGCGGCATGACCGCACGGCCAAATACAATGAGAATGCGGAGCTGGCGGACCGAGCACTGCGTCCGACCGCTGCGCACGCACATAGGCCAAATGAATGGCAGACAGAACCAACTTCACAACAACGCCCGAAGTGTGCCTGTACCCCCTGCTGCCCACAATCACAACACACACGCCACAATGATACACCCCAACTTGCTCCTGTTAGGGAAAGCCATGCGCAGCATGCAAGAGACATCTGGAGGTCATCACTCATGTGGACACACCCACATACCACAGTAGAAATCCAACCCCTACCTGGACCAGCAGCCTTTGCACACCACAAGCAGAGACAGAAAGACAGGACACCATTGACTCACATTGCACAACATCACACCCACCTATCTCCACACAACACCACTTCCACCCACACACCTCACACACTACACATATCTCCAACATTACCTTGCACCCTGCACCCCTCATTCATTTGCACCATGCCCCCCAAGAAAATGCCCAACTTCACCGACTCAGAGTTGAAAGTGATGGTAGATGAGACAATCAGGGCAGAACCACATTTGTTCGGGCACCTGGTCCAACACACCCCGCCTGCGCGTAAGAATCAGATGCGGACAAGGATCCACAGCAAAGTCAATGCCGTAGGGACCACCCTACGCACTGTGCGTGACATCAGGAAGCGGTGGTGCGACCCCAAGGGCCGGCTCAAGCTACGGGCCCAGAGGAACTACGCGGCGGCTCAGAAAACTGGTGGCGGCCCTTCCATTCCACCACCAACCTTCACCGAATGGGAGGAGAAGGTGCCTGCCATAATGCATCCAGAGAGTCTCACATGAATCGAGGGGGGACTGGAGGCTGGTAAGTACCAACAAAATGATCACATCACACTACAATACACCGTTGTGCACAACAAGTGAGCTCCAATCGCCCGCCCACATCAAACGCATGTGGAATGCACGCTTACAATATGAATGAGTCACAAGGACAGCATTTCCTTAATCAGTTTAACCTCACAGGTAGGTGGTCAGCTTATGCACCCTGGCCTCCCTCCCAAACAGCATGGCTCACCCTCCCCACCCCACTGCCATGTGGCAGCTAACACCGTCGACAGTGCCTCCCAACAGGTAGCTAGCCATCTCACTGGGGAGGGGGATGTTAAGCCCTGACAGCAAGACCACAACTCCCTCAAGGCCCTCTGTCTCCCCTCACAAACAGCATGGAGCCAAATGAGCCCCACATCCCGCACTTCGTAGCCAACTTTGGAAACCCCCATCAGTTTCTAGGCCGTGCACATACAGAGAAATCCATCCAGAGGCCACATGAGTCACAGTGTCATTGATGAAGGAACATGCAACTGAAAAGCAGAATACAAGAACGCGACCACAAAAAGCCAATGTGCAAGTCCCATTGCCTCAAAGCAGAAAAACTCGGGTCAACACAACACATGCATGGAAACTCTGTCAAACCTCACAAAACCACAGGAGGCAAGCACAAAAAGAACAACACAAAGCATGAAGTGGCGGCAGAGTAGTCAGATACACATCGAAAAGACACTAATGTCCAAGCATTAACTGAATCGGATGAGCAACAAGTCAGTACCGGAGGACATGTCCTCGGAAATACAGCATCGGTACATATGAAATTGGCCTTTTAGCCATGTCACATCGCTAACGAGCAATGTAGATACCCAGGGCTTTAAGTGGGATGAAAAAACTGGGGGGGTCCCTCAAAGGAGCCTGGCCAATGTAATTAAGGGCGTGGCCCAAAAACCTCAGACATTAATCTGGTCTTAGCATATTGGGCTACCCCACTAGCATTTTCCTGTCACTGCCATTGCACCCAGATACATGAGACAACAAGGAACATGATACCTACTACAACTCCGGACTACTGGCCTTGAAAATGTTTGTCAGTTGCATAAGATAAGGAAGCAGCAACTATGGCTTGAGTCAAACATTGGAAAATCTTCCACTCAAAACCCTGATGACACCACGACGATGTTGCTGCATGAGCACAACAGCTGCGTGCACAGGCCAGGCATCACGTATATAGGATCTGTTGCACAACGTGTCCTTTTTGTGGCAATGTTCAGCTAACTATCCCATGAGTGATTGTGGATAGTCATTTGTGGCCTCACATTCACATAGCGAAAGCATACTTCAATAAGTGTGCATGCACAATGGGCCTCTGTTTAGACAAGTAGTCGCTCCCACACCAGACCGGAGACCTTCGAATTGCAGGTGTCTTGACCGTCCCGCGCTATTCAGTCACTGCTGAACACGGCTCTCCCACTATTTTCGCGGTGAACTGACACACAAATTATTGATAGCGTCTGATGCTGAAGGCCGTTGCACACTTTTTATCAGACTTGTCGGCTCTGGCCTTGTCCCTTCCTTCAATGCTTTTCTGGGAGTACCACCGGGTGTGATTGCTCCAATTTGCACACTGCATTTAGCAGTCTCAGTTCATTACTTTTGCTGTACAGCTCAGCGCTGGTTCTGAGATTGCTCTCACGCCATGTCTGACCGTCCTGTGGTCCAGGCCGAGCCCGTGCAGTTGCAACTGTACCGTGCCCGCATGCAGCTTTTCTTTGGATGTGTCCCATTGGCTGTGCTGGGCATCAGTTATGGGCTAACGTTCCGCAATGCCTATTTCACCTGCGTGCAACCTGTCTTTTCCTGCAGGAGATGTCTGTTTGAGTGGGCCATGGATGTCTGCCTTTCAAACACATACCTTGCCGACCTGGATCATGAGCTGTGGGTGACTCCTTTGTTGGTCCACGTGCAAGACTGCTTCGGTGAGACACGTTTATGGGATGCCTTACAATGTGTCAGGCAGGCGGACAGCTGCGCCTGTGTGTTATCGCAATGGCTCCTGTGCAATGCCTACATCGAACCTCTCCCAGGTTGCGATGAGATGCTCCTTTCAACCTCGTGGTGCGAGGAGCACATCTGTTCCTTCATACTGCTGGATTGGATGGCGGTCCTCTTCGCTGAAGATGATTTGGATCGTCTTTTGGAACTGATTGCCTTCGAAGCTGCCTTTGCCTTCTTGGATTCGTAACTACTTAACAGCAACAGGGACTGATGGTGACTAATTCAATTTTCGTTTCCCTTTCTTCACACCTCCTGACGGGAATTGTCATCCAGTTCTCTGACTTTAGCCCTGTCGACATTGGCTTGGACTTTTCTGAGCTCTGCGGGCTGTTTCGCTTGGTACCACAGACCGGAGCAAGTGGAGTCTGTCATCTGACCGTCGTGGACATTGTCGTCTGGCATGAGCCCGGCTTCCATTATGCAGATGTGGCACACGAAGATTACATGGCGTTGTTGTTTTGCTAGTACCCAGGGCTCGAGTTGGGTGTACACGCAGGTACACGGCATCCCCCCCCTCTTTACACGGGGTGGACGCTGTCCCCCCTGCCAGGATGCTGGTCCCCACAGGAATATGCATAACTTGTCCCAGTGTACTCTCCAGTTACCGGGACACGTTCAGCAGCACCTGCACGTTGACTGCTCTCCATTCCCTGCAGCAACGTGCAGGCAGCGAGTGAGCCTTTTTTCACCTTCAGCCGGGCCGAAGTAAAGGGGCCATCCGGCCTCCTTTTGTTTTTACATGCTGACTGGGGGACGCCTTGAACCTTACATTTGAATGTGGATGCCACAGAGGGAAACATAGGCACACAGCTTGCCTTCTGTTCACAAGGACTTAAGGGAGGCATGCTTTTGCCTGTGCTCTGTCCATGTGTATCAATGCAGACACTGTAAGACTGTCAGATGGGTTAGTCTGTCCCAGTATTTGCACAAATCATTTCTGTCGCACTATTTTACTTCTTTCTTAGCGCTACGTCGTAACGTTATGAGGTCATTTGCATTTTGTCTTACTTGGTCAGTCCACCCACTTCTTTTTTTGGGACCTGTGCCCTGCAAGTACCTTAGTATATCTCTGTCACATGAGAGGTGTCCGCAGAGCTTTTTCTCTGCGTGGTCCTAGAGTACTGTCTGTACATTCTGTCCGTGGTCGGAGGACATTGTCTCTTGTCATTCTGTTCTGGTGTGGCCCTGGCACCCCGACCCAAGCAAGTCTCACAGCTGCAAGAGGACACGGATCCCCTTTGGATGACATGGGAATGCGGGCTAGATGCCCCACACTTGGAGAGTGATCCATCCAGTGATGAGAGCGACACAGCAAATGTGTTGCAAATGTCACCATACATAGGCAGAGGGATGGGTTCTGCTGACAAAGCCCATAGACCAGGGACATCCCATACAACTCCTACCTGCAAAGGGTGGGGGGGATATGCTTGTGGTTCTACGTCCAGAGTGATTATTGATGCGACATCTTACTTCATGTTAAATGGACATGTCACTGTGGTTACTGTTTGGATACTCATGCATATTCAACCTGTTGTGGCACGTATGTTGCATGCTTTGACACTGTAGTAAAAACTTCACATTTGGAAACGTTTCTTGTGTTCGACTTATCTGCTTGTGTACAGGCGCTTGAAGGCCTCAGAGTGAGTAGGAGAGCAAGTGAGGCAGTATGGCAATGGTGTCCTGTGCGTAGGGGTGCTTCGTTGTGCTCAGTCCCTGCATGCACAGGTTCTCAAATCCTGCGCATAGTCCAGTATGTGTACGAAATCACATGAACATTTGTCAAAGTCTGTGAGACAACAGCAAGGCACACAGACACAGTCATAGTCGATCATTGTTGAATCACACTCAACGGAACTAGTTGACGATGAGCTGTTGACGCTGGTCAAGGCCTTCTTCCTCACCACTGTCATCGTCACTGGGCATGTGTGGGTTGGGAGCGGGGGTGATGTTGCTGGTCCGCCATATGTGGCAGTCAGGTGCCGACCCCGGATACTCTGCACACACGTGTGAGATGATCTACTCCGCCAGTCGTACCACCTCCACGTTGATGGAGTGGTAGTGTTTGAGGATCCTATAGATGTGTTCACTTGCCTGTGGTGGTACGAGGCCAATGTGTGTTCCATCAATAGCTCCCATCAACATTTGGTATGCCTCCCAGGCAGGGCCGGCTCCAGGACTCTTTATTTGTGTGGTCCAACAAGGCATTCGGGTGGGCCACTGCGTGCCCGATTTGTCACTTATGTCTCTCGCCAGGCCTGCTTCAGGGCCCTCCTTTATCTCTCCTCAGTTTTACAAGGGCCAGGGAGACGCATTCTTTCCTTCCAAATTCTTTTTCTGGATGTTATCACTCTCATGTAGTGTGTTTATCTATGAAGGGTCCTCATGATGGGAGGAGGAGGTTACCTGAGGTGGGAGTATCAGGCAAGTGACACTTCTCATGCTCCCACTCATGCCCTCCTCCTCGGCTTCCCTCTCTGCCACCCTCGATCAGCGCCCCTCATCTCTCCATAGCCACTCGCTCATGTGCATTTCATTTGTTGTATGGCACTACTGATATCAGGGTAGGGTGTGACAGTATTTTACGTCACGCACACATTGTACAGAGACAATCAGTCATGCAAGTATGTAAGTACATTGGTCTACAGGGAATGTCACGGAAGCCAATGAAGTTTACAAGGTGTGGTAATCACATGTCATCCATACTGGTGGGCAGGATTCTTGAGGGCGTTTGGTCTGGAGAAGCACTGACTCGGGACGGGTGTGGGAACATTTGCAGGCAATGGCAGCTAGGCACACTGCACGCCACACCAGTACGTGTGTTGGGAGTGCTAGGGATTACAAGTATGTCTGATTTGCAGACAATGGACACGTCAGATTGTCTGCCTACGTCACTGGCCCTTCACAGGACGACCCCAGGCAAAGAGACGCCAGTCAGATGTCAAGGGATATACAAGCGATGTTCACGGGTTGGATGTTTCTTTACACAGCATTGGTACAGTGCGAGAGACCTTTGTCCTTTTTGACTCCTTCCCTCATTTCAGTCCATGATGGCCACGAGGCATGACGATGTATGTAATTTCACTCTCCTTTCTTGGACATACCATGTGTGTGAAGACTTGACTCAAAGGTCACACTCTCTCATCCCTTCACAGTGTAGTGAGCAGCTGGTCACTGTTCTAGTTGTTCTGATGTACCAGCCACTCCCAGAGGGCTGGCTTACCCCCCACCCCACAGCCACCCAGCACAGGCGTCACTGGACCTGTGACCCTGCCAACAAACGGGGCCGGACGCACGTGCCCTGGGCCAGTACCCCCAAACAAGTACAGTGTCTGTGTGGTTACCTTATATGCATGGGGGCCTTGTGCCCCACAACATTACACATGGGGTGCACCAATCACTTTGGGCGAATGAGCTGTGATGTGTGATGTAATTCGCAGGGCGCCAATGCAAATGCAGTATGTGTTCGCATGCGCTGGAGCTGGCATCCGCAGCGATGACACGCATTGGCTCCAATTGAATGTTGCAGGGTTGCGGTTGCAGCTTCCGGGCCGGCACGGTGTGTCACACACTATGCGGATGAGCCATCAGCCAATGGGAGCCTTCAGCGGCGTACATTTCATGATGTTGCGGTGTGCGCGCTCTGCAACGGCGGGGCTCGGCATTGGTCCCAATTGCCTTCTGGGGCACCGAGGGTCACTCATGGGGATTGGGTGGGCCTCGCACTTTGAATTTGGCAGGTTGCCACATTCGTCGTGGTGCCGCCACGCTTGCTGGGAGTTGTAGTTGTTCAGGGGTTGCATGCGTGGAGATGTTTGGTACGTACCTCTGCTGTTGAGCGCGGCGGCGTCTTATCTGCCGGAGGTGCAGCAGGTAGAGCAGCGGGAAGGCCTGTGGCGCTCCGGTGGTTTAGATGGCTTCTGTATTGGCTCTTCCTCTCCGTTGTTGTATTTCCGCCATCCGCAACGTGGTGGTTTTTATGCTGTGGTGGGAAGGGCTGTTTGCAACATTGTGATCTGGTTGGGGGACGGAACGTGTTTCCGCACGCCAGTCCTGCTCTGTTTGCTTCGTCCGCCACCCTTGCGTACGCAAAAAACATGCGGAGCCTGACAGACCGCGGCGGACGGTAAAAGGCCTCTGTTGGGCCATTGTGATTTGGTGGTCGCAATGACCGCACCTGGGGCGGAGGACATGATGGTTTTCCGCCACCAGCACGGATGGGCTTCCGTCCGTCATCGTAATGAGCCCCTTAGTCACCTCATTGAGGACACAGTAGTTCACACAAAAGCACAAGTCTGTGGACCATTGTTTGAAAACAATACCACTGGACTGGCCCCAGGGCCATAGGAGCACTCAATTGCTCCCAAGTCCAACATCTTATCAGCCTTTGCCTTAATGCAATCCTGAACCCTATCAGATATCCTGTAAACCTTTGCTCCTCTCTAGCAAGCTATACACTGAATCTGTGTCATGTGCACAGATAAGTGTCACCTCTGGAGAGAAGAGGTGGAAAAATCACCCCATTACCTCTCTACACTCTCTTTGCTGCTCAGACTTTAATTAGGGGCATGGTGAACCACATCCACAGAACGATTCTTTATATGACTATATCATTATACAGTGCGTCAGAAATGGGTTCTCTATCTTCCGCAACGTTTTCTGCCATTTAAATTATTCATACCGTAAAATCACTCACCTCTTATCACCTAAAGATCTCGGACAACTTGCAGCACCTGCTTTGTAGCCAGTGATTATGACATGAAGCACCTGATTTCCCTTGTTGAACTAGAATTCAATAGCATGTCTGCCCTGGTTAATGTAGGGGCGAGAGAGAAGAAAGGTGCTGGATGCCTCTTGGGCAACAATTTGATTGCCCCAGGTTTAGTACCAGGCCTCAGGATGCACTCACTCACTCATTCCAATCTAGCAACATACCATGAATCCAAGTTTCAAACTGGACTCCATCTGCTCTCTCACTTTCTTTGAATAATTGAAGATACTGAGCTGGTTTCAGCCCAAATCACCTGATCAGAACATTCATTATTTGCTCAGCTCGAGGCATTCTCCCAGTGATTTCCATCCTTCTGTGGGCAAGAGACTCATTAAAGTGGCTGCCTTAGACACATGATGAAAAGCCTATCCCCTACAAGCAATCTCAAAACTAGGGGTGGGTTTAACTGGCGTAATTCTCTCAAGCGTAATTATTCGTAATTGCCACAGAACTACTTGTAATTAAGCATAATTACATAAGACGCATAATCCAGCATGTAGCACTATTTTGAAATGCAAAATGCACCCTTGCATCGAAAATGGGCCTGATCTGGCATTTTTCACTAAGAAATAGCACTGAATGCTACAGGACACAAACAGCAGAAGCCAGCAGCTGCTCACTCTCTCTTAATTTGTTGTGCCTGTACTCTTGTGGTAGAATCTTTGCCCCAAAATACTCTTAATTACTCAAACTGGGGTGATCTTGCACGTGCCTAATCAAAACTCACCAACCATTTTAAAAAACCTGGCTTTCCAAATGTGCACAACCCCTTTTGGAACCTTTGCAAGTACTTGTGCAGAGTTGCAGTTGGAATCGCTTTTCCCAGGAGTAGCTGCCTCTGCTGTCACCCTGAGCATTGCATTCTCTAACATCGTCCCTCTCAACCTCCCCGACCTTCTCCTCTTCCTCAGCCTTAGCTTTCTGTTGAGCCAATTGCAACATCTTGTTCTCAGGAAGATTTAACCAACCCAAAGTAATAGCTCCTGGAGATGGTGACAGCGCTACCCTTGAAATAGAGGGGGGAATGTTTTGGGGAAATTATGGAAAACATGTGCTAAGGGAAAAAGAGAGACTAACACTGCAGCACTACCTCCCTGGGTTCCTAATCTAGTAGAGACCATATAGCCCATCAGTTTCTTCCCTACTACACAGTTACTCTAACTGCTTCTTAAAAAGCTACAAGTATCTCCTTATCCCTATTTCTGGGACCTATCCACCCTCTTCCCAAACATAAATCCCTCAACTCATCTAAGAACAGAGTGCCACTGTGTACTGCAATCAACCTTGTATCGCTCATGCTACTATTAAGATAACGCTGTGTTGTTAAGCTGAACTTATTGTTCAACTGGAACTTGAATTTGGAGATGTCCTAACGCTTATCACCTATTTTCAGACTCCGGTTAGGCTCCTACAGCGCTTACTGAGGCTAGTGAGTCCCGACCTTAGTGGTTGAGATAGTTTGCCACTGGTGTCCTGTGGTTCCTCCTACTATGGCTCTGCAAACTTACACAAGTACAAAAGTTCCTGCATATGACTCACTGGGCAGCATTGGTGAGCAGTCACAGGTTTCTCAGGGAGGTAATGTGGGGCAAGAGTTCACAGCTCAACAATCAACGGACACAATAAAGAATTGTCTAGCTCAGCACTAGCCTTTTGAGTAAAAGAAAGTACTTAATTCACCAAGCATTATTTAATATTGCACAGTAGAATTACGGTAATGGGTTCAAATCCTACTTGTGATTCTAGGCGCTACACCGTTCAATGCCCACCCCCCCCCAACAGAGTTATTCAGTGCCTATGATCCCCAGCATCTAATCAGGGTCATAGCACTGGCTGTGCTTATTTGGATTCACTCAATCAGCCAAGGAGTATCTGCACCCACTAGTTCATTTCCCTTTTCCTATCATGCAATACATATATAAAAAGTCTTAATTTGTGCAGCAGACTTCAGTCCACTTCTCAATCTCTCATTTGCACTCAGTTCTCATGCCCTGCAGTTACCTCATTTCTGCACTTAGAGCCTTGGTGGTGCAGGATGGGCACCTGCTGTGGTTCCACTCCTGCAGCTGGGGTGGCTTCTGGGCTCTTTTGGGCCACGGTGGCAGTCTTGCTGTGAACATGAAGGCTTCAGGGGATGTCAGCGCAACGGCCTTCTCCGGTAGCTTCCTGTCTTCAGCAGTTGCAGCCTCCCTAGGCCTGGCGCAGAAGGAATATGGATTTGGCATGAGTAGCCTCCTGGCTGATCTCGACTTCCTGGATAACTTCAGCAGCTGTGGCCTCCGGACCGATCAGGGTTTACACCTCGGCATTGCTGGGAGATCTAGGCCCTGAAATCCACAGCGATAGTTTAACAGTTCTGAAACACCCCAAATAAACATAAATAAAGGTACTTATACAATGTAAACAATCACTTTTTGTTTTTTATATAATAACAAGATTCAGACATATATGGCTGTCATATGTACAATTGTACCCACAAAGGTGAAAGAGGTGACATATGTGAATAAAGTGAGACAAAGTGACACAGTGGTGATATCAGTGTAAGGTAGAGAGCTTTTTTTACATCTATATATACAAAAACAATGGTCTGTTCTTTAGTAGTTAGACCTTTTGATTTGCACACAATCCTTGGTTGAAACGTTGACGTGTTTTTAGGCCATGTCCTTCAGTCCCCTCACCCTATGACTAAAATAACTATTACAATGGTCATTAAGGAGGACATATATAACTACTAAAGGACTGACCATTGTTTTTGTACATGTGGATGTAAAAAACTTGTCTACCTTACACTGATATAACCACTGTGTCACTTTGTCTCACTTTATTCACATATGTCACCTCTTTCACCTTTGTGGATATAATTGTACATATGACAGCCATATATGTCTGAATCTTGTTCATATATAAAAAACAAAAAGTGATTGTTTACATTGTATAAGTACCTTAATTTATGTTTATTTGGGGTGCTTCAGAACTGTTTAACTATCATTATGGATTAATTGACTGGCCAAAAACTTTATTCCGGCATCATACACGAAGCAGTTGTTTGACCCGACAGCATCCGCTTTAGATTACTTATTAATGCCCAGGTGCTGAGGGAAACATGGCTACCCTATTACCACTAGTGGCCGAAATCCACAGCAGCAGTGGCAGCACCAGTCTTTCAGCTCCTGCAGGCTTCTGATCTTGCTTGATGAAGGATTTTGATCCAGCGCGAACCCAATAAATTGATCAGGGATAGATATTCAATAACATCATACTTTGGCCCATACACATTCACCCTAATCCCTGAAGCGCTGGTGTCAAGTTTGTTAACTTTACTGCAATTTACTCTTGTTACTCAGACGCAATATTTTTAACATCCTGTACTTTGTGTATTAAACAAATGATGATCGACTTTTCATCCACTTGGTCGATGAACCAATTAGCTGAAGAGTTGATAGCAATGGTATTTTTCTCAAATTAAATAATTAATCTTAGAAACTGGCTAAATAACCACAAACTCTTGGTGAGATTTAATAATTTTATCTAGTAATAATAAATGCTCCTAGCGATTATATTCATAATTTCAAATACTGAAAACCTCATGAGAGAGAGCAATAATCTAATCATAGAAACAACGGAACTATTATTTCAAATATACGCTGCAAAGAGTGGATAGATGAAGAGACATTAGATACAAGTAAAATCTATCACTTTAAACCAAACGATTCGGAGGGGATAGATGAAGAGACAAAAGATTCAGAAACAAGAATATGACTGCAAAAATAATTTCTGCAAGGCTAAGTTAGATCAAATACAAACCCAAAGGATCTGTAAGGGAAAAGCACCACCACCCAGGCCTAGGCAGTAGTGGGGGAGCCCTGAACCAAGAGTCAGGGATCAAAGACTCAAGAACCAGGACAGGGACAGGACAGGAACAGCTAGGCCTCTCAGTAAACCGACCAACAGCGACGCAGCCCTCTCTCAGACACCTTCAGCCTAAGCGACCACCAACAGCAGCTAAACCACACCCCTAAAGTACCTATTCTTATACCCTAAAAGTACATGTCCGTCCCACAATAGTTGCTAAATTCACATTTTCTGGCTACGGGATTGGTTAGGTTCTAGGGGTGGGATGTCACCCCATTATGAAATCATCTACTTTTGACTACACCATTGTTCTAACGATTTTTTTTATACAGTCATCAATACTTCTTCTCTCTCATGAGTACACATGCAACAATTTATTGTACATTTTAATAAATTTGACAACTACAGATTCCGTTCCCACGATGACACTGGCTTTGGCTGGCTTTCAATGTTCTGTCCTTCACCAGGTCAGGCTTTTTCAGCTTTGTACAGCAGTTCAGTCACATGGTCACATGGTTTCTGCTCGCTCCTAATTCCACCCGCCCTCGGTTAAGCTAACTTTAAAAGATGGAGGTCTCGTCCATTACTAAAAGAACGGAAAACAGACATTTATTAATTATGTGACAATGCAATTTTCACTGTTTACCACCCACTTTAACTCTACCCCATATTATCGGTTAGCCTAGCATAGCACAAGCAGGAAAGCTGCATTATTTATTAGTTTAAAGCAGCACACACCATGCTTTTTACTAAATACACATGTGGCCTTGCCATGTAAACCTTCTTAATTCGTTCTAAACACAAGATTATTACATTTCCGGTTATTTACGTATTATTCAGGGTTAATTCATGCATTTTGCAAAGCAAACTTCCCTCGTGTAGTGTAAATGTGCACATTAGTTGTTCTAGTACTACTTACTGTTAGTACGTATTATAGGAGTGTTCAATTGAGCAGGTTTCTTTAGCTAAATCCTGCTCCATCAATCCCCCCTCTGATGACTTTTAGGAGCCATATTAAAAACTTACCATACCGAGTGCCACCTTCCACTTTATCTAGAATTTACTTTCTCTCTCTCTTTTATGGCACTTTCATCTAGCTTTTTCATCATATCATAATATTCTCCATTTATATTTTTAAATTCTATTTCTTCTAACTTTCTCTTTCTTCCTTTTCTTTTATTCTTTTCATCTGTTGCATCTTTTCTTTCTCTTATGCATTTACAACACTTATACGCTGTAAATATTACTAGAGTTACTACTGCTATTGAAAATATTGGCATTATTATTTTTCCCAATAAACTACTTCCAAAGATAGAAAGACATTTACTTACAGAGGAAAAACTCTTACCAAGTTTCTCCCAAACACCGTCAACCTCCAGTTAGGTTAGATCATTATGTAATTTTGTAATATTTCTAATATATCCTTCTATCCCTTTATTTTTATCCGGGATATTGGTACAGCAGTGTTGAATTTTCAACATGCCACAGACTCCTCCCTCTTTTGCCAAAAGAATATCTAAGGCAAGTCGATTTTGCAAAACCATTGATCTGATTGCCACCATTTCGGTATCAACCATCAAGAAACCACCAGCAGTATCTGTTGATAAACGATCAACCACTGTGGACAATTTTCGAATTTTGTGTGAATTTAAAACAACTCCAACTGAGGGTAATAGTGCACCAAAAATATCACCTACTATTTCCGAGAAACTTGCTCTCTTACTACGCATTAGTCCCTGTTTTATTTCATTGACACTATTGTCCTTACGGTCTATATGGTAGACTTTTGGAAAAACAATTCCAAAATAACAGCTTCCATACCAATGTGCAGGTAACCTATAATAGGCTTTCTTACCACACACATAATAGATTCCCGGGAAAACAGGATCAGTTCCACCCTTTAATCCCCATCGTCCCGTAATTTGGAAAGTATGCTCACATTCACTAGTGCCAATAAAATAATTGTTATAGTTAGTCTTTGATCTAAACAGACATGTTATGTTATGTTAAGAAGATTTCTAAAGCACGCGATTACCCGGAGGTGTCCTGGCGCTAGTTACTACTCCAATTGCTGAGACCGGAAGGACAGGAGTTATTCATCAAAAAGCCAGGTCTTCAGCCCCTTCCTAAAAGCCAGAAGATTATCGGCATTTCTCAAATGAAAAGGCAGACCATTCCAGGCCTTAGCTGCACATAGGGAGAAACTTCTGCCACCCCACTGGGCTTTTTTTACGGGTGGAACTGCAACCAGTTTGGCTCCCATTGATCTCAGTGTTCTTGCCGGTCTATACCATTGAAACTGATGTTGCAAATGTTCTGGTCCATAGTTTCCCTTTCTGTGACCAGTCCAGGGACATCGCAGCGTATGTCTCACCCTTTTCATAATTTCCTTCTCTAAAAGCCCAAGGTGGTGCCTGTGATTTCTGTTCATCAGCTTTCTTCTGGAAACTTGCTCTTCTATTTTCTACCATATCTAAGAATAATTTTTCTTCAACATGTAAGCTACAGGTTAAATTATTTTTGTAGGCATATTCTATATCTAAGGTTTTAGTGATATGGAAGAATTCTCCCATATAGCGTGCATTTTTACCACTTACTACTTTATTTAATTCCCTTACAATTGGTACTTCTGAAAATACTAAATCTATATCAGTATACTGATACTCCAGCTTACCTGTCACATAGAATAGGCTGCTGAGGACCCTACATGACACACCATATGTTAGGGAAAGGTGGTGATACGTGACACCTTCAGATACGGACAAAGGTAATTGCATGCAGACATAACAATCACTCACATTCATAGTATTAGTATATTCACACAATAACTTAGTAAAAACATTTAACGAAAAATCACTAATTGATTTGTCATGATGGAAAATGCTTCCATCCATTTGTTCTATATTAATATTTATAGGCGGTTTAGAAACATCTTTCATTCCTTCAATTGACACATCATTAGTATTATTGGACCCATACCTCATCATCTGTATTTTTCCTACACCCTGTTCTACTCCATTCTTTCTTTTCCTCATCACTGGTTTCTTCCTGCATTTGCCTCACCTCATCCCAAGTCTCAAATGTGGTTGTGAACATATGGTGGCATTCTGTATTTTCTCTATCAATTGATCTGTTTATGGCCATTGTATTTTGTGCACAGTAACGCGCTAATTGGTCTGCGTATCTGTTGCCCTTTGTCACATCATCATCTCCGGATTGATGTGCAGCACATTTTACAACTGCAATTCTTTTTGGTAACTGCAAAGCTTCCAATAATGCTTTTACAGTTTTTCCATTCTGAATTGGGGTACCTGAGGAAGTCAGAAATCCTCTTTGCATCCATAGCTGACCGAAGTCATGTACGACTCCAAATCCGTACTGACTGTCAGTGTAGATGGTTACTTTTAGACCCTTTGCCAATCTACATGCTCTATCCAGAGCAATCAACTCTGCAACTTGGGCGGTGTTTACCCCCTTCAAACAAGATGCTTCTAGTGCTCCTGATAAGGTGCAGACAGCATAACCAGCACACAATTCACCCTTTTCGTTTCTCAAACATGATCCATCCACAAACAATTCACAATCTGATTTTTCCAAGGATTCATCCTCTGTCTGGACGAGGCTTGGTACAAAGTTCTGTCACTTCCAGACAATCATGTTCCGCTTCCTCTCTCACCTCCTCACATCTTGAATTTGGTAACAATGTAGCAGGGTTTACAGTAGTGCATCTCACCACTGTCACATTTTCAGCACCTAGAATCACTCTCTCATATTTAGTCAGCCGACTAGAGGTCATATGTTGAGTCGGAGTGCGTGTTAAAAGAATCTCAACAGAATGTGGCACATACACTTTAACAGGATAACCCATCACAATTGCTTCACTCTGTTCCAGACTCATACAAGTGGCGGCTACTGCTTTTAAACAGCCTGGAGATGCTGCAGCCACTGAATCCAGAGTAGCAGAAAAATATGCCACTGGACGTCATGCCATTCCATGTTTTTGAGTTAAGACTGCAAGTGCACATCCATCTCTCTCACAACAGTACAATGCAAATTCTTTAGAGTAATCTGGCATTCCCAAAGCAGGTGCTCGACAAAGACTGTTTTGCAATCTTGAAAAAGATTCCATACTCTCCTCGTCCAACACAATTGGATCTTTCACTTCTTTTTGTGTCAACCTCTGTAGGGGTTTTGCAATCAGTGAGAAACCACAGATCCACTGTCTGCAGTATCCAACCATTCCCAAAAACATTCGCACTTCCCTTTGATTTCTGGGTGGATTCATTTTCTTGATCACACTGATTCTCTCTGGCGTCACCTTTCTGACCCCTTTTTCAATCTTGTGACCTAAATACTGAACTTCCTGTCTACAGTATTGCAATTTAGATGGTGACACTTTATGTCCTCCTTCTGCTAAATGGTTCAGCAAAGCAATTGTGTCTGTTACACATGCTTCTCGTGTTTTTGATGCCACCAGTAGGTCATCAATGTACTGAACCAAAACAGAGTTTTCAGGCATGACCAAAGTCTCCAAACATTTTTTCAAGATCTGATTAAAGATCGAAGGACTCTCAGTGTATCCTTGAGGAACTCGGCACCCTGCCAAGACACCGTTTCCGAACCGGAATGCAAATGAATATTGACTTTCCGGGTGCAAGGGAATGGAGAAAAATACCTGACACAAATCAATAACGGTGTACCATTCAGCATCGCAGGGAATTTAGTTAAGAATTACTGCTAGATTTGGCACTACTGGACAACATGGTACTACAATTTTATTCACCTTTCTTAAATCTTGAACTATTCTATATTTTCCATTAGGCTTTTTAATTCCAATAATGGGCGAATTACAGGGACTGCTCATTATTTCTTTTAAAATCCCCTGTTCAATCATTTGGTCAATCACAGGTGTGACTTCAGCAATTCCTTTTGGACTCATTTTGTACTGTGGGGTATTTGGATATATAGCACCATCCTTTACTGTAATCTGAATTGGACCCACATTTGTCATTAACCCAATCTCTTTTCCCGTGAAATCCCACACTTCTGATCTCCCTGTACCTTTTAATTCTTCAGGGAAATCTTCCTCAGTGAGGAGTGAAAATAATTCACTCACTTCTGATTCTCTTTGGGCCAACATTACTTTGTACTCAACATTCTCATCAGGTGTCATAAAGGCAACACCATCCGGTGTACAATAAATGGTGCAATTCATTTTGCATAACAAATCTCTGCCCAAGAGATTAACGGGACTGGAATCACATACTACAAATCGATGCATGTCTTTGAAATTTCCAATATGAACTTCTATCGGGGCTGTGACAGGAGTTCTAATATGTTTATTAGCAACGCCTACAACTTGGATAGTTTCTCCTGACAGGGGTTGGTTTGGAATTTCTGCTGCTCTCACAGTAGAACGGGTAGCACCAGTGTCCAACAAGAAGGTGATATCTTTGCCTTCCACCTTTCCATCAACAAATGGACCTGACTGATCTACTGCTAAAGATGCGCCAAGTACGCACTCTTCCTCCCCCCTCAGGCACCGTCATTGAGACAAATCCGAATCACTCTCATTGCACCGCAACAAATATTGCAAAACCAGTGGATTCTTACCAAACTGCTCTTCTCCGTGGAATCCAGTACTTGCACTATACATCTTCATATGAGCATTCACATTACGGGGTATAGGAGGTTGTGGCACCTGTATCTGTGGAGTAACTACCTGCTGCTGCTGTTGATTCCCAATCACCTCATTCTGCATCTGTGGATTTAAATTTTGATTTACTCCATTATCCTTTTTACCAGATCTACACTCATTCTTCCAATGTCCAAATTTTCCGCACGTATGACAAGGAAATTTCTTTTTAGCTTCTTCCTTACTCATTTTAAATTTTCCTTTACCTCCACTGTATACCTGACCAGCCTGACTCTGACTTTGTTGCAAATTACTATTTTCCTGTTGCTGCTCTTCCATCTTCACTTGTGCCCACATCATTTTCTCCTTAAACTTTTTAAGCCTTGAATCAATGTCATCACTACAATACTTGGCATACCTCAAAATCTCATCTACTGATTTGCTTTGCCAGCAGAGCATATGCTGCTGTATCATTGCACTAATCTCTGATTTCAATCCATATACGAATCGATACACAAAATGTCCCATATCTTTATCTCCAATATTCTCACACCCACTGTACTGCTTGAACACCTGCAACAATCTCTCATAATATGCATGCACTGACTCTTTAGGCTCTTGGGTCGTCCTGTCAATCTTAACCCAATCTGTTTCTTTAGGGGAAATCTTCCCTTTCAAGAAAGTAATGACCTGATGGTACTTTCTCATCACCTTTTCAGATGGTGCACCTGTTTTTGCATCCCTGGGATATTCATCCTTAGGCCAGTCAACAGTAATTTTATATTCTGTCCACAAATCAGCTAGAACCACTATTTCAAAAAGACCATCTAAATCTTTCAACAACACCTTTGAAACCTTTACAAATCTATCTACATGTTTGTACCACTGAACTGGTTTCTCTAGCAATCTGGGAAAATCATTTGTGAATGATAATATATCCTGTCTAGTCCACGGTACATGAACATATCCACCACCTGGAACCTCTCTCATTGGACATGCCCTCTCAACTTGCTCGGTTTTCTTTAACAGAAACATGGAAGTTCCCTTACCAGTAGTTTCTTCCTTCTTTTTCATCCATTTACTCCTCCATCGTTCTATATTTCCCCATTTCTTCAGAATATTCATTATTTCTTTTATCTGCAATCTTTTCCCTGACATATTCAAACTCTATAAATCCTTGTCAGTAAAAGCCATTCTGTACGTTTTCTGCAACACTTTCGACTTTTCTATATCTACACCAAACTCACTAGCAGCTTCGGATAGTTTCTCATGAAGATTCTTCGCTCTCCAAGAAATACTTTTACATAAAAACAGCAACTCTTCCTCACTATAAGTCCCTAATCTATCTGGACTTACTGTTCCAATAATCATTTCTTCTAAATCTACTTTCAATTGACTCACATTTATACTCTGTGGTTGAGCTTTTGGTTTGGTCATTTCTTTTATCCAATTTGTTAATTCTTCTGGAGAAGGACCTGCTGAACTCCCTGCTACTGGAGTAATATTTGGCCCTATTTTCCTTGGGTCTAATTGAATACTTCTCCTCTGGGTCTCCGTTAATAAATCACCAACCGGTAGGTCTAACAGTGTGGTATTTTGGTCATCTTGTCTATTTTCATTTGTTACGGACACTATTTCACTTCTTACACTACTTCTTGGAACTGACAATGTGTGTCCTTTTGGCAAAGTCGATTTTTCTCCAAATAGTGGAACCACGGGACCAATTGTCACTGGTACCGTCAAAGCTTCTGCATTCAAATTTAACTGATTTAGTTTCTGTACCTGTTCCATTCTAGCCTTATTTAACAAACTCACTTCATTTTCTCGCACTATTCTAGCTATTTCGGTAACTTGGGGAGTTAATGGGGTTACCATTTGTGGGGCACTTGGAATCATCTCTCCTGAATTTTCTTCATATGGCGGAGGTCTTTTAGTCATAATTTCTTCTAACAATTCATCATCAGTTTCATCCAAGCCCTCTCCGAACGTTTCTATTTTTTTCTTTTTCTCTTTACACTTAGTACCTGTCTGACTCCCTACTGTCAAAACTGGATATAGACCCTCGGTCACTACAGCTCTTCTCCATCTTTTCATTTGATCTTCTCGCCTCTCAAATGGATATCTATGCAAAAAACCTCTGAATCTTCTACCACTTCTATCTTTTTCTCACTCAAAAGCTTCCACTTCCCATTCTTCCAACGCTTCATACTGGGTAAGTCTAGGATTTGGCTCCAGCGAGTTCATCCTATTTCTCAAATTCTGTAAAATCCTTACATTGAATGTACCAAACTCAGGAAAGCTAACATCCCATCATCCTTCGTATATTTCATCCAGTTCTCTAACCAAACACAAGTATGGTACCCTCGATCCATCATCATATAAGAGGCAGGCGTTCTTTGTGGTGGAATTAGAATTCCCTCTCTAGTCACAATTTGTTTGTCTTTCTTAAAGAAATTCTTTATTGTTTTTAGCAAACCCATTTTCAAACTATTTCTTACTAATGTGTTTTCAACAATAACTCAAACAAAATTTCTCCGTAATTCTCTCTTCCCTATTCGTTAAGTCCTGTCCTATACCAGCACGACTTACACCAACCAACCAGTCACAGCTCCCTACGTAACTACAGTCTCAACCAGTGTCAGCGCGACTCACACCAGTTAACCAATCGGAGCTTTGTTCACACCCGCTATCTGACCAATGCCAACGCGGCCTTTTGTGACGTCAGTTTTTACTCCTTCTACTGAACCTCCCTTTACAATGTACTCTTGATATACGCCCGCTGCTTCGTCCAATACCAGCACAGCACTTTGTGACGTCAGTATTCACTCCTTCTACTGACCCCTCCTTCACAAAATCTTACGACAATATTTTTTTAATTTTTCTTAATCAAAAATCGGTTAATAACAACATAAAAAAACAATGCTACTTTGTCTGCTCCGCTAAATAGAGAGATAGTCTTCACTTTTCCAAGAGATCCTTACACTGCAAGTAATAATAACGACCAGCGTTATCTCACTTCTCTAACAAGCTCCGGGGAGACCTGTTACTCTTATAGGAATAAAGCCGAAGTTTCACGAGAGGACTTTTTGGCAATAAAAGGTGTCCTGTTACTCCTCCGGGGATACTGCTAGAGTTTCAAAAGTGGACCCTTCGCTATTTCAGACACTCTACTTACATACGAATTTTCCCTAGATATAACACTGAGAGCCCTACGTAGCTTTTCATTATTATTTCAACAGACAAAGTACTTCTGCAGTGTGATTTCTTTACCGCACTCTTCTTCTGCCTACTTCAGGCAAATTCCTTCCCGGGATTCCTCAGGCAACTCCGTACCTGTACTTCTAGACAACATAGAACAGGACACTAACTCTTCATGTTAAGACATATAATCAATATTCAATAACCATTACTAAACTAATCAATAATTAAACTGTCCTCTGCTGCCAAGAAACGGATCCAGCGCGAACCCAATAAATTGATCAGGGATAAATATTCAATAACATCATACTTTGGCCCATACACATTCACCCAAATCCCTGATGCGCTGGTGTCAAGTTTGTTAACTTTACTTCAATTTACTCTTGTTACTCAGACGCAATATTTTTAACATACTGTACTTTGTGTATTAAACAAATGATGATCGACTTTTTATCCACTTGGTCGATGAACCAATTAGTTGAAGAGTTGAGAGCAATGGTATTTTTCTCAAATTAAATAATTAATCTTAGAAACTGGCTAAATAACCACAAACTCTTGGTGAGATTTAATAATTGTATCTAGTAATAATAAATGCTCATAGCGATTACATTCATAATTTCAAATACTGAAAACCTCATGAGGGAGAGCAATAATCTAATCATAGAAACAACTGAACTATTATTTCAAATATATGCTGCAAAGAGTGGATAGATGAAGAGACATTAGATACAAGTAAAATCTATCACTTTAACCCAAACGATTCAGAGGGGATAGATGAAGAGACAAAAGATTCAGAAACAAGAATACGACTGCAAAAATAATTTCTGCAATGCTAAGTTAGATCAAATACAAACCCAAAGGATCTGTAAGGGAAAACCACCACCCAGGCCTAGGCAGTAGTGGGGGAGCCCTGAACCAAGAGTCAGGGATCAAAGACTCAAGAACCACGACAGGGACAGGACAGGAACAGCTAGACCTCTCAGTAAACCGACGAACAGCGACTCAGCCCTCTCTCAGACACCTTCAGCATAAGCGACCACCAACAGCAGCTAAACCACACCCCTAAAGTACCTATTCTTATACCCTAAAAGTACATGTCCGTCCCACAATAGTTGCTAAATTCACATTTTCTGGCTAAGGGATTGGTTAGGTTCTAGGGCTGGGATGTCACCCCATTATGAAATCATCTACTTTTGACTACACCATTGTTCTAACGATTTTTTTTATACAGTCATCAATACTTCTTCTCTCTCATGAGTACACATGCAACAATTTATTGTACATTTTAATAAATTTGACAACTACAGATTCCGTTCCCACGATGACACTGGCTTTGGCTGGCTTTCAATGTTCTGTCCTTCACCAGGTCAGGCTTTTTCAGCTTTGCCCAGCTGTTCAATCACGTGGTCACATGGTTTCTGCTCGCTACTAATTCTACCCGCCCTCGGTTAAGCTAACTTTAAAAGATGGAGGACTCGTCCATTACTAAAAGAACGGAAAACAGACATTTATTAATTATGTGACAATGCAATTTTCACTGTTTACCACCCACTTTAACTCTACCCCATATTATCTGTTTGCCTAGCATAGCACAAGCAGGAAAGCTTAAAGCAACATACACCATGCTTTTTTACTAAATACACATGCGGCCTTGCCATGTAAACCTTCTTAATTTGTTGTAAACACAAGATTATTACATTTCCGGTTATTTATGTATTATTCAGGGTTAATTCATGCATTTTGCAAAGCAAACTTCCCTAGTGTAGTGTAAATGTGCACATTAGTTATTCTAGTAGTACTTACTGTTAGTACGTATTATAGGGGTGTTTGATTGAGCAGGTTTCTTTCGCGAAATCCTGCTCCATCAATTTCAATAGAATATTTAATGCAGTTCCTGATGCAAACTGTTTAGTGACACCAAGAGAACTCTTCTACTCGTGTCACTCCTGGCTTCACTACCTGGTAGTCTCTCCCTCTCTTAGACTACTCCCCTTGATAGAAACATGCTGGGCTTCTCCTCCTGGACACTCCTCCCTCCTACAGGACCAGGCACACCCCTTTCTTTCTGCAGGCAGGCAGGCAGGCTTCTAGGTTCTTGATAGATTCTCAGAGATCAACAGCTGAAATTGCAGACTTCAAGTTATGTCCCCTCACCTTTGGGTTACTGGCTGTGCTACACAGCAGTACTTGAAGAATTCTGTTGAGCACTTCCTTTCTTGGATGCTAAGAACTTGGAACTGGAATAAAGTGGGGTGGTTTGGATCCCACTTTTATACACATCTACTGACACCAGTTATAGATGCACTATGTAAGGTTTCAGAACCAGTTTGGATTGGTTCATTTTCAAATATAATTTTCGGGCTGATCTCCAAGCAAAGCCTTTGTGCAAAATGATGGCTCTCTCAGAAGGTAGCAGTAACCAGAGACAGACAGTAGTCATTGTCTGTCTAGAAACTTCCTCACCTTGAAGAAGAGAAACTGCAGACCAACTTCTCAACCCACGAAATGGCTGTGCTCTGGAAGTATTAATCATGAGTCCCTTGCTAACCAAGATCTCATGGAATTTCTAAAGGTAGCCCTATCGCCATCTTTTGCACTTCGGTGTCTGGGTCTTAACCCTCCAGCCACAAAAATGCAGGCAATACACTTCCACTGTCTAGGGAAGCTGCCCTAATTTTTCATCCTGTGCCATGCTAAAATAGTGCCATCCAAAATGGATTCCACTGGCTCTGTACTCATACTCACACAGCACGCAGAGTCCTACTGCTATACACGTACTACACATGTACTGTACATATAGAGCATTTAATATGCACATTGATTGATGCCAGTGTACGTTTTTTGGGTTTCTCAAAAAGTTGAACTTTATACAGTAAGGGTCAGTAGACCGCACTGCCACCATCACAGAGAAAAAGATCTGGTCACATTCCAGTCTCAGAAAACTCAGTACACTTTTACCACTGCTTTAAGTGATTCACCCAAGGCAAGTACAGTAGTCCACTGCCTAGTCTTAGGACATGCATGGTGCACCTCTCATGGTCACAAGAGTGGTTATGAACCCATCATTGCGAAGGATAGGCCTAGGCCTCTGTGCAGACATTAGATTAGCATGGTGCAAGTGTCAAAATAAAAGACAGGATACCAGTTTCACATGCAGTTGGGCACTCAGGGCATGCAGTCTCAGCAAGCTATATACAGAAAGATTAATACATAGCAAAACAAATACATAATTCTGAATGCAACCAGTCCAAAAACGAAAAACACCCCAGTACCCAAGCTTTGGCTAGACAAAACATTACACAATAATATCACACAAATTGTGTCCCACTGTACCTAAGGGACATAGCTCTGGTAAAAATGATCGTGCCTGGAAATACAACATACGTTAAAGAAAATATGGCAAGTTCATCTGAGCTCCATAAGGGGCCATTTCCAGGGAGGTTTCCAACAGACAACCTTCCAAATCTTGTCACTCTGGCACATTTCCAGTTGCCTGTATGACAGCAGGAGTGAATCCTGGCCCAAAGATGGGCTTAGTTTACCATCACTCTGTGCCATTGTCACTATCTGACCGTAACTGAGTTTACCAATCAGGCTTCAACAGGCTTGAACAGGCTCAACTTCTTGACAAGTCCTTCTACAGAACGACATGAACACCGGGTCATACACTGTGTTGAATTATGTATCGAAGTATCTTATCCTCTAATGCCGCTTCTGTTAATTTCCCCCTCCATCCCAACCCCTTGCTGTGCTGTCAAGTTGGCTGTCCTGTGTTAGCCTTTTCCCCGCTTCCATTTTTTGTCAAGTGGGCCTACATCCACCATTCCTACCCTACAAAGATTAACCATGATTGTTTGTCCCACTGCCGCAACCACTCCTCGGTCCTTCAGTATCCTGTACGGGTCCTTTGATCCCATTGACAAATCTACCCCGAGGTTGGATCACCGTATTGGACACCAGCATATCCTTCGTCCCCAAGCATACTCCAGACCCTCATGGCCAGGGAATTTGCTGCTTTGCAACGGTGCCTTGGGCCTTAATGCTAGCAAGGCAAGCGGATTCTCTACTCCCTTTTGCATGGATTTTGTGTACAATTGTGGGGTATGTGGTCCCCTCACACCTCTGGGCCCTGGTGCCGTTGCACTTGCTGTACTATTGTCAGCTGTGCCCCCAGGGGAACGAAACAATGAAAATGTAACGAGGTGACGTCGCAGTAGCTCCCTTCCCCATACTGAGAGCATCCCCAGGTTGTAAGATATTTTATTGTCCCAAGCGGCAGCTTTTCAGGCTCAGTTATTGAATCTAGAAGCGCTGCTTGTAATTGCTGGCATTTCCCTGACTTTTACCAGGTAGCACAATTATGCAAATTGACAGAGAGAGCGACAAGAGGTGAACCTTAAATAATAAACATTTCTTTTTGCAAGTAGAGTGATTTCAGCAGTATAACAGCCCTCGGTAGGCACGATTACTTGCCTCTCTATTCATCACCCGTAGGAAACTGTTCAGATTCTGGCAACTGGAGAAAGCTGAACTCTTGCCTCTTGCATCTCCTTTCAGATATGGTACCTGCACCTAGAACGGCAGTTGGGCATGTTGTGAGCTTGTGCACCCCAATACTACTGACCTTGTTCACAAGTTGTAAGGTATCCAGCAGAAAAGTGCCCACCTGTCACTGTTCCAGGGAGCATGTACAGGTTTAAAGGTAGAAGTGTAGGGTATTATGTCACGACGGGCAAACAAGACCCCGGACAAATATCCAGACTTAGGAGAGGGTATAATACACACAGTAGTGGAACAGGCAACCCTGACTATGCACGCTGCCCCTACTACCATCCTTAATCTATATCACACATGGCCCTGTCCCAGGGTATACCCAGTGCTTTATTTGTAAAAGAATGAGTGCCGGTGCCCAAAACTGTGCTCAGCAGCCTGCGGCCTGCGGCCTACGCTAATAAATGTAAGCGTGCCAAATACCAATGCTGCATAGTCTTTAATCCACCCCAGGCTTTTTTTATCCACTACCAGACACTCCCTGCTCCTTTATCTCACTCTTGTGAGTTCCTGCTTTCTCCCTTTGTGACGTTTTTCTGTCTTTCTCTTCCTCCCCCATTGTATGTATTTCTCTCTCTTGGTCACGGGAAATGTTTGAAGAGGAAAATAAGTGCCGGCCCCCAAAAATGAGTGCCGGTGGGCCCCACTGGTAACCATTGGCTCAAATTAAGCACTGGTAAGGTGTAGTGATTGCCTTAGGTTTCCCACTTGTGGAATGATTTACTATGCATGTCTCAACAGGGCATGGGCTTGAAGGACTCTCACATTACCCCCATTCAGCTCTTGCTCATCCCTGCTGGTTGCATAAGGCAATAGATCACCTCAACAGGTTTACTGCACTGGAGCCTGTACTTCTTACTTCTATGCGCCTTACTTCTTTGCGTGGTCAAGACCACTCTTTTCATAATCTTTGTATTGGCTGCCCCTTTGTGGGTCTCAATAGAGTTGGACCAAGTGGGGTTCCTCCACATCCTGACCTGTTCCAGCTGTTCTGGTGCTTTTGGTAGGATTTAAAGTTTATCCTATGGATAAGGGTTTAAACTTACCTCTTGAAGGCCTTTCTTTAAATCAATGCTGCCACAACCTCTACCCTAGGAACAAAGTGAAAACCTGGTACAACCTTTTTGGTACTTAGCCCTTCCAGGAGCTATAGATTCTCTGTTTGGAAAAGTCTCCTACCTTCTGCATTCCCTGCCAGTCTAACCCCACAATGTAACCCACTGATCTTTTGCCAAGTGGGATCCACTGTATCTATTCCATCTTTATCCCTTGAAGGGATTTCAGGCTTCCTGTCCACTGCCAGCAAGCGGGGAGTTCATTGAACACAGCCTGGCTTTGTTAGACCAATGCTGACATTACACACCTCTGGGGCTTTCCAAAAGGGGTAAACCTTTAGTTTCCAGGTGTTTTTTTTTCTGCAGCAACCTGCCACTCACATCAGAGCTTTGATTCCCTACCGCTGTCAGGAAGACTCTGACTGGTTATTGATATGAAACCATGTATCCGATTGACCATTCACATAAAACCTCCCCCACTTTATAAGTGTAGAACAGAAGTATTATCAAGTCACCCAGTCTCCTAAGTTAAATTTGGTGCGAGCAAGCGCTACTCTTGTTCATTCAGAGTTCTGCCTGTGCCTACCTAATGCCTCTTTTAGCGGTGGGGGTGAGAGTACTGCTAATTTTCTCTCTCTCCTCTCACACTATCTCATTTTGCCTACCATTTCTTTGCGCTAATGATATGGAGGCTGTGATGAATGGAATTTAGGCATCTAGCGGTGGGGCACTCCCGCTCAAAGGGAGTGGAAATTGCCTTTGCATGCACCGAACGTCACGGTGGTGACCTTTGGACTCCCTCGGGTCCTGCTAGGATGACAAAGATGCCCAGTAACTCTTAGAGCAGTGGCATTCTTAAAGATTAACTTCCTTGTGGTGCGTACAGACCTCAGAAAAGAAACCCACAGGATCCCCTCATCCATACTGCACATGTGGAATACACGTGATTCACCAATTCCTGAGGTGTACACACGCATGCACACAGTGGTGGCCGACATAGCTCACAGGTGGCAGGGTGGGGAGGGAGTTGTGGGCGGGGAGTTGTGTGGGGAGGAGGAGTAGTGTGGGGGGATGGGAAGGGGACTTGAGTGGGCACTATTTGAAAAAAGAAATAATTATCTTGCGCCTGTCCCGCATCTCTGCTCCAGCTCTCCTCTGAACAGGAAGCACAGCCAGGCCCCACCGACCAATCACAAGGCTGCAATGCAGCATTGTGATTGGTCTGAGTGCAGTGACACAGCGCTTAGCCAGGGGCTGGAGGGGTGGGCATGTTCTCCATGCAGGCTGTAATGCAGCCTGCATGGAGAACAGGGAGAGTGCGCATGACTGGTTTGGGCGGCCCAAGAGGGCCAACCAAACAGTCATTGCACACTTAGGAGTGGGCAAACCACTCCTCCCCTGCTCTCAGAGCACAGCAGCCCCGCCCGCCCGAAAGCATCACGAAGAATAAAATGATAATAACGCAAAGTTATTATCATTTTGTGTTTCGTGCTTTGCACTGCTCAAAAGCAGTGGGCGACGCTCCTCCGCCATAGCAGAGGAGCTGCCACTGCATGCACACCATGTGGAGGATGATTTGCAGGTCACTGCAGCCTGGGGACTGCCTGG
Source organism: Calotriton arnoldi (assembly GCA_963921515.1). Classification (NCBI taxonomy): domain Eukaryota; kingdom Metazoa; phylum Chordata; class Amphibia; order Caudata; family Salamandridae; genus Calotriton; species Calotriton arnoldi. Next base: position 3,628,030 of record CAWUFW010000447.1, on the reverse strand, counting down.
GACTCTCTCACTTTGCAGTGCATGCAAGGAGGTGTGGTGAAGGAGGATTACAGAGATTCACAAGGCCCATGCATACACCTGCCTTAGGCATACCCATTGGGATCATTGCTCACACCCTTGCTGGAGTGCACAAGGGAATGTACAAGTGGGCACTTATTAAGAGTTAAATGTGATGCACAGAACACCTTGCTGGTCTCTGTGTCTCCCTGGTTTCACTTCAGCCCTAGAGTTTCAGTCATGAGGCTGGTCCATAGTAAGCCCGCAGGGTCACCCAGAGCCAAATATATCTACACCTCCCATCGCCATGATGTCCAACCCACCTGCTGGTGGGCTACTCGAGTCAGCACACTGTGCAAAGAGGGAGGGGGAAGGAAAAGCATGGAAGTAGAAAGGATGGTGGCAAGAAGCTCAAGGAAGGAAAGATGATCCAACAAAAGAAAGTAGGTATGGAATGAGAAACATAAGGGGGAGAGAAAGGCAGGAAAAGAAACAGTGATGAAATGGAGAAAAGATGGAGAGGGGCAGGAAAATAACAGGAAAGATACAAGGGTGCAAACTACTGGGAGGAAGTGTTGAATAAAGGCAGTATCAACTTGAACGAAGACAGGAACATTAGGGAAAGGTGAAAGGAAGACAATGAACACAAGTTAACAAATAAGAGGAAACTGGGTAGTAGTGGGTAATGCCAGAGCAAAAGTAATTGAAAGGTAATCAGAAACAGGAAAAACAAGCATTTGCAATGCAATAGGTCTCACATTTGCGAGAGTTTAACCTATTGGCATTGTAAATGACAATGCCTTTTATTTATCTGTTTTACTAATTAACACATAAATAAAAGGCATTGTCATTTACAATGCCAATAGCTCAAACTCTTGTAAATGCGAGACCTATTCAAAGAAGCGACCGCCAATGTCCCAGGCCGCTCGGAAAGTGAAAGCATGCATGGCGTGCTGAATGTTGCAGGAAAGCATGTTGTGCCTGCAGTAGGAGAAACTCATTAAAGAAAATAGTGCTTACAGACTGAAAAAGACGTACTGTGTAACAACTGAAGTAAAAGGGTCACTCCTCATGGGAGGTTACAAATGAAGACAAGGAGGGACTAACAAGCCTATTAACGAATCGGAGGCCACCATTTACGAAGGGCAATGGCACAAGCCAATGACAAATATGGGCGGAGAGTGGGCGGGGCTTCAATTCCATTCTCCAATACAGCATGTCGCAGAGCTGCGCATGCGCTGCCTAGGCTCAACCTAAAAATGGCCTGTTGCTTCCCAATGTGCCTGCTCTGGCGCACAAACAGCCTGCCTATCACCTCTCACAACCTGTTCAGCACAGTAATTTTACTAGAAGCATAACCCTGAGTTGAAAGAGGGATAAATATATGCGAGTTTTCAGGAAGAAAGAACGTTTATGAGATGAATACAAACATGATTGTGAAAGAATAGGCCTTTCAGCCATCCATCATGTGCTCACTCATCAACCCACTCACCCACATTTATTCATCCATGCAGTAACTCATTGATCATTCATTCATCCATCAACTTACCCATCCATGGATCCAGGAATCTAAGTAGTCATACATTCAACCACTAATTGACCCATTTATGGACTTATGTGTCTATCCACTATGCCACTTAGCAATTAATCCATCTATGTAGTGATGTATTCATCTAATTGTTAATTTATTCTCACTTTCAACCATTCATCCACCCAGTCACCACTCAAAGAAGAAGCACATTCATGTAAATAAAGCCAGACATATTGACAATGTCAGTGCTTATTTTCCAAGAGAGTCTCCTACTTTGGACACCTCACCTGCAACTAAAGACAGCGACTGGCTTATCAGCCTTTCTATGTATGTAAATACACATACATAGACACAAGTTGCCACTGGATGGGAAGGGAGTAGTGGTCTTGGGGAGAGTTTGTACTGGGGAAGAGTGCATCCTCCCTTTACCATGTGTATTCCACATGAGCCTCTAATTTGAAGAGACAGGGGGTGCTATCCTGCAGAAGTGTTGGATTTGGAGCATGTCTTGTGGTGACACATGCTTACTCTAGAAAAATATATGATGACCTTTGAGTTATGTAAAATGCTTTCAATTTTTTACTCCTAGGATTTGTGCACAACATCATGGTAACAGGTTTGAGTCCCGGTATGTCTACCCATATTTTCATCCTTCCAAGGTTGATAAAATGAGTTCCATTAAGTCAGGTAGCAATAAACATCTGCACTTTTAGTGCCAAGCAGCCCAAGGGTGTATGTGTGCATTACAAATGTATATGTTATGTAGGGCAAAAAACAAAGTGAATGTTGTAGGCTAATAATGTGTGTGATAGTCTGAGTGCAATAAAGTAAATCAACAAAGGATGGATGAACGAGGGCATAGATCTATGAATGAGTGAATGTGTGATTGGGTGAGTACATGGACGAATGGGTGCATGGTTAGATGATGCTTAAAAGTACAGATGGGGGAGTGACTGTGGCTGAGTGAGAACATGACTCAGTGGTAGGATGAATGAATAAGTGGATGAGTTAGAGAAGATGTGGTTAAATCAGCAAAGGAGTGAGGACACACATAAACTAGAGAATAGATGGACTACTGGGTGGAAGGATAAGTGAAAAGATGGCTCGGCTTGTAAATTAATGCATGCAGTGGTGGGTCAATGTGTAGATGACTGAGCATACCCTCCTTCTTCTGTAGCCCATTGTGTGTCTGTCACAGAATGTTCCTACTCAGCGTACTTTCAATAGGGTTCACTACACAGGTACACCACCTTTTCCTACCGAGTATTACAGGGGTGACTTCAACAAATACCTTGGGAGGTAACCACAGAGCACATAGGTGAGGATTGCTCTGACTATGACCTCTCACTGGTTCAAGTCTCCTCATATTTGCTTCCACTTGCCAGAGGAGTCTCACGCATAGCCTGAGAATCTTGATATACGCTGCTTCTGGCAACACTGTTACCTCCTAGCAGTTCAATGGTTACTTTAGTGACTTTATTCCTAAGACTGACAACTCCAAATCTGCAATGTCCGACCCATACTCTACCGCACGCCGTAAGCTTGACAAAGAAAGGCTGCATGCTGCTCACCAGCATCATTGCGGCCATAGTGGTCACTATTTATGTAACGGAAACAAAATATAATGTGTTAAAGAAAACAAATGAAAGTTTAAAATTAAGACAAACTCAATTTCCCCCTCCCTCTATGCCCTTTTGTCACTTGGTCCTCACCACAGGAAGTCGCTGCTCTAGACCTGGTAGCCTCTGCAGCCCCCGGCATCTCCTGGAAGCCGGTGTCGCGCTGCACAGGGGGCTTAGGAGCAGCCTCTTCCTACTTGGACCTCGGGCCCCGGTGAGCCGCCCCAGACAGGGCCTGGGGCACTGACGAGGACGAGGGGGAGACGACGGGGGGCCACTGACTGAGCGGGGGCTCAGGAAGAGGACATGGCAAGACTATGGCACCGTCCACTAGCTCTGTCTGTTAGCGGCGGGAGAAAAATAAAGATAATTTTTTTTTAAACTAACAGCTACGCGTACGTACTGCAAAAGGCATGAAAGCATTAAAAGGAAGAGTAAAAGATTACACACCGCATTGTTTCAATTCTAGATAGATGTTTTTCAGCAGTGTTTATTGTTCTCCAGTGCCGATTTTTTAAGGCATGTGACGCCGGCTCCTCAGACAGTAGCTTGACCACAACTCCATGCAGCGGTGGCAAGCACTGTGAGCGTGAAGCAGAGTTGATTGGTGTCAGCGAACCGAAAGTGCATTCAGGCAGAAATAAACAAGAAGATACAGGCACGCAAGAAGCGTCCGCAGTGCTGCTCGTCTCCGAGGCAATACTCCACGGGAGTTAACTTTAGAGAATAGGTGGGACATGCCGTAACTGTTAGCCATTTGCAGGCTACCATTTTGTAATTACATAGACAAAAGCCAATCCAAAGAGGTGGGAGGAGTCAGACTCCAAAAACTACCTACAACAGATCGCCTGACAGCGCAAGCGCTGTAGGCTCGACCTAAAAACTATATGGAGTAAAGAGGACAGTTGAGAAAAGGAACCTGGAAAGGAGAACGAAAAAATTAAGGAAAAAGAAAGTAAAATATGTGAGAGGGGGAAGAGCACTCGAAAAACAAAGGAAAGAGGGTGAGAGAAAGGGGAAATGATTAAAGGGAGAGAGGATGAAATCTCAGAATAGAGAGATAACAGTCGTAAAAGGAGGATAAAATGAATGAAAGGTGGAGGAGAGGAAGGAAAGGGAGGGAGGGAAGTAAAAAGGAGGAACTAGAAAGGAAAGGAAAGAGGAATGGAAAAAATGATAATCTTCCCAGTCTGAAAATAAAATTCTATCTTTCGAGAGTAGCTTTATCTTTTCCTTCATACAAAAGACTCACAGTACTAAGAATAACTAGCACAGTGTTCTAAGAAAGTATATCTACATCACAAAGAGGCATTCTAAAAATAACACGTCGGGATTATTCCTCCATAGATAATCGTGCTGAAAACTTTGGCAGGTGGCTCGCTGGTTCCAAAAAAGCAGTAGGACTTTGGCATCTTTGGAAGGTTCTGGATGCCGGTCCATGGCACCCTCCCGCTCGCCTGATCTGATCTTGTAATTAATGGCTAAAGGTGTTTATTAAAAAGTGCTTTATTTCTTGTGGGAGAGTCTATCAAAAAAGGCCAATTGTTGGCGAGAAGCGTGCGGCGACGATTAGCCGTTAAGTGGAGGTGTAAATTAAATGGCTGATCTTCGAGATTAATGAATCTGTCATTTGTGTAATTGCCAGGCGGAGGGACTCGACTTTTTAACGGGATCCGCCAGATTAATATTGAGGCTTTCAGGCAGAACAGTAAATCATGATCTGTTCTGTAGAAGCAGTTCCTGCCATGTCTAGGGAGCAGATATCAGCTGATTTTAGGATTCGAGGGAGAAACAATAAGATTTGAATGCCCTTCTGGGAAGGTGAGGTCCATACTGGTACGGTGGAGTGTGATTGGTGGACGTGTCTGTGATTTCATCAATCCTGGAGTCTAATCTCATCAACGCTTGTCAGCATGTGCTACTGCTAAAAGTTACACTTGGTGTCCAATGTTGATGAGATTACGTCGTCTCTCTGAATTTTGCACCCTGTTTAGACCATTCTAAAAAATGTTATGCTTAATATGCCCTATTACATCTGTGTGGCCAAGCCCTGAGTTGTGTCTATCACAACTGGAGCCACGCTGGTTGGAATCCTAACATTGGACCCTGACTTCAGAAACCTAGGCTGAATGTGGTTGGCAGTCTCAGTCCAGTTCTCAGTGGGTCTGCCATACACATTTATACTTCCATTTATAGCCTCTTCCACCTTCCGAAAAGAAAGGCACTGATTTAAAACAAAATGTCAGAATTGAGTTGGTCTGTATATCTCTTGAGAGTCTAATTGAAATGCAAAGTAGGTTAAAGGACTGTCCACCAAGCACAGAGATCTTAGTATACCAATCCGGCTGTTCAGAAATTGGGGTGGGTATTCAATGTGTAATCTGTACACTATGTGACTTTGGGAAAATACATGTAGCAATTCAAAAAGGATGTGTTCAATACAAATATTCAACGCTCAATTCAAATGAATGAAAAAGGGAAAATATGGTTTAGTTCATTTGGAAGAAAAGAAGTTTATCCTTTCACATCCAACTGTTTTTCTATATTCACCATGTAGTCAAATCGTATGCCACAAGCATACTCAACACCAAAAATATAAATTCATTCAATTATTTTCACAAGACGTTTTGACCTCTACTTCAGGTGTCTGAATACAAAAATATAGTTTCATCAAACAATTTTCCTGTAAAGAAAGCCTTTTAACAAAAAAATTATAAAATCATCATTAACGCCACGTATCATCTTGTGTTTATGAAGACTTCTGACATTAAACTGACATCTATGTAGAGTAGACAGTAAAAATGTATGCCTCCTCACTAAAATACATAGGAAAAATGCATTATTCATCATAACAGTGCCCGTCTTGTCCTCTCTCACCTGAATGAAGCCAATGCTAAGCTCAATTGCCTCCCGCTATCTCACCAACACCCTTGAAAGGTATCTTACATACTGCAGCTCCTCGCATCAAGGGCTTGAAGAAGTTTGGTCACATTTATGTATTTACTTCTCAAGCACAGCTATTGCCCAGGGGCATCTTGACTCTAGGACCAAACAGATTAAATAGAACAAAAAAACACAGCTATGGAGGGAAAGGTGGGGGGGAGGGGTCAAAGCAGGCATTAACAGACTAAGTGGGTCTTTAACGTCACATCACAGCAACATGGAAATAATTATATTGGATCTCCTCAAGGCCTGCTGTATCACCTAGAAGGCCATCAGAAACAAGACCCCCTGCATACGACGACAGAGGAACTATCCACCTTAAGTGGAAAGGATGAGAAAAAAACAAGGACATTTCCCAATTAGAGATTAAGGAATGCTAGAAGGAAAAGACTAGAAGGTGGATCTTCTACGTCTACACGCCCAAGATCTGCAGTGATGTTCCACATAACATCATTATGGCTTACACCTTTTTGCATTTCAGACCAAAACTTCAGACACATCTCTTCAAAGAGCACTGTCACCCTATGTAATTTGAAAATATAACTCAATTAACGTAACATAATCCCCAGTTGCACTGGACTTCGTCTGCGCAGTATGTCTGCTAAATAGAACGGATTGTGCCTGTTTGAGGAGATCGTAGTTGAACGACATGTGCAATCCAGATTTTAGGGTCGGAGAGGCCTTTTATTCAACCTGGCATTTCCCGTGTGGACTGGGGCCCTTGGAGGCAGTTTTTTAAAGCCCAGGGCCGCTCTTGGTACCTCTGTCGCTTTCCCCAACTCCTCGAGGTTAATTGCAGTAGGCACTGGAAACCTTCAAAAGAGAGCGAGAGGGGGGAGAGAGGGTGAAGGTACAAAGAAAGCAATTAGAGAGGGAGAAAAGTGAGAGGAGAGAAGAAGAGAGGGAGAATGGATGGGTGGAAAGAGAGAGACTGCACAAAGAGACGAAGGGGGCGAGTCTGCTTCGTGCATTTTTTGCCAGGGCTGCATTTAGTTCAGTGTTGACTGGGACAGAAAATAGGCATGGACACGAAAATAAAAGTGGCCTCCATTAGTGACTTAGATAACTGAAAAATAAGTGGCCCATGTTTGAAAATTGTTGTAGTTTTTAACTTGTAAAAGCATGCTGTATACGTTTCTTGCAAGGTATGCAAGAGTGCATGGATTTGAGCTTGCTGCAGGCAATGTTTGTTTTAATATCTAGGACAGCAACAGGAAAAACTGGCCTAGCAGACCATGAAACAGGCCCATAAACAGCCAAAAACTGAGACCACACTCTGACCTGAAGGCCAGCTGTAGAAAACTGCACTCTGTTGCAGTATCCCCACTCTTTTTGCCTGGTATCTGGTGCAACTTTGACTGAAAGTGTACTGTGTTCCTGCTAACCAGGTCCTCAGTACAAGTGTTCTTTTCCTAAACTGTACCACTGTTCTACAATTCACACCACTTTAGGCTCCATGTTAGTCCCTAGTAAATGGTGCCCCTGCCACATAGGGCATTGGACCTAAAGAGGGTTCCTAAGGGCTGCTACACAAATTGTGCCACCCTAAGGAGCTCCTCACCAAGTTCATGCAAACTGCCATTGCAGCCTGCGTGTCTTGGTGCAGAGAAAAATGAAGAGTCGACATGGCACACAAGCCTATGTGCCATGCCAGCAAAACACTGCATGTGGTATAAGTAAGTCACCCCTACAGTGGGCCTTACAGCCCTAAGACAGTGTGTACTATGCCCATGTGTGGGCATATCTGCGGGAGTGGGTATGTCCCTGTGATATCTAAGCTCAACCTTAGATACCATAAGTGCATAGGAAAGCCATACCGAGTGCATGGACTGGTTACTCGTCATTACGAGTTTCCCAGCTACATGATGGCTTCACTGTAACCCAAGGTGCTTGGTACCAAACACCTCGTCTTGATAAACCCACACTGATGCCAGTGCTGGATTTATTAATAAATGCACCCAGGGGGCACCTAATCGGTTCCCCTGAAAACCTTCCCATCCATAGTGTGTTCACTGACTGATCTTGTCCAGCCAGCCACCCTAGACAAGTTTCTGACCCCTGAGGGGAGAACACTCGCTCTCGGAGGTCAGGAACAAAGCCTGTTCTGGGCAGAATATCCACAGCTCCTCCAAACAGGAATTGCAATACTAGGTAGGACGCGTCAAAGGCCCTGCCACCTTTGTTATGCGACCCAGGTCTCTCCACATAGTGGAGATGCCCACCCCCTGTCCTGACCCCCCTTTTTGGCAGCAAGACAGGCAGGAATATTAGTAAGATTAGGAGGTGTGCCCACCTCAAGCTAGCACCACCCCTAAGGTGGACTAACTGAGGTGAACTAACTGATGTGGACCCACTTCTCAGATTCTCCATCTTGTTTGGATGGAATTAACATTCTAGGGTCAGGGTTATGCCCACTTCCCACAGGAAATGGTCATATAGAGAGCGTAGACACCCTAAAGGTAGGCAGCCCATTGGCTAATATATGTCACTCCCCTTAACGCCCCTAAATTGAGTATTTAGGTGGCACCCCTGAACCCAAGAACTCAGATTTGATGGATCAAGAGAATACGGATGAAGAAGAGTCATTCCCTGCCGAGAATAGCAAAAGAGCTGAGAACTTTTGGCATGAAACCCTGCCTGGTCACAACTCTCTCAACAATTGTGACAGAGTGACTCATCGTGGAAGCTGGAGAACTACTAACGCCTTGGGTAGCCTGCCAGCACTTCAAAAATCGCCTACAGTCTCCCATGGAGTAGAGGAGCTACCCCCTGCAGTCCTCAGGCACTGACAAGCAGAGTCTGGTCCACCACCTTGCAGCTCCCTGGCCCAACCAATGCTCAGACGACCAGGAGAAGGTACCATGCTCTGGATGGTCAGATCTGTCTCCCCACTGAGTGTGAAGACACCAAGACCAACCGGAGCCATGCAGCACTAACCCTCGGGGTACCAAACTCCAACAGTGATAGTCCGGGGTACCAAACTCCAACAGTGATAGTCCAGTCTGGATTCCCACTGCACCATGACCGAACAGCCATCGAGGGACATCAGCATGACTGAGACCCATTTTGTGAGTGGCCCAGCTGTCCTAATTTTGCCCTTGCCAACTGTTTGCCTCGAACCACAAGGAGCATCATTGCGCACCAACCCAGCCGCCATAACCACTCTGCACCCGAGCCACCCAGCCCGGGTTTCTGAAAAACCGGCTGTATCCCCTTTTTCCAAGACCCCTTGCGACCTAAGCCCCCGTTTGGGAGCTCTCAGACTTGTCCCCAAGTCCCCCTGTGCAGTCTATTTCCAGGTGGCCCCCCCTTCACGCATCAAGCTACAACCTCACTACCCCCTTGCTCCTAGTAAAACCCAGGCGGTTCCCGAAGAACTGCTGGTAGTACTTTAGACCTTGGCCCACTACAACTCCAAAACCGGAAGGTGAACCCCTGAAACCAACTGTACCTATCTTTATGCATCACTGACTTTTCCTCCCATAGGATTGCATTGTGCGTAAAAGCGCACAGGTTTGAACGTTTTACTTACCTGTGAAAATTTCTAACAAAATCAGTACTTACTTTTGAACAAAGTTCATGGTTTTACAAAATATATAAAAGGACGTGCAATTTTTCTAATTTGGTCTCAGATTTATTCTTTGAGTGTGTGTCTCATTTATTGCCTCTGTGAGTACAACAAAAGCTTAGCACTACCCTCTGATAAGCCTAACTGCTCACATACACTACCACAAAAGAGAGCGTTAGTATTATCTACTGTAGCTTCTGTAAGCCAATTGGGGACCCACTGGACTCTCTACACAGTGTACCTCCTTTTAGTGCACTATATAGAGAGCTAGCTTCCTACACCAGCCTGTCTGGCACTGCCTGATTGGCCTATTGGTGGCCTGACCCTTTTTGGTTCCCCAGTCCGGCCTTGCCAGACATCCATCTAGAGAGCACTATGTGTTTGAACAGCAATCTGTAGCTGTATCGTCACTGGTGGCTGCTACCGAACGAGGGTGGTGGGGTAGGAAGGAGGGGGTGAAATGAAAAAAAAAAAGGCAGTTACCTGGGTACAACTGGCCCTTGCCTCTCCTCCGTCGTTGTCTTCTTCCTGTCTCAAGTCCCAGAAGCACACAGGCTCCCAGACTCACCAAGCCAATTACGGCGCTGCCTTACCGCAGCGTTGTGATTGATCTGAGCGCTGTGGTTAGGCGCTCAGACAGGGAGTGGGAGGCTGTGCATGTTCTCCACCCATGCTGTACAATACAGCTGGTGGAGAACATGCTAAGTGCTCATGACAGTTTGGCCGGCCCAAGACGGCCGGCCAAACCGTCATGCGCACTTAGAGAGTGCCACCACTCCTCCCCCTGCAGTGCTCTGGCCAGCTCAGCCCGCATGACACGAACTGAGGCACGGCAGTAGGAAAAATAAAATTATAATAATGTTGCGTTATTACCATTTTATTTTTCCTTTTTAAACTGCTCGGAGAGCAGTGGGGCGACGCTCCTCCACCTTAGCGGAGGAGCCGCCGCTATGTATCGTACCTCAACCCCTTCAGTCCCCCTCCTCTTCCTCCTGTCAGCAGGAGTCTGGAGATGATGCTGCGAGGGCAGACCTTGGCACTTGTTTTCATGAACACTGTTCAGTTAAACAATTAACCATTGCTGCAAGGGACAGTAAGTGGCACCTCAGAGTAAGTAGGGCTGAGCCCTGAAGCTCCCCCATGAGTTTCAGCAAGGAGCATTGGAAGCATGATATTAACTTCCAGTATATTATTAGTGCGGTTTCTTAATGCACTGGATGAAGGGTACCGTTGCTGCTCTCTGCTCACGGCCTCTTCCTAGGGGTGGGTTCTTCAATCTAGCTGATGTAGCATGGGGCTTCCAGTGGATCACTGTAACCATTTCAAAGCAAGCTCGCAATTCTTACGGAAAGACCGACTGTTTGTCCTCCTGACATTGATAGAAGTGAATGCTACTGGATAATTCGTTGTGTTTCAAACTTTGGAAAGCACTTAGGTACACCTGAGGTGATGTCATGCACTAAGTACTTCTAATGTTATGACCATTGTGATAATCAGTGATTTTTTTAGTCAGTTGGGCAGCCTTAACGTCGTCCTAGACGAAAGAGAGCGCGCGCTGTCAACCGAATAGGCTTTCAGAAAGTATCTTATTTGCATGCTTGTGGGGAAACCGTATGCTGAGGAATTTGAAATGCAGCACACCTCGCACTATTCCAATCATGTCGTGGACAAAGACATTCTTGACTAATTTAGTTTGAGAGAATCATTTCAGTAACTTAATATTTCCGACGACGGTATTCTGATCAAATTCACTTTGTCTTCCGCAGCGTAATTGATTGGGCAGCTGGCAGACGGCGCGCTGGGCGCAGTAGTGGTGGGGGCCTCCTACGCAAGCTGTCAAACCGCGTCTCCCTTGGGCCTCAACCCGGAGCCCAATAGGGCCGCCATGAGGAGGAGCGCTCCGTGCACACAAAAAGCAAACACGGGAAGAGGTGCGCGTTTACATTCAAATGGCCGTATTTTTAGATAATAATTACAGCTTTATAATAGCGGTTTGGCTTCTTCTGGGTGGTTTTACTTTGCTAGACTAAGGAATGAGGATTGAGGAAGAGGAGGAAAAAAAGATATTCCCAAAATCAAAGCTTTGGATCTTATTGCTGGTGGATCAACAGTCGACAACCTTTTTACCCCCGTTTTACAAATTGCGCAGAGAATATGTGGCTGTCTGTTGGACAGGCTGGTCCTATCAATGAAAGCCTGCTCATAGCTATGGCTACTGTAATTATTCGGCAGTGGAGGGCCACCAAGTCTTGAGGCAGTGGGCGAACACATTATTCAGCAACAAAAGGCATATGATGTTGAATCAAGCGGCACATTCTCTGGTGGTATTATATTACTATTTTTCGACATTTTAAAGCCAACTTCTCTGAAACCTGAGGTAAATTGTTAGGCAACAATCAATACCTGAAGACACTTACTTTTGCAAAGCGTCTGGTGTAGATGTTAACTACATGTGCAACACTTTTAATAATCTTTGATCTATCTGACCCACAAGCGTTTTTTTTTTTTTTAAATCTGCAAATGCAGCAGATGTTATATTATATAGCAAAGAGGGCAAATGTAGGGGGGCGTGGTCTGCCGAGCAGCGGAATGGCCGCTCTTTGAGTGCGCTCCGCCGGCTGGGTTGTAAATCCTGTCATAATCCTTGTATACAGTGGCGTGGCGAGCCCCTGAGCGACATCCCTAACTGGCTGACCCACAGCGGACCGCTTTGATGTGAAATTCGTGCTCCGCGCGAGCTCTGAGGCGTGAGAAGCGGGGGTGCTGCTTACCGCCTGCGCGGTCCATGCCCGTTGTGAGTACAGAGGGCGGCCGTCCTGCAAATCGAGCCCGAGGCTGCTGTGGAGATATAGGCCAGGACCTGGAGGCGGAGACGCGAAAGCCCTGAGACGACTAGCCTCGCTGCCGAGGTTGGGTGCGTGAGCGGAGTGAGGTGTGGAAGCGACTGAACTTTGTGGTGTCTGCCCCCACTCGGTGCCAGCGGACGACTTTGGTCAAGGAGTGGGGTGAGCTCAGCGTGAACGCGTCGGCCTGCCGCTGCCATTTTTGACTATTTGCGGGCGGAGGGGAGACGGAGGAAGACGCATGCTAAGAGGACATCTCAGCGCCCTCGGCGATTGCTCCTTGCTGCCGTGCCTTGCAGAGTGTTTTGAGGAGCCGAGGCGCCTGCAGTGGAGGACGCTTCTCCCCCATTATGCCTGATCCCCTTATTGCTGGGGGATGGCCATCACAGCGGTGGCCATTCTGTGTTTGCTACGGCCGGAGTGAGGCGGAGGGTGCCGTGCCCCCGATAAGAAACTGAGCGCCCTTGACGAATACCTTCGCCTACTGTGCACTGAAAGGCGCTTTGTGGTGCAGAGGCGCCGAGGTCCAAGAGTGGCGGCTGCATGATTGCCCTAGCGCCCGATTCTTCCGCTGCTGGGCGATAGTCATACTTGGTGCGGGTGCAGGGCCACAATGTACAGACCTCGAGGCGCCTTGACGGTGAAACCCCAGGAGGCGATACGGTACATCTGAGATCCCCTGGCTGCTTGAGTGGTGCCCCGGGGCCGGACTGCCCACTGACGCTTGCTCTAGGTCTGCTTCCCTGCGATGCTGCTCCTGGTATCTGCCGAGGCTTCGGAGGAGCTCCCCCTTTGAACCCTGAGCTGAGAGGGCTTGTGCTGGCCTGCCTCCACTGTCACATCTGGTGGGTTCTGGTGACGTAGAATAATCCAAGGGAGCGAGTGTGCGCAGGTGGAACGTGACATTGGGGAATTGAGGAGAGTCTGTGCTGGGACAAGCTGTACTGCGCGCCTCGAGTTGAGATAATCGCAGTGAGAAAGTCGGCGGCTGGCGAGCCCGGAGAATTGATTGGGGCCGAGGAATCTCCTTTGACCAAGTCCCTGTTGCACGCCACCTGGTCGCGTCGACATGGGCAAACAGGATGCCAAACAGCCGAAACTCACTTTTGATAAACGCTCCACGCGCCAAACTGAGCCGCCTTTGGATACACAAATGGATGAGCAACAGGAGCTGCACTCTGAGGACCAGGGAGAGGACTTGCGCACCCTCATGTTAGAGATGCGTTCCAGCCTGAGGAACATTGACTCTAAATTAGACACCCTGACTACGCAGCTGGACTTGGTCAAGGCCGAAGTCACTGTCCATGAAACCCGATTAGATGTCCTGGAAAACCGGCAAACTGAATTCCACGAATTTCAAGTGGTAACCAAAGAACAGTTGTTGCATATGGATAAACTTCTAGGGGTCATCCGCGCCAAGAACGATGATTTGGAGGCGAGGTCACGGAGAAACAACTTACGTATTACTGGCATTCCGGAGACCACAGCCATCACCAAGATGGAAACCTTTGTGACGGACCTCTTGCATGCGTTATTTGATCCTCATTTGTCCCCTGTCTTCGTGGTGGAAAGAGCACATAGATCCTTTGGTCAGAAACCTCCGGTGGGGGCGCCGCCAAGACCGATATTGGCCAAATTGCTGAACTATCAAGACCGGGACAATATATTGAGAATGGCGAGGGAAAAAGGCCAACTGTCCTATCAGGGTAACAACATATCACTTTACCCGGATTTTACCCCAACTGTACAGGCGGCGAGACGCAAATTTCTACAGGCCAAGCGAATACTTCTACAGGCGCAGATCCCCTATTCCTTGCTCTACCCTGCCAAGTTGAAGGTTTCGTATGATGGTACCGCGCATTACTTCACTGATGCAAAATCTGCCCTGATATTCACCAAGCACATTGGGGGGAAGAAAGGTAAAGACCCTCGTGGAGCAGCAACATCGGCGTCTGGCCAACTCAGTGACAATGACTGATTACACTATGACATCGATCTCTTCTGATCTGAGTGCCTCATTCAACGAGTTGTAGAGCTATGTGGTAATTAATATATGTATGACTGTCGGTTTCTAAGCTATATTTTCTTCAGTTAGCTGATTTGTCTGGGGATGTCGGGGAGGGCTTGTAGCGTACACTGCAGTACTCCCAGCCACCCTGTTCACACAGGGGTGATTGCTGATGCCACTACGCCCCCATGGGAAGTTTCCCTTTCATTTTAAGGAGACTGTTATGTTTTAGTTCTTCAGGGGGGGATATTCTGCAACCTGATTGGGGGGTTGGAGTGGGTGGTGGGTGGGTGGCGGGGATTGTTTGTTTGTTTGAAGCCAGTACGGATACTAGATATTGGTCACTGTACACACCCTGTGCTTTGACTATTATGCACACTGAGTACCTAATCCATGCTGAAGAGTTCCATATAGATAAGCCCACGCAAAACCACTAAATTTGCTAACGTGGAACATTAGAGGGTTAAATGACAGTCGAAAGTCCAGGCTTGTGCATGCTTATTTATCTAGACACAACATTGACGTCTGTTTGTTGCAGGAGACGCATTTAAACGCTGCACCGTCTCAGAGACTGCGCCATCGCAGATGGGGACATATGTACTCATCCATATACTCTAATTACGCCAGAGGTGTAGCTGTGCTGGTTAAGCAGGGGATAGACTGGCGCGAGCGAGAATTGCACAGAGATCCTGAGGGGAGGTTTGTCATTATCTGTGGAATGCTGGGAGGGGTTTCCCTGGTGATTGCAGCAATTTATGGTCCGAATACCGATTCCCCCGATTTCTTTCAGGATATATGGTCCAGAATCAAGGCGACAGGATATGACACCATGCTGTGGGGTGGAGATTTCAATGCAATATTAGATGATGCCATAGACAGGAAGGGGGTAGCTCGCTCCTTACACCCGGCTGCCAGTGCTGCTTTGCATTCTATAGCTACAGATGGGAACCTAGTAGACATATGGCATAATAGACATCCCCTGGTGAGGGAAGGTACATGTATATCAGACCATCACAGTGCGTGGTCCCGACTGGATTTTTGGTTGGTCTCTAGGGACGTTGCGGCCTGGACCACTGACATCTCGCACCTACCGCGCACACTGTCAGACCACACCCCATGCTTGCTGCGGATACTGCTCCAGGGGTCACTCCCCCGTGCGTTTACCTGGCGTCTCCCACCACATGCCATGCTGGATGAGGCCTTTAAGGAAGAGATAAGGGGGGACATTATTGACTACTTTGCTAACAATATGGGATCTGTGGATACTGAGGCATCACTTTGGGAGGCTTTTAAAGTGGTGATCAGGGGTCAATGCATTGCGAGGCAGGCGGGGTGCTGAAGGCCATTCGGGGCACGCTTACCTCCCTGGAGACCCAGATTAAGGTACTAGAAGACACTTTTTACTCCACAAATGATCCTCTCACTGCACAAAAATTGAAATCTCTACTGCTAGACTACGCTGAGGAGGCGCAGCGCGAAACTAAATTTCTAGGTAAATGTGCTGAGGCCCGTCGATACGGCGAGGGGGACAGGCCGGGGCGCACATTAGCTGGCATGATTAGACCATCTAAATCGGTGACCTTTATTCATGAGATACGAGCTCCGCAGGGCGACATGGTTAGAGGCCACGTGGGGGTGTCTGACGAGTTCTCCGCGTTTTATTCCCGGCTGTACACAACTACTCAGGGGGCATGTGAAGAGGAGCTGCAATCGTTCCTCGACTCATTGGCACTGGTCTGGTTTAACAACACCCACAGAGAATATATGGACCTCCCATTTGCAGTAGAGGATGTGGCTCAGGTTATTAAAAGCCTGCCCTTAGGGAAAGCTCCTGGACCTGATGGCCTAACTACGTCATTCTATAAAACCTATGCCGAGGAATTGGCACCTAGGTTGCTAGCGGTATATGAGGAGGCGCTGGAGATAGGCGTGTTACCTCAGTCCATGAGGGAGGCGACGATTCTCACGCTTTTAAAGCCTGGGAAATCGGAGGAGGAGCTGGACTCCTACCGTCCACTCTCTATGATTAATGTGGATGCCAAAATCCTAGCGAAACTGATAGCTAATAGATTGTAGCCACTCCTGCCAATAATAGCGCTACCAGATCAGTCGGGATTTATCCCAGGGAGATCAACGTCCCATAATTTACGAACGATATTCTCGGTACTACACTACTTGCACCCAGACGAAAAGGCCGCGGTGGTGTTTTTAGACGCCACTAAGGCGTTTGATACGCTCGAATGGTCCTATCTTTTCTCCATTCTAGGGCGCATGGGATTCAGTCTGCTTTTCATACACCGCATCAGGCTGCTGTATACTTCACCCACAGCACGCGTTCAGGTGAATGGCTTGCTCTCCGATCCCTTTCAGATCTCACGCGGCACTAGACAGGGGTGTCCCTTGGCCCCGCTGCTTTTTGCAATCGCAATGGAACCCCTGGCTGCCCGTATCAGGCAACACCATACTGCACGAGGTATTGGACTCAGTTCTCGTAGTTTGCTCATCTCCTTATATGCGGACGACGTCACGCTTTACGTTGTAAACCCCGCAGAGAATCTAGATCCGATACTGAGGGAGTTCATACGTTTTGGCGGACTTTCAGGTGTATTTATAAATTGGGCTAAATCTGTGATATTTCCGTTAACGGATAGTACCCCCCCGGTGACGTCGGAGTTCCCCTTGAGATGGGAGGCTGCCGAGGTTAAATATTTAGGGGTCTGGATAAGTCGAGACACACAGGAGGTGTGGCGCCTCAACTACGGCCGAACTATTATGTGGCTGGAAGAAAAGGTAAAAGTGTGGGCTAGGCTGCCACTGTCGTTAGCTGGTAGGATAGCCCTAGCCAAAATGGTTATTTTGCTAAAATTCTTATATTTGTTTGTTAATATACTGCTCCCACTCACCAAACATTTTTTTAACACCCTCCAAGCACAACTGATCACGCTGGCGTGGGCCGGGAAACAGGTTAGAGCCTCTTGGGATCTACTGACTCTCCCGTTGAGACAAGGCGGTTTGGGAGCCCCTGACATGCGGCTTTATGCACTATGTGCCCAAGCACAATTTTTGCATTACTGGATCCACCCGACCCAATTCCAGCCGCACGTGGCGGTCGAGACAGTTGTAATGGCCCCTATCCCACTTAAAGTTGCGCTATTCCAAAAAGCACGCCGCCCTCGTGGTGACATAGACTCTGCTGGGACTCTGTGCTGGTCATGGGATGAACTGCGTAGAAGAGCGGGGATCCCGTTGCTATATGCCCCTTCCGTCCCCCTATCTCAAAACCCGATGATGCCTTGCATACGGGACAGTATGAGCAAGACCTTAGCTCAGAAAATGAATCTTCAGACATTTGAGGACTTATACCCTGGAGATGAATTTAGACCTCCCCCTGTGGCTCCCTTGGGTCGGGTGGTACCGTTCACTGAGATGTTTTTATATCATAGAATACGCACGGCATGCCGTGCCCTCTGGGAGGAATTCCCGAAGGCGCCGCCGACCCTGCCTGCATTGGATAACTTGCTGAAATTCCCATCTCCCCGTAAACACCCGCATGCAAGATACTGCCCCGATAGTGACGCCCAAGTCGTTTAGGCATTGGAACGGCGAACTGGAGACACCCCTAACCGAAGCCCAGCGGGACTATTGCTGTGGTCAACTTTCAGAACTTTCCCCGAATTATAAGTTGAGATTGATCCACTTCAAATATTTGCATAGATACTACAGAACTCCAGTGAGCCTCCACCGAATGGGCATCCGGGACGACGATAACTGTTGGAGATGTGGCTATGCATCAGCTACATTCCTCCACATTGCATGGCACTGTCCCAAGATAGCTGACTTCTGGATGCAGATTTTCGAGTCAGTGAACAACAACTTAGGGATGTCGCTGGCCCCGTCCCCTACGCTTGGCTTATTAGGGTACGTAAAAGACACACCGCCTAAGTTGCGTAAATTGCATGCTCTCCTCCTATTGTTTGCAAAGAGACAGGTCGCAGTCCACTGGGGCAGACGCCGAGTGCCTTCTATTAAAGATTGGGTTAGAGACATTACATATGGGCACGCACAATTGAGCACATTTTGGGAATTGATGCCACCCTCCTCTAGACCCCGCAATATATGGGAACCGTTCTTAACATGGAACGCTGGTTCACAAACAACGACCGGAGTGGTGGACGCGGGGGATGCGCAGACTACACCCCAAACGTGATATATTCACACCCCACACCCAATTCAAATGTTAGGACGCATGAATAGATGTATTCGACCAGTGGCCCACTGCATAAATGTAGTAAAAGCCTTCTCTGGGGAAGTTATGTGCAACATGCTTACTCTTGTGTTAATGCTTGCTAAGTTGTGCGTATTATTCCTTGATTACTCCTTATCATGTCTGCGGTTCGTGGAAGATGGGTACGGTGTAAGCTGTTATTAACATTGTGTACTGATATGACTATGGCTGTATGAGCTCCTTTCTTGATCAGTGTTTAACTGGCTTGTTGGAATGTAATGGAAATGTTTGTTTGAAAATGTCAATAAATAAAAAAAATTAAAAAGAGGGCAAATGTATATTTATGAGGAAAGACACATTATCCACACAATCACGCTTTTTAGGTGCTCTGCCCAATCCTCAAAAGGATGCTTAAGGGGCTGATTTGACATACAGAATTCAGTTTATTTATTATGGATTAGATTAAAGTCCTGGCGTACAGTATTATTGACATACTACATTGCCCACTTTACTGCACCACATTTCTCTTTATGCGCCGCCCATTTCAAAGGTTATTTTTTCAGATTTTTGAGGAGAGGAACTGTCAAGACCACATCTCCATTTCTTCCTTCCCTGGAAGAAGATGGCCTCTCCTACTGCATGTCAACACCATAACGATGTGCTGCTAACAAGGTGATTGCTTAAAATGATGGGGTGTAATACTTGCTTCAAATTCCAAAACACTAAGGGCCATATGTATCAAGCCTTTTTCCATTCGCAAACGGGCCGATTCTCAGAATCTTCCCGTTTGCGAATGGGAAAAAGCCTTTTGGGATGTATCATCCGAAAAGGCCATCGCAAAATAGAGAATCGCAAAATTTGCGATTCTCTATTTTGCGAATGCAATTAAGGAATTGCAAATTGCGATTCCTTAAATGCAATGCTGGAAGCACCAGAAATTTGCTATTTGGCCTTAAGGAATCGCAAATTACCACCAACTTCAAGTTGGTGGTAAGTTGCGATTTTCTAGAAAAAAACACTTTTTTGCTTTTTTCAAAGTGCCATTTGGCGCACATTCATGCCCTTAGGGCATGTATGTGCGCAAAATGTGCACACATGCATATTTCAGGGGTGCAACGGGGTGTCCTTTTGGCACCCGTGCAACCTTGAAATTGCATTCTCAATTTGCGATTCTCTAATTGGCAATCGCAAATTGAGAATTCTTCCCATTCATTCCTATGGGCCTCCTAGCCCATATGAATGAATGGGAAGGTATTCCTTATTTGCGAATCTCAATTTGCGATTCGCAAATAAGGAATATGTAGGATTCGCAGAATTTTTAGCAAATCCTACATACATTGCATTTTGCGATTCTCTAATTGCGATTCGCTAAAAATCGCAATTTGAGAATCGTAAAACTCTTTTTTGATACTTATGGCCCTAAGTGAGCAAACATAACTTCCAAGAGTTGGATTCGAGGTGGAGTTTGCCCCTTATGACCATTTAAAAAAAATAGGGCTAAACGTGCAAGTTGTAGCACAATTTTCACATAAATTTGTTGAGAAAGTATATGATCTGAAAAAAGGCTGTCATTAAATATTTCAGAACTTTCAGGTTCACCTGTCCTCAAAATAATTTTGAGAAAATTAAGGCAAATTTTTTTCTGCACACTTTTCTTAAACTGGTCAAAAAAGAAATAAATGATATTGGCAGTTTAGAGGATGTAATTCTATATCACCTATCATTATTCATAATTCTTTTTACCTTTTTAACATTTTGCTTTCTTTCATTTTTCCATTCATCGAATTCCAAAGAGATTATCAGTCATGTTCCAAGACTGGCAATCTCCTTAGAAGGTGCAAGGTGAAAAATAAACTACACAAATCTCACATTCTCTTGCAGTACAACAGAGCCACACAGATTTTATAGGCTCATGTAGATATGCTGTTGCTCAGGTTGCAGAGACCGTACAGGTTGGTTTCAGGAGAAGGTGTTACACCAATCTTACAGGCTGGTATTCCAGCAGCTCGACCTTTCCTTTTGCTCTGAGAGAACTCCTGTCCTCATTTCCTATGAAAAAGCGTGTCTATTATCTAGGGCTTGGCAGTAAACTCTGCTCCGCTCGCGAAGTTCACAGAGTTTTGGCACTCCACGCTCCTCTTGGAGCGCGTAGTTTTGCAAAAATGTTACATTCCACCACGTGCTGGAGTTTACCACCCACTCTAACGTTTATCATGTTTCAGAACTCTTTTCATGCTCATAACCAGGACCTGTTCATTTTAATAGCTTTCACTATCTAATCAATGACTGTCTCATACGGCGAGAATACATTTTCATACATTTTAATGTGGCTACTGTGACTTGCAGTTCTTCTGAGGAAGTTGTTTGCAGAGGACTATTCCTGTTTCTATTGCTTTTCTGAATCACGTTCTCCTACTCTACTCAATTTGAAACCAAAAGGGATATTACTGATGGAATTCCTGAGCTCACACCCTTATCGCATGATCATCACCAGAAGCAAACTGTGTTTGTTCTCAGTTACTAGCCCGTTAGACGAGAATCCGTCTGCGTGTATCATACTGGACATGAAAACTTGAAAAAGAATGTGAGATATTGTAAGTGATTGCATTCAGAATATCTTGGTTTCTGTGAGAAAGTCATCCTTTTTGCCCTGACCACCCCCATGTTTTTGACCTATACTGGTGGTAACTGACTCTGACTGTGCCCTGGGCTCTGCTAACCAGGCACAGGGCCAGTCCCCTAATTAAGAAGGTATGTGGTAATTAGGTATAATTACAATTTGCAATGACAGACCCCTGTAAGTCCCTAGTATATAATAAGTGAAGGGGGATTCAAACTACCTATATTTCCTTACTATATAATAGGGCAGGGAGGTTTAGAGGCCTAGTAGATTTCCTGCACTGGAGTGTGCACTGCTGTGTTGCCTGCTATCATTTTCAAAGGGCAGCCCTGCTTTGCAGACTGTCTTTAAAAGTAAATTATATGCAAATTCGACTTTGGAATTAAAGGTACCGCTAAAGTGGAAATCTACCTTATTTTTTACCCACCCCTAAGAACTCCTCTAGGTGCCCCAGGAATGGTGTGCTATGTAACCATAAGCGGGGACATTATAGAAGATGTTTTATATGCCCTGGTGAGGGAAAAACTGCCAATTTTGTATTTCCCCATTGTAGCATTTTAGCTCCATAGGCTAACATTGGTATATGTTATTTAAGTAAAGATATTGCTAGGAAGGAGCTAAAAATGTCATTCAAGAACTTAAAAGATTGGTAATAATAAATCCAACAACTTGCAACTGTTGCATTTTTCATAACTAATACAGTAGATAAGTTATAGGACTTTCTTTTCTGTGAGCCAAAATCCAGCCATACAGCAACTGAAGGAAGTGACCCAATTAGGGTCACCCGGGTCACTCACGACCACCTCTCAGCCTTCCATACAAATGAAGAGTCAGTCAGACAGTAGAGAATACAAATCAAAGGTATTTATTAGAGATACACTCAAATGGAGTCCGGTCTGACCAGCAACCTTAGATTGCTGCAGAGGGACTGACTTCAGCCAACATGGTAACACCTATTGTACATCTCCAGAACCACTAAAGACACGCCCAGACTGGAAATTTCCACTTGATAGCTAATGAAGAAAAGAGCTACAGAAGGATGAGCTACCATCCCGGGACCAGGTACATGCTATCTCAGCGTCAAGGTTACTCTGCCTGTGCCCGCCGCTCTAGGGGTGGGAGCAGGCCTATCAAGTGAGAAAGGTATGTAATATGAAAACAGTCTATTCATTAGTACAGCGTAGCTCAACCTTGGAGAAATGAAAAAAATGAATATCGCAGCTGCTTTCTGCTGAGGCGGGCTGAGGCGGACAGAAGTTAGTTTCGATCATGGCTCAAAATGGCGGCTCAACTTAAAATGGTGCCGCGAATGCTAACTTTACACAATGCAATATGTAAGCAAAACGAGTGCATAACATTTACATTTCAACAGACCCTCCTTTTAGCATGAGCTAATCATTTGAAGTTGAGGGAATATGAGTTGTAGCACAGCATGTACATAACAATTGACCCTCAGAATTCAGAGCAATCCATGTATTCAGCATCAAGGGGAGATGAGTCCTCAAATATACCCTCATCTATCTGCATAAAACTGCCTATTTCTTTCTGAGTCATAATCACAGCATGTGTATCATGGATAGGCGTCGTCTGCTTTGCGGTGAGAAGTGTTGCGCAATAAGAGCAACAGGCCGGGAGACATTGTATACAGATGCAACAGGTGAGGAAAATGCCAGCGACTATGGCCAGAAAAGCAAGGATCTTCCAACCCCAGGACGCAAACAGACCCCAACACCACCCAGATAGGGTCCAAATCCCATTTCCCTGGTGAATGTCAGAGGATAGTCTGTGCAACTTCTGAATGGCAGCATACACATTAGGGACGTGTCTGGGATGTATACACAACAGCTGCTGCCAATGACGCGACAGGCCCCACCCCGATCAGCGAGGATGATGTCTAACACCATCTGGTTTTGTAAAGCAACAAGCCTCGTAGCCTGGAGCTCAGCTGTGATATTCGTCAGAATCCCCGTTGTTGTATTAATAACCCCTTCTACAACTCTTGTGAGTTGACGAATATTAAGACTATTGGACATGGGGCCCCAAAAGGGTACAACACCCTTCATGGCGTCTGTGAACTGTTGCAAAGTGGTATCTGTCTGATCTATATCTTCTGTGTTAATAACCCTTCTAACTCGGGGCAAGTATGCACTCCTGCGCTGCAATCGATGGTCCTTATGGTAATTGGACGGTGCTATATACACTGGGGGAAGAAGAAAAAAGAGATAACATATACCTGACCACCCCCTAGGAAGCCAAACATAAGCTTGAGATCCACAAACAAAATAGACATTATATGGTGGGAGCAAAGGTGGGCTACTAAACGTACTCAGCGTATATGTGTAATTTCAATTACTCTCTCCCACTTTCACCTACCCTATTCCCTGAACACAGAAACCAGCTGTTGTGTTGACTACTGACACTGGCATCGCTCTGTCCTTAGTAATATTGCGGGTTTGGAAAGATCGGAAATATTCAGTGGCATTGAACCCTTGGAAATCTAACATTTCATTTCGAAGCCATGTTTCTTTCTTTACCCTCTCATATACATTCACACAAGCTATTGGAGACAATGTACCAGGGGTCCCTTGCTCTCCTAACCCCGTGTGAGTAAACCCTTGATGGAAACGTATGTATTCTACCACAGTGCAAGAGTCAGCAGATGTCATATTTATAGCAGAGAATTGAAAGTGATAATGCACCACAGCAAACAGTTCAAACCACCCTTCACAACTTCCGAGATATGATAATGGTATCTATAATAAAATATCACTCTTATGTGTAACTGAGGGGAGCAATCCACCGAACCAGCAATTAGTAGCATTGGACGTATCATGGGCCAGATGCAACATTTGTAAAAATACATTGTCTGCATAAGTTTTTCGATGTTCTCCTTTGTGAGGGGCCAGAGTAACAAACATGTGTTCACGGGGAACAGGTGTTGTCCCAATCAAAGAGTGTACAGGATACTTCTCATCCAGGAAGTAGGATATCCCTAATACTATTATTAGTGCAATAACAACTATTGATGCAAAAACTATTTTACTCTTCGTGGACCAACCCCGCTCTGGACGCGGAGGTGCAAAGGGCTGCTCTTCCTCAGTAATGGGCCGACCAAACGGATACATTGTAAACAATGGAAAAAGAAATGCAATGGAACTGATGACAAAAGGGGGCAAATGTTCCCAGTGTCCGTCTGAGCCTCACTGGTAGACTCCTATTGTTCATCAACGTTGGCGCTCTTGAGCACTGGCGGTGGAGCTGCTCAGTCCTAGCTCGGATCCATATCCGACGTTGCAGGGTAATGTACTTCCCTCCTGGGAGGCACACTCAGCTTACCCTGTACAATGTCCAAACAATGCACCGATCTCGCCTCTCCCTAAGCTACTGTTGCCTGACTTGTCGAGTCCATCCCTGCTAATCTGACTTTTCCTTTGGTGCATTGTTCCTCCATCGGGGGCGCAAATTGTACCTAGATACGCCAGGCACAGAAGGGTCAGTAAAAAGAGGCTCAAACACAGAGGGGCCAGTAGAGAGGGGCTCTTGAATTGCCTTAATCGCCGGGGGCACGGCTGCATTTAACACCTCCTCATTCTCTGCCTCTGTTTGGGTCCACGTGAGTTGGGCGTCCGAAAAGGGGACGAACCATGGGACCTGCTCCCACTCCGAGTCCCCTATTCCATCTCGGACCCACTGATCATAAGGTAAGGGTAGAGGCACTTTGCGGCAGTGTTGATTCCAGTTCTTTCGGCCTGTGAACTTGACTGCAGCGCGGGTCGCAAGGAGCACCTGGACTGGCCCCTTCCACCTCGGCTCCAAGTTCTTCCTTCTCTGAAAGTTCCAAACTAATACGAAATCTCCAGGCCGAATATCATGTCCTGGCCCCTCAGGTACTGGAGGTAGGGAGTCTTGGATCTGTTGGTGAATAGAACGTAGACTTTTAGTTAACTCACACAGATAGTCCACTAACAGAGGATATTCAATTTCAGAAAACCTACAAGGACGTGGGGCACCCCAGACATATGCTGGGTGCCTGAACACGACCTCGTAGGGGGCAATCCTGTTCTAGAATGCGCTGTAGTTCTCGTGGACAAAAGGGCTAATGGTAAAGCAACTAGCCACTGCAACCCTGTGCTTTCCTGAATCTTTGCCAGTTTCAGTTTGAGAGTACCATTGTACTTCTCAACCGAACCTGCGGACTGAGGGTGATTTGCAGCATGAAATGTTTGTCTGATATGGAGTCCCTCGCACACCAACTGAATCACTTTAGCGTTGAGGTGGCTTCCATTGTCACTCCAAATCAAACGGGGCAAGCCGAAGCAAGGAAAGAACTACTTCAGGAGTACCTTTGCAGTCGCTATGGCCATATTTTCTTTCATAGGATAGGCCTCAACCCATTTACTAAATGCACAAACAACCACAAACACATATTGCAAATTGTTGACTCAATCCATTTCTATGTAGTCTATCTGAAGGACCTCAAAAGGGAAAGTGGGAGGTGCGAAGTTACCAGGTGGCGTACGGGCACCTTTTCCAGGATTGTGCATCATACACACCATACAATATTTAACCAAATGGGCAGCAGTCTTTGGGCTATTATCATTTTGCCATACAGGGTCTAGCAACTTACAAATACCCTTAGCACTGATATGGGCTGGCCCATGTGCCATGGTGACTACAGGAAGAACATATGCATCTGGAAGCATCCATCTCTGTTTCCCTGACTTATCAGTCCAACACCCCTCCTCATCCAAACGTGCTGTGCTTCCCTGCCATATCGCTAACTCCTCAATCCTTGCCTCACTCTGTATCTCCTTGACATTTTCCAGCGTATCCTCAAACATGGCGACCTCGGGCACCCACCTAGCGGGACCTGCTACAAACATCCTTTTCATCTTTGTTATGGCTGTCTCCTTAGCTATCTGGTCTGCAAATGCGTTCCCCTTACCCACATTGTCAGTAATGATCTTGTGGGCGCTGCACTTTACTATCGCTAATTTCTTGGGGAGTGTCAAAGCCGATAAAAGCCTATGCATGAGGGGACCATGTTGGATCTTCATCCTATGGGAAGTGAGAAACCCTCTTTCTGCCCAGAGCCGTCCAAAATTATGGGCGACTCAGAAGGCATACTGACTGTCAGTGTAGATATTGACAGCCAGTCCCTCACTCAACTCACAGGCTCGAATAAGGGCAACGAGCTCTGCAGCTTGGGCCGAACTTGTGACGTCTCAACTACCGTGTACATTGTTGTGATTGCATATGCTGCAGTGGTGGTGCCATCTGGTAATTTGAAACAAGAGCCATCAACATAGAGTTCCCCTTGGGGGTCAGATAAGGGAACATCAGTCAAGTCTACCCGTCCCTTCGTCTCTTCCTCAGTCCGAAAAATACAATCATGTATGTCAATTTCCTCACTCTCAGAAGGGAGGAGTAGTAACGTGGCTTGGTTCGGAGTGGCACATCTTTTAATCATGACATGTGGTGCAAAAAGAGTTAGCTCATAACCGGTCAAACGTGCACTGGTGAGGTGCTGCGTCTTGGTCTTATTCAAAAGGGTATCCACAGCATGGGGGGCCCATGACTGTGAGGTCCGTATCAAGTACGAGCCCAGCCGATTGCCTTATAGAGACGGCCACAGCCGCGACTGCTCTTAGACAGCTCGGGAGGGCTCTTACAACAGGGTCGAAAAGAGCAGAAAAATAAAAACACGCCCTTTGCTTACCTCCAAAGGCCTCTGTTAACCCTATTAGTGCCCATTGAAAATCCTTCAGTGCCAAGCCATTTCATGACTTTTTGGAGTGCTTTGCTTTAACATGCTGTAGTTTGTGTAATTATGATTATAGTGTTGGGAAACTATATATTTTTGGTTTCAGTACTTCTTGTACTATCAATTTATATATAAAACATACATTTATAAAACACCCTGAAGTCACATGACACAATTCAAGATGGCCGACAGGTGACAGTGAAAATGATAAGTGTAAATGACCGCGTTAGTAGGGTAATAAAGAAAATAGTGTTTTCCAAATGCAGATACACAGAAATATTCATTATTCTGTTAGCTCACCAGGTAAAACGTCAGGTTTTGATTTTATTTTAGTTTTTTGTGTTTTTTATGGCTATCTATCATACTATGACATAGATATAAGGCACATAGATTTTTCATGTGTTTCTATTGTTGTGCAGAATCTAAAGTTATAAGCCTAGCAGAATTGGTTCACAGTAGTAAAATTGATGTTTCAGAGACGCCGCTTAGTAAAGACATGAAAATTCATATTTTTTCTGTTTTGGACAGCACTTTACATACTACAAAATGGCCGACATGCTGTTTCGTCTGTTGTTGTTTTTCATATAATGGTCTCAATCTTGTTATTGGCGATGTGTTCAACATCTCAAAATGTATTTTCTGACTTTTAAGCAAAGCAGTGATGCATATTTTGTGAATAGGTGGCATATGATTTCATGCATAGTCTCTTGAAGGTCAGAGTCCTTGACCTTTGACCCCAAATGGTAGCTCCTGGAAGTTTGCAAAGGATGTATCTTTGTAACAGTGAAATTGTTTATGCAAAGTGAGGTATCATTGGAAAAGTCATTGTCTGATCTCAAAGGTCAACTAGTCAAAAAATTTTATGAGGTTAAAAAACCGTGACCGTTGACCCCTAAATACACATTTTTTAACCTTTTTTAGTTTTTATTCTGTTACCCTTGGATTAATTTCAGCAAGTGTGGTATTATCGGACTTGGCGAGAAAAGTAAAAAAAAATCTTTGTTCAAATTGTTGGAGAGCGCATAATATTTGACCTTTGACCTCTATTTGCACTTATTGTAAGTGTTTCAAGGTGTTCATTCCATTATGGCTAGATCATTTTTTATAAGTATTGCGGTGTTTGAATTGTCATGATAAGGACTTACATTTTTCTTGGTTAAATTGGTATGGGGGTCATGTGGTTTGACCTTTGACCTCTATTTTCACTGTTCTAAGTGTTTCATTGTCATTAATCCAATACTGTTAGATCATTTGTTACAAGTGAGTCATTATTGGAATTGTCATGACAAGTACTTAATTCCTATTTAGTTACTGTGTTAGAGGAGGTTATGCTTTTTGACCTTCAACCTCTAATTATACTTGTTTAGGTGTTTCAAGGTCATTATTGCACTACCCTTGGATCATTTGTTACTAGTGTTGCATTGTAATTGTCTTGAAAAATACTTGCATTTTCATTGGTTTAATTGGTGTTGGGGGGGATCATGTCTGTTGACCTTTGACCTCTAATTTCACTATTCTAAGTCTTTCAAGGTCATTAATCCATTACGGTTGGATCTTTCCTGCCCCTACGACCCCCTACACCTCTACTTACCTCTGCTGCCATTTGTCTCCCTCCTGCAACCTCGGAACGATGCCTGCAGCCAGTTTGTCAAAAGAAGAAACTCCATTGAGAAGCATTAGGCGCCCGACGCTGAAGTGGTACCCTGCACCCAGCCCCCCTGTGCTGCTGGGGGTATATGTTTAGTGCTGCTTTGTTCTCCCCTGTGCTAACCCACAAAGTTAGGCTCCTGCAACCAATCTACTTACCTGTAAGCAGTATGGCTCCAGGCACCATTGAAACGCATTGGGCCTGAGTCCGACTTTGACCTCTGCACCCAGCTGCCAATGGCCGCTGGGGGTGCAGTATTGGTACTCTCCTGACCCTTTGCCCTTGCTAACCTTTGGCCCCAAAGACTGGAACTGTAAGTGTGGTACTTACCTGTTTAACCGCGATATTGTTTTCCTCATAGGATAACACTGAACTGTTGTGAAAATATTCTGTCGACTTTTGAAAGTGAAAAGTATTTTTATTTATAAAATCTGATTGTGAAGATCTAAGTCTTAAAATAAAATAAAATACAAACAAAGTATTTGTTTCTAAATTGGTGTGGATCTCCTTTTTGAGTCATGTGTCTATTATTGATCAAGGTTGAGCAATAAATGTCCAACACTCCTCTGTGTTAGGCCTAAGGCTCCTCGCCCACACTACCACTAATAGAGCATTTTGGGTTTTACATTTAGCCCTGTACACTATTGGGGAACCCCTGGACTCTATGCACGGTATTACCACCTAGTGGCAATATCATATACAGAGCCAGCTTCCTACACTTTTTCACATTATTCACTTTAAAAAGTCCTCTCACTTTGCAGTCAGAGAAAGAAAAGTAAACACCAATGCTGCAGCAATTTGTCAGAAGACATAGCCAGATATTTGACCTCTGTCTGTGAAGCACCTTCAAATGTGAAAAGTTAAACACAGAACTTAAAGCCATCTTTATTTTTTTCTAGGACTTTCCCAACCCACAAAAAAGGACACAAAGTATGATTGAGGATGACACCTTTTCATTGCGCCATTCACCTATGCCTACAATCAAACACCAATGTGCACAGACACCTATATATCCCACTGCTTTAGACATACCTACAAGTTGATTATTGTTAACAAATGGATTGTTTGATTTATACCTACAGAGAACCCTTTCTTTGTGATACTGTTAAATGCCCAGGTTTTAGACTGGTTATTCCCCCCTCCCCCTTATTTGGTTACTAGCAACCAATGTAGCAGTTAAGTATGCAACTCCCTGCAGGTGTCAAAAGGCACCCCCACCAGTCAACATGCAACAATTCCCATAAAAACATGACACAGACAGATTAAACATTACCCTGGGCATGCTTGGTACTGTAGTTTGCTTCTGGTACATAAGAGTTCACAGGTGACTCTATCGTCTGAGACAGCCTTCAGAGGCGGAGACAGGAATAGTCTTGCTTTCTGAAGGAAGGGCGTTGCAGTTTGTACAACACAATCCCTATGTCCTTTCAATACTACCCGTCCCCAAGGCATGTGAAGCCGAGTTTCAAACATTGTCAGTCATGTCCAGATACGAATCAAGCAAAGGTAGCTATACTGTTTCCAAAAATACCTTTCAAGCATTCCTAACACAACAAGTCACAAAAAATCTTTTCACAATTGCTTCAGGTTTTCCACATCTTCTGAAGGCTGCAGAAGAGAGTTCAAAAAGTACTTGTGCCAGGATCATGTTTATTTAGGTCAGGTAAAGCTGAGTGCACTAACTCAGAGCACGGAACCATGATTGACTCTCTACTCCACTAGATACTAATTCAAATATCTCAGTGCTTGCAGTTTATTTGAAATAGTTGTAGGTTGAGTAAGTAACAGTTGTTAAAACATATATAAAAAATAAAAAGCAAAAAAAATATAAAAATGTAAACAGTAAAAAAAATGTTTACTCTTTATAGTACAAACCTGTAGGATAGTATGTGTAAATAGTTTTTGAGTACCTTTTACTTGAATGGGTCTCAGGTTACAAATGAAGTCAAACTCCGCCAAATGAGATTTATTTTCAGCAGAAAGAAACAAAGCACATGGGTAAATAATCTGTTTTGGGGTATGGTATCTGTGATTATGATACTATGGGTAAGATAAGGTCCAAACAGCCAACAATGCAGCCCAGTTCTGAGGAGTCCCCCCCCCACAGTGCTGGTACGGACATCCATGATACACCGGAGCCTTCTATGCAACTTCACTTTGACAAGGTGCTGGCTGCCATCATGGATATTTTTATTTATTTATTTATTTGCAAAGTTTTATATAGCGCTGGCTAGACCCGGAGGTATCAGAGTACTTTACATGAGTAACAGTTTTAAAAGGTTACATTTGTTACAGTAGTATCGTTTAACATAAAAGACAAGTCAAGAAGGTAATGGGGGAGGGGGATAGAGACAGAGGGTTGGGAGGCATATTAGATCAGGCAGGCCGGCAATGGGAGAAATTACATCAAGGGCCCAAAAAAACCATAGAGTAAACGAGCCCACAAACCGGCTGGGGTCACGAAGTCACAATGTCAAGTGCCACAATTCACTCATTGTGTCACCCCGGCAGTGTGGTGGGACAACAAGGAGGGGGGAAACAAGTGCGCCTCATAGCAACCATTAATAACTGGAGGGGTGAAAGGCATCTCAAAGGGGGTCATCGGGAATTAATGGACAGGCAGGTGCCAACAAGGCGTGGACCAGTGGCAAGCGGCGATCAAGGACTCGGTCGCAGCAGTCAAAATGGCGGACCCAGAGTCACAGTAATCAATGGCCTCGGCACAAAATGGTGGACCCACAGATACCAGAAAATCCAAGTCAAAGACCGCAGAGAAAAACCAGCCTCAAGGAGCAAGGACTGGCTGGGGCCGGCAGGCAAAGGATAGGGAGGAAGGAAGGTTGCTGGAAATCGCTGATATCTCTCGGGTCGACACGGAAACTCTGGCAGCAGTATCCCGACCCCGCCTGTTGAAGAGACGGGGGAAATCAGATCAGGGGCTCAGGCAGCAGCCACCAAAGAGGAGAGGCAGCCACGTGGTCCGGAGGGCGCGCTCACCTGGATTCGTCACAGAAGACAAGCTCAGAGTTGCGGGGGTGCCTTCTCCCAGATCTCGCAGTGGAAAAGACAGGCTATGGGGAACAGTGCGGCATCGTCGTCGCTGCACTCTCGCTGCTGCTCTGTCTGTGGCACAACAGTTGTGCGTTCTAGCAGTAAACCCAGAAGATGTATCGGGAGATTGTGGATGGTGCTGCAGATCATCGGAGTTTCGTTGGAAAAGGCAAGGGAGGAAGGAGATGCCAAGGAGAACCGAGGAGAACTGTGCCCAATGTCCGGTTGGGTCGGTGATGGCCGAGGGGGTGTCCCGGAGCCAATCTCCTCTATAGCTGTCTAGCAGCTCCACCGGGCATCGGCCATGATTGCTCGGTCTCCGCGGCCAGATACAACAATAACGATTGCTCCGAAGATCTCGAGACCAAATGCAGGAGGTTGGAGGGAAAAGGACCGCAGACAAACATGATCCCAGGTAAGTGTCCAAGGATGGGGTAGATTTTCAGTGGATTAAAGCCAGAAAAGGCAATCCCTAGCCGGGAGCGGGATACCAAGCTAACACTCCAGCAGGAGATCAGTGCTGTGTCGATGGGGTTGGGATTGATCCGGGCAGAACACAGCAAACTAGCAGATCGGATGGACATGGTTGAAAATTCTCTGAGTGAGTTACAGCTAGAACAAAAGGCACTGAACCCTAATGTAGAGGACCTCTCAGAGAGAATGTGCATCCTGGAACGGGGCGCAGAAGACGCGGAGGGGCCTAACCGGCGCAATAATAACAAGTGGACCTACTGTGCTTTGACACCGGTTTGCATAAACTGGACAATGTTATGCGACCAGATAAACATGTACAAACCCGACTCAGGGAGGCCAGGGAACTCTAACGAAACAATGGAGCGCTTACGGTGCCACGGCTATAAAGAATACATAGCGTAGGCGCATGACAAGGAGGGTAGACCTGGTAGTTGTTGGCATGGCTCATTAGACCTGAGTCCCGAGGGACACCCATCTCCCAAATCAGTTTGGATGACAATACACCAGTCTGTGCCCCTGGTGAGATTAATATGGCATTCCAAGTATACTATGAATCCTTATATGGACGACCAGACTCGTTACACCAGCATGGCCTGGCAGCATTTCTTGAGAGCCGGTGTGGGATGGCGGTCGACACATGGTGCCAATGGAGACTCTTCAATGCGCTCCCATTAACTGGGGCTTGGGAGCCCCTTACTTCGAATTTTATTATGTGTCCGCCCAATTACAGTGGGTAGCACAGTGGCCGACTGGTTCCTGCTGGGATGAAACGGGCCTGACGGGTAGATTTACTCCTCAAGAAGCATTACTAGAGAAGCTTCTGGCTTGAAAGGCTGACCTCCCGCGGCTGGGGATTCTGTTGTCTGTGGCCCTGGAGTGTTGGAAGTGATTTATACGACAAACAGCTGGGAACACACTAAAGGGCCCAGAATTACCACTGATAGGATTGTTTGTTGTTATAAGTTTACCCTTTGTTTTTTTTGTTTTGTTGAATGGCCACTGCAATAGTTCCTATCTTAGACACATGTGGAGCACTGCAAAATGCAAAACATCTTATACACTTTCCTGGTGTCCTGGAAACTCCCTTAGTGGTATTTTACACACACAGTGATAATAAATGACTGACATTAAGGTATCTGGATAAATACGTCAGACAGGCAAAATCAGTAACCCATGGACACATGTTGAAACCCTGTGGTACCACCAGCCGGGGCTGCATGTGGGGACATATCTCATACTGGGGATAACAGTTAAGGTGATTGATTACATCCTTGTGCAGTGCTATGAATATACGATTGGAATATATGTTGTAAAATGCCAATAAAGGTATGTTAAAAAAATAACATTCTTGGCAGAGCCACGAGAGACAAAACAGGAGCGAGTTTGCCTTGAACCAACTGTACAAAGTGGTGCTAAAGGTCTGCTAGCAGCAAACGCACCTCAGTGAGGGCATTAGCTCAAGGCATGCTGCAAAGCATGTACCTACAAACTTTCCCTAGTCTAAACATGTGTTGTTGATGGTTGTCGAAGTGCCTGGTCCACCTAGAAGGGGAAAAAGAGAGAGTATGCCTACAGTCTGTCCCTTTACTAAACATTGTTGGTACAGCCAGGAGAAACAAAACGAGAGGCAGGTTGCCTTGAACAAACTACAAAGTGGTGCTGTGGCTCTGCTGGCAGCAAAAACACCTCAGTGAGGGCATTAGCTCAAGGCAAGCTGCCATAAACCTACAAGCTGTCCCTAGGCTAAACATGTGTACTTGACGGTTGTTGAAGACCCGGTCCACCTAGAGGGAAAAAAGAGAGAGAGTGTGCCTACAACCTGTCCCTGTACTACACATTCATGGCAGAGCGAGGATATACAAAACGAGAGGCAGGTTGCCTTGAACCAACTGTACAAAGTGGTGCTGTGGCTCTGCTGGCAGCAAAAACACCTCAGTGAGGGCATTAGCTCAAGGCAAACTGCCATAAACCTACAAGCTGTCCCTAGGCTAAACATGTGTACTTGACGGTTGTTGAAGACCCGGTCCACCTAGAGGGAAAAAAGAGAGAGAGTGTGCCTACAACCTGTCCCTGTACTACACATTCATGGCAGAGCGAGGATATACAAAACGAGAGGTAGGTTGCCTTGAACCAACTGTACAAAGTGGTGCTGTGGCTCTGCTGGCAGCAAAAACACCTCAGTGAGGGCATTAGCTCAAGGCAAGCTGCCATAAACCTACAAGCTGTCCCTAGGCTAAACATGTGTACTTGACGGTTGTTGAAGACCCGGTCCACCTAGAGCACGGGTACTCATAGTACGGCCCGCGGGCCGCCGCCGGCCCGGCAAGCCTTCCTTGGCGGCCCGCGGACCTTGCAGATACCTACCTGTGTTTTTTCTTCTTTTTTTTTTAAAAGTGCCAGCAAACACCGCCGGTTGCAGCAGCGCTCTATGGGGGCCGGGCGATTCTTTAAAAAACCATTCACTTGTTAATGAGGCTTTGTTGTATTTCACCTCTTCTTAGCGCCCCTGCATCTCCACTCAGTCAGAGTGGAGATGCAGGGGCGCTAAGAAGAGGTGAAATACAACAAAGCCTCATTAACAAGGGAATGGTCTTTTAAAGACCTGAGGCTGTGAAGTACTCGGGTGCGGCTGTGTGTGCGCCCGGGAAGCTGTCTCAGCCCGGGCTGACACACACGCGGGGTGACGTGACAGAGCGAGGGAGACAGACAGACAGAGGAAGGGAGACAGAGAGAGGGAGACAGACAGAGGGAGGGAGACAGAGAGAGGGAGACAGAGGGAGAGAGAGAGGGAGACAGAGGGAGGCAGAGGGAGACAGAGGGAGGGAGTCAGGGGGAGACAGAGGGAGGGAGAGGGAGACAGACAGAGGGAGACAGACAGAGGGAGACAGAGGGAAGGAGACAGAGAGAGGGAGACAGAGAGAGGGAGACAGAGAGGGAGACAGAGAGAGGGAGACAGAGAGGGGGAGACAGAGGGAGGGAGACAGAGAGGGAGACAGAGGGAGAGAGAGAGAGAGGGAGACAGAGGGAGGGAGACAGAGAGGGAAACAGAGGGAGACAGACAGAGGGAGGGAGACAGAGGGAGGGAGACAGACAGAGGGAGACAAAGAGAGGGAGACAGAGAGAGAGGGAAACAGAGGGAGACAGAGAGAGAGGGAGACAGAGGGAGACAGAGCGAGGGAGTCAGGGGGAGGGGGAGGGAGACAGACAGAGGGAGACAGACAGAGGGAGACAGACGGAGGGAGACAGAGGGAGACAGACAGAGGGAAATAGACAGAGGGAGATAGAGGGAGGGAGACAGACAGAGAGAGAGGGAGGGAGGGAGACAAACAGAGAGAGAGGGAGGGAGACAGAGCTAGAGGGAGGGAGACAGAGAGAGAGGGAGAGAGACAGAGGGAGGGAGACAGAGGGAGGGAGACAGAGAGAGGGAGACAGAGAGGGAGACAGAGAGAGGGAGACAGAGAGGGGGAGACAGAGGGAGGGAGACAGAGAGGGAGACAGAGGGAGAGAGAGAGAGAGGGAGACAGAGGGAGGGAGACACATAGGGAAACAGAGGGAGACAGAGGGAGGGAGACAGAGAGAGGGAGACAGAGAGAGGGAGACAGACAGAGGGAGAGAGAGGGAGACAGAGAGAGGGAGACAGAGAGAGGGAGACAGAGGGAGGGAGACAGAGAGGGAGACAGAGGGAGAGAGAGGGAGACAGAGGGAGGGAGACAGAGAGGGAAACAGAGGGAGACAGAGGGAGACAGAGGGAGGGAGGGAGACAGAGGGAGACAGACAGAGGGAGACAGACAGAGGGAGACAGAGAGAGAGGGAGACAGAGGGAGACAGAGAGAGAGGGAGACAGAGGGAGGGAGTCAGGGGGAGGGAGACAGACAGAGGGAGACAGACAGAGGGAGACAGATGGAGGGAGATAGAGGGAGGGAGACAGAGGGAGACAGAGGGAGACAGACAGAGGGAGACAGACAGAGGGAGATAGACAGAGGGAGATAGACAGAGGGAGATAGAGGGAGGGAGACAGACAGAGAGAGAGGGAGGGAGACAGAGCTAGAGGGAGGGAGACAGAGAGAGAGAAGGAGGGAGACAGAGGGAGGGAGACAGAGGGAGGGAGACAGAGGGAGGGAGACAGAGAGAGAGGGAGACAGGGAGGGAGACAGAGAGAGGGAGACAGAGAGAGGGAGGAGGGCGACAGACAGAGGGAGACAGACAGGGAGGAGGGCGACAGGCAGAGGGAGGGAGACAGATAGAGGGAGACAGAGGGAGGGAGACAGACAGAGGGATAGGGAGGGAGAGAGAGAGAGGGAGGGGGAGAGAGAGAGGGAGGGGGAGAGAGAGAGGGAGGGAGACAGAGAGAGGGAGGGAGACAGAGAGAGGGAGACAGAAAGAGAGAGAGGGAGACAAACAGAGTGAGTGAGACAGAGAGAGGGAGGGAGAGAGGGAGGGAGAGAGAGAGAGGGAGAGAGAGAGAGGGAGAGAGAGAGATAGAGAGAGAGAGGGAGAGAGAGAGAGAGGGAGGGAGACGGAGAGAGAGGGAGGGAGACGGAGAGAGAGAGAGGGAGGGAGAGATAGAGAGAGGGAAGGAGACAGAGCGAGAGAGAGAGAGAGAGAGAGAGAGAGATAGATAGATAGAGAGAGAGAGATGTGTGTATGCCGGGTCTGGTGGCTCAGTGGACGAAGGCGTCCGCTGCAGGAGCCTGTGTTCAACCTCATGGTCATAGTTATTTTTTTTTGCTCTAGCCCCGCCCCCTCCCCCACTGACCCCGCCCCCACCGGTGCGGCCCTCGGCCACAAACCACACTGTAAATTTGGCCCCCGAGAGAAAGTTTGTGAGTACCCATGACCTAGAGGGAAAAAAGAGAGAGAGTGTGCCTACAACCTGTCCCTGTACTACACATTCATGGCAGAGCGAGGATATACAAAATGAGAGGCAGGTTGCCTTGAACCAACTGTACAAAGTGGTGCTGTGGCTCTGCTGGCAGCAAAAAAACCTCAGTGAGGGCATTAGCTTAAGGCAAACTGCCATAAACCTACAAGCTGTCCCTAGGCTAAACATGTGTACTTGACGGTTGTTGAAGACCCGGTCCACCTAGAGGGAAAAAAGAGAGAGAGTGTGCCTACAACCTGTCCCTGTACTACACATTCATGGCAGAGCGAGGATATACAAAACGAGAGGCAGGTTGCCTTGAACCAACTGTACAAAGTGGTGCTGTGGCTCTGCTGGCAGCAAAAACACCTCAGTGAGGGCATTAGCTCAAGGCAAGCTGCCATAAACCTACAAGCTGTCCCTAGGCTAAACATGTGTACTTTACGGTTGTTGAAGTTCCTGGTCAACCTAGGAGGGAAAAAAGAGTATGTCTATAACTTGACCCTATGCTCCTCTTGTTAAAAGAGTAAGAACTACATCCGGATTCCTAGAGCGTATACCAAGATGATTCCCAGGAGTCCCACAGATTTGGTATACCTTCTAGTCACCGACTTACCTGAATGATGTTTCTTTGGCAACATCCAACAGTCTTGTCAGAGCGACGTGATTGTTCATCTTCATCACAGACACCATCAAAGTGTTCTCATGAGTAGTTTCTACCATATGAAGAAAAAACATTATTTAATGATTAAGTACTACTAGTCACACATCTCCAAATTACACCCATTCATTTCTTTCATACTCACCCTCTTACCACGCAGAGTTGGATAGTAAGTAGCACTTTCAGAGCCAAAGCCTCCCATTAGAAACTCTCATGCAGAACATGGTTGATATTAGTGAAACCATGTAATGCTAAACCAAGGGCAATCAAATCACTACCAAAAAGACATAGGTCACCCTCTCTCACCCCCACATCAAACGTGACTGACTTGCCACTGGTTTCTATCCACCCACTTGTCAGTCAACATAGTATGCTTCTCCATATCCTTTTCTGTTAAGTTAGACTGCTATTTCTTATGCAGAGTAGAGCAGTTCTATTTACTCTGCACTGTCCACAAGGTCATGCAAGGCTAAGCTCATTGTTTATCCAAGCTAAGATCAAAAGATAGTCCCGGAACAGGACCCTGCCCTCTAGACTAACAACCCATCTTACAATTTCCCTTACAACAAGATACCAAGAGACCAATGCTTGCTTCAGGTTCACCAAACAAGCCATGTAGCAAGAGGCACAAAGTCAGATGCCTATGCAGGATATCAGATATCCATGTTATGTTATGTTATTCCGGAAGGGTATCCCTGTGCTGAAGCAGGAAATGTTTAGGCCAGAGTAGGGGCTAGGTGAAGAGTCAGGTCTTCAGTTTCTTGTGGAATTCAAGAACTGAGGAGGTGGCTCTGATGTGCAGGGGCAGATCATTCCAGGCTTTAGGAGGGAGGAAGAAGGCATGACTGCCAGATTTGCTTCTGTATATGCAGGTGTGTGTGTCAGTAGGAGTGTGGCTGAGTGGAGGTTTCTGATAAGTGTGTGGGAGTTTATGTGGTTGTTTAGGTATGTGGGGCTGTACCCCTATTAAGCACCTTCGAGTGTAAGGACTAACTGAAATAAAAGAAGACATCTAGCGCATTACTTTGGAGCAGAGTAGATCACTTTTAAGTCTGGTAGGGAGCAGCTTTTCATATCATGAGCACAGAGCAATGCAGAAGTTAGGGCGGAGCTTGCCTGGCTTAAAGATGGCCGCTCCGTGACTGAGCTCCGCCAGCCACCGGCCCTATCTGGCAGGAATTTGCTGCTTCTGCCACTTCGATCCTGGTCGGAGATACAGGGTGGATGAAGCCCTTTAATTGCTGATCTCATCGCTGTGCCCGCAAGACGATTTGCTCCGACACAGCCGTAGTTCTGGCCTGAAGTGTAAGCAACGGCGCGCGGCCTAGCTACGCGGCCGACATGCGTGAAGACTTTCTCGGCATCGACTCGCCGCTTGCTGGAGTGCGGAGGCTGTGGTGCATGGGGCCCTCCTTGGCGAGACTCCCGGCTGAGGGCCTGTGGTGCTGTGGATTGCTGCGGGGAGCGCACTGGAGACTCAGTGACGTAGGGTGAGCCCCGCGACCCGCTAGATCACGCGGCGCGGGCCGGCCTAGCGGGGTTGCGCTGGAGGCTGGGTCGTGCTGCTCTGCTTCCGCCCCTGGCGCCTTGTGACTCTGGCCCTGTGTCCCTGGCCCGGCACCCCCGAAACTGGAGCACTGAATTGTCGGCGCGGCCTGGGCGCGGTGCCCTTGTCTCGGTCCGCTTTGCGCCTCCCGATCTGTTTGGTGGCCCTTCCTGCTTCAGAGGTAAGGAGCGGAGTCATTATTTAAACACCGGAGGTAGCCCCATAACTACGCAGTCCACTGCTGTTGATACTCGCCCTGGTGCACTGCGGCCCTGGCCTGACGTGCTTGGTGGGAGACAGCCACGAATACTAGGCCTGGAAACTCCAGTGGACTGGGC
Organism: Calotriton arnoldi; assembly: GCA_963921515.1. Taxonomy (NCBI): domain Eukaryota; kingdom Metazoa; phylum Chordata; class Amphibia; order Caudata; family Salamandridae; genus Calotriton; species Calotriton arnoldi. Next base: position 3,588,333 of record CAWUFW010000447.1, on the reverse strand, counting down.
TTGGTGCACGCGTGTCTGAGGGGCCTGCGTGCCTGCGGCGCTGAGATGGACAAACCAGACAAGACTCAGCCGAAAATCAATTTTGAGCAGCGGAAATCCAGGCGATGCGAGGACGCAGCGGAATCCACAATGTCTGAGCCTGATAACCCAGCGGAGGATCCTATTGGCGATATCAAACAAATTATAGCGTCCATGCAGCAAGGACTGACGGCTATTGATGCCAAAATCGACACTTTGGCCTATAGAATGGACAGAATGTCGGAGAGGGTCGACAAACATTCAGAACGCTTAGACATGGCGGAACGTCGCATCGCGGAGGCAGAGGAGGCCCAGTCGGACTCCAACAGTTCCCAGAAGCGCATCGAGAAGGCCTTGGTTGCCTTGCAGGTCAGGGCCGAAGACTTGGAAGCAAGATCGCGGCGCAGTAATCTCCACATTACAGGCCTGGCTGAATCTACTGCGACGGGCAATATGGAGACCTTTGTAGGAGAAATTGCTTATGACCTTGCTGGGCGCTGATACTTTCTCGCCTATGTTTGTGGTGGAGAGAGCGCACCGCTCGTTGGGCCCCAGACCTCAACCTGATGCCCCTCCACGGCCCATCATTGCCAAACTTTTGAATTACCGTGACAGGGACGCTGCACTACGGAGGGCAAGAGAACTGGGCAGCTTGCAATATGAGGGGTCTTCTCTCTCATTCCCTGACTTTACTCTTAAAGTTCAAGAGGCAAGGAGGCAATTCACTCCCCTGAAACGCAAGCTGCGCGATCAGAAAATTGATTCCGCTAAGCTGTACCCTGCACGACTCAAGGTGTTGTTTGACGGGAAAGCCAAGATATTCTCGGACCCACAGTCCCTTCAGAAAGCTCTCAAAGACTGGGACAAAGCTGGCAAGCGTGGGAAGGGACAGAATGGCAGTCCCAGCGCCGATGGTGCGAATGGCAGCCTTGATGATAATGACTGAGGGGCAAGTCTTGGAGCTGGGCACGTCCAGGTCTTTCCTAGTTCTCGATTCTGAATGTTGCTCTGTGGGGGTTCCGACATTTTGCTGTGATACTTGAGGTTATTTTGGGCTGCATAATGAGGGTATTTTCGTCTACTGTTCTTTTAATTGGGGTTGGCTTGTCTTTGCTGCGTGAGGTTGCACAGTACGGGGTGACCGGTTTGGCGCTCTGATACTAGTGGGAAAGCCAAGATATTTTCAGACCTGCAATCCCGACAGAAAGTTCTTGGGGAGTGAAGCAAAGCCGGCACATGTGGAAAGGATCAGACTGAAACTCCCCGAACTAAGGGCGTGAATTGTAGCTTGGATGATAATGCCTGAGTAGCAGATGGGGAGGCTGGTCGTGCCCAGGTCCCTCCTGGTTCTCCATTCCAGCTACCATTGTAGAATGTTTAGTGGACAGATAATTTGCTGAGGGAATTGTGGTTATTTTGGGCTGGTTAGTAAGTGCATTCCAGCCTCGCGTTACTTGCTTGTGAATGTTTTTTCATTTATTTTTATTTTTTTAGGGCTACTACGTGTAGGGCGTCCTGATTGGCTCCCTGGTGTTGAAGGGTTAAACGATTTGGGGACTATAGATATCTCCTAATTGTAAATGGTTATTTCTGCTGAAGCTTTTACGTTTGATGTTTGGTGGCGGGGCGGGGGGGTAGACTAGTGTGACAATGCTGGGTAACATCCGCCCCAATGCGTTACACGCTGTGTTTCTCTGCATTTTTGGGGTTTATTGTTGCATATGTGCGGTATATTTTCAATTTTTGAATGTCTCTTTCATGGCAGGGAGGGTTGATAATCGCCTTCGCTTAGTTGGGGCACGCAAGGCGTGGGTGAGGGGAGAGACTGGGGTTCTTTTTGTATTTCTTTTTTTGCAGATCACATGTCTTTATTTGACCATGATGTGCAGAGTAGACTTCGATGTATTACAGGATAGCAGCATTACTTGCACATACTCACTGTATAACAAGCCAGCACATCAGAATGGGACATATTAAGCGACTGAGCCTCATGACATGGAATGTCAGGGGCCTAAATGATCATAGAAAGGTGCGTAAAATCCTAGCTTACTTAAAATGAAGGGAGGTCGACATCGCTCTGCTTCAGGAGACTCACCTTCACCCTGGGTGTGTGTTACTCACAGGCAGTAGGTTAATGTGTCCCTTTCACGCCGCGTGTTTCACCTCCCACTCCAGGGGTGTGTTGACATGGGTGAATCCTAAATCGGGGCTCCAATTAGAACACTGTGAGATCGACCTGGCTGGCAGATATGTTATATCCAGATGTTATAGTAAAGAGTTGAATTTCCTTATTGTTAACTCCTATGGCCCGAATTACGATGACCCAAAGTTTTACCAGTCCATCTTCACACTTCTCAAAGACCGTTCTCCATTGCCGTTGTTTTGGGGGGGTGATTTTAATTCCGTCTTAGATCCAGCCCTTGACCGTTCAAGGGGCTCACCTCGACCCCCGTCTGCTTCTGCTAGGGCCATTGTTGATATCGCTTTACAGCTACAGCTGGTGGATGTATGGAGAGCTAGATCCAACGATAGGGGCGGATTCACACACTACTCAGTGCACCATGATATTCACACACGTATAGACTACTGGCTCATATCACAAACGCTGCTGTCCAAGGTCCAGGACTGCTCGGTGCAGGCTCGATCATTCTCAGACCACTCGCCCATCTCGCTGGCCATTACTGTACCTTCGCAAGGTCCTCCTCCTTTCCTGTGGAGATTTCCACCCTATTCGCTCCTAGACGCAGTTTTTAAATCCGAGCTACATGATGCAATCTCTGAGTTCTTCGCCATTAATGTTGGCTCCGTTGACTCCTTCGCCACGGTTTGGGAGTCGTTTAAGGTCTATATACGAGGCGTTGCCATCAACAAGCACGCGGGGGTTCTTCGCTCTATTCGAGATAGGCTCGCTTTATTAGAATCCGGAATGGGTAGACTTGAGGCTGAGCTGGCCCTCAGTAACAATCCTGAGATACGGGAGCAACTTAAGGCCACGATTGCAGATTATCATAATGAGGCAGATAGTGAAGTTAAACACATGAGCAAATATGCTACAGCTCGATTCTATGGAGAGGCCGACAGGCCGGGTTCGGTGCTGGCGGCACTGGCTCGCCGCAGATCAGAGAATGGAAGCCTGGCTGAGCTGGTAGATGAGGAGGGCTCTATTATGACAGAGCAGGCGGATATTAACAACCAGTTTCGCAGATATTATCAAGAGCTATACAGCTCTAAGGTCACCCCTAGTGACGCTGATATATTGCAGTACCTTGAATATATTGAGCTTCCTTGGTTGCAAAATGGGCACCGTGAATTCTT